>OZ038495.1:3125000-3202500 GCA_964036315.1 Acanthosepion esculentum
TTATCTGGTAAACCGATATTCATATGTTTGATAAAAGTAATACGACAAATATTTGTAGATAACACACAATTATTAAAACATGTAAATGGAAAAAATCCACTTACAAATATTAGATCAATATCATCATAAAAAGTAAATGACCTGACAATTCATTTTATATTGAAACATAGAGAATACATTTAATAATTAGAAATAAACACTGACCACAAACCAATGATATTGTGGCATTTGAAAATATTACTTAGAAAAATACATTTAAAGCACATTTTATGGCTTACTATTTGAATTCTGAACACATGTTTCATTAAAAAAAGGAATCTTCTTTTGAGAATAGCAAATGAAATCTTGAAATTTCAGAATGTGAACAATGTACATACTGCATCAGTTCTATAATTCAGGGTTGTTCATCATATTGTAAATAAATATATGTATAAAAATATACGCACCGATATTTACTTTACATTTCAAATATATGAAGATAGCAATAAAAAAGATGCAAAGTCAAAAGAAGCAGAATTTTGTAACGTTACGGGGAGATGGGAACACAATTTTGGAAATTATGAAAAGGTTGAACAGAAATAACAGGACTATTAAAAAAAAATTGAAAACACTGGCGTGTGGAGGAGGCCCATGGGAGACTAACTGATAGTATCTCGGATTGCGAAAAGCATGGCTCCATCTCTTCTTACCCCTCAGCTATAAGTAAAATGAAGAGCAGACTGTGGGTCTTATAATTTTAGGTGGCACTTCTGAAATGAAAAAACTCCAACTGTGGGTTCAATAATCTCATCAACCTACAACTGTCCAAGAATGGCGAGTACGGTTCCACTCCTGAAGACATGTCCAATCAGTTCGGCGTTCTTCTACCTGGAGAAACTTTTACACTGGATTTAGATTTGAAAATACTGAAAAGATAGGCAAGAAAATTAGACTTCATGAATGACAAAAAATGAGAATTGATAAAATGTTTTAATAATGATAAGAAAGAAAGTTTTATTGACAAGTTACAAAAATATTTGAAGTTGTTGTTGCAAATGTAAACAAAATAAAAATACAGAATATTAAGAATATTTGTTAACTGATCTAAATAGAAGCTAATTAATAAATTTCAGTAAATAAACAAAAAAGAAATTAATTTGGTAAAACAGATGAAACTTTTTTGACAAATGATTTTAAAGATAAATATAGAGTTATAGAGGTTGGACGACATGGCCGTCTCCTTGATGAAAAAAGTTAATTCAATTGAAGACAACAGGTGATGTTTTTCTGTTTACTAACGATCTGTCAAGAAAACTTTCCAGATCATTAGTGATCTAGTAATCTATGCAGGTGATAACACATGTCATGAAGGAATTTAATGTATTTCGAGACAATTACAAAGATTTAAATTTATCAAAAAATCTGCCCATGTTTACCATGAAAGTTTACAATAATTCTAAACAAGAGACCCAAGGAAACTAATAATCGGATAGGAATACACGGAAAAATCTCTTTCATCTCTGTTTATTGTTTTATTTCCAAGATTCTTGGAAAATGGTTGGCTGATTCTATCGCTCCACAATGTACCTAACTCTTTCTGCCTTGCTCAATCTTTACAAGAGTCAGATTAGACCAAAATGGAGAAATATTGCCATATCTGGGCTGGGGTTCAAAATCGTTTACGTGGCATTGTGGGTAGAAAAGAAATTCCCACTTGGCAGTTTCTTTTCCACAGAGTAAATGTCGTGTTCCCATCGTTAACTTTCGCTATTTACAATCAGCTACATTCTTAAGGGCCAAAAGTTCAAACATTTATAACTACGACAACCCAAACAACTTCTACGCAGTCGAATCACTCTTATGTAGATATCTCCAAAAATTGTATAAAAGAGACATGAAAAAAACCCTAAACCTGATAAAAACAAAGTTTTATCACCAAATTGTTTATGACATTTTCAAGAGGAAAGATCAGAGTATTTATTAATCATTTTATTAAAAATTTTAATCTTTTCTAGCTCGTACGAAATTTTGGTTAAAATTTTGTTTTTCTTGCGTCAGCGTGTGGACCAAAGATTTTTTATAGGGATTTTTAGCATCTTTTCTTCTGGTAAAAACATTGTTTTCGAAATTCTTGCAAAAATCAAATAATTGACGGATTAAAATGAAACTTTCAGGATATATTCATAAATGAATGAATTTCCTTCTAAAGTTTCTTTTAGAAAATCATGTTAAAAAGTTTTTTTTTACATCTGTTGTCCCCACTTGCTTAATTTTATGAAATTTTCAGCTATTAAAATTTCAGCCTCTTCATATTTATATTAATTAAAAGCATTACTCCTAAAACTTTTTTTTTTGTTGGTAAACAGAAATATCATTTACCGAAAATCTGATCTGAATCGTAAAATAAAAATGCAAAAAAAACATGATACTATTTAATTATAAAAGCTTTTAAATTCTTTTATAATTAAGATATATGAAGGACACTATTGGCTTGGGAAAACAAAATGTTCGATGAATAATGAATTTTACAAAAATTATTTTCATTTTTTTTAATTTTATAAAATTTTAAATCTTTTAAATTTCAGTATTAATTTCAGCCGTTTAGATTATATTATTATTAAGTAAAAACTATATTTACTAATCTTATACATAGCTAAATACAAATCACCAATCACCAATATTTTTAAAAGAATTTTGACTTTTTTATTAGTGTATAAACGTGTCGACTTTTGTAAGTACGGGCAACAATAACAGGAAATAAGAGCGATAACTGTAGTAAATTTAAAGTCAAAATTTGTAAAAATCAATAAAATATTAGATTACGGAGAATATTTTCCTAAACTGTTAATATTACTGAGTACTTGCAAATTATATGAAAATCCTTTCGCACGATTTTCTTCAATTATACTGTCGGGTTAAAAACACAGCTACTGTCGAGTTAAAATACATTTTGGCAATATTTATAAATTAAGGTAAATAATATTTGGTTTAAATCAGATTAATTATACTTTAAATCAGCTAATATTCTCAAATAAAGTTTCAGAAAACTATATTTTATTTTTGGTAGATTTTTCCTTAATAAAATAAATTACATTGCAATGAAAATCAACTAAAAAAGTAAGCTAATCTGCTATTTTAGCAAAAGCAAACTACTTCCAGTCAATTTAAATTATTTCCTTTGAAATAGAGCTATTTTTATTATTGAAAATATTAAATTTAAACTTTTAGTTTGAAATTAAGACTAAAATAAAAGATCCAAGAAAGATTTTTTTAAAAATCATGTTAAAGCTGAGGTATCGCATTTTTTGTGAAGTTACCTTCTTTTATGTCCTCTATGTTACAAATAGAAGAAATTTCCACCCAGATAGTTTCTTTGGCCACTACTGTGTGCATAATTCTCTCAAAGATAAAATCTTAATCTCTTCATGTCAAAGGTCAATCGCTATCTATGCTCCTTAACTTCATAATCTTCACTTCTTATTGCCAACTTTTTCATGAAAATTACACAACCATATTCAGTATAAATATTTTAACAGTAACCTTCCAGCTTGAGCGCCATGTATTGGTTGAACCTTACTATAAAATATATCCCGTCACAAGGCGCGAATAAACAGTGACACTTATGGCAAACATGACAATAGGCTCGTGTTTTCTTTTTCTAGGACATGTTTCAAGGCAAAAAGAAAGGACATCTTATTTTTAATATATTATGTCGCATAAGCTGAGCATTTCTGTAGAAGAGATAATAAAAACTTTCGAGGACAGGAGAACAGAAACATTTATCTAAAATACAATCATGTGGGTTACAAGGTTAAATGCTACAGGCTGACAGAAGTGTCAAGATTAGGCTTTCAATGGGTAGTAGATTTCCTCCTTAATACAAAAGCCAATATTCAAACTTCAAAATTGCAACGTTAATTTACATTTCGAAGAATTCAGCGCGCACACACACACACATATACACACAATATATATATATATATATATATATATATATATATATATATATATATATATATATTTTAAATTTACTAATTTAAAAATATGGTTCCATCACTACACAAGAATTACCATGTTTCGAAAACAGAAACTAAAAACTTCAAAATCAATTATAGAAGTAAATTAAAGTCCCTAGTCCTGTTTCATTTTCAAACCAATTTTGGAATAACTTATTTTGAAATTTACTGAGTTTCATAAGCACATACATTCATAATACTAGTTCCTAAGGAATATTCAATAATATTTATATGTATGTAGATTTACACTGAGTACTGCTTTTTTTAAAATAATCAATAAGAACACCGGATTATATATTTTATTGTTCTTTCCCTTTACTATAATATATATATATATATATATATATATATATATATATATATATATATATATATATATATATATATATATATATATATAATATATATATATATATCTTTATATATATATATCTTTATATATATATCTTTATATATATATGTATACATATGTTTATATATATATGTTTATATATATATACATATATATATATGTTTATATATATATATATATACTCACATATATGTATATATATATATATATATACATATATATATATAGAGAGAGAGAGAGAGAAAAGAGAGAGAGAAAAAGAGAGAGAGAGAGAGGGGCAGACCCAAATCAGAGAAAGAAGAGTTGGAGTAAAAATTCACTGTTCGTAGCATATACTTTTTAAAAAGTACTCAATACAATGTAGAACACTATATTATTGTTATAAATTTGTTATAAAAGATTTCATAGTATTGAAACATGAAAGCGTTTGTGTAGCGATTTCAAAATGTTCTTATTATAATCCCCTATAATAAAAATATAATAATATATGTGTGTGTAAATATAGTAAATCCTTGCAAAAGATTGCACTCGATTATAAAATTAAAAACATTTTTTTTAACATACTCATACTTGTCTTCACTGTTTTTAACAACCGTCAGCCATCTTTTAATATGGCTGTTAGGTAGTTTTCGACTAATTTTACAGTGTTAAATTTTTGGTCTTTTAAATTATTCTGTAGAGAGCAGAACAAACAAAAATCTGTAGAAGCCAAGTCAGGAGAATACGGTGGATGCTGGAGAGTTTTCAATTTAAACTTTTAAAGGATCTTCACGGTCTGTTTTGCAACATAAGATCATTTGTTGTCGTGATGGAAAATGACAACATTGCGCTTACAGTTATTTTCTTGAATAGCTGCATTGAGATTGTTCAGTTTGTAGCAGTACCTATTTGCAGTTATTCTTTCGCCGGCTGGAAGAAGTTCAAAGTGAATTATCCTTCTACAATCCCACCAAACGGACAGCAAAACGTTCATTGGATAGAGATAAGCTTTGGCGGATATTGTACATTCATAATTTTGTTTCCCGCTCCGTTTGCGTCTAGCGTTATCATAAACATCCATTTTTCATCGCCTGTAAAAATGTCCAAGAACGGTTCCTATTCCCTACGTAACATCGTCACAGAAAAAAATGATCAAGCCTGTTCCATAGGAGAACCTGGTACCCACGTGTCGAATTTGGAAACGAGCACAAGTCTCTTCAAATGTCAAATGACAGCTGAGATGTCGATTTTCAAACTCTTAGCAATTTCTTCCGTCGAAATTTTTTGAATCATTCTCCACTATTGCAACTCATCAAATATGGAAGGTAGCCCGGAGCGTGGTTGATAGTATAGGTTAAAAGTATCCTGACAAAATCTGCCAAACGACTTTTTGACCGTCCGAAGAGCTTTAGTACGATCCAAATAAACTTTGAGTGTGTGTTCGGGCATGATTTGACGCAGTTTCGACTCTAACAACTTTCCGAAATTCATAGAGCATAATATGACGAAAATGCAACATTTAATCCTTCATCTTGAAGGCATTAATTTGTGGGCAAAGGTCGGAAAAGATTGTCTCGGAACTGAACGATTCAAAAATAAACACCAGTGTCAAGTTGCGGTCATTAACAATATAAATTGCGCACGAAATTTTGCAATGACCTTATATATGATCCGATATATATATATATATATATATATATATATATATATATATATATATATATATAGTGAGAGAGAGAGAAAATGACAGAGAGACAGAGAGATGCACTCGGAAACGCACATTTCTGTATATGCAGACACAGACAATAGGTAAATATATATATATACCTGTGTGTAAATAAATCTTTTGGTTAACTAATTATTAAATTATCTTGGAATAGAAGTTTTCATAATAGCTTTGTTATATCTTACATGACACTGAAAACAAAAAATGCAACAGTTACATGTTTATAATAGACATTTATAAATGGAAAGCCAACACAGCAAATATAAATCAATATCACCATAAAAATAAACAAATGACAATTCAATTTATATTGAAACACACATTTTCAAGAAGGGTATATCTGTGATAAATTGTCGGCGGAGACACCTTGAGCTAAATTAATCTGAGATGATGAAGAATTCTACAATTTGTATAATTAGACGTTAAGTAATACTCTTAAGAGCAGTATTACGCGTAAGTCGGGGAGCTGGTCCATATGGGGAAGTTTTTCCTATGGTCATATTTTATTTTCTATTAATCCAAGGAAAGAAAATTTGCACCTCTTTCGTGCAGAAACACACACAGTCATCCATATTAGATATAGGGTTAATTATCACTTTCGTTCTTTTGGCGTTTATCATAGACTTATTCTTAATAAACTCTGAAATGTTATTCGAAGTATAAAAAGTGCTCGTTCTGGGTCGATTCCAGACACCATTATTTTAATTCTTAAACGACCACAAAAGATAGCGCCAACGTGCGTGATAAAAGGTTAAACATTACAAAAGTTTTTTTAAAAGGATCGATTTTATAATTTTGTATGCCATTAAACTTTATGCTTATTTTTTTAATAATTAGCAGCATGGCCCGGCGATGCCCGGGCTTGATTCAAAAATCGTACGACTCATACAGCAATCGCTATCAGTTGACTTAAGATATTTTTGCCCTTCCTTGCCATTAAAAGAGTGCCCTTTGCCGTGCTGATGTTGCTACATGCCTTACTTCTTGCCTATCTCACACTGCGAATTTTTTCTAAGCTGTATACTAAACATTAATATGTTACGAAAAAAGAACTAAACAAAATGAACACAAAACGATCAGCTTTAAAAAAGGACTCGTAACTGGATAAAAAAACGAAAGAAAAAAGAATGTTAACAACAAATATTTTTTCACACCCAACCCAGTTCTGCGGAATCAGAATCAACGTTGAGTTTAAGCAAGCGAATGACCCAATTGGAGTAAAGTGCCATGCAGATTTAAATTTTTCCCACTTGTGACGAATGCAGCTATCGATTTTTTTTTGCATCCTAGCATGCTAGTTAACATTTGTGTCAGTCAGCTGTTGGCTCTCACGCTGGCCAATAGAATCTTCCTGCCTATTCGTGGCAGCCAGCTATATGCTCTTACTCTGACTAGTAGAAAACGGCCGAAAACTACATGAAAACTACCGTAGAAGCATGAAAAAATCGATTATTTCCATTATCGATGGGAGTTGGGAAATGCA
Source organism: Acanthosepion esculentum (assembly GCA_964036315.1). NCBI lineage: Eukaryota > Metazoa > Mollusca > Cephalopoda > Sepiida > Sepiidae > Acanthosepion > Acanthosepion esculentum. Next base: position 3,132,536 of record OZ038495.1, read on the forward strand.
ACGTCAATCTTGGCCTTTTCAATACCTTGGAACATGTGCATGTAAATTTTGGTGCAAATCCGTCGAAAATTGCGGCCGTGCATTCGTTACACGCACACACACACACATCCTGCCTTTTATCGATAGAAATAAAAAATGAAAATGTAACAGTTTTAATTATAAAAATAATGAAAACGTGACGTAAAGCTAATCTTAAAATTTTATATTTTTGAGAGTATGATACATCTTGAAAACTTCCATGCAAATTGGAGTTGCGCATTGGTCAAAAGATAAGCATTCACACATTCTACACTATCTTTTCTCTTTTGGCTTCCGCTGACTGACATGAAGTGGAAAGTTTATATTGAATCAATTGCTTAGTCTGTTGCTAGGAAAATTAATTCTCTGTGTCGGGCCAGACAGTTATTCTCTCCAGAATCTATATTACATATTTATAAATCTACCATTCATCCATGTATTGAATATTGCTTCAGTCACTTTCCCATCGCTGTAATGTAACTTTTCTCTGCCTCTTCTATAAATATAGTTATCGTAATGTTTTACGGGGGCCACTCGAGGGTACTTTAGGAGGCCATTTGCGTATATAGGTGAGAACGGTAACGATTAACCCTAACCTTCAATCGGGGAAACATCCTATTGGAAGTTGATTCCAGAAGGCAGTGGTTCGCAGGAAGCTGCTCGAGTGGAACTTAGTTCTCACCGATGGAATACGGAGGGAATGTGAAAATAGCGGTAAAGCAGTGAGCGGCTTGCCATATCTCACCTGTGGGAAGCGGGGTTGAAGGGTGGAGAATAATTCCTCACCCACAAGGGAAGATTTTGAAGTCTCTCAAGGATGGAGCGTGCGGTCTTGGTAGTCCTTCCCAGATATGATAACAGTAGTCCACTTTTGGCCTGATCTAGCTCTGGCAAAGGTAGGGGATAGCATGGGATATCAGGTAGTCATTGAAGCAGTACATGGAGCCGAGCCCTTTTTCTGCGTCCTTAGCAATGAAGTGTATGAACGAGTTCCACTTGAGTTCCAGTGTGAGTTCGAGGCTTAACAGTCTTTCAAGGAACTTTGCCTTCCTGAGAGGATCTCCGTTCAACCTGATGGTGGTATTTCGGGGTCAGATCGGCGATGATGGAATGTAACTAGCTTTGGTCTTTGAGCCATTGAATATAACCAGCCCGTTCTTACCCACATTGGGTAGTTTGTGCAACATCTGAAGAAAGATCAGTCGCCAATCTCTATCAAGAGTTTTAGAAGAAGAAGAAGGAGAATAAGGAGGGGGAGGAGGAGGAGAAGAATAAGAAGGAGGAGGAGGAGAAGAAGAAGGAGGAGGACGCGAAGAAGAAGAAGAAGAAGAAGAAGAAGAAGAAGAAGAAGAAGAAGAAGAAGAAGAAGAAGAAGAGGAAGAAGAAGAAAACAATAGTAGGAAATAAAACTAATGCACATACTTTGGTGAAAGAAAGAAAAAAGAAGGAAAAACAATACAAAAAACGAAAATTAAAAAAGGTGATTAATATTGCCTACATACATTCAAGACGGCCGACATTTTCTAATAAGATTTCCTCTATCGTAGTTTAAACATCACGAATTGAATTGCAGTACAAGATCGGTAAATGGTTCTCTTCATTTTATATTTGAAATGGCTAGATGTAACTGTAAGTTCTATGCTAACAATTTCCTTATCTTCTGTCTTCTTAATTTGTTGGATGTGAGTATATATATATAAGAAAATCTATTCTACTATAATCAATCGTCAGGTATCTGCAAAAGCTTTCCTTCTCTCATTATGCAATAACCTAATTATTTCTCCTATCTTTTCCATAATCTAAATCCAGTTTAATTGTGTAATCTACAGGGTATCCATAAAGTCTCTTTACAATTTAAAAACATTATTACAAAAACAAATGAACAGAAAAATATGTGGAAATGAATACAAAATGAGAAGTAGATACTGAAGTTTTTTTTTCATCTAATTTAATAAAACTCTAGATGGGCAGCATTAATTGCACGAAGCACATTAAGACGCTACTCGATTTCCTGTCGTCTTTGCTGTAGCATAGCCTCATCAATAGTGACAATGGCATTAGTGATCTTTTGCTTTCAAATTTTGGACTATTTCAACGAAGTTACCGATCCAACATGGAGGTGCTCTGATACTCAGATTCTCACATTATGTATATTCAGTTTCATTGGAACATGAAAGGTTACCTCATCACTAAATCAAACTCGGGTGAGGAACGTTTCCTCTGAAATCCATTCTAGCATGTTAATTGCAAACTCTTTTCGTGTTGGTTTATAATTTGACTCGACTGTCTGTATGAGTTGTACTTTGTAAGCGTACAATCACAAGTTCTTGTGTCGGACCTTTTGTACTGCCGAACGTGGCAACTGTAACTCTCTACCAATTGCACGGATGGACTTTGTAAGACAACGCTCAAAGACTTGTCTTACACGATCGATGGTTTCCTCAGTGTTCTTGGTCGTCCACTCCTTCATTTATACAACACTCTCCCTGTCTTCATAAATTTCTTGGGCCATGCACGAATTGACTTACGTTGTTCTATAGTTTCGCTAAGTCTGCGTATCCGTAGAAGCCATGACACGCATTGTGGCTTTTATTGAGGAGTGGCCATTTTACAGTACCTCTTTCATCAAAGGGCTAACTGTAATACATAAACGCAATGTGATTAAAACATTTGATAACTACTGGGTACATAGAACAAATCTGATTAAGATATCTCATTAATTGAATGAGACTTTATGGACGCCCTGTATAATAAAATAATTACTCTTATTTTTCTTCCATGAAGTCGCCGAGCAGTTTTATCATAACTAAGCAGACAAGTCCTCTGATATGGAATGAACCAAATGAGGCTAGAGAATACGTCAGACGTATAGAAACCGCAAGTCTAGATTCTCTGTTAATTTTCTTCGTCATAATTGAACTTTGACAATGGCCATTGTCATGAGATCCGATCAGCATATTTCTCTATAAAATCGTCTATTCTCTTCTTGATGAAGCACGATAAAGTGTTTGCAAGAATGTCAGTAATTTATAATAAAGAAGTCTATTAAATGACACCAAGAACAAAAGAATATTTTCTTCTTTAGATATACGTTTAGGCAGAGATATATTTGGGAGGCCCGGTGGAGTTTGAATTCCACTCGATTTCCTTACATTCACTTGGGAAAGGTATGAATCCATCTATTGTTAAAGGCTATGGCTAAATAGCAAGACAGACTGGATCATAGCGCTTCGGGCGGCAACCGGTCTAGACGAGGGATAAATCTGGATTCAAAACCTCCCACTACACCCCTGGAGACAGGGTCAGAAAAAGAGGGTTTCTCACAAGAGGGAGAAAGGCCCGAATCTGGATCTGTTCAAAGGCACTTTCATCGCTGGTATCTTATTTTCATTAATTCTCTCGTAGATCTCCCGGTTCTTAGATTTAGATTCTCATAATACGTTTGTTATTAAGCGCTGATGAATGCAATCTTTAGAAATGCCTTTTTTTTCTCCATGCCTAGATAAACGACAAAGACAAACCCGGTTTGGTGAATACCAGTTTTCCGAAACGCCGATGGACTACAATTTCATTGAATGCACAAGGAAAAAAGGAGTGTGTAATTTCACCCGGCTATTGTTAAAAGGAAATTGATACTGTAAACGACAGTAGCAGCTTGATTTTCTTGGTCTATGTTACAGAATTCTTTCTCCCTTTACATTGTATAATTACTCGTATAATTACTCGACTAACGATGAAATACGACTTTATTTTAGCCAAAAATTATTTGTATCTTTCACATAATCTCTTTCTTTAGCAATAAACTTAATCCACATTTTTGCATTACTTTCTACAGATCGAAAATTATATAGTGAAATATTCAGCAAGTAATTCTCATGGTACGTACTTATTAAAGAATTCACATCTGCCTCTCTCACTCTCTCTACATATATGTATACAATAAAATGGACTAAGCCCGAAAATTATTTCATATATTTTCTGTTTAAACGTTGTTTTAATAGAAACAATTTATTTTATTAAATGCTCTGATTTTTAATTAATCAGTATTAATGACATTCACTGGGCTGAATATTCGAGAAATTTCGTAGAAATTGTGCGTTCTCTAACAGGAATCGAACTTGTGACCTACACGGAGCCGTCATTTGTTCAGAAGTGATATACCACTTAACTATAGAGAAGCGTCTGGTTAGCAAAGACCACATTAATGTTTTTTAAACGCACCGTCTTCGCCTAACTAGACTCAATATAGCACAAATACTCATAATTCCGGTGGTGATACTCATCCAAGTCTACATAGCCCACTGGAACCGGCCCCAAGAGCAACTTCTTCTTTTTCCAAGCACTCAATGCTGGGCATTAAACCTGGATCAAGCATAGCTTTAGAAGTAATAGAAATTTTGGAGATTTGAATAATTTTGCATAATAATTTATCGAGTCTAGAGTAAGAATACCAAATTATTCAAATATCCAAAATTTCGATTATATATATATATATATATATATATATATATATAAACACACACACATACATATATATTTATATATATATATATATATATATATATATATATATATATATATATAAACTATTTATATCAATATATTTATACATAAACAAACATTATTTATGTCCATATATATATATATATATATATATATATACGAAGGTCATTCATTAAATAAGGTGAATTTTTCGGTAAGAACTTCTAATATAGATAGAAGCTTACTCTGTTTTTAAATCTTTTTTGTTTTACTTCTTTTTCACATGGATTTAATTTCTTTTGCAGATTAAAAAAAAACTTTGAGAGTTTTGGCGATTAACAAAGATGGCCAACCAGGAAGCATGCCCCAGGATTGAACAGCGGTCAGTTATCAACTTTTTGGTTGCTGAAGGGGGCAAACCAGTTGAAATTCATAGGAGAATGTCAACTGTGTATGTTCCCACATGTTTCAGACAAAAGAATGTCTACAAGTGGGCTAAATTGTTTAAAGAAGGGCGGCGCAGTTTTGAGGATGAAGACAGGCCTGGAAGGCCTACAGAAGTGAGATCTCCTGAGGTGATCGAATCAGTCAATTACCTCATTCAGTTTGACAGAAGGGTGACGGTGAATGACAATGCAAGGACTTTGAGCTTATCTGTTGGGACAAACGCAGGGGTCATCAGTCAGAAGGAGTCATCTTGCATCATGACAACGCAAGGCCTCACGCAGCAGCCCAAACGGTGCAAACCATCAACGAGCTGGGCTGGGAACTGCTCCCTCATCCCCCTTACAGCCCAGACCTTGCCCCTTCAGACCTTCACCTGGTTGGTCCCTTGAAAGCGTTCACAAGAGGCACGAAGTTTAAAAGTGACGATGAAGTCAAAAGTATTGTGAGCGACTGGCTGAGACATCAGTCCAAAGATTTTACGCTGAGGGAATACGGAAGTTTGTGCACGGATGGGAAAAGTGTTTGACAGTGCTGGAAGACTACGTTGAATAATAATTAAAAAAAACGTAAGCTTCTATCTGTATTAGAAGACCTTATACCGAAAAATTCACCTTATTTATTGAATGACCCTCGTATAAAACACTATTTTTATTAGACATCTATATTTGGGTAGACGCTCCGTTTATTTTTAAACAGTATATTTATTCATTTTCGTCCCCTGGCCTGAATAATCGAATAATCATATCAAAGAAAAATAGCGCCTTTTGAGCGTATTCGAACCTGCGCCTGTCTTCGCACCGGAAACCTTTGTTAGATTCGACATGCATCCGACCGACTCGGGCAAGATGGCGTCATCGATAAAACAAGATGGAGTAGTGCCTTACAAGTGAAAAGCCCTCTTTGTTCCAGATTCTCGAAAGTTCATATCTGCTCAATTCCGTATCCAGACATAAACAAAGCAAGCTCTAAAGAAGTGATTGATTATTTTTATTCATTAATTCGATTTATTTCTTTACGCTCCGTTTATTTTATAAATAGTCTATTTATTTCTTTTTGTCAATTGGCCTGAAGAATTGTGAAATCTTATTAAAGAATCATAAGCGTCCTCAAGCAGCATTCGAACATAAGGTTTTACTGATTAAATCAAGCGAGCTTTACTTGTGAAACATTGGTTCAAAGTGAAATGTCGCTTGTTTATAAAACTTACCTTAGCCTGGCACAGGGTATCAGTACTGGAGCACTATTCATTTATAATAGTATGATGTCATGCAGCCGACGTAGTGATAATCACTGCGATTTTAAACTTTTTTATGTGTATGTGTAGTGGATGAATTGATTATTTTAAAGCGTAAAGCTCAGGATATACGCCTCAGATATTTGTTTTTTATCCGGGACGGATATCAATCATGGGTTTTTGGAAGAAAAAGAAATAAGAAATAGAATAAACACGAAAGCGACACCTGTTGTTGAAGTACTGGGTGTTAACCGGATTTTATTTGTCATGCTCTTAAAAGCATATTGCCTCGATGTGTCTAAAATAGAATGCACGAGAGATAACAACGAATTCAGCTTCAGCTGTCAGTTTGATTCATTGCCAATCAAGTGGAAGAAGGTAATATTTACTATGCATGGTTCTAAATGATATGGTGCAATTTTATTCGCAGTTGAGCTTCGTTCGCAAGAAGGCGACAGAATAACGAATATGATTATAAACGAATATAATGTAAAAGTTTCCTTGATTGTTTGATCTTGTCTGATATTCAAATGAATTCATATTAATATTATTGACTATTTCCTCCTCTGTACACGTCATTTCCCGACCATTTAACTAGATCGAGCATTCCTATATAAAAATACGATTTCGATAATAGTTGATGAATCTTTGGAATCAACGACCAGACTGGGATTATTTCGTAGAGCGTAACAGTATGAAGGTTACAGTTTTAGAGTGGAGACCGAATATAGATGAACGGCCGCTGCCATTTTGAAGTTGGATATCTGTGCCGGATGTATAACTCGGGAAGAAGGATTGCGGTGCAAACCAATTAACAGCTCCACTCTCTTACCCTGAAATTATTTTCAGTTGCAATTCGCCATTCAAACGACCTACTTCTTCAATTTCTTATTTGTCTGTGTGCTCTTACTCTGATGGTTCTTCTTCCCAAATTTCTCCAGTTGATCACATATCAGTTACTGACTCCTACCAGTGTGTTGTCTATCAGCTGAAGCTCCCCTTTTAATAATATCAAAAATCTATTTAAACGTAGTTGCAGCTACTGCTCTCATAATTCACGCATTCATTTCTGAGCTGCCATTGCCAGATTTCAAATGTGGAATAAACACATTCACATATGCATTTTATATTATCATAATGTTTACTAGAATAGCGTATATTAACTTACTTTTCAGGAAATAAAACTTATAAGCTAGGTTTTCAAACTTAAAGTCTCTTTTAATATTCTTCAAACAACCTTGAAAATTGGACACCAAAATATTTTACATCAAACTGCAGGATTCAAGTGCACGGTTTTGAGTTGATTTCCATCCTGTTGCAACGGAAGCAGCAGTGTCTGAAATTAATTGCAGTCCAGTTTCTTAAAAGATAAAGTAACAGGAACAGACTCTGTAGATTATAGTCATCTGCTTACTGTCAAATTCAGATTTCAAAATGAATATCTTTCCTTCAAAAAAATCAAAATAATAATAGACTACAACTAGTTTAGCAACTTATTATTTATGGCATTATATTTACACAAGTTTCCATAGAATTCTGCTAATAAAAGAAAAAGATGACATGGACACTGGCATAGGTATCTAGAACAATTCTTTTCTCCGAAAGATAACAATATTCTGAAAGTATAGGTTATCCTTACACTTGCATCCTAATAGATAACCGAGAATTATATACTTCGGAGCTTTATGTTTAAGAGACAAATCATCACTCTTGAAACCAGTCTTCGGCAGAACGACCGGATGGTGATACATTTTCTTACACCTCTTAAATACTCTACGAGTAGTGTGTCTGTGTATCAGACCCAGTTTATAATAGTCCTTTCTAAATTGAATTCAGAATAAAAGTCTGTAAAAACGAAAAACATTTTAGACACCATTAATATTTAAGGCTTTTCATATGCACTTGATTGTTGAAATTGAAACAATATTGGTGTTAGCTTGATAACTGAGCAAAATAAAAACGGAAATGAAATGTATATGATTATATGTAACATACAAAATCGTAGCACAGTGCTACGATGGACGAGGCGAAACATTATGACGAATGTCCCTAACTGTATATCGTCTTCTCTCAAGTTATTTTTCTCTTGCTGATCTTAAATATTTTAGAAATGAAAGGTTTACAGCTGCATTTTGCTCGTGTGTGACTAGAATGTTTCATCAGTAGATGTATCACTGCCTTCTCGTCGGGGACTTTTACTAATATCAGCCTAATTAGCACATACATATATATGCCTATTTGCATATAAGCAGTCGTAAATTCAGTCGAAACTTGAAAAACATTATAAGAATTATAAGAGATAGATATCTTCAATTGAATTCAGTATACTTTTTTAAATTAGTTATATAAACATGTATATACAGATAGTGGATACAGGTTTCCGATTATTTTTTAAAGAATTACCTTAACTAATGTCCTAACAATATTAATCAACATAGCACTAATATAATAAGACAGCGAAAATTGTGATTCATCTGTAGATTACGTAGAAACGTATTTTGAGTATTTATATTCATTTTTGTTTTTTATTTTTTATTAATTTTCATTTTATTTTATTTTTACTTTGCTTACCTAATACTATATAACCAGAAAATATCTCTCTATCTTAATAGGGTATTTAGAAATGAGGTAAACCGCCGGCATGAATTATGAGTCGAGCAACCAAGGCAGAACCAAGGTTGAATGATACGAAACTACGTCTATAATTAGATTTTCATTTTCTTACACGACAGCCTGTGGTTTATAATGCCTTTCATAGTTAAATTATAAACAATTTGTAAAGAGGATACTTGGATCGCTCATGAGCTTTCGTTTCAAAGCCGAAAAAAACTTTCAACATCTACAACAAATTTTTAACCAAGAACCTTTCATTTTTCTACCGCATTGTTACAGATGATGATGAATAGTTTTTTATATCACTAAATGAAAAACTAGAGTCAACACCAAAACCGAGACGCTATCCATGGAAGTCTTTCCTTTGTGTCTGAGCGAATATGAAAGACGTCTTCCATTACGAGCTGCCGGGGTATGTAAGGATCTTTATTGTAGATCGTCATTTACCGGCAAATTGATCTGATAAAAGAAGTATTATTTAGAAAATGTTTTCTTTGGTAAAAACAAAATAGATTGTTCCCAGCATGGCAGTGAAACAAAACACAGATAAGAACCAACAAATTAAGGTAAAATACTTATGATGGTGGGGACTTCCCCCGCCTTAATACCTACAATATCTGGCGACTACAGATATTTATTTGTTGTAAATACTACAAAATTTCATAAGTAGACAAATCTTCAAAAACAAAGAATTTGAAAAATCAGATTTTCCTTAAACTTGGAATCACAAACTGCCTGCAGTCGTTGAAATGAATGTCATTTTATTTTCATAAAATATTTAACATCTTCCTATTCTTCACCTTCTATGTTCCATGTCCTTCCAGGACGCGTACGATCAAGGCTGTCCACAACTTCCCGCTCTTTTGTAGCGCCAAGTAAGGCTTGAATTTTTACCATATCGTTCAGTCACTGTTTTTCCAACCATTATACAGAAATATGTTAGGTATGTTTTCACTGCTTTCCTCTGTCTCTCGTGCCTTCAGTGTGTCAAATTCTCCAAGCCCTCTTTTCTCACTGGACACTTCACTTGTGTCTTTCTGATTCTAAGTATAAACGTCTCTTTTTTTATCTATTTTTCCTAAAAATTCACCATTTCTGACAGTTTCATTCCATGGTATTCTCAGCATTCTTCTGTAGAACAACATTACTAATGAGTCAAGTCTCTTCTTCCATTCCCCTAAAATTTCAGCAAATGTAATTATTTTCCCGAACGCCATAACATGTTTCTTGCGTTACATTGACATATAAAAATTGAAAATGAAATATGTTTTGCACTTATTTCAAACCTTATAGGGGTTCCAATAATTTACACGAATGTAGCCGTTTGCCAGATTAAATTAAATAACGATTCTTTTCAATGAGTGTTCTGAGAATCTCCTTCAAGAAATTATTTAAAAATTACGTGTGCCAATGAGGAATGCATAGGAATGACCTCGGTGGATATACATGATTCTTTCGTGTCATACCAATTTTGAAAACTACGTATTACACAACGACTAAGTGCAAAAAGGGTGGAACAGTGGGATTAGCCTTCAATCAGTGGACAATAATTGGCAATTATCTTCTACAGATACATCTGTACATTGGCCGTACAGGCATTCTCACTTGATTTTGAAATGTCTGTAAGCCAAGTATAATTGCCAATTGATAGACATCACATCGTTTATGAATATAAATATTTTTTTACGTTCTTATGAAGTATAAATATTTATAGAGTCCCATGTATGTCTCGGCGGTATTTTCCTTGCCAAAGATGTAAAAATAATTCAGTCAGATGTTTTCGAAATATATATTACGATGGAACAACATCTCGTAGCGTTTTTCCTTAGGTGACGTTTGAATGCGTGATTTCGTTTCATACGTGATTGAAAATCAAAGCATGTATGCATATTCGGAAATGGGACATTTCATCGCATCCTTCTATAAGATTTGTGTATGGATTGTGAATATTAAGTGTTTTTACTATAAAACTGGAAATGGAGGAAAAATGAGGTGATTTTTCTTCATGTGATTCTTTTCATATTCGAGAAGGAAAAGCACTATACAAACAGGAAAAACTACATGTGTCGTTTTTGGATATGGTGCTATAGCTGAGAATACTCTTCGTATGTATTTCACTAGGTTCGGAATTGAAAATCTTGATTTAGAAGTTTGAGAACGACGTGACAGGCCTGCATACCTTGACGATGACCAAATCGAAACACTAATTTAAAATAATCCATGTTACACAACATTAGAGATCTCATATAAGATTTAAAAGCAATTGCCTGTGTGATTCGCTCTGGTCATTGTATACGTCATGTATTAATGGAAAATATTATATAAGATAGCATTGACAGCTGCAATTATTGCTCAAGCGATACAGAAATGATCTATTTTAACGAACAATCCCATGCGAGGAAAAATGGATTATTTACAACATTGTGGACCGGAAAATTCCTCGAAAAATAAACGAATAAGACACAGTTAATCACTCCAAAATCCATTCTGTATCCGATGGTGATGTTGTTTTATCTGACTGAGATGGTAAAAGTATTGTGTATTAGGATCTCCTTCCACAAAATCAGACCCTTGAATTCAGGAAACAACAGTTTCCAGTTATACCTGTGAAGCAGAAGATTTTTATCTTCTGCCAGGACAACGTCAGATTTCATGACCGGGCGAGAATGAATACAGCTTTACTGAGATCTCAGACTACCAACGACGTACCCACCTGAATAAACTCCTCTCCACGTGGGATTATCGCTTATGTCGATCCCAACAAAATTCTCTTAATCGAAAGAACTTCAATTATCTAGCTGCATTTACAAAAAAGAACTCTTAATCCCGTTCATCGCCCAGAAACAGGCTAAATTCTGGGAGGATGCATAGATAGCGATATGTAGTGGAACTAATACAGTCTAAATCGATGTACAATATGCAAATGTTGTCTTTTTAAAAATGTTGCGATCTTTTGTTCCAAGACAGGAATATATCAGAAAATCGAATAGCTTAAGATTTTTAACTTTTATTACAATTACATGTAAACAAAATACTCAGGTTAACAGTTAACTTGTTTCCTGTTTAAGATTGGGTTTCCAGTTCCTTCTAAAGTCTTTTCATCCACTTTCACTTGCATAAGCCACTTGCGTCTTAGTAACATTATTGCCTTACCTGGGGTGAATTCATTAAAACAAATAGAATAAGATTGAAAGAAATAACAGATAAAAATTGATAACTATTTCAATGCTTCATCTAAGAAATTCGGATAAATTAACTCGATTATATCCTGTAATTACTAGATGTACAAAGCAACAGAAATATTGTGAAAGATATATTAATTAAATAGAAAGTAAATAAAGACAACCCTTCATTATAAAAAAGTGAACAAGAAGAAAATAATGTAAAGAAATAGTGATTTACAAAATGTGGAAAATGGCTGTCCGTATGGCGCACCAAAATGAGTATCGAAATAACTACAAAGTCTTAATTAATTTCGTCGAACAAAAACTCTTTGAACATTACACCACGCTGAAATGCCCGGATTAAAGAAATAAGAATATGCCTTCAAAAGTGCTCGGTCTTAGTGTATATATCTAAGGGAAGCTGGTAAATAATGCAGTTTTTGCAATTAATGTGTTCAATATTAAAGATGAATAGAAACAAATAATACAAACTGTTCAAAATATATTTCGTCATTGGATTTTTACGGATATGGTGTCTAATTTTTATCCCCTAATAAGCTGGAAAAGCGTATAAAAACTTCATATAATATAACAGGTTAAATTCTGCAGATTTCAATTATTTTCAAACAGATCAGAATTGTGGCGTCTTACACGCGAGAGAATTAAAAATATTCAGCTCCCTTGCACGAGGCAGCAATAACATTCGCAGTGAGGCCAGAAAAAGCAAGAACATTTCCGATCCAGAACTTGCGCCAACTCTCCAGCGTGTCATCGGGTTCTTGTCTCCAGAGCAGCTTTTTGTAACCGTATGAATCGCCATAGCCGTATTGGACAAGTGAGATTGCTTGACAATAACTCGAAAACTATAATAACCTTTTGTGTGTAACTCAAATACTGGCTTGAAAAGTTATCTTCTTTTCTCGGACAGAAATTTTCTCTCCGGAGATAAAACCGAACCTGTGTGTAGCTTTTGCATAATTTTTGCCAAAGCAAAAGCAGCTCGAGTAAGCCATTCGAGATTTATTGCAAGAACGACGAAATAGTTCATTTAGGAGAGTCATTACGTTCAGACATAGACTGTCAAATGCTGATACCTCCTGACGCGTGGATCGAACCTTTAGGAAACGGTTCGTCTATGAAACTCAGGAATCCGAATAAGTGGTTGAACATTATATATATATATATATATATTTCAATTGGTCCTTACAATTTGGCCAGGAGTGTATATTGATTGTTAAACTGGATGTTAATAGATGCGCACCCACTCGCTGAACAAACTGGCGATTCTGAACTTTATTTCACGCAAGTGTCGTTTAATATCGATAGCCTATAAATAACCCTCCTGTCATTTGTTTTTTGGATTGCTACATCGGATAGCTTTTAAAACACAAATCCCATAAAGATGTATCTCCATGTAATTCTGGCGAAGCAACATGTCGATAAAAATCCGCTCATTATTGTTTATGTTTTCTAACCCCGAAGACAATTTTAAAAATATATCGATATCAAATCACATACCGATTAATCGAAATCAAGGCAGAATGCAATTGACTTATGTCAGGACCAGCTTACAATGAAGAAGTTGGAACAGAATTCTCATAATATGGGGACAAAGTGTAATTATTCGGATAAATTGATATATTTCATCATTGGTATGAGATACTCCCCTCCTTGTAAATATGCTGTCCATTTTTCTGTTTTGCCCACCTTTTAGTTCACTCTAGAAATTACGATAAAACTTTCTTTCAGATAATGTTTTAGATGTTTTTCTGTTGCTTTTGGCCGTTTCGAAATTTTCGGCTTTCACAAAAAAAAGAAAAAAAAAGATAACGAGTACAAAATCTATACCCAAAATAAATTAACAAATCAAGTTGGTTTTGTCCTTAACACTGACTACATTTAGAATATATATATATATATTTAGAATATATATATATATATAAATATATATATAGTAATGGCCCCTTAACTTCCAGCTTACATAAGAAGGTCGTCAGAGCCTTCAGATACCTAGACCTTAAGATTGAAATATCTTCCAACCTTAAAATTGTTAACATTTTGGATATTACTCTTAACCTATCAAATGATACATTTAGACCTTTCCATAAACTGGATCAGACACCCCTATATATCAACATCCACTCTAACCACCTTAAATCTGTGATAGACCACATCCTCAAAACCGTGAGTACTAGAATAAACAAGCTATCTTTTAACCATAGAATTTTTGAAGAGAATAAATTTAGATACAACCAGGCCCTCAGGAATTGTGGTTTTAGACAAGAATTAAACTTTAACAGAGAACTAACAAATCAAAATATTAAGAATAGAACTAAATACAGAAAGAGGAAAGTAATATGGTTTAACCCACCATATTGCAAGCTCTCTAAAATTGATATAGGCAGTTTCTTCCTTAGATTAGTAGATAAACACTTTCATAGTAAGCATCCATTACATAAAATTTTCAATAGGAAGGCACTGAAAATTAGTTACTCGTGCGTGAATAATATAGAGAAAATTATATCTTCCCATAATTGTAGAATACTTAGAAACTACCACAATAACGTAACTCAAACGAGTGACCCCACCTGCAGTTGTAGGAATAAAGACTTTTGTCCTATCGGGGGTAAGTGCATGTATAAAAACGTAGTGTACGAGGCAACTATCTTCCCCGAAGAAAACAGAAACGAGAAGAAAAGATACATAGGTATATCCGCTGGTGATTGGAAACAACGTCTATACAGCCATAGGCACATCCTTTAGATACAGATACCTCAGAAACCAAACGTCCCTATCCAAACACTACTGGGATCTGGTGGATAGGGGACTAACCCCACTTTTCGAATGGAGATATTTGTCAAGAGCTAGCACACCTAATAACTTCCGTGATCGGTGTAATCTGTGCATCTCCGAAAAGTTCCTTATTGTCAGAGATGAAAATCAGGATGAACTGTTAAACCTTCAGAGTGAGATCCTCTCCAAATGTAGGCACATAAAACGGTTCAAAACATGAACACCATTTTGTAACACGTGGCCGGGTGTGACACTTCCACCTTAGCCCAGTAACATCGGGCATGACTTTCTGTGTATTGAATATTACTTGTATGTATTATTGTGTATGGTTATGTGAGGCGCCATGTATTCCAAATTTTTTTCTTCTTTTTTAGGCTTCATTCATGTAATGACCATTACTTATATGTATCATTGTGTATGTTTATGTGATGCGCCATGTATTTCTAATTTTTGTAATTTTGGTTTTTCTTTATTCACGTGGTGATACATGTGTGAGTGGTTAAGTAGGTAAACATTACCCCTAATAACTGATTTGCAAAATCAGATAACATTATAATAATTATACACCTAGGTATACATTCTAACATTAGAGATAGATACACGCTACTCACCCAGCGGTTTTAGAATATTATATATTTTTTAATTGGCCTTGGATTTGGTTTAAATATAGAAATGGATATGTGCGTTCATATGGGTGTATGCGTGTGTGTGTAGATGTGTATATATAAGTATACGCATAAATATATGTATATATATGTGTAAATATGTGTGTGTGTGTGTGTGTGTACACCTACATATATGGACGTATGGATACGTAGGTAGATATATATGTAGATGTGTTTATATGTGTGTGTGCATATTTAGATATGTATGTAGACATATATAGCTGTATATGGGTGTAGATGTACGCAGGTATGTATAATCAATCGGAAGTCCGGATGGTGAAAATGGAATTTTGTCTGTAGTTTTTCATTTGTCTTTTATCTTGTCAGCGGGAATCCTTCAAAATTCCTTGTGTTGGTCAAACGGTGTCTTTTGGGTTGTTATTTGGGATGAGGGCGGGATGGAAACAGACCGCCTGAGAATCATTTAGCCAGACTGATAGTTTTATGGGGGCCTCTGGTGGGGGTGGGCGCGCATGTGTTTTTGGTCCTTGAATAGGGAGTGAGTAGGGTATGTGTGAGCGTGTATACTGAGATGTGTGCGTGTGATCACTTGACTTATTAAAGAGTGTGTATGAGGTGATGTGCGTACGTGGATAGATCCGTGTAGGTGTGAATGAGTAAGTTGTGATTTTCAGGGTTATATATTAGAACTATCTATATTGTTAAGTTTATGGCTTGGCCCGGCTAGACAATATGTTTCCGAGCGCTGTCTCCACTTAACTTCAGGGAATCCTAAAATCTTTCTAATGTTATCTTACCTAAACTTTTCCATTATCTCAATTATAGCGAATTTAGCATTGGTTTTGAAATCGGTTGTCCTAGGCGTGCAGATGTATATGTATATATATATATATATATATAGATGTGTGTGTATGTGTGTGTATGTATGCGTTGTAGGGGGTTGGTTGGGAGTATAAGATTTTATCGCCTATGGGGTGTGTGTGTGTCGCCAAGAAATGTACACTCTTCCGGTATATCTTCGGACGTTTGAAAATACGCACTCTTTTCTCACTGAAACCCTTCTTTAAATCTTCTCTCTGTTAAATTTTAATGCTCCCTCCACCTTTGGACCTCCCTGCCTCTCTCGTCTGTTACCCCTCTATATAGATCTCAGGTCCTCCCACACTCTCACGCATACTCTCACCAATTTTTCCCGGAGTTGTTTTTCTGTTTTCTTTTTGAATCTGTAGGTCTGACGAATTGGATCGCTCTTACGATTCCAATGGAATAAATTATGACCATGGAATATTAGTGTTTAAATCTTTTTATCATATATATATATATATATATATATATATATATATATATATATATATATATATATATATAGTTAAGTAATCCATCGCGTCTGAAACCTCGACAGAATGCAGAAAGCACTGGAATTCTGTTAAGGTTTCAGACTCGATGAATTACTTAATTATAATTATCAAATCCCCTAGAAATTTCTATCATGTATGTATCATTGCTTGAACCGACTTCTAATGCTCAAGTTTGAGGGGCTTGTTGATAGTAGTCGTGGCTCCGGGGGCACCGTCCTATGGTTACAGAGAATCTCAGTTGAGTTCCACCACGGAATTTGTGACTGAGCGGCGCTATATTGAGTCTGATTTGCTACCTTTTGTCACCGAGTCCCGTTGAACAGTTGGTATGACGTTTGCTTGATAACCTAACTGTCCGGGTTTAAATTCTCGGTAGTGGATGCGCACTGCTGATGAGTCCCAAATATAGGACGAAACCGCTGTCCACTGCATTCTGCATTCTGTTTTTCTGTTTCAGACTCGATGAATTATAATTATCAAATCCTCCTAATAATTTCTATCATTTATATATATATATATATATATATATATATATATATATATATATATATATGTATATATATATATATATATATATATATATATATATATATATATATATATATATATATACGATGAGAATTAATAGAGTACACTTCCAACGTTCGTAACATTTTTACAACAAAAACATGTAAGAATCGCTAAACAACTGGAGTCGTGTTTCAACGCATAACGATGCGTCTCCTCAGGAGATTGTAAATTACTGGCGAGTGAACGATTAATTTGGTTTAGATCCATTCCCGGCAATAAATTTATTCCGATGAATATAGGCATATTCGGTCTGATGAGATAAATATGCTTATATTCATCGAAATAAATTGATTACAAGAAATGGATTTTTAAGGTTTTTCTAATTATTATTATAATTTGCGATATATTATACCTTGAACTCTCATATGGACTAAAAGTCCTCCTTTGAATAATATCTACCAATTTCAATTTGGCGTTATATATATATATATATATATATATATATATATATATATATATATGATTAAGTAATGAAAATCTTGGCAATCTGCATGGATAATCCCAAGGTGGATGAAATCCGGAAAGCTCAATGTTATGTCAGAGCGAATAATTTAATTTAAAGGAAAACAAACCATTTTATGGTTCCGTTGTTGCAATTTATTTCACCAGACATTTTCTTTTTCTCTGGATCATCAGACCTCACTTCCAAGGATGAAAAAATGAATTTAAACTTATACTTCCGAAGGGCAGTATTAACTTATGTAAGCTGATATAGAGAGTGGTTAGAGATAGTGTGATAGACATGGTCAAAATTAGAGAGGGAAGGGAGAGATAGGAATTCTTTTAAATTTATTTTTATTACAAAACTTAATAGGGAGGAGGGCGTAGGGATCAGACATTGACCTATTAGTAGGTCAACTCACCGGAAACGATATAAAGATTAAAAGAGAATAAGAGAGAAAGATGAAAAAAAGAGAGAAAAGAGAAAATAGAAAAAAGGAGAGGAGTAAAGATGTAAGAAATAAGAGATGGATTTAGCGTTTTGAAGCAAAGAGAGGGGGATATAAATTTGGAGAGTGAAATTAACGTAGGTTGGCATGTATCGGCCAATCTGGAAAACACAGATTTATTGATTTTTTTTTTTAACGTTTGATAGTAATTTAAGTGATTAAATTCTCCACAATTAAATTTTATTGTTAACGTTAGATAGTGATTAAATATTTAAATTCTCAAAAAAAAATTAAATTAGTAATTTTAATATTTTTAATATGGTAAATACTCGTTAAGGAGTAATATTTCTTAATTAAATCTAAGTAATCAGTTTAATTTGGAACTATTTCTAGATAAAGATTAGAAGGTAATAAACAAATTGTTGTCTTTATATTATATATATATATATATATATATATATATATATATATATATATATATATATATACAAATAGATATACAACCACATACACATGTATCGATACACATACATATACATACATAACCTTACATATACACGCGTACACACATATATATACATATACATGCATATTTACACACGTATCGACATATATACTTATATACGCATATACATATGTATACACGTACACACCTATATACACGCATGCAAGCACATATACACACCATTATACATACATATATGCACCCGCATACATACGCACATACATGCATACACGCCCGCGCATGCATAGAAGCATCCTCACAAACTAAATACACGCCAAGTGTAAGTTTAAAATCATTTTTTCATCATTGGAAGTGAGGTCTGATGATCCAGAGAAAAAGAAACTCTGGTGAAATAAATTATAAAAATGGAACCTTAATGTGGTCTGTTTTTCTTTAAATTATATATATATATGTGTGTGTGTGTGTGTGTGTGTGTGTGTGTGTGTGTGTGTGTGTGTGTGTGCATATGTGTGTGTGTTACTTTAAACGTGATATATATTGGATACGCATGTTCGATTAGACAAGCCTCTTTTTTAAATAGTGTAAATCTCTACTGGCTTGTACATAGCAGAGTATTAATGAAGTAAATGTATCTTCCGGCTTACCAGTGTTCTGAGAAAAAAAAGCAATTTTTCACTGCTAACCAATGACGAATTACCTTTTGTAACAAATGCACATCTCCTGTTGGCATCCGGAAACGCCCATATCCGATAACTTTATTTTCGTATCAGAAATGTAAATAGATTTATTTCTAAGAAATTAATGAATTTTATTTATAATCCGAAATGGCTTAATGTTATCTTAACGTTGTATTTAGGGGATACAAAGTGTTTGAGTATATATATATATATATATATATATGTGTGTATGTGTGTGTGTGTGTGTGTGTGTGTGTGTGTGTGTGTGTCTCTGAGTGTGTCTGTGTGTGTGTCTGTGTGTGTGCATGTGTATGATAAAATATAGGTTTAAGGTATGCTATATTTATAGAGTAAACGTGTTCAATATCCAGGATAGAGCATGTGTAAATATAAGAAGTGTGTGCACTGATTACAGTACAGAGTGGTGACAGTTTGTTTAAAATTTGAACGCAATTTCAGCCCTGAAGATTCCATCTAAGCATGAAACAATCGGTGTTGACATCAGTATTCGAGCACACACGCACACAGACACTATATATATATATATATATATATATATATATATATATATATATATATATATATATATATTATGAAATGGACAAAGTCCGACAATTATTTAAAGATATTTTTATGTTTAAAATTCTTTTTATAGATATAAGTATTTAAGTAAATGCTCTGTTTATAATAAACAGTATTAAATAACATTTACCGGTCTGAATAAACAGAGCATTAACTTAAATATTAGTATCAATAAAAAGAATGTTAAACATAAAAATGTCTTTAAATAATTGTCGGACTTTGTCCATTTCATAATGTGCGACGTCATTTGTTTACATTTGATACGCCATGAGCAGTTATGAATGTACGTGAGAGATTCATGGAAGATTGAAGTTTGTAAGCAGTAAATTCGACCTTGCCAACCGAACGATCCTTAGTGGCCGAATCGGTTAAAGGCATGTCAAGCTAAATGGCGGTTCCGTATAGGATACAGGTTCGAATCCTATCGGAGGACGAATATTTTCTATGAAAATGTCTCGGACATTCAGGCCGGTAAATGTCATTTAACAATGTTTATTATAAACAGAGCATTTACTTAAATACTTGTATCTATAAAAAAATGTTAAACATAAAAATGTATTTAAATATATATATATATGAAGAAATATAGTCTTAAAGTGTGCTATATTTGTGGGATAAAGTGCTCAATATCAGAGATAGAGCGTGTGTAAATATAAAAGTGAACGTAGAAGTCAACTCTTAGAGGCGACAATCTGTTTCATGCTAGATGCAATCGTCGGGCTTCTACGTTCACTTTATATATATATATATATATATATATATGTATATATATATATATATATATATATCACCGGTCGCACGACTCGGTGTTTCTTGAACATCACAAACTTTAGGTGCTGCGTATAGACTGACCGTTACGTAATTTAAATTTTAACAAAAATATCTAGTTACCGCAATATTGGCGTAGTCTTGTATTGTACTAGGATTATATTTTTATTTTAAAAATATATATTTAGCATTTAAAACAAAAGGGATTTATAGATATATGTAAAAAAATACTTTAGAATTGTGACTATTATTTTTTTTATGTTGAGCATAAAGGGAAATTACTGGTTCATTAAAAACAAAACAAAAATATACAAAACATAATTTACATTAAAAATTAATCTGTATTAACGTGCTTCAGCAGGTATTTATTTGTATGCCTACCTGTAGCAATCAATTCATTTCTCTTGTTTAATAGAGTTATCTAAGTGTTTTAAGGTAACTAATTTTTCAGCAAGGAATAAATTACATTTCTCATTGTATGAATTGGCATTAGCTACAATATTGAATGTAATAATGGCTGCATTACGACTATTCTTTATTTGACAGTGTTCGTTATGTATTTTATATTGCCTTTCATTCTATGAATATATATATATATATATATATATATATATATATATATATATATATATATATATATATATCCCGTTTATTTTGTTTTAAATGTCAATACATTTTTCTAATAAGAAAATGAAATCTCCCCAAAAATTAAATTTCGACATTAAATGACCCATACGGAGTTGATGTACCATTAAAAAGACAAACAAACAAAGAAATTTCATTTTCTCTGGCCTTTGGTTCTGATTTCTATCGATTTATTACGTTCTACCCTTTTTCAGAATTATCCACTCCTTACTTTTTCTTGAATCCTTTCTAGTCAATATTATTTTGTACATTTCCCGGCAATAAAGCTAAACTGAATCCCGCTCAAACAATGTGCCGGTTAGAGAGATTACTACATTTTGACATTGTCGTATATCAGCTCTGTGAGAGGACTTGAAAAGAGAAGTTCAATTTTTTACCTTTTTAACAGCTATATCCACATATTATGACTCCTGTAAATCAAAGTGGTTTTTACGTTTTATACTGACCCCCTCGTGCTTTTGCGTTCAAATAGAAGTGGCGCTAGCATTTACATTGTGTCATTAGACTCTCACTAAAAAAAACGACTTCGCTAGAAATTTTTAATGTTTCCTAATTATCAGACATTTCAAGAGAGAAAACTCGCCATAATATACTTAATAATTCATCATAAAAATTCGGAGACATTTATGTTTTTCAGAATATACAATACAGAATATATAAAGTTAATGTGTATACTTGGCATTTTATATATTGTAAAAATATATCCAGTTCGTTCAATGATACGAGGAGCAAATTATTTTATAACAAATATATTTTACAACTATTTCCAATTGCTATGAAACTTATTCTAAAAGAATCCGAGAAATCTGTTTAATAAAAATCGAAATTAGAACTCAAAAATATTGTTTCTTGATGAAACGATGAGTCAAAGAAAATGGAAAATGAAAAGCAAATCTAGCTGGAAATCAATATGGTTTTAGCGTTAAAATAATTGATTCATTTGTAATGAAAAACACGGGCAAACCTGCTCCATTGTTCAATTGATGCCGTCCACTAATTAGGACTTTTGAATGCAGTGAGCATGTTTAAATTTGGAGTTAATTTGTTTACACAACCAGCATCGCCAAGCATTCAGTATGCGCGCGCATTTATCCGAAGTGAAACAAACAGCGATTTCCGCTTCCGACTCACGAGTTGTGGCGGTCGTTTGCGAAGAAGAACGAGCGGCTAAAGTAATGGAGTGAATAGAAATGCCTGTAATTGAGCGTATAAAAGCTTTCAATGAAAATACTTCGTCTAACAAAATTGGATGACTGTTTTTGTTTTTCTGCCTTTTTCTGTCTATGCCTCACTGTCGTTCATTGGATACCATTTCCCTCCACCTTATCTTTGAGGACTTTTTTTTTTATTTCCGTGAGTTATGTCGGATCTAGTTTTGCTGTTATCCACAAATGAAATAAAATCCATTGAGACGTGCGTCTCCATGGCTTTTCCTACTTGAGTCATCATGTGATATTAGGGTTCGACCTTTAAAACATTTGATTTAAGTTACGTATCATTGGATGGTTCTGAAGATTTAATTCAGTGTAAGGAGGATTAGTTATGAAAATTAAAAAGAAAAGTACTAATCTGTTATATAAAAAGACCAATAATTGGTATTCCTATATAGCAATGAATGCTGAACAATCTCCACACAGTTGAAGAAGAGACTTGAGGCAAATGAAATCTGGTTCTTTAGAAGGATGCTAAGAATCACGTGAATTGAACATGTGAGTAATGAGGAAGATTTTAGGGAAAATAGAGACAGAAGTGAGATATATATATACTTAAATCAGAAAGATTCAATTGAAATTTTTAGGCCACATAATGCGGAAAGCGTGCTGGGAGAATTTGACACTTACAAGATATGTTGAAGGCAAGAGAGTCACAGGAAAGAAAATGAATAACTTACCTGACGAGCTTATGTACAGTCGAAAGAACAGGGATTAGGAGATATAGTAATGACAGGAAGTTGTGGAGAGCCATGATCACCCACATCCTGAATGGACACGGCACACAGAAGAAGAAAGTATGTAAATATTGATATGAGGAAACGATATATTTTCCTGAATTTTTTTATGTCGAATGTAATTGTCGATGATTATTACTAAGAACTGAATTGCAATTATCACGCCCATATAGATACATACATATATACATACATATATACATCCTAACATGTAGACGGAGTGTTTCTCGGAGATCCGTCTACGAAACTCTGGAGTCGGGATGCTGAAAGTAGCTTTAATAAAGCAAGTGGCAAAATCTATATATATTTCTATCCATGTTTGCTTTGTGACGTAGAAAGATGTGTAATTTTTCATAAATTTCCTTGATGTTCTAATGTAGATTTTTGTTGTATTTTTCGTTTATTAGGCAAAATAAATTGCATCACTTAGATTCCTCTATAGTTTACCTTTTCTTTACACCCCAAACTTTAACAATATTTTAGAACGTTATCAAACACAGACACCGACGATATTTTCATTGACGCTACTTCTGGGTATAAATATAAGTTACAAAATAAAATCTACACATTTGCCTTGACAGAGATCCTCAAGGAGCGAAACACATTAGTATAGAAAGGTTTCCTTTTCTCTCTCATATATATATATATATATATATATATATATATATATATATATATATATATATATATATATATGCACATTTCATTGAATACGAAGGACAAGGTGCTTTTATTTAATTTTTATACAATTTTTCATGCGACCTAATATTTTTCTTTCTTTTCATATGATGAAATATATAAAAACTGTCCAAATGGTCTTGTTAGCCGAGCGCTTTCGGCTATACATTTAGCCATTTTCAAGGATTAAATATTTTAACTGTTAAATAAGAAATAGTTTGTTGCATGTATGTATTTATATAATGTTTTCATTTTTCAAAACACGGTCAAGATATTGTGTCCATGTTCATAGTTGATATTATTAAGTATTGTTTTTTTGTTTTTATTAATAAGTCTTCCATTATTTTTAGTCATATTTTGCATGTATATGATGCTATTATATTATATATACTTTTTATATAATTTATTATCTGAAAAGAAAATTTATTAGATCGCATGAGAAATTGTATACACACACACACACACACACACACACACACACATATATATATATATATATATATATATATATATATATATATATATTTGCTACATGAATATATCAATAGAATTCCAAGTCATGCTTCGCAATAGCTGTATGCACAGCTCCCCCACAGGTTTAGGTGAATCATCGTAGGTGCAAATAGATTACTAGATTGCGTTTATGTCGGAGAAATCTTAAGTGCGCACCGTCCCACAGGAATCTCCAGAATTTTCGTCAAACCAATACTGAGCAACCTGAGGCTGATGCCACATTAGTTCGCTATTCTTTTTGAATCAGCTATCTTTGCTGGATTCATTGTGTTCAGTAAGAGACGCTAATTGACAACAAGCGGTAACCAGTTAATGATGCATATCGGCAGGCAAGTTTACCCAACGCAATTAATGCAATTAATATTAATTTGGCGTATTTTAAGAAGAAGAAGAAGAAGAAGAAGAAGAAGAAGAAGAAGAAGAAGAAGAAGAAGAAGAAGAAGAAGAAGAAGAAGAAGAAGAAGAAGAAGGAGAAGAGCAACAACAACAACTGCTGCTGCTGAAATGTGTAAACTTTCGTATTAATTGACATGACCGTAAGCCTTCTTTTATCTCGGATTGCCTCAATCCGAGATAAAAGAAGGCTTACGGTCATGTCACGTTGAAACAACGTACGATCACCGAAGTTAAGCAATGTCCATCTTGGGTTGTGCTTAGATGAGTGGCTGCTTGAGAATACTAGGCGACGTAAGCTTGGATGTCCGTGTGGCGTAATGGACAAAGGCTCGGAATTGGACATCGGGGATTAGGGTTCAAATTTCAGTTGTGTCCGTTATATCCACTTATGCGCAAATACTCTTGGGAAAGTTATAAAACCACCCCTTATTCCACCAGACATGGTTTAATTGCTATGACTTTTATCAGTAAAGCAGTGTCATTATTATGATTTGTACTGTCTGGCTTTAAATAACCATCAAAAGATAATTAATTGTAAAAAAAAACAAATTAATCACTGATAAATGCAATTTTTTCATTCCTCAAGATAATCAGGAAAAGTGAAATGGTCACGTGATCAAGTAAAGGCATGAAACGACGAGATGCATGAGAAATGTTTAAACATTTTGTATTTACAGTGTTTGTATTTATTTATAATCTTTTTGTCGAAGTCTGGGACAAAATAAACATGTCTAAGTTTTGAAATGTTGCACAAACACATTTAAAAAATAACGTCGTTTGCTATAGAAGTTAAAGGAACTTCAAAAGCATATGTGTGTATGAATATGAATTTTATTTTATCAAGAATTTTCTTTTAGGGTTAAAAAGTTGTGCTGAGCGTAATGAAAGCGCCATTCTTTTGTTCACTTCGGCCAATAACTCACGTGCGCATACATACTCACATACACACATATATGTATATATAGAGGGAATAAGTGAGAGATTATGTGTTGAAATAAGAATCAACA
This sequence comes from Acanthosepion esculentum, assembly GCA_964036315.1. NCBI lineage: Eukaryota > Metazoa > Mollusca > Cephalopoda > Sepiida > Sepiidae > Acanthosepion > Acanthosepion esculentum. The sequence goes on from OZ038495.1 coordinate 3,158,411, forward strand.
AACACTAAATAGTAAGTGATACTTTTCTGGCTTCAGTGCAATCTTCAAGCTTCAAACTGAGTTGTCTTCGCCTAAAAATACAAGGTGCGATGGATTTAATATCGTCTAAATGACGCAAGAATAAGAACCCTGATATCTTATTTTAAAAAATATATCTACTAAAATTACGCAAAAATATCTTGAAATACTAAAGAGTAAATTTATTCTATAAAATCTCTATTGGCTTCAATCACGGCCTCCAGATTATTTCGGAATCTCTTGCAATTTTTCTGGAAGGTCTCGTTGTTTAATTTAGTAAATAATGCCTTCAGTTCATCTTTCGTGTTCCAAGACGTTTTGTTGGCCTTTCGCTCAACTGCGCCCCATACGTAATAATCAAGGCGGTTGCAGTCTGGAGAGTTAGGTTTGGGTGATGTGGTCGCAGAAATTGCCTGACAGCCCTGACTGTGTTCACCTGCCGGTGTGGCATGGTACAGAGTCCTGTTGCCAGACACGCGTCCTTCCAGCAACCACCCGCTTGACCCAGGGCAGCACTACCTCCCCAAGGCATTTGATGTAGGCCTCAGTGTTGAGTCTGAGGCCCTGCGGGAAGATGAATGGAGGCATAACGTCGCCATCACTTGTGATCACTCAAAACCCGATGATCTTGACTGGTTAATCCACCTCTTTCCGAATCCTCTGCAGTGTCCTCAGACTGACATCCAAATACTTTGAAATTTTCGTATTGGTGATTCCAAAGCGAATACCAAGCAGTAGAGCATACTGTTTCCAAAGTGAATTGCGTCATGGCGATCTTTTTTTCACAGAGGGGGGGGGGGATCAAGTGCAGTCGACAAAATAAAAAAATAAAAAAGCGCGCATGCGCGAAATGGAAACTATAAAATGGCAACAGTTTACACATCGCACCCTCTATAGCAAATTCTAAGCTATATATTTATGCACTCATACCTATACACAAACATTTGTAAAATAAATAACCAAACGTTGAAAATTATCATTTTATTTTATGTGATAATTGTATATGTAGTTATCTAACAAATAGATTGTTGACGTTGAAAGATTCTCTAACAACTTATCGTACTTTTATGCAAGGGCAAAGATGGTCGGGAAGTGTAAAGACATGCGTAGTTGATATTGTTAGAATGCAGTCATTGTTATATGGATTCATAATGGCGCTGTGATATGATTGTTCTAACTCAAACAAAGAGAAGACTTTAAATATTATTTAAATGTATCAAAAGTATTTTATTTTGAGTGTTGCTGGTCCATTACTCTACCTTGCACATTGACGCATCCTCATCGACAACAAAATGTCATATACTCTTCTATGCAGTCATTTCAAAGCACAAGTGGTCATTCTTACATTGTTTAAACCGGTCTAGGCGGTATTACCAAATATCCGTTAATTTCCTTCGACGTTGGTGCCTTTGACGCGTACTCAAATTAAGGTTTAAGCATTTGATCTGCCATTATAACATCTGAAGCATACAAGAAAATTTATTCGTATATCTTTGTGGTTAATACATTATCATTTGTTTGTACGTATATATTGGCTTTTATCGTTTCTTTACGTGGACTCCCGATTTTTCCATGTTTATTGTGGGTATTTCAGGATACACACGTGTTTATGCGCTGGTCTGCAATAGTTCAATAATATTTCGACAGTATGTCTGTGTCCTTCAAGTTATGTTTTTAAAAATTGTACACAATATAAAAATATAAAAAATCTACACAAAATTACACGTTTTTGTACAAACACCGCTTGTCTTGAGGGAAAAAAACGGTTGTAGTTGAAATCAACGCGTCAAAACGAATGAGATGTAGCTAGCATAAATGACATGCAATTGAAACCTGCGTAATATTTCGGTGATCGTGCTCATCTTGGAATTTTCGGTTAGTTGATTATTTACTAAGAGAAATTAACGAATTTAGCATAAATTCTATGTAACTCTCCTATCGTTTTGTTTATAGCATCCTCCCGGGCCGGGAAGTTAGTAATTTACATACGTAACTATCCACGTGCGTTTTAAGGGTTAAAAGATCGGTGGATTCTGGATGTTTTTTTTTCAGAAAGTTCAGCTCAAGACGTTCGTCTAAATTTCTAATAAAAAAAAGTTCCGTAAGCTCCGTTGATGTCACATTATTGTGTGCTCACATCATATCATTGACCATGGAATTTTTTATTTAATTTTTCCGTTTTACAACCCACAGAAATAAAATCATCTTTGGCATAGTGCCATCCTCTGAAGAAACGGTAATGTTTCTCTTTGCATTTATGATAGAACTGACTTGAACAATATTGATGCACAACGGTCAGGGCTTTCCCCTCTTCTATGAGTGTTTTTGTTTTCGGAGTACAACGATCAGAGTGAACTCATGCATCTGTTAACATTTGTCTGATATTTCTATACAGTTTGAAAGAAACGTTAGGCGTGTTGGAGAAATCACTTTAAAATGCTGATATTTTTGCGAAATGTATTCAGAGCTGTCGTGTGTTATTTTCGAAATGCCAGCCAGATGTTGGTGCCAGTTGATGATTAATGGAATTCTGTCAGAATTTTGACTGTGTTCTTCGGTGTTTTGATCTGGGGTCAAATTATTCATTTTTAGCTATTTCATTGGCAATTTGCTTCAGTCGTGGTACTTGATAGCCGCGCTTAACATAATGTCGAATGAAATCATTAGCATTCTTCCAATAATCTTTTATCTCCATGCAAATTCGTCATTATTAATAATTATAAGAAATTATAGCAAATTAATAATAGTAATAATAATTACCCCATTATTGTTAAATGGGTATGTTGCATTAACCCTTGGTGGGGGTGGTATTGAAGCGACGGCTTCAATTCCATAATAATGTTGCATTCTTCTATCGATCGTCTTCTCCAGGCCGGTGATCGCTAGTTTTGTTTCGGAGATAAAAGAACTTCAACACAAGGCATTTTAACTTAGCTATTTTATTAACGTAGACGTATACATTTCTACGTATCTAGTGGGCCTCCTCTCCCTCCAATGGGGAGACGTTTCAGACACGAAAAACATACGTCTACGTTGTTTGACGGTTTAGACTCGACTCCTTGAAATCCCTTTCTCTATCGTTCTAACGCTTGCTCAGTCAATCAAAATCGACTTCCTTGTTTTGTCTTCCATCTGACCTCCAAGGTCAACCCTAGAAATTAGGAGTGGCGATACACTTTCTCTAATGATAATAGTCTATTATTTAATAGGCATATGAAAAGTAATTCTTTTTATGCACTTTCATACTTCTCGTTTGAAAATTTTATATAAGGAATTATCATTATATAATTTGTATTTGAATTCATGTAGCCATATTGATTGCTCCGCCCGATGCGTTTCGGCTGCTGTAACATCCAACCTTATCTGCGGCCTCGGTAACATTCCTGGAATTTCGAACGTAACTCATTGTTCAATACATAGTACTGAATCAACCTGGTACGCCAATGGAGATACTTGGAAAACTTTTATTAAAACTGTTACGAATGATGAACGATTTGACATTCCTCTGTCGATGTAGAGAGGTGAAGACGAACATCAACCCATTCCAGGAGAAGAAGAACGGTTACGGAAGGAGCGAGACACGCCCTGGTTAAGTAAATAATCTGTTATAACTGTTTGATAAAACGTCAGTTACAAAGAGATATAAGCAAATGAAATCTTTCTAATACCGTTTAACATCAGAACTGCCTAGACATCGAAGAACACAAGCAGGTATTAGAGAGAGAAAAGAAGTGCCAACCACTGAAACTACAGCAGTTGAAAGACCATGATATGCGTTACAGAAATATTTACAATCAGCCTGTCAGATCATTTGTTAACCTCCGAAAGCACTCGTCAAGTAAAGCTAAGAAAGCAGCGCGCTGAGCAAAGTTTTAAAAAATTCAATTTTGAGAGATCATAATCATAAGTGAGCAGGAAACTTTTAGATTTCTTGAAGCTCGAGGTGACGAGAGGCAAAGTGAAAAAGGCACTGGAGAAAATCAAGCTTTTCAATCAAGCATCGCTAGAGAGGAACAATAAAACCATGTCAAAGAGGCATAGCTGGTTATATATGGAGAGAAAATGAAATCAGGTATAGTTGATCATATATGGTGAGAAAATAAGTTCACAGTTGATAATAGATAGAAAATAACAATGCAAGATAAAATACAGAAAACCCAAGGCAAAAAATAAACATTACATCCACCTGAGTAGATCTAAAATAGAGATTAGTTAGCTCTATTGTAATATAAAATAAACATTACATCCACCTGAGTTGATCTAAAATAGAGATTAGTTGTCTCTATTTTAATATAAAATAAACATTACATCCAACTGAGTTGATCTAAAATAGAGATTAGTTATCTCTATTTTAATATAAAATAAACGTTACATCCACCTGAGTAGATCTAAAATAGAGATTAATTATCTCTATTTTAATATAAAATAAACATTACATTCACCTGAGTAGATCTAGAATAGAGATTAGTTATCTCTATTTTAATATAAAATAAACATTACATCGACCTGAGTTGATCTAAAATAGAGATTAATTAGCTCTATTTTAATATAAAATAAACATTACATTCACCAGAGTAGGTCTACAATAGAGATTAGTTATCTCTATTTTAATATAAAATAAACATTACATCGACCTGAGTTGATCTAAAATAGAGATTAATTAGCTCTATTTTAATATAAAATAAACATTACATTCACCTGAGTAGGTCTACAATAGAGATTAGTTATCTCTATTTTAATATAAAATAAACGTTACATCCACCTGAGTAGATCTAAAATAGAGATTAATTATCTCTATTTTAATATAAAATAAACATTACATTCACCTGAGTAGATCTAGAATAGAGATTAGTTATCTCTATTTTAATATAAAATAAACATTACATCGACCTGATTTGATCTAAAATAGAGATTAATTATCTCTATTTTAATATAAAATATACATTACATCGACCTGCGTTGATCTAAAATAGAGATTAATTATCTCTATTTTAATATAAAATAAGCATTACATTCAACTGAGTAGTTCTAAAATACAGATAACTACAGTCTGTAAACTGATTAAGAAGGAAAGGATAGTCAACAAAAAATCACTACCGGGGTCATGGAACTTATTTTGTCTACTCAACAGAGTTAGAAACCTAACAAAATCTAATCATTTGAATAAAGACATTAGATTAAATGTAAAACAAATTCAATTTTAGATTCTCTAAGAGACATTAGGCTTAGTGAGTGAAATCATATAAAGCATTGTTTAAAACTCAGGTTTCTCCGGTAGTTGAATCTTTCCGTTTTGTTGTTCTTGAAAGTTACAGTGGCATGAGACAAGTGCTAAAATGGCGGATAAAACTTGCAAGTATTTAGCTGAAAATAGTTATCTCCCTTAGACATGGGAAGCGGATTGAGAACAATGCATACTCATGGATTGAATAAAGTGTTCTTTTCGAAATTCTAAAAATGTTAGACATCTGAATAAGTTCAAACTATACAACGACCGAAACTTTGTAAGCGTAACAACCAAGGGGCGCATTTTTTAAACGTTTTGCATGTCTTGAAAGGCAAAGCATTCGAATTACATTCGAGTAGCAAATGGAGATTCTTTCCGATCCAGTTATATTGTTTTTTGATTATAGATTTTATTTCGCTGAAATGTCACCAAATAAAGTTAGCGAACATAAATTACTAGATTTATATGATTAAATTGCATTTATATTGAAAACATTTACATCACTATATATATATATATATATATATATATATATATATATATATATATATATATATATATAAAAGCGAACATAGAAGTCAACACTTAGAGGCGACAATCTGTTTCATGCTAGACGCAATCGTCTGGCCTGAAGATTGCGTCTAGCATGAAACAGACTGTCGCCTCTAAGTGTTGACTTTATGTTCATTTTTATATTTACACACGCTCTATCTCTGATATTGACCACTTTATCCCATGAATATAGCACATTTTAAGACTATATTTCTTCATATATATATATATATATATATATATATATATATATATATATAGGTAACTACACTCGTCTCGGAAAACCTTCAGTTTCTTGATTTTCCAATGATCAAATCAATATCGAAGGAAAAAAAGGTTTTTAAAAAAGAAAGAGCTATGAACATAAACGTCTGTTCAGCTTTCCCTGACGATCCGCTTAGGTGAAACCTTGGCAGGTTTGTCTGGCTCTCTAGGTTTGACTATATATATATATATATATATATATATATATATATATATATATATATATATATTTCTTACCTAAATCCGCTACTAAGAGTTTCCTGTAGCAAAACTATCATTTCTGTCAGTGTGCTAATCAAGATTTAAACTAAATTGACTTATGTTTTGACAATGGACAAGTCAAACTACGAGATAGTGTTGTGTATTTGTGACCAATGTATGGATTTAATGTATATTTGATTGCTGATATTGAAAATGTAATCTTCCAGACTCCCAAACGGCACGCGTATTAATATACAATATTAGTTTTACATGAGAGGTATTTTGAGTTACCATATTATTAGTAATAATGAGGTCAGCCATTTTAACAGAGATATTTATATAGGAGAGACTGAGAGAGATATAAGATATATAAAAGTATTTATTCGGAATTCTTCATCGACCAAAATGTGACACAATACCTTTCTAACGCTTACGTAAGATGGATGACAGAAGTAGGAAGTGAATGAAAATAAACCCTATTACCAACTCCACCCAGATAGAAGGCCTGTTTGGATGGGTTTTGATTATATCATGACGTAGTATAAACTCGGAGAAATACTTTCAATAATTTTTCCTCTTTGAATTTTGACTCGGTTTGATTTTTTTTTATTTGTTTTGTAAATATTTTGTAAATTATTTCAATGAAATAATTTAAAAAAAAAAGACCGTGTGGGAACTTTGTTGCGGCCGTTCAAAGATGTCCATTAGAATTTCCAATGAAAAGTGAAGTTTACTTTGGTCTCTGGAAGCTTTGATGGTCGTAAATGGATGCATGCTGAACTCAGACTGAAGACTATATCCACGACAGACGTAACATTTCCAGAGAGACGTATAATGCTTCTCAATTTTTCTTACCGTTATGGTAACCTTTTACAAGTTGTCCTGGTCCATATTTGCGTTTCACTTCTCTATAATTACGATTATATTGTTCTTCTATCATCGTGTTCCTTTTTAGGGAATGGCTTCTAGTTCGATGGATGACATCTGTGCGTAAACGAACTTTACGGCTCATTAGTGCTTCTGTATGTGAATTTCTATTAGTTGCGTTTGGATTGGGTGTAACTCTGTAACCTACTAAGAATATTTTTTACAATTCTTGTGTTGTTCCCTCCTCTTCCAATTTAAGGAGCGCTCTGTTAAAGGTTTCTACAAAACGCTCTACATGTCCATTTGACTGTGGACGAAAAGATGGTGTCCTAATATGTTGAATATCATTCTGTGCAGAGAAAATTGAAAATGGAGTTGAAGTGAAGGCAGTGCCATTATTCGAACCTACTATGTGTGGACCTCCAAATCAACTCAAGATTTGTTTTAACTTCAGAAGTTTTCATCCGATGTGATGCGATTCATCTGAAAAATTTATGGCCATTTGCTGTAAGCATCAACGAGGATAAAATAATACTGCCCTTTGATGGGTCGAGTAAAGTCAATGTGAAAACGTAACCCGGGTGATTCCGGGATAGGCCAGGAACTGAGTATAGTTTTCCTGGGAGATTTTGCTGCCAGTTGACAAATGGAACAGGTACGTACAAATTCCTCTAACTGCTTGTCTATGTTTGGCAAATAAACATAGCTGCGTGCTATGGATTTCATACGTAAAGTATGTTGAGGACCATTTATCATTCTTTCATGTAATGAAGATGGGACAATCAGGCCTTCCGCAAGCATAAGACAGCCGTCGACTTCTGACAATGAAGATAAATGCAGAAAGAATGGTTGAATTCTTTTGTCAGTGCGCATACGTCTGGCCATTTTGTACGATGAAAACATATCACTTTTTAACACTGGATCAAAAGCTGTGGTTTCACGGGTCATTGTAGAAGTGGCTCATAATGCTCATACAGTGGATGCAAGAACTGAAGTGACTTCTGGCCCTAGAGATTAACGCTGCGATGACTGAGTCTTCTTGTATTCTATTTTGTGTAGACTTGATCCTAGATAATGCCTCGCCATGACCAATTGCATTTGGTGAATTATATTTTATAAAATAATATAAAACAAATAGCATAGTAGGCCGTCTTTGCAGAAGATTTTCTGTATACACCGGGATGCATTTTTTAGATTCAAAAATACTAACAAGAAGCTTTTGTACACTATTTACATTATTCGGACTATTGTCCTCATCTTTGTCGCCAAATTTATCACAACGTTTCGGCCGGTTGGAATGTCGAACTGAATCCTTTAATTCGCTCACTGGGGTAGACTGTTCTAGTTCCACGTGCCATGTCTAATGGATGTCAGTTATCAGTGATCTCCTGTTAATTCCCCTTTCCAAGTTCTCCGCTTAACCGGGTATTGAACTCATATTCTTTGTGTCCTGTCACTGGATCTAACCAACACCTTTATCCACTGTGCCATGTGTCCTTGACGACATCTGTGTATAAATGTCTGGGTATTATAAACCTATTGTCTTCAGCAACTATTTTTAACAGTTTTCATATTGCAAGTTTTGCTGTTATCATTTCATGTTTTTACCAGTGCTCATATTGCAATGTTTGTTGTTTAAACGTTACTAAAATTATTTTTAAGTTCGTCTGTGAAATGATTTTACAATATCAGAAATGTATTGAACACAGATTTTAGATGAATTTAAAAAATGTTAAGTTGATCTATCCGGTCAAAATGAATTAAATTTAATTTCGAATTATTAGCAACATAACACACTCCAGAAAATGTTTTATTTCGAAAGGAAACATCCCAAGTTAACTCACCAGTTAAACGAATTGTACTTCCAGACACACTCATTGCTTTGTGATCTGTTGCAGACACATGTGGCTTTTCAAGTCGAATGCGATATTAACATTATGTCCGACGTTATATCAAACTAGAAACGAACTGGTTTGTTGTTTACAACGATGAAATTTCTGCGGGATTCGTAATGTATTTTGAACGTCGCAAACACTGTCTTTGTTTCGGACGTTTTCCTGTTTCGTTCTTAAATTCAAAATATTTCTGATGACTTGCAGTACAAACAGCAGAAGAAATTCCAGTGTTAATGATATAAAGAGAAAATCAAATTCTCTTGATAGAAATTACTGGAATATAATGACGTAACAAGAGACTTTTATGTTACATCATCAACATTTTCAAAAATCAGTCAATCTGTTATAATTGAACCTGATTTTGCAATAGATATGCTCTGTAGCAATGTGGAAATTAATAATATAGGAGAGTATGAGATTCCTGATCCTGTAGGTGATAAGAAGCCTTTGGAAATTATTATTGAAAACATGAAGAAAATGGACACAGAAGAATGTCAAACCAAACCTCACAGTGTGATTGCTGCATTACATTTGGTAATGTCCTTTCTGTTATTAGTGCAAGACGAGTCATTTAGATATTTTTATGCAGTCGATTTTATATATGAGCAGATATAATTAATGACACAGGCTAAGATTTATTATCCAGCAGAAATTATGATTTTTTTCTTCATTTTAGTATAACTTTTCCCCTAGAGATTATAGGCTGTTAAGAGACACCAAATAATGTAATTTTCTCTAGTTATTTGGCCATAAAAAAACTAACGTTAATGACGTATATGAATCCTGTAGTTCAGCAACATAAGAGCGATTTTCATATGTATATTAAAAATAAGTTTAAGTTCCTAGTATTTTTACTTGTAGATGAAATTCAACTAAAACCATATTTTGATCATAAAGGTGGTAATTTTGTTGGCTTAGACGACAAAACAGTAAATGAGTCAAACACATAGGCTTAGTAGTTTATTCTAACGATCCAAGGATATTGTGTATATTATGCCAACTAAAATTTTATTTGACATAGTTAAACGTGTAAAAATTGGTTTAAAGAGATTGGCCTTAGAGTAATATGAGTCTTAACAGATAATAATGCAATAAATAAGAAAGCTATGTTTTTCTTGTGTAGTCCTGCGAAATTTTCAATTGTATATCCACATTTAGTTATGGAATCTAAACCTCTTTTCTTCATATTCGATTAATTAATTAGTTAATATACTAAAGTGCATTAGAAACAACTGACTTGGTAAAAAAGAAGCCAGAAAATGCATGATATTCCCAGAATTTTCTCATAATGAAAATCATGATTTAGATAATATCCAAAAATGCCTCATTTTGTACTTTACTTCATGTCTTGGAATCTCAGTCAATTTTGAAATATTGCTATAAATTGAACTCATAGCGTTTTTCTCCCAGTAGTTTTAAAAGGCGAAATATATTTTTAAACAATTCACTATTCAGGGATTGCTGAATTTAGGGAAACAAATTTTTGCCTAACTTTGTAGAAGTTGTAAAATACATAAACCTATTTTATACTTGGTTGACAATACTGAATGTAAAAATACCATACAAAGGTTGGCCACTTAACAATAAATACAGAATGGGGAGTCATAATTTGTACTAAAAGTTTTACTCGTCTTTCTCATGATGCAGTTCAGCTAATTTTATGAAACCTGATGCATTTTATTATCATAACCTTAAATAATAATTACCCACATTTTTTTTAGTTAATTGTATAAACGATGAGTGTTAAGTATTGATTTAAAGAATTTATAAACTAAATGGAATGGAGTGAGTACGGAACAAAATTGACATATTTCTATATTTAAGATATACATATAAGATTTATATATAAGATATACATATAAGATATACATATAAGATTTATACATAAGATATACATATAAGATATATATATAAGATTTATATATAAGATTTAACAGATGAGTATGTTAATGAATGAAAATGAAATGTAACAGTTGCAAGAATTTAACATCTGGAAATGATAATGAGGACAAAAATACCTGAAATAAGTACCTATTTCCAGGGGATTCATAGAGGTTCTCTGCTATGTCCAAAGTCTACAACAAATTCTGTTCTCTATAATTATATAGTTAATTGTAAACTGACAAAAAATTCTTCTTTCTATTCAGTAAATCAAAGGAAATTAGCCATGCGTATAACCTTGAATGTTTTGACAGATAATGATCATATTTTTCATGTGGACTCTTCTGGTGAGGATCGCAAGATTGACAAATTAGAAATAATTCTTGTCTAGAGCTCTTTAAATGTTCTTTTAAATAATTTTTGTGCTAAGCAAAATAATAATATTAGTTAACGAAGAAAGAAAACTTCAAACCTTCAGATAAATTGCCCATATATCTATGTAATATTTTTTTCTATAATTATTTAAAATTTGTCTTTGATTTTCTACACAACAAAAATGTCAGTGTTGTAACTTTACTGCTACAGAATAATTAAAATAAAACATGCAACTTGAAACCATGTCGATTTTTTATTTAAAAAAAATATTTTTCAAATAATTTTACACAATCAAAATAAGGATAACAAATTTCAGTCTTTAAATTCAATAATGAAACGTAAACAATTTACTTTAACATAGTAACAAATCTAAAACTTTAAATAATTAAGTTTATTCTAAGGTGAAAATCAAATCTTGGTTTCTTTCATTTCTAATGACATTGTAATGTAAATAATATTCTATGTCAATATAATAATTTTATGGAATAATCATTAAAATAAAAACGGATTTTTACATCTATTTATTGTTTATTCTTTATTTATTTAAAGATGTAAGTTAGAAATCGAACCCTGGTTTGCTTTTCTTCATCTAACATGAAAAATGATTCTATCAATTTCAGTTATCAGTATTGTAACTTTACAGAATAAAACGTTTTTTATAATAATATTTGTTTGCTATTTATATTTTTTATATTTATAAATTAATATTGCAGAATGTTATAAGATGAAATTCGAACACCGATTTCTTTTTTAACCGTAATTTAAAAAGTATTGTATACTTAAGAACCTCCACCCCCCTCCAATCATTCATTTTCAGCAGCTTCGCCTCGGTTTGAACCACTTGTGGGTGACGTCATGTTCATTCGAACAAGATTTCTATCTCGCTTGTGTTGCTATTACGCATAAAGAACGATTACTCTTCTACATAAAAGCAGAGTTACTTACCTTGAGACCTTTTTAAATTGATAAATTGCTACAATAGTTTAATTTATATTAAAATGTCAGTTGTCTGTATCTTTATTGCCATATTCATGACTTTTGGCCGTTGTATGTTTCAAGTCCTTGGGGACACAAAGCCCATTGAATAAAAGCGTTTGTTGAGTAATCGAAAACGTGACTTGACCCAAAACGTTGTGAGTTCAATACCTGGCTACAGCAGAGGGAACACAAATTCGGAGAGTTCAGTTACTAAAATTTAATTAACTGAAACTGAGTTATTACAAAAGGGGCATGGTACGTGTAATAAGAATAATCCATCACCGTGGACTAAATAAAGGGTTCGATTCAAAATTCCAGCGTATATCACCTGAAGAAGTTTGGAGCTTACAACGACCGAAACATTATGTAAATAATCTTTTCCATTTTTTTTTTCATAACACTATCCAGTACAACGCCACCCCCGCCCCAGATAACAACTTTATTTCTTTATGTATTACATTTTAGGGAGTTTTATTTATTTGTCAACTGATCTGCTGCCAAAGCCAACAATAAATGAATCAAAATAAATAATTAATTAATTACAAGCTATGCACGGTAAATTATCATCAATTATCAGCATGATAATTAGCAAAAGAAGAAAGTAATTAAGAATCTGCTTCGAGGCTGTTGTGAAATTATTTCATATTTTGTATATTGGCATTTTTTTTCAAAACCCTCGTAAAAGGTAAGTAAGAAGCCCATAAATAATATAAATATTCATTTTTTTTTAAAGTTTAACTTCCAATTACTTGAAATTTTGTTATGTTAGTTAGAATATGATTTTATCACGTAGTATGAGCCTAATCGTTTTGGTTAGTGTAGAGAGGGGATCAAATGCAATGAGTTTACAAAAGAAAAACATGAAGGCAACTCTTAAAAGTAAGAAAAGTTATAAAGAAATGATATTCTGGAATGCTTAACAGATAGTTTTAGATATTTAAAAAGCAAATATTTCTTGGAGTGATGTCTTTCTATAGACAATGCTAATATGTCTACGAGGAAAAGCGGGGAATTTTGCTGAGATAGCGTTCAAATAAAATAAAAGGTAATAAAGAAAATATTTCCTATTCGTATTGTATATATAGATATATGTATTTGGCTCTGTAGCAACGATTGGTTTTAGAACTCAGTCTTGTTTGTTTCGTGTTATCAAAATTCGTTCTCAGTTTGATTTTTTTTTTGTTTTTTTTTATGTGTACACTTTATATTTTTGGAGAAGATGCTTTTTTTCGGTTAGAAAACAGCAGAAAATGATGGACGACAGGAAGTAAATTTGGTTATGTACTGACTGTTAAAAAACATTCACTCCCAAATTCACAGAAACGAAAAGACAACAGATAATCACTTCTCTCCAATAACAGGGAACGTAGTAGCACAATAATGTGATAACTTGTAAACATAGCAGACAAGATATTGTGTGCGGGACAAGATATAAATGTTGGTACAGAGATAGATAGATAGATAGATAGATAGATAGATAGATAGATAGATAGATAGATAGATAGAAGCAGGTCGGTAACAAAATCATAAAATAGATATATACATTGGTCTTTTTATCATAATTATTTTCTTTTTAAAAATATGATTCCATCGCGACACCGAAAATTTCCATGTTACAAAACTGAAACTAAATTTATAAATTTAATTATAAAAATTAAACTTAAAAACCATAGTCGACTTCTAATTGTCAAGCGATGCTAGGAATAATTTTTTAAGAAATTTATAAGCGCAGACAATATTGATATTCTAAGCCGTTAAGGTTAAGGAAAATCTCTTTTAACTTCGGGGTGGATGGGTTTTAATTTCCCTAGACAGCTTTTGTATCCAGTATATGTTGCTTTCAAAATCCGGTTAAATTTAGGGTGAGTGGGGGGGGGGTGCCTGCTAACGAACGAATACTTCCAACTGTTTGTATCGACCACAGTTCTTTTTAAAATAAAAATAATTGCTAAGTACAACGGATTATATATCCTACTGTTCTTTATTATTATTTTAATATATATAAATACTTTGACCTAATTTCTGTCGAAACCATCGTCCAAGGGAGCTCACTCTAACAGCAATTTAACTCAAAGTAGTCTCCCCTTTTTAAAGCTTTTGCGCTATTTCTACTTAAAAATGATTTTTTAGCATTAATTTTTAATCGATTTCACCCTAAGCGAGGCAGAAAAGTAACTACGACAAAAGAGGTTATTGTGTTCGGAAAAAATGTGGAACAGAAGCATTACGTAAGAACGAGAAGGGAAAAGATTAACCAGCAGGGCAGGAGATAGCGATTGACATTGCTTTAAAATTATTGAGAATTAAAGTTGACTGGAAACCATGGAAACGGAAAAATATTCCAAAAGCAAGAAGTACGAGAATATAAACTGTTAGCATAGAATTTACGGCTACATCTCGCCAGATCATCTATAAATTGATGAGATCTCGCCACCAGCTTAGTACTACGCTTAAATTCAAAAACACTAGTTACCATAGTGAATAAGCCAAACCATTGTCATGAAAGTATTTAATGAAAACCTTAATTTATTTCAGATGATTTCTCAGGCATTGAGTGTCTGTTAACGATGGTAATATTCTCCGGTTGTTTAATTTTAATAAATTATTATTATTATGAACTGGATACAGTATTGCATTGGAATTATTACATATCTACTATTTTCATAACTCAGTTAGATAAGTGTTCCAAAAATTGGCAAGTCTCGTTTTTTATATATGAGATCTATTCGGAAATAAGTCAAACATTTACAATTAATAAAAAGAAATGTTTTCCAGGAGGAACTAACGTCTTCAATGTCTTTTTTGAAGCACAATTTTGTTTGTCTGGTGGCGTCTCATTTAATTTCATTTAGGGCCACAAAATTATCCTTCACCTTTCAACAGCAACTGTTTTGGAAATGCATATAAATAAAGAGAAAACTCGACTAACAGATCGGGGGCTGATGCGATATATGACCGAGCATCACTGGGCTGGGTACAATTCATTTCGCAATTAACGATTTCCTTTCGTTGCAATCCTCAAGTTTTTTTTTCGAATGTGCTTCTAGTTGTAAGCCTTTCAGAACGCCGAGCAATTTTGTGAGCCTCGGTACCAGGATTTTCTCCAGGATTCATTCATCGAATAATACCTGAAAGCCACGTTAATCACTAGAATAATGTCTGTAAAATGGATTCATGTTAGCTACGAATACGGTGGTCCCAGTATACAAGCAAAATTAATAACGTTTCACTGCCGACTGCTAGTTCTCGCAATAGTAAGGAACATCACTTTGTGTAAATATCTCTAAATGTTATTCTAGCATTAGTCAATAAGAATGCATGGGTGATAGCAAATTTCAAAATGAGGGTATCAGAATCAAGGAAGTAGAATAATTTAAATACCTGGGAAATGTTTTAATAGACGACGAAATGTGCGAAACCGGCATCCGAAGATTCATTGGGATACAGAAAGATGACATTCAATCAGTTAGAACTTACTAAGAGACGACGACGACGACGAGAAGAAGAAGAAGAAGAAGAAGAAGAAGAAGATGAATAAGTAGAAGAAGAACATGAAGAAGAAGAGGAAGAAGAAGAGGAAGAAGAAGAGGAAGAACGACAACGACGACGACGACGAGAAGAAGAAGATGAAGAAGAAGAAGAAGAAGATGAAGAAGAAGAAGAAGAGGAAGAAGATAAAGAAGAAGAAGAAGAAGAAGAAGAAGAAGAAGAAGAAGAAGAAGAAGAAGAAGAAGAAGAAGAAGAAGAAGATGGAGAAGAAGAAAAGGAAGAGGAAGAACGACGATGGCGACGACGAGGAGAAAAAGAAGAAGAAGAAGATGAAGAAGTAGAAGAAGAAGAGGAAGAAGAAGAGGAAGAACGACAACGACGACGTCGACGAGAAGAAGAAGAAGAAGAAGAAGAAGAAGAAGAAGAAGAAGAAGAAGAAGAAGAAGAAGAAGTGTTAAACATCAAAGATATCGATTTTACAAATATAGAAACAGGAATCATCACTGCATGGGGAATGTCATTTTCAAGCGTCCTTACTGTCTTCCCACTAATTTGTCTGTTTACAATATCTACACGTACACATGCGTGTGTGTTTGTATGTGAGTACGTGTATGCGTGTGTGGGTGTTTGTAAATCAAATGAAAGTCTAAATCCCGAATCTAAATATATTTATTATACAAACTCTTTTCATAACCGATCTTCAAAATGCTGAAACATTCAAAAACGAATAAAATCTTCAGTATCTTCCTTATATTGATAACTTCAAAATCACTAATATTTCAACAACATTTCTATATATTCGTTTATTTGGATGGAGCGGTGGTGTAATCGATAGCGGCTCACAGAGCCGAGTTCTAATCCCAGCCGGATCTATTACATTTACTTACGTGCTAATACCCCTGGGAAAGGTATAAACCTTCTTTTTCCCTCCTCACCCCATGAAATATATGGGTAAATTGCAGGACAGAATGGGTTCTTGTGTGGCAACCGGTCTAAGAGAAGGAAAACTCTGAATTTAAAACCGGCTTGGAGAGGGTTGGGCTCCGTCAGGTCATCTTGCCCACAAAATACCACTTCTACTGTGGTTGCAGTATGCATGGTCCCCCTTTGACCCTACGAGTTAAGGGATAAAAAAAAACAACTAAAATTGGATGGAAACAAGAAGAGGCATTTGTTATTGTAAATATGATGTGTCTTTATTATCAATTTCACTACCACTTTCAAAATATTTCAGTATGGGCGTTTAATCGTGTATATTTTGAGAGGGTAGTCAGCGTCGTAGAGCAAGCACCAGGTTCGTTCACAGTGGGGGCAGCTTCTTCCAGTCAAATGCTTGTGGTTTTAAAATTACCTTGCGTTAAGATCATTAACCACAAATGAAAAACAAAATTTCTAGCAGTAAACGACATTTTATTCTTGGTTGAAAACCTATTGCTATAAGCGAGTGAAGTTGTGTTGTGGCGTAGGTTAGGCAGGTAGGTAAACAGTCTAAAGAGCGTCTTCCCTGTCCGCTATTCTCCGAGTTTCGCTTCGTTTCTACGTGTATCTTTTTAAGGATATGCTTAGTTTTATAGCTAGAATGGTTCTTTTTCTTGTCGTCTTTGTTTAG
Source organism: Acanthosepion esculentum (assembly GCA_964036315.1). Lineage (NCBI taxonomy): Eukaryota > Metazoa > Mollusca > Cephalopoda > Sepiida > Sepiidae > Acanthosepion > Acanthosepion esculentum. The sequence continues at coordinate 3,175,767 of OZ038495.1, forward strand.
AAAGCAATTTATTTTCATACAACGCTTTCTCTTTGTCTATCAACTTCAGGATAACCATCGATCGAAAATAAGCGTTTCAAACTCATTGTTGCGACAGGCCGAGCTATTTTCAATTTAACATGACCTCAGTACGAATTGACAAATTTGTGTACATTTCACACACACACACACACACACACACACACACACACACACACACACACACACACACACACACACACACACACACACACACACACACGCATGCACGCGCGCACGCACACACACACATATACATACATACATTTGAATTTGTAGGTTTTATGAATAGGATTACGATTGCAATGTAATAAATTATAACCATGGAATATTAGTGTTTGAGCCTCTTATATATATATATATATATATATATATATATATATATATATATATATATATATATGATAAGTATTACAAATTGAAATTTCTACCATTTACATATGCGCAATCACCAAAAAACTAGCAAATAACCGGCTTTAAAATAACAAAACAGCCTTAAAAATATTAAAATAATAGCAATTTTTACCTGTCATAGTTTTACACAGACACCATCATACCTATATACGTGCGCGCGAGAAAATATTATTCAACAAAAATAGAAAACGGTCTGCGCGTTGACATCGCTACAATAAGGAAAAAATATTCGCTACACAATCCAACATACAGCACTCAAATGAGTACGTATGTACACAACAGTACCTTTCAGTAAGAAAGGTACTGTGGTTATATTTATTCATGTTTTTTTTTCACTTTTTATGAGGACATTCGATATTTTTGTCAATATCGTTATCAATTAAACATAACATGTCTATATTATTTAATCAGACAAGTTTAAATGAAAATATTTTTAAACAGCTATGTGTATATATATATATATATATATATATATATATATATATAATAAAAAGACTTAAACACTAATATTCCATGGTCATAATTTATTCCATTGGAATCGTAAGAACGATCCAATTCATCAGACCTACAGATTCAAAAAGAAAACAGAACAACGACTCCGGGAAAAATTGGTGAGAGTATGTGTGAGAGTGTGGGGGGACCTGTGATCTAAATAGAGGGGTAACAGACGAGAGAGACAAGGAGGTCCGAAGGTGGAGAGGGCATTAAAATCTAACAGAGGGAAGATTTAAAGAGGTTTTAGAATTCCTCAACTACTTTTTCTTCAATGCCGATTTTCATGCAAAAAAGTGGATCACAGCTTCATACATTTTTTCTGAAAACCTTAGCTTCTCATTGGACAATAAACATTAAAATTATCTCGCTTATCTTCACGTACATTTGTTCTCAATGAGCGAAACAAAACATATCAGGCTCCAGACTGAGTTTTGTAAAGCGCTCCCTGAGTGGTTAACAAATATTAAAAAAAACAATTTACCTGCTCACCACTACGTCCGAATAGCATCAACCTAGTTTTTGACCTGACGAAAAAACAATGCTTCTTAGAGCCAATCACGTGATAACCAAACATATAAATTGAATGTACGATCGAACCCAACCAGTGAGAATTTACGACGACTAGCATTTGCTAAACTAGTTCACGACGCTTGTAACATTACTGCAGCGAAGTACAAAGTTAGAATCTCAAATTCTTTAACATGAAATAACTTCACTATAACTCAAGCTAAAATTTCAACTCACTCAACAACTTCTTTTGCAACTTACAAAAAATAATTCAATCACGCTATTGAAATTTACAAGACGAAATTACAAACATTTACGAACAATACATTCAACTACTACGAGCAACGAAAACAAATTGAGCATTCACGGAACATTCACTTCTCCGACTTCTTTAAAGCTAAAAGTTTATTCAACATATTTTCAGCTTTACAGGACTTTTTAATTATTCTTTCACTGAATATTTTGAGCAAAAAGTTAATTCAACTTTTTGTGAGCTCAGGTAAAAAAATATATCCAGTAGTAAAACCTTTAACCAGTTAAAGGGAAGCAACTCCTGTTAATAATTCATCTAAAAATTCTGTTGACATTATATAAATTTTGTACCTATTATGAAATGTTATTTTCTTGTGTTTTTTCTCTTGTTTGCTTTTTGTTTGCATGAACATTCGTAAAGTAAAAAATGTGCGGGTTGATTTACGCTAACAATACCGCTACAAGGTGTTTCAGTGAGAAAAGGGTGCGTATTTTCAAACGTCCGAAGATATACCGGAAGAGTGTACATTTCTTGGCGACACACACACCCCATAGGCGATAATATCTTATACTCCCGCCCAGACCCCTACAACGCATACATACACACACAATACACACACACACACACACACACACACACACACACACACATATATATATATATATATATATATATATATATATATATATATATATATATACATCTACATCTGCACGCCTTGGACAGCCGATTTCAAAACCAATGCTAAATTCGCTATAATGAGATAAAGGAAAAGTTTAGATAAGATAACCTTAGAAAGATTTTAGGATTCCTTGAAGTTAAGTGGAGACGGCGCTCGGAAACATCTTGTCTAGCCGGGCCAAGCCATAAACTAACAATATGGATAGTTCTAATATATAACCCTGCAAATGACAACTTACTTACCCTCACCTACACGGATCTATCCACGTACGCACATCATCTCATATACACTCTTTAATGAGTCAAGGGATCACACACACCCACCTCAGTGTACACGCTCACGCATACCCTACTCACTCCCTATTCAAGGACCAAAAACACATGCGCGCCCACTCCCACCAGCAGCAGAGGCCCCCATAAAATTATCGGACTGGCCAAACGATTCTCGGGCGGCCTGTTTTCATCCCGTCCTCATCCCAAATAACAACCCAAACGAGACCGCTTGACCAACACGAGGAATTTTGGAGAAATCCCGCTGACAAGATAAAAGACAGATGAAAAACTACAGACAAAATTCCATTTTCACTCTTCGGACTTCCGGTTGATTATACATACCTGCGTACATCTGCACACATATACAGCTATATGTCTACATATATATCTAAATATGCACACACACACACATAACCACATCTGCATATATATCTCTACCTACGTATCCATACGTCCATACATGTAGGTGTACACATACACACACACACATATTTATATACTTACCCACATACACATATATATATACATATATCTATGCGTATACTTATACATACACATCTACACACACACGCATACACCCATATGAACGCACATATCCATTTCTATATTTAAACCAAATCAAAGGCCAATTAAAAAATATATAATATTCTAAAACCGCTGGGTGAGTAGCGTGTATCTATCTCTAATGTTAGAATGTATACCTAGGTGTCTAACTATTATAATGCTATCTGATTTTGCAAATCAGTTATTAGGGGAAATTTGTTGCTCCACGAAAGACACAGTGATAAACCCCAAAGAGTAATCAAAAGAACAGGTTTCTTCATGTAAGACGTAATGCTTCCCAATGCCGAATATTGCCTAGAGATGGCAAAAAAGAATTAATTATCAAAGACCTCATTCTAAGAATGGAATGTAAGGGTCGGCAAAGGACCAGAGTGGCTGTAATCGAGGTCCTTCCTCAGGTAACGGGATAGCACCTGGTTGCATTCTTCATGCAGCCCGGCCAAATTTCAGGTGTTCTTTCCCACCACCTGAACGGGGGTTGGAGCTTTGACATTATGCTCGATCGTTTGGCCTTCGTCTCCATCCCCAACTGTTTGGATTTTTGCGACCAGAAAATGGAGGTCATTGTGACCGGCAGAAAACCTACTTGTTGGAGGTGTGGAGAGACTGATCACCACTCCTCCTGCCCAGGGAAGAAAACTCCTGTTCCGGCCGCTGGCGACCAAAAAAAAAACCCTATTGCCGATACTGTTAAATCCGCGGCGCCTGTAATGGGCCTACTTGCGACACGAACCTCACTGGACTATGTCGCAGGTAGTGTCGTACTTCGAGACCTCGGTTAGGTCTTCGCCCACATTACCCCCCAAAACAGACGCCTTGAGCAAGTGTGGAGAAGGAAGAAGGGGATTGGCGTGTCGTTAGTAGGAGACAAAGGAAGAAGCGAACAACGGGACCTCAGTCCCAGCATGACCCCAGGGATAACAATAGTCCCATTCCCTCTACCAGCAACGGCAACGTATGAAAAAACAGCATCTGATGTACAAAATTGAACGAACCAAGCTGACAGAAGATATTGGACTTAAGAAAGTTAAAGAAAGTGTTGGACGAAAGGCGGGCTAAAATCAAAAGTCGCTGGGGGCACCGCACCCCTCATCCTCTGCCACGGCTTACTACAACAAAAAAATCATTTGTCGAACCACCTCCGCCCAAATCAATGACAAGCACACCATCCAATCAAATAACTGTAAGTGACATTCCATTATCTCAAACTTTCCCCTTTTAAAAGCACTTCTGGCCATACACCCACGCACACACCAAAAACACACTTACACCTACTCCTTCACAATCACCACGAAAAAGGACGAAAAAGATCAAACCGCCATATCTGCCAGGGGAAGACGTCTGCCGCGTATCCCGGGAACAAGCAAAGAGGGATTGGAGCAAACGAGAAAACCGAAACCATTCAAAGTATTGTGGAACGTTCGGCACATCAATGGAAAAGGTATTGAAGTGTCTGAGAATTTGAACTCGGCAAAAAAATGCTACTGACAGATGTGCGATCCGGCCCGGATACGCAGGTGATTTGGAGCATAATTCAGGTCAACTCGTCTTTGAAATTGGTGCCTCCAACGGCCTACATGCTTGATGCACACATGGCAGAGAGGAAAAACATTGGACAGATAGGCACCCCGTTTTTGTTCACCCATCCCTGTATTGATCCCTCAAGTTAATATATCCTGGGGACATTGGCGGCCTGTCTCATGATGATACCGTGGAGATTGAGATGGCCAATGGATCAATGGGATAGACTCTCAGTCTTCTCACTCTGGGCATGTTTAATGCAGGAAAGCAACTCTAATTGATCTGATAACGTCTCTCTGGTTAGCTAGCGTGAATGTCCGAAGTCTGAGGGCGAGGCTCTCCCTCTTGAACTTCAGCGCCTCGGGTGAATGTTTATTGTGTACAAGAGACCCGGTTTTCTACTCATGACTATGAGTGCATTCTGTTTGGAGGGTTCCCTCTCTATTCAGCATGTTTTGATGGACGCTCGAGGGGTGTCTCTCGGCTGGCGAGCAAGTCTTTGAAGACTGCGTGTACTCTTGTCTTCGAAGATCAGGCGGGCAAGCTTTGATTGCTGGAGGTTACCATAAATTATAAGACTCTTTGTCTCAATGGGGTTTATGCGCCTAATGAACATTCTAAGTGGCTTGCTTTGTTTAGGCGGATCGAGCTGTTTTTGACGACACCTCGTCGGGTAGTTTTAGCGGGAGATTAGAAAGCCGTCCTTTACCCCGACATAGATTGTATAAGTCCATATTCGTGTACTAACAACCAGGACGTGAAGCCATTTCGGGACTTTATCGATAAGTTCGATCTAGTCGATAAGTACCGGAATGAGCACCCTCGGGAAGTAGTATGAACTTGGACAAATATGGGCGGCTCGACTGCTGTGCGTTGTAACTATCTCGACCGAGTCTTAATTAGCAGAGTCGATGTACGGCTCTTAGGGTGTCCAAGTTTCTATTATGTGTGAACTTAGATGAGCCTAAGGTTAGGATGATTGTCTATAGGAAATTAAACTCATCATTATTTGGTGAGCAGGATTTCCGGGACCAGCTGCTACTAAAGATACAGAAGGAATTGACGGGGGCTATGGCTGGGAATGCCTGGTGGGATAAATTAAAATCTAAAATTAGAACTTTTGCTGCTGATTTTATTCGTCGACTTAATCTAGATAGATTAACGGCGCAAACGTCTTGTGAGGAAAAGGTAGATCGGGCAGTTAAATCCCGTGATAGTAAGGAAATAGCCTTAGCTAAAGCAGAGTTCTCCTCCTTGATTATCAAGAAGGATCATGCTATGGTAGTTAGGGCTAGGTTAAAAAGAATGTCCTTTGAGGCGACGAATATGGCCGCTGAATTGCGTACAGAGCACTCTCGGATTGCGTCTCGGCGATATATCGCGTGCGTTACATTGCTGGATAAGCGCACCGTTACTACAAACGCAGGTATATGTGAGGCTTTTGTAATTATTTTCAGGAACTTTTCACCAGGGATACCGGTCTAAACCCTGCTCTGTTCGACTCCTTTTTAGCCGAGTTTCCCTGCCTTGAGGCTACTGAAGCGGCAGGGTGCGAGGGTCTCATCACAGTCAAAAATCGGGTAAGAGCTGAATCAGGTTGGCCTGAATAAATCTCCGGGATTAGATGGTCTTCCCTATGAACTTTACTTGAGGCAGTCGCCCTTTTTTGTTCCTTTTCTGGAACTGATTTACAACAATTGGATGAAGCAGGGATCTATACCTTAACGCTTCACCAGGGATGTGATCAAGTTGCTGCGTAAGGACAAAAACGGCGGTGATAGGTTAGGTAACTTTCGCCCTTTAACGATGTTAATTATTTTGGCAAAAGATTTTAGCCAACCGTTTGCAGGATGTCCATTCTAGTTTGATTGGCTCCGAACAGACTTGGGCTGTGAAGAGCAGGACTATTCAGAACACCCTTCATATGGTACGCTTGATCATCGAGCGAGTCGGCAGTGATGTCGCGATGATCAATTTAGATCAGTTCAAGGACTTCGATACGGTTGATCATCGATTCCTTGAGGCTGTCCTTTCGGCAGACGATTTCGGGCCGTACTTCTGGATTCGACTTCTTCATGTGTTCCTGACTAGGTTAAGATCGGAACCTTTTCTATTGTCTCGTTCCTTTCGTCAAGTTTGTCCGCTTTCGCCTATGGTTTACGTTTTTGCTTTGGAACCTTTCCTTCGCAAGTTAAAGGCGAATCCGGTCCTATGAAGAATTTCCCTACCCCGTGATACCACCCCGGCCAGGTATTCTGCCTATGCTGACGACGTTTCGGTTCTTGTGTCGAGCATGGCCGTGATTGAAGAAATCTGAAAAGAAATCAGTGGGTATGAGATGGTGACAGGGGCAAAAATCAACCGCGATAAGCCTGTTGGCTTGTGGTTCGGTGCGTGGAACGGAGTCTCTTTTCTCGGACCTTTCCTCTGGACGGATGGTACGAACAAGATACTCGGCATCCGGTCCGGTCCAGATATCCAGTTGAAAATGAATTGGTCGGAGGTACGAGGGAAAGCCGAGATTGCATTTAGTTTGTTGTCTTGGAGGAACTTTCCTTAAATGGGAGGGCGGAAGTATGTATTTCGCACATCGACTCGATTCTCTTTTACCGACTCTCCGTACTTCCTCTTCCGTCTGCCACATTAATTTCATTAGTAAGGCGCTAGGGTATCTCGGGAGATCTGTTGCCTCCGCCCTTCTGAAGGCAGTCCGGGTATGCCTAGCATTGAGATTCGTCAATATATGCTTCGCAGCGCTTTCCTAGACCAAATGTGTCGCGAATCGGATGAGGAGGGTGCCTTCTGGATTGAAAACGCCCGTAAGAATTTCCCGTCCCTGAGAAGTGTGCACACGTGCAAGGAGAAGGCCGGCCGTTTACACCGAGCCGAGTGCTCCTTCTATCATGAATGTTGCCTTGCTCTGAAACGACTCTTGCGGACGTCTGACGTCCAGGCGTTGTCTTGGTGTTAGGGGGGGGGGGTGATGATGATGAGCTGATTGACCAGCACGGTCTTACGAAGCAGGATGCTCGCTCAGTATGACCTCATATGATTCAAAATGTATAAAGCAGAAAGTAATATCTAACTAAATTAATTTAAATACTAATTTACGCAAAAATCCCCACTTACTCACTTTCGTTCATTAGTCATTGAATTGTATGTTTTCCTGTCTCCCAAACGTAGCTGACGTTCCAGGTACCCACCTCATGAATATTTATGACCGTTCCAAAACCAAAAGAAAATTTTAAATTTGAAAAATAATTAAAATTTTGTTTTGTATATAACTTGTTACAAAAAAATCCTTGAATTTGCCGAGATAAAATACGACATAGCGCCAAACGCGTCGGCTAAGTTAAGTTTACTGTTTCCTCATGTGAGCTGAAAGCTTATATCAAGGAACAGCATAATAAAAAAAATATCCAAATGCTTTTGTTTTTATTTTCTCCCGAAATTAAAGCAACTATACGGAGTTTAGAACAGCCTATGATCAGAGTACACATTCGTTGTCTGTCATATTTAACAATATATATATATATATATATATATATATATATATATATATATATATATATATATATATATATATATATATATATACATATATATATATATATATATTGGATTATTAACCTAATGGTTCTTTCCTATTTTTCTACATACTTACACACACACATATACACACATATATATATATGTATATATATATATATATATATATATATACATATATATATATATATACATATATACTACAGTTCTCAAGTTTGAGAAAACTCCTGGTAATTTTTTAAATTGGTCCCAAAAGTAGTTGTTTTTTTTTTATTTAAATAAGATAAAATTATTGTGCATGGTAAAAAAAGCGTAGGAAGATTTATTAGAAATTTTATTATGACAAAAAGAAAAAAATGCATTTTATGATTAAATTTTGCTTTCGTCAAAATACCCTCTTTTATTCTTGATTGCACAAATTTTTGGTATTTGTTGCAAAAGTTTCGTAAAGTAAAAGTTTGTTAAATGATTCCATTCTTTTTTCAATGTCTCTAACAGATCTTTTTTTTATTTTGGGGGGATGGATAGGTTTCACTATTCTGTCAAGTTCATCCCATGCTAAATCTTGGGGTCGCTTCAAACTTCGGAATAGTATATATATATATATATATATATATATATATATATATATATATATATATATATATATATATATATACCAAGACAATGTTAATGGCAAAGTGAACTCCATCGGACTAAAATGATATTTACGCTGATATGACTACTCTTGCGTACGAACGAGAGGGGTACGATGACATTTTAATCTTCAATTTTCTTTTTTTCCATCAGCATGAACATTATTTTAGTCCGATTGTGTGTGTGTTGAGGCGTGTAAATGTATGAGGTTTGATTGGGGATGGATGTCATTGTGTGTGTGTGTGTGTGTGCGTGTGTTTGTACTTGTATGCATGTATGTGTGTGTGGGCGCGTATGTGCTCCGGCGCGTGTTCGTGTGCCTACGTCAACAAATGACGCCGATAAGGAAGGATTCGTTTTTATGAGACAGATACGAAATATCACGACTCGATAATTAATCTATTTTGCCCTTTATTTTCCACATTGGACAAAATCCAAATCAAGAAATATCTGGTCTATGAGCAAATCAAAAAACAACGTTGCTTCATTGGAAAAATGAGCCGATGAAATCAATAATTAAAATGATAATATTTTAGGTTTCAAAATGAAATATTTGTACAAGTTTATTTATGGTACTCAGTAACTACTATTGTCAACCATTTTTGTTGTTGAAGTAAGTGTACAGGTTATCTTTCCCCATATTTATCTCGAGAAAATAAAGATAAAATCTGCTGTGGGAAACAACAGATGCAGAATGTGCTTAAATATATCAGGGTTTGTCATAATTTTTGTAGACGTCGTTTACGCAAAAAGTAAGTAAGACATTAGAGTTTAAATTTCATTTGTCTGTTCGTCATTCTTTTATTTCTTTAAACTCTCCTTTTATTTAATTTCATTTTATCCATTTTTTGAGACGTTTAGCTTGGAATCGGCGAGAAAGACCTTTGTGTACATTTATATCTGATTCTTTCTTTTTTAAAGAAATGTACCTCTTTTTTTTAAGGGTTCATTTTGATTTTATCATTTTTTTTTTCATTTCACAATTTATTTTATTTGTAGTTATTTCTATTTTATGCAAATAATAATTTTTAAAATATTAGTTTATGTAATCCATGTTCTTCTTCTTCTTCTTCTTCTTCTTCTTCTTGTACTTCAAGAGATCTTTCTTCTAAATTTTTACTGTCAAATCAAAATCTTGACTATAACATTGTTTTCTGTTCTAGTTACATGTGCTATGCATTTTATTTGTCGCTGCTGTTGGAAGTCTTCATATGATGTGTTGTTTTGTCATTTGATAAAGCGCTTTATTCACAAACTTGTAGTGCCAAGTCTATAGGATCTTATTTAAGATTGGATGATTTAACTTCAAATTTCACTTCTTTTTTACCTTTTTATATTCAATCCGTATGTATGGAAATGAAGAAGAAAACATTCTTTGATAGTCACAAGAGTTAAAGACATAAGATGACTGTGAGCCTTTAATTGAAATAAACTTCTTTTTTGCAGCCAGCCACGATGAAGCCCATTCTCGTACTCTTCTTGATTGTTCTTCCTTTGGTCATGGCTGCCACGTTACCAGACGAAGAACTCACGGATGAGGAAATCGAAAAAAGAATGTCGCGTAGGTTATCTCCAGTTTATCATCTTTCATGATTACATTTTTAACGCATCCTTCTAACGCGGTGATACGCTGCTTAGCTTTCAAGCGTTGCATCTAGTCAAGTTTTTTTTACCTATACAACCTAAACATATAGAAAATCTTATAGGTAATTACTGAGCGAGCTTTAAATTTTAGAAAAAGGCCACCAATGATTATCGAACCCTCTACTAATTATCTTCGACATCAGTTTACTAACAAGTAAACCCTGACGACAGTAACGGGGAGAGAATTTCTGAGGTCCCGCACTCAGATTATTTTGAGCCAAAGTTAGAAAGGAAAATACTGGCACAAACAAAATTGATCTAGATTGTCTTACAAGAATGTCTGTACACATGTCTCGGTCTTGTAGGGTTGTGATATGTTAAATATCATTTTTCTATTAAGGTCTTTATTTTTATTTTTCTCATCAAGAATATTCCGAAGCCAATTGAACTGTTGAACAGGATCAATGTTCTGGGGTTGTCGGGAATTTTCCTTAATATTTTCGTTTCTCTCCGAATCTTCTGCGTCATTCCTGCCACAGGTGCCATTACAGATCGCTCTTTAGGCACTTAAAACGAATAAGGACCTATCAACATAAAACAATGTTTCGAGACTGCCTCACCAACTTGGCAACCCTTGCGTTCGAGTGTGATTTGGCACGAGAATTAGACTTTGAGGAGCTCATCTCATATTTTCAATAAAAGTTCGAAAAATGCATTTTTAAGCTGCTTTGGAACTGGTTTTTGCCTCCGAAATTATTCAATAAAATACCGATTCGTAATTGTGCTATTTTTGTAAAGAAAGCCCTACCAGCCCCTAAAGATATTTTCTTGAGGCCCCACAGGTTTCGAGGCCAGAGACATTGGTGCCGGCTGTGCCCTCTCTCATCGTCACTGCCTGACGATAAAATGAATAAAATCTGTATAGGAAATAATATAAATTTATAGAACGATGATAAATTTGTAGATTCGTAGGAGAGAGATATTCGCCATTAATGTGAAATTTCTCTTCACTGTTCATCTTGACATTGTATTTTTAAAAACAACAAAAAATGCTTACTCTGCATTGTTGCAGACTGCATCAACATGAAATATTATTCTCCTGTTACTTGTATGAACCGACACACTTCTATGTTGAAAGAGGACAATTGAAGATTTTCTCGCAGTAGGTTTTTTAATTCTTTCTGCGGTGGATTGGTTGCTAACCAAACTTATAGATCTCAGTCTCATCTGCTATTCTTTACATAGCTGGGAGGTGAAGAGATGGATTTATACCTTTCCCAAGGGTATTTTTGCGTAGATATTCAACGGTAACTGAAAATCTACGAATAAATGAGCTTGTCTGGACTTATAATTGATTTTCATATAGACGACAAAAGGTTTCATAAATTAACACCTACCGATCGTATGAACGCTGGTATACATTGTCATTTTAAACCCAATGTGTATGAAAAACTAAGCATTATGCCAATATTCCTCACTGCACGACAATGTACACGCATATGACATTTCAGTGCAGGCTCGGTTCTTTCATGATTGCCTGCAGATTTGACTCGCGAACAGAATGTCAGGTCAAACTATCACATGTATTAAGTCCTATGTAGGGCAGATATGTTCTGGTTTTCAGGTCGGTAAGAACAATTCTCGTTTGCGACTTGAGGTGACTTTAGGTGTTTTGCCAAACTTGCTTTTAATAAAGTGTCCATACACATTATCCTTCCGTTCCTGTTGGATATCTGCACGGCCCTGCTTGTGTATTTTGGTTCCAGAGTAAACGTTTCAGTTCCACGTGCTCATCTTCCTTACATTCAAAATCATTATATCCATCCCGGAGGAAATTCATCCGATTTGCACGACTCAAAATCTTTTCCATGTGTCCACATCCATCTCCAGGGATTTAAGATTGTTGTTTACAACGTTTTTAAACTGTCAGGGATCGCTTAGTTGGAATTATACGTATATTAGTGCGTCGGTCGGCAGCAGACCAAGATTTCTGTAATTGAATGTTTTTTAAAATCACCCTCCGTAGAAAAGCTATTTAAGCTTAAAAAGATGATATACTAGAAATTGATAATAATTTGGAATTAGATGTAAGGAGGTCTAGAGTCAAATCACAACTAGTTAGAGTGAGGTGACAACAGAGCACATAGTATATAAGGATATCTTCGATGAAGACATATGAAATCAACTACTAGTAGAAACACAGCAGTTGTCCCCAGTTGAGTTTGAACTTGAGAAATTTACAATTGAAGTTGAGATGGGAACAGTGAAAATCGAAGCTGGAAGAAAAAAGTGGGAATTGAAGCTGTAATACAGGTGTTGGAAAAATTATTTGAAACACTTGTTAAATTCAAAGAAAATTTATTTAATATAGAGTTCGTCCTCCTTTAGCCTCACATACAGCTTTAATACGTCGAGGAATGGAATAATACACCTCCTTGACTTCATCCAAAGGAATTTTCAGCCATTCTTCCATTAACGCCTGCTCCAGCTCCTTAAGAGACAACGGTAGAGAATAGCAGCTCTTAACTTGTCCCTCTAAAATGCACCACAAATGTTCAATAATATTGATATCTGGAGATTGGGGAGGCCACACTCCATGTGTTCTAGCTCACTTTCATGCTCTTCATACCAATTCTTAACCACTCGAGTGGTATGTATTGGAGCATTATCGTCTTGGAAGATGCAGTCATCATCAGGGAATAAATTCTGGGCCATTGGATGAACATGATCTCCCAAAATGTTCAGGTAATCTTTGCTGTTGATTCTACCATGCAGGGCAACTATTGGACTGAGGCATTTCCATGATATAGCGGCCCAAACTATCACTGATCCACCTCTATGCTTCACTGTTGGAAGAAGGCAATCAGGGTTGTAAGCTTCTTGGGGCTGCCTTCACACATAAACTCGCCCTGAATTTGGGAAAAGAGAAAACCTGGACTCGTCTGTGAATATGACTTGCTTCCATTGGTCTGAAGACCAATCATTGTGATCTCTGAACCACTTCAACCTCTTCTGAATGTTGCCAGTGGAGATAAGAGGTTTCCTCACAGCGGCTCTTCCATGATATGCAACCTTGTGGAGGTCACGGCGAACAGTTTTAGTAGAAACTGGACTATTCAGATGATTATTCAACTTAGCAGTCACTTTGACCGCAGTAGTCCGATGATTTCTTGCCACAATACGTTTTAATGCACGTCGGTCCCTGTTAGTAAGTTTGCAAGTCCGACCCGAATTGCTACGTTTGCTAGAGGTTTTGCCCTGTTTCCCGAAATGCGTCATAGTTCTTGATATAGTATCTCTTGAAAAAACAAACAGTTGAGCAACCTTAGTGATCGAGGCTCCTGCCATGCGAGCTCCAACAATTTGCCCTTTTTCGAACTCGGAGAAGTCACGCATTTAGCTTAAATTTTACTAAATTGTAAAAATAAATAAAACAAAGACAGTAAATTAGATGAATAAACGTATTTGCAATAGATATAACCTGTAATTAGGAAGTTTTAGTTAAAGTTCTTTATATATAGGAGTGGAATTTGCGCCTGTTCCAATTATTTTGTCGAACCCCTGTAGAAAGAGCTAGAATTGAGCCGTAGACACACATCGGCAAAATAGAAGCAAAACAATTCAGTAGTGAATCGAGGCGGAACGAATTTGACTCATCAATGCAGGTTAGGCAAGTACCGAACATTAATGAAGCAGTAATAGATGGATATTTTACGCCTTTCGAAAAACGTAAATTCCAGAAAGCATATGCTGTCCTGTCAGTAGAAGACCGTGATGATTATAATATTGTGAAATCAGCCATCCTTAAAACATAGGAATTAGTGCCTAAAGCTTTACCGTCAATGATTCAGGATGATACAGAAAACTGACGGTCAAACTTACGTCGAATTTTCGAGTGAAAAGGAAACTTATTTTGATAAGTGGATCCAGTCGAAAAATATCGAAGATGACGATGATAGACTAAGGCAACTGATTCTAATAGAAGACTTGAGAGAATGTATTCTTGAAAACATAAAAATATACCTTGAGGAAACAAAAGTAGATACTGTATACGAAATGGCCACACGCACTTGCGGACGGACGAATATGTGTTAACGCATAAACACAGCATATCAAAATACAGCGGCAGCTTCGGACCTGCAAGTGGTTCTGATCCAAGACCTGAAGCTAATTAGGGCCCGAGTTTTCAGTCAGACCAATCATGCGCTCCCAATCGGTCATTTATCTAGTAAACAGGTGAAAGTACGAACTCATGTGATACAAAGCCGAAACGAAATAATTCCCAGTCATCAGAATCTCGACAGGTAAACAAATGGCGTCAGAAACTCTCAATGTGCCAGTATTGTAGTAAAGTTATATCTTTATATGTTCTGAATTCGTAAAAATATATTAAATAATCTCACTTGTCCAATACAGCTATGGTGATTCATATGGTTAATAAAACCTGCTTTGAAGCATATATAATGGCTGGACACTCGTATCCGAGGATACCAGGTTCGGCTAGCAAATCCCGATTGTAAACGCCCACTCAGGCAAATTTTATGTTTTGTTCAACACCCACAGAGCCCACCACAGTAGGTCTTGTAACTGGAAAACAATCATTGTTATCCCCATGCAATATTCACCACCAAAAATAACATAATTATTCTTTAAAAAAAATATATATTTCGGCTTTAAATAACACAAAAAGGTTTGATAAACCGTAAGAAACAAATAAAATATTATTTATATGCTTGTATTTCTATGTGACGCATATCTGGGAAAATAGGTTAATATACACAAATCGATGTGAAGAAAGCCGAATGTAAATAATGTATATATTGGTAACTTTTCCTCCTAGAAATTCACATAGTTTACGAATATACTTTAAAAAGTGTCGGAATACTTTTTGAGATTATTTTATTAGGAGCTTTATAATATTATATTTATAATATCTTTGTATCGCTATTTTTGATGAAATCAATCAAAATCGTTGTCCGCTGTGCCAGTTAGATAAAAGAGCACGAAATTGAAAACAACAAAATATGATTTTTTCTATCAATTATGCAAATTCTTGCACACTGTTAAAGAAAATATTTTGTGTTTATTAATTTTCAGTGAGCACCATTATTAGTCTTTTGAAGACACTTGATCTCAGTGATGGTTGCGTCGATGTTTGCATGCGACATGTCAGCGGCTTTTGGCGTACCCTATGTGGTGGAGCCTGTTCATTGTAAGTTGCATCTTTACCGAATGGATGGCCGATGGAATTATCACTCAGTCTGAGGGCATAGATTGGTCTCTCGTTCTCTCTCTTTCTCTCTCTCCCATCTTTCCCTCTCTCTTTCATACACACACTCTCTCTCTCTCTCAAACACACACACTCTCTCTCTCTCTCTCTTAATCTCTCTCTCTCAATCTCTCTCCCTCTTTCACACCCACACGCACACTGGACAGCACGTGAACATACGTCATCGATATTCTTATATTCTAGTGGGACGAATATTTTGCTAGATAAAATAGACGAGCATGGAAATTGTTTGGTCGTATCTTTCTTCTCATTGTCTTTCATTTTATTGAAAGGAAGTACCCCAAGCCCTTTGTTGGTGGTAGGGGGAATGTCTGTTGCCCCCCCAGCTCTGCGTTCATTGAAACAAAGAGCTTGGTGATAAAGCCAGCCTGAACTTTCAATAAGTGACCATGAGAATGGAAGCGGACGAATGCGAACACTTGCTGCCATAAGTGAGTAGAATTCGCTTTACCGAAATTTACCCAACGGGTGCTCCCTCTGTCTCTGTCTGTCTGTCTGTCTCTCTGCATTTGCCAACCTAACTAGTCTGTTTTTTCCTCCCTCTGTCTGTTTGACTAATCTAACGTATTTATTTGTGTTCTAATTATTCTAACCTAATGTGTAACCCAGTCAATTCGTTTAGTTGGAAATCTCTCTTCAAAAAAAAAAAAGAAGAAAAAAGTCTTGGACGGCACATGAACCTACGTCATCGATATTCTTATATTCTAGTGGGACGAATATTTTGCTAGATAAAATAGACGAGTATGGAAATTGTTTGGTTGTATCTTTCTGCCCATCTCGTCTGCAGTCATTCTCTCACAGACGTACCGTCGACTCCCTCTGTCTTTTTTACAAATACTTTCATGGTAACAACTCCGATGAGCTGCTTTCGCTGGTCCCCAAACTTCATGAATTTAAGCGTTCTACTAGGCTGGCATCTTGCTCACACCCTTTCACTGTCGAAACTGTTAAATATAGCCGTCTCTTCTACTCCAATAGCTTAATGCCTCGCACTTCTCGCCTGTGGAATTCCCTCCCCTTTTCTTGTTTCCGTGATAGCTATAATCTCCAATTATTCAAATGTAATGTCAATCGATGTCTCCAGATGACTTGATCTATCCCCTATCCTTCTCTTCATCCTTTCCTCTGTCACTCCTATCTGCTCTCGCTCCAACTCTCTGTAACCCCTTGCGTGCTAGTGGTTTCCCGCCTTGATTGGGGTGAAACGCTTAAAAAAAGTCACACACATACACTATCTCGCTCTCTCTGTGGGTGTGCAAAAGCACAAGCAAACTAAAATCACATACCGTTGTTATTTTTTATTTCTCTCTCCTTCACTCTGACATTTTTGCTTACATTCCTGTCCAGCTGCCTCTCTTAATATGTCTAATAAAATAATGATATATATATATTCACTAATCCTATACTTGTGTGTATATATATATATATATATATATATATATATATATATATATATATATATATATATTACAATGAATCATTCATACAAAAAGTAGATTACTAAAGTTAATTATATAAAATAGCGAAATCTCTTCGCAAACAAAATTTTAAAGTTGCATTAATCTACCAACCACTCAATGAATGTTATGATCCTTGTTTTAATAACTACAAGCTGTATAAGGTCTTTTTTAATCTGCAAGTACTTTCAACTGTACATTCAGTCATCCTCAGGCATGGAAAAAAATTCTCAAATTACCATATTAGTAAAAAACGCACTCTCTTAATTTTTCAACAAAAAACAAAAAGAAATCAACCTTAGCGTCGCGACTGCACGCTCCAAAAGTTTGTATCCGTTAACAATAACACATTTTAAAAAAACACATTTCGATTCGCATTTAATTTTTCGTCTCTGATGCTACCTGGATTTTATAAAAACAAAATAATTTTCACACCTGACGTGTGTAAATATAAAGGTGAACATAGAAGTCAACACTTAGAGGCGACTGTCTGTTTCATTCTAGATGCAATCGTAGGGCAACTTTATTTAAATCAGCACCATACCTACACACCCAAATATAAACACGCGCGCGCGCATGCACACAGACACACGCATATATATATATATATATATATATATATATATATATATATATATATATATATATACATACATACATACATACATACATAAATATAAAAATGAACATTGAAATCAACACTCAGAGGCGACAGTAAGTTTCATGCTGGACGTAATCGTCAGGCCGGAATATTGACTTCAATGTTCACTTATATATTTATATTTACGTACGCTCTATCTCTGATATTGAACACATTATCCCATAAATATAGCACACCTTAAAAGTATATTTCTTCATATAATTATATATATATATATATATATATATATATATATATATATATATATATATATATATATATATATGTATGTATCTGTGTGTGTGTATGTGTGTGTGTGCGTGTGTGTGTGTGTGTGTGTGTGTGTTATTAAGAAAAATGCATACATACACTCAGGAAAAATGTTACAGAAGTATAAATATATTTCTTCCTCAGGTATTATAAGTACAGTGCTCAATGCTGTAAGACAGATCTATAAGTATATATTTAGTGAATATACATATCTAATGTAGATAGCAAGACTCATAGTTTTATGCAGTTTCTGAAATTGCAGAAACTGCATAAAACTATCGTAGTTGGATATTATGTATATTGACTTATATATGTATTCATATATAAATTTATTGTTCCAAATTTTATGCCCTTATATGTTCATATATAATAATATTATAGCTATACATCTTTTGATTTTGGAATTGTACGCGAATTTTTTTATCTTTATAAACGAATTCTAAATGACAAAATCATATTACATATTAAATCTCAATAACCTAAACTATTTTTCTTTATTTCATGACAGGATTCTTGGATAAATAACAGTGATTGGAAATTGTCACCAAAAGATTTAAATAAAATAAATCAACAATGTATTAAATAAAACGGAAAAATTTCACAACGCATTGATTTTGTTGTCATTATATATTTAATAAATGTATTGAGAAATATTTTAGAAACTTGAGATCTGTCTGTGGTTCTTTAAGTCCAGGAACAGAATAGTTCTACTAAAATCAGTCTGTCGATAGGGAATTCAAAAGTGCAGCTATTTTCACTGATTTAGTAATGTTTCCAGAAAAAAAGGTTGGAATTATTTATTAAGATCATTTCAGTATGATCGAAGGCGAAAGATATCTCGATCCTCGTGTGGGGATTTACACCATAACATGCTTCCGTGATAGAACCTCCTTAAAGATTACCACATGGTGTGAAATCTTTAGAAAGGTCTTTGAAGAAAGTAGAAGCAAAACTGAAAGATGCAATCTTTATCGTTTAACAGTCAACACCGACGCAAAATAGAATAGTACTGGTGAAACGCAAAGTCAAGACAAATGCATTAAATATTGATTACATCCACAGTTGACAAGAGTTTTGGATTTCATGAAATTTACCCTTCTGTTAAACTGTTATCAATTTAATGGATGAAAAGAAGCAGAGAGATTTCAAGGGGTTGAGAATGCTGGATCAAAATGGTGACTTAGGAATGCAGAAGGGCATCATTGATTTTAATATTTGCTTAAATTCCATGAGGGCATTAAAAATAATAATCCAGAAGTACGTTATTAATTTTAATCCAAACAAAACTCACGGAAAGAGACAGTAAAAACAATCACCCGAGTTCAGTAATAATAATCATCCAGAAAAGAATTAATGATTTGAATATTTACCTGAATTAGACGAGCTCAGTAATAATAATCATCTAGAAGGGCATTAATGATTTGAATATTTGCCTAAATTCCACGAGTTCAGTAATAATAATAATCCAGAAAGGAATTAATGATTTGAATATTTACCTGAATTACACAAGCTCAGTAATAATAATCATCTAGAAGGGCATTAATGATTTGAATATTTGCCTAAATTTCATGATGTCAGTAAAAATAATAATCAAGAAGGTCGTTAATGTTTTGGATGCTTTCGAAAATTCCATTGGGGAGTCAAAGATGGTTAATGCTGTAATTTTCTAACGTCAACTGAACTCAAAAAACATTGTATGGACATACAAGATAATCGCATCAACGCATAAAATCTTTAATTAAATCTACTTGAAGTAAAATTATTTTATTTGGAATGAACTTATTTGGACAATAGCAAAATATGAATTTTCAGGAAAATGGGTTTCTCGTGTTATTAAACATCGGTGTTTCTAGAACTAAAAATTGATTGGAAAAAGTCTTTTATGTCATTATTTCCACTTTGAGTTACACGAGCTATCCATTTTAGTTGTTACTGCTGTTGGAAGTCTTTGTCATTAGGAAATGTTCTTTCTTTGTAATCAAGTAACGCCAGTCTATATCGTCTGATGATTGATTGAATCTAGAAGATTCAATTGTTTTCATTCATTTTTTTTAATTATTTCATCCCAACCACTGAATAATGCCACCATAACGCAGACGTTTAGAGAGAATGAAAGCGATTGCGAATGATACAATTTTAGTGAGGAGAAGTAAGGAAAGGGCAATAAAGAAAATGGCGATTGGCGTTGAATTTATTTTTTCAAGACTGTAGTTATCAGGGAAGCACGGAAAAGAAAGAGAGTGCCACAGGTGAAGAATTACATTTCAAAGATTTATTCTATGCAGAATCAGAAAGGTCTGCATCTGCAGAGAAACATTTAGAATCTTCCAGCAATACTTCAAACGTGGATGATGCCGTCACAGTTGTTTTTCATTATTTTTCCTTTTAACATGTCAGTCACAGTTAAAGTAGCACTCAAACAAAGAAGAGAATACTATCATAAATGTTTGATCTACACAACTATTGACATGATGTTCAATATCTCTTTCAGTAAAAATATATTTAGTAAATCTGAGGCTACGAAATCTATTCATCGATTTGATACTCTGCATAAAATATCTTCAACAGCTATTTGAAAGGTGCCAAGAAAAGTCAAAGAGTAATTGGTCAGTAACAGAAGTATTCATAAAGATTCGCTTGGGAATAGTTTAAAATCTTTTAATCTATGGAAAATATATCTGTTGAAAATAGATATAAAATAGTGCTGGAATTGACAGATGAAGTTTATTTGGGATAATTTAATGAATTTATTGGATTAACGGTCAGATGAAACACAAATAGAAGATTTTAGCCACAAGCCAGTTCATTATTTATTGATAAAAAGATGGACACTCCCCTGATATATAAAAAAGACAATCATCTCCGTAGTATATCATGGAAATGGACTTATCATGATCCGATATGCTTCTCTTCCAGTAATACGGAGGTGCTTCACGATTCATAATGTGACACAAGGCCGAAAGTATGACACACCCAGTTACATTTTAGATGTGACACAAGGCCGAAAGTATGACACACTCAGTTACATTTTAGATGTGACACAAGGCCGAAAGTACGACACACCCAGTTATATTTTAGATGTGACACAAGGCCAAAAGTATGACACACCCGGTTACATTTTAGATGTGACACAAGGCCGAAAGTACGACACACCCAGTTAAGATTTAACCCATTACTCAAGCGTAATCAACCTAGCAAGAACAGCTTGCTAAGCATTAAGATGAGAAGTATAGTCCGTGTGTAAATAAAGTCCTCAACCCCAAAACATTTTAATATAGAATATTTATATATCTGTTGCATATAGAGAAAGGGTGGCCCCATTTTCGTATTATTACGATCCCTACGATGTCCTTTTAATTATGTGGATGAAAATCACCCTGAGTGTATAGTGATTTCTCTTTCTCTTTTTCTCTGTCGGTTTATCTGTCTCTGTCTTTTTCTCTGTGTAGGTGTGTCTCTTTTTCTCTGTCTCTCGTTTCTCTCTTTGTCTCTCTCCACCTCTCTGTCTCTTTGTCTCTCTCACTGTTTCTTTCTGTTTGTATCTTTCTCTCTCTCTCTCTCTCTCTCTGTCATATCACATGGAGGTCTCTTCGTCTGAGGCTCTCTGCCGTTCGACAGAGTTTGGGATACTGGCCTTCTTCTCAATGGCTAGGTTCTCACGGGACAAATATACATACGTCCGACATTTTTTTTTAATAACCTTTGATTTTACTGATACAGCCGTTTTCAATTAGATAATAAAGCACACCACGAAAACAAAATTTATCTTTAAATATTCAAGAGACAAATATAAGAAAGCAACTGTTATAATATTCTAAATTATATTTTGGATAATTGATATTTAGTGTGTACCTGTAAGGAAATGGTTCTCACGTTAATTATTTACACAGGTGAAAGGAAACCACAACAGTATACTCTGTTACCTTAGCAGGGATGAGATCCATCAAACTATCTTGACCAAGACACAGCTTTACTGCAATGATTGTTGTACATATAGCACGTCCTTAATCCAACTGGATTAATGGACTGAGCTAAATGATAGTCACAGCTGAATTAGGGTTCGGATATTATTAGACCTTTTGGTTGAAGCTGAAGAATTTGTATGTATGTGTAAATATTAGCGACGTTCTTCAGAATAAAAACGACGTGATTATTTCTTTTTGGTAGGCGTCATTATATCTCTTCTCATGTCTTTTGATATCTATGCACACCTGAGCGAGAAAACAGTTGATTAAATGCAAGTTGCCGGCATACTTATTAAAGACGTATGACGGTAAATGTCTCTGTCCGTTCTTGCATACGTTCTTATCTATACCTACCTATTTAATCACCGCAGTCGGGAGCAAGGTGTTCACAACTCTGTGCTTAGTTAATTGTAAACGCCACAATCCCGTCTATTACTGTCTAGTATGTATTTCACCTAATCTCAATACAGAGTGTTCTCGGAGTTTTCCTTCCTCTAAACTGGTTGCCAATCACGGCTAGAGAGCCTAGTGTATCCTGCTTTCTTCCTCCCAACCTCCATCACACATTTAAGATAGTAGGTTGCACGTAGAGGGAGTAGATAAGGGTTCAGATCCCAATGGTAGTCGGACGAAAGCGAATGTAATTTGAATGAAATTCCAAATCGGCTCATCGATTTCATATTCCGAGGCAGTAACCATTATACTATCTGCATATCTTCGACTATATTGTATATAGCTAACGGATATATATATATATATATGTGTATATATATATATATATATATATATATATATATATATATATATATATATATATATATATATATATATATGTGTATATATATATATATATATATATATATATATATATATATATATATATATATATATATATATATATATATATATTAATCATATCTAAGCTTTCGGCTTACATAAGCCATTATCAGAGATGGCAATTACAGTACAATATATTAACTCTCCCGTCGATTTCGACGTATGAGGATCTGACAGCTTACTTGATTCAGTTATGAAATTTTGTGCGACAATCTTAAGTGTCATCTAAGACCCGCTAGTGATTTACAAAGGAGGCTACATATGGAGCAAGTGTCAGGATTATGAGATGAGATCACTGTTGGATTTGGTATATTGACTGCTAACAAGTTGCCTTTCAGCTTGTCTTTTTATCTTAGCCATGAGCGTCCTACATTCCTGTAACCCTGATCTAACTGGCTGTACATTAGGATCTTGGGTATCTGTCATCAGACATTCTCAAGACATGACCAGTCCACCGTAACTGAGACTGTATGAGAAAAGTCTCGATTCCTCCAATATTACACCTGTTAAACAGGTCTACGTTAGATATCCTATCTTGAAGGTTAACTCCACAGATTACACGCAGACATCTTTTATGGGAAATATCTATCTGGCGTATATGGTACCTGTATGAAGTCCACGACTCTGAGCCATACTAGAGGATGGCAAGTACAACAGCTCTGTAAACCCGAATTTTCGTATCCAGTCGAATACCCCGCTCTTTCCACAAGCGATGGCGAAGTTTCCCGAAAGCACTGGTAGCCTTAGAAATCCGATGCATGATTTCATCATCTAAAGTTCTACTGTAATTGACTTTGCTACCAAGATAGGT
Organism: Acanthosepion esculentum; assembly: GCA_964036315.1. Classification (NCBI taxonomy): domain Eukaryota; kingdom Metazoa; phylum Mollusca; class Cephalopoda; order Sepiida; family Sepiidae; genus Acanthosepion; species Acanthosepion esculentum. Next base: position 3,199,532 of record OZ038495.1, read on the forward strand.
GAAGGACTTTATATAGTTCAGGGTTTTGTTTTCTACTTTCAATGGTCTCTCTGGAAATTTGTAGGCTGGTGGTTTTTGTTTCTCACCATGGAATTGCTTGGGAGTAGGACAAGGTTGGTGCACAACTTCAGTTATCTTTATGCTAAGTATAAGACCAAATGCTTTACATGCAGAGAAACAATTCATTAGATGTTGGGCCTCCTCAAAGGATGTCGCTACAAGAGCATCATCATCAGCAAACAACAAATCAGGAATAATTTGCGTACGAAGGTGGGTCTTGGCTTTGAAGGGATGATGATTGAAGAGACCACCAGTTGTTCGAAATTGAAACTTGACGCCGCTCTCTGTGTCTGCAAATGCATATTTCAGCATCAACGAGAAGCAAAGGGCAAAACGGAGAGGGGCCATGACACACTCTTGCTTGGTGCCATTTGTGACATTAAATGATTCCGACATCATACCATCAGACACGATATTAGCTTTCATTGATTCATGAAAAGGAGATGATGACCGTTAGCATGTTTTCAGGGATGCCGAGTTTCCTCAAGAATTGCCAAACAGCCTCTCGGTACACAGTGTCAAAGGCATTCGTCAAGTCCACAAACACCATGTACAACTCCTGGTTTTTCTCGCGAACTTTCTCTGCAAATTGACAAAGAGAATATAACATGTCAATGATGCCACGACCCGACCGAAAACCACACTGCAATTCAGGATAGATGTCGTCAACAAGGTGTATAATGTTTCCGTTTAGAATCAGTCTCGCTAGGATTTTGCCTGCAATTGAAAGTACTGATATCCCCCGATGATTATCACAGACATATCTGGAACCCTTGTTTTTGTAGAGGTGTTTGATAGAGGCGTCTTTATAATCCTGTGAGACACAGCCTTCCATATCTCCACGAAAAGGAGATGTAACTTCTTTACCAACTTTTAGCCACCATGCTTATACACTTCGGGTGGAATAGGATCCTTAGGAGAATGAGATTTTCCAGATGAGATTTGCTTGATGAGGTCAATTACTTCTTGATAAGTAAGTTCAAAAGACAACTCCGTAATTTCAGGACTTTGCTCAATTGATGTGATGGCTTCCTCATCAGTAACCGAAATGGTGTTTAACACAGTTTCGAGATGCTCTTTCCAGCGATTTAAAATGACTGATTGATCCATCAAGAGAGTCTCACCACATGCTGTGGAGATAGGAGCAACACCACTTTTCTGAGGACAGAAAATGCTCTTGAGGCCAGTCTTTAGATCCTTTCTATCTGAAGATTCTTGGAGTTCAGTGGCCTTTTCAGACCACCAACGCTCTTTCATGGCTCTGAGAGCTCGTTGAACCTGACTTTTGCACTTCTTGTAAGCGATCTTCTTATCGGACGAGTTCTTGTTCTGAATCCATGCTTTATGAGAAGAGTGCAATCGATCTATAAGCTGCTGAACTTAGAATATGTTGCATCACGCAGTGCCTTCAAAGATGATTCGATATCATTGGTAATATTTACAGAATCAAGTGTAGCATCAAGTTTGTCAGTGAGCTCAATTTTCATTTCAGTCGATTTAAGAGGCAGTACGTTAACGCGCTTGGGCACTGTAGATTTTATAATTCTTCGCTTTTGCAGATGCAGTGTAGCTTTACTTCGAAGTTGAGCATGATCTGACAGATATCATAAAATCTGACAGATATCTTAAAATCTTTTATGTCCTCTCTTTTGGTGATGACGTAGTCGATCAGATGCCAGTCTTTCAAACGTGGATGCATCCACGTGGTCTTACGATAGTTGGGTTGTTGGTAGAAGGTATTAGTGATACTAAGGTCAAATTCCTTGCAGATAGTGAGAAGTCATAATCCATTAGAATTCACATGATCAATACTATGGCGACCTAAAACGCCCTTCCAAGAATGATAATCATTGCCAACACGGGCATTGAAATCCCCGGTAAGGACTAATTTATCCTTATGTTGGACTTTGGAGATGACATCCCGAAGAAGATTGTAAAAATAATCTTTTTCTCCATCTCAACAACCTAAGGTTGACGTGTAGCAGATAACCATCGTCACACGGGTGTTGCACTCCAGATTGAGGGTTAATTCCATTATGCCTTCAGATAAAACTTTATGTAAGGAAGGCAGTGAGCTAGCAAGGTCTGAATTGATGGTAAAGCCAACAACAGACTTGCGTGGCTCTTTCTCAGTCTTACCAGCCCATAAAAATACGTATCCGCCTTTATCTTCACTATGCTGAGAATTACCAGCCAGACGTGTTTCACTAATGGCCGCTACGTCGATGTTATATTACTTTAACTCGAGGGAAACAAGAGCTGCTTTACACTCTGGTGCAGAATCATTGTCCTGAAGAGTGCGAACATTCCAAGATCCAAAATGGAAATTATTCTTATATTTATTCTGATATTCCTTGCTGTTTCGACTGCTTTATTGGATAACAAGACAGCTGCAGCGGGCTGCCAAGTCACTGTGTGAGCAAGCAATGTTTAGGGCTCCTTTTATCGCCTCCTCCCCATAATAGGGAAAGAAGTGGAATCCTAAATATGGCTGCTTTGTCAACGATGGCGCACACGGACATCACAATTGCTCATGGGTTTGGCCTGACGATTGCATCTAGCGTGAAAAAGACAGTCGCCTCTGAGTGTTGACTTCTATGTTCACTTTTATATATATATATATATATATATATATATATATATATATATATATATATATATATATATGTATATATATATATATATATATATATATATATATATATATATATATATATATATATATAAAGACAAAAGGAAAATTTCGTTTCGTCCTCTCAGGGATTTATTCTTATTGTGGTGGTGGTGGGGGGTAATACGTAGAAATAATTTTTGACCTAGTGAATGCCACACTTATTAAAAGAGAAAGTACCTTAATTATAAGGAATAATCTCGAAAGCGCCGCTGTCGAATCTTATCACAATGTAAAT
>OZ038495.1:3207500-3232500 GCA_964036315.1 Acanthosepion esculentum
AACATGTGCTCAATTTTTCTTTTCACCTAATCTGTATTTATTCACCTGTAGTTTTAACGCACTTGATGACAACTGGACAAGATAAAGATTGTAGAAATGTATGTAGGAAGGTTAAATACAGTGCTGTTCGATAAAAGTGACTCACCTCATTTCTTTTTACTTAAAATTGTTTTTCGCCTATTGTTTTTGGGGTCAAACTTATTTTTAATCTTACTAATATAAAGACCCCTTCCCGACTACCTAGTAAAAAAGTTTTCTCACCCTAAGGTGTTCTATTGATAATTATAACTTTGGATATAAATGAGATTTAGGGAAAATATCTTGCTAAAAAAGTGACTCACTTATTTCCTGCAACTAGTAATCAATAGATACATAACCGAACAGCATTAAATAAAGAATAATGGAGGTATAATCTATTTATAATAGGTAATATATTTCGAAATATTTAATAATCTATGGGTCCTCCTTTATTTTGAATAACCTTTTCAACCCTTTTTTGCATTGACTTGATTACGTTCTGGCAAATCTCATCTCCAAGCATTGAATTCCATTCGCATATGAAATTCACAAACAAAACCTCTTTGTTGCTCATCTGCTTTCTTGAGAGCCTGTACTTTATAATGCTCCATAAGTTTTCTATGGGGTTGAGGTCATGAGATTGGGGCGGCCATGTCATAACACTCACCCGCTTCTCATCAAAGTATTCCTTCATCAATTTTGATTTGTGACAGGGAGCATTATCCTGCATAAAAATGAGCTTGGTGGGGTCGATTTGCACCCTTTCATCAGAAGGGAGCAGACAAGACTCTAAAATTTTCTTGTACTGCTCGCCCCTGAGGGTCTTTTCAATAGGTTTTAAGAAACCAGTTCCATGAAAAGAAAAGCATCCCCAGAACATTATACTGAACGCATTCTTGACAGTACTTACTGCTAAATTCAAAGAGCTTTCAAAGCTTCTTCTTCGGATTTTTGATTGCTTATCCTTTGAATTTAGCTCAACTTTCGATCCATCGGAGAAGAGAATATTTAGTAAAAAAAATCAAATGAGTCATTTTTATCGAACAGCATTGTAGATTCGTTTGCTTTTCTGGTTCCATGCTTTGTTATATACGCATGAAACGCTATCAGCAATGACAAATTGCTGTGTCTATATACGATAATACCGCATTGATATTGCATATTTTCGTTTATTTTGGACATAGCATATTTATTGACACGTAGCGACGAAATATCATTTGCTTATCCAACGATTATTAAAGATTAAACACAGCTGACATCAGTTTAAAAATATGTTTAATAAATAAAACGATTTTCATCAAACAATTCATCCTGCAGTCATAACCAATTTGCGATTAGTTCCCTTTCGCTGAGGAAACTACAAATGATTTACAATGCAAAAACATCGAGAATGGACGGAGGGAAATGGTTTTAATTGATGGATTTCAAAGAACGTGTGCAATATTTGTTTACGGAATCGTTTTGTATCACGTAATATCCGAGATTACATACGAGATTTTCTTCTGTGTAATCTTTTTTCAGGACGTAGGCTAACATTGTTCTCTAAAACATCCATTATATTTTTCTCATATGTATATTGTGCATTTTCCTGGGAGAAACAGCAAAGTGCTAAAGTTTCTCATCACGTCGTTCACGAATTTGAATTCAGAACTCTGCTTCTAGACTGTATGGTGATCATTCTTAGAGGTCGCTGTCAGCTTTGCGTTTTAGCGACTAACTTAGAATCAGATGGATTCTTACCTTTCTAAATGGCATTAGCGTGAGGTGAAAAAGTTGGTAGCTACGGATTTCCCATAGGTTTCTTTTGTACAGATAAACATTAAGGGATTTTTGAATGAACTTTTTATTTAATATATGGCGATAAAATGTTCCCTTCCCACTGATATCAAGGGATATTTTTCCAGTTCATATTTAGTACTGTTCACTTCTTCATAGTCTTTTGTTTAAATTTTATTGATTTTGCTGTCAACCACAAAAAACGGACACAATTCTCTTGTCGATGTCGCACACAAGGTTGCTGCATAATCTGCCGCACGAATGCTATCACAAGATTCTGGGTGAGGACCTTTTTCTATATATAAAAATGCACCCCAATCGTCATTTCTGTTGCTGTCATATATTATTTGTAGAGAGGAATTTAGTTTTTGTCTAGGCTTCCTCACATTTTTTTCTGAGTTCTGAAACAAATTCTTTAAACATTATCCCAAACATCAAATTCGAAAAACACATCGTCATCCAAGAAAAGAAAAACTAGAAAATAAGAACAGTTCTACGTTTTTGTTATTTAAAAGTGTTATATGGTTTTAGAAGTCTCGATGCAGTCTAGAATCTTCGGGAAAAATTCCTGGGATGTATTCTTTCAAACTGAATAAATAAAAACTGAAGAAATAAAATCAAAAATGTGTTATTCACTATGGCTTACTGCCGAGTTTTTCTGGATCTTTCACCCACAGCTTTCACTTTTAGAATTGTCGAGTAGAGTTAGGAAAATTGTATAGTATTGTATATTATTGTATATTATTGTATATCACAGTTGTGACATTATTAGCCACCTATACGTGGTCAACTTCTATATCCTTGTTTTCTGTTTATAAATATATTTATTTGTGTGAAGCAAGACAAATCTCAAACAACCACACAGTAGGTTTTGTATATGATTCCATAAGAATCTAAATTTTACAAACCAAACGAGGCTCGCCACACCGACTCGAAAAAAATTTAAGCAATCATTAAAATATGTTCAGAATAAAATGAAGTAAATTATAGAGTAATTTAAGAAAGAATTAAAGAAAAAGGCATCAGAAAGAATATATATTCTGATTCCGCTATTTACTCGCCTCTCTGCCGTGACTCAATAAACGTACTTTGCGGGCAAGACCAAAACATATCCTCTCTGATTGCCAGTGGCAACCAACGCCAATTGCCGTGCAACCTGAAAGCGTTGTCATCTGGTTGAAATCCCCGGGGACCAGGGAAATCACTTGAAGATTTTCTGCGAAATGCTCCAAGACAAAAACACAGCAGAAGATCAGATGCTTCATTCTAATTCTAGTCACAGCGTCGATTTTGATCCTTTGATATAAATGTATTTATATATAAAAAAAAAACAAAACAACAAAAAAAAAAAAACAGGCAAAGAAGAGAATGTTAATTGACCGTCAAATGTTGGCTAATGAGAAATGGGAACAATACTGAAAATAATAAAGGTCAAACTTAAATCATTGGAACGCTGAAGTACATTTTTTATTCGTTAGTCGCTCTTATTGATATATATGGAGCAGGAGCTGAGTGGTTAGTATTCTTACAAGTAGACACACGAACAAATAATCAAATTCTTTTTAATCTGTTCCTGTGGAGTCGATCACATGTTGAGAACTGAAAACATACCATGAGCTGACCCAAGTCATGTGAGGAAAATGTCATTTTGTTTTGCTGGTGATCGAAGGTTTGAGCTACTGGCCTTGTACTACGGTTCAAATGTTCCTGTGGGTTCGTCTCCAACAGGGATTAGATCAACATCCTAGCAGACAAATTCGAGCAACTAGCGATTATATAAGCATAAAAGTGAAGTATGTGATTCACACCAAGAAATATCTTATTTTATGTGCCGTGTCTTTTCCGGACGTAGGCGATGATGGCCCTCCACAACTCCCTGTTTCTGGTAGCTCTTAATAAGTTTTGCCTTTTGTTATTTCTCTCAAACTTTGTTCTGTCATCCATTTGCTCAAGCTCATCAAGTATGTTACGCACTGCTTTCCTCTGTCCCTCTTTCCTTCAATCTGTCTTGTGAGTATCAGATTTTCCAAGTCCTCCTTCCTCATTACGTCCCCTAGAAATGTCAACTACCTTTCTGTTTCAATTTTCTCTGAAGGCTCGTCTTTGTTCATATGTTCGGTCCATGGTATCCTTAGCATCTTTCTGTAGAAGCACATTTCTGCTGCTTCAAGTCTCTTCTTCATCTTTGAGGAGATTGTCCAACACTCGCTGCTAGACTGGAGGACGGACATCACGTAAAAGTTCAGCACTCTTTGTTTCTGACGAAATTTTTCTGTCCCTTAATATTCTGCTTAGCTTGTGGAATACATCTTTGGTCATCTCAATTCGTATTTCCTTTCTGTGTTAAAACACTTCTCAGATATTTAAATTTCCGTCCTTGTTTGATTTTTGGTATACAAATTTGTAATTTGCATTCCGTCTTCTTGTAGCATATAGTTAGTCCTTTCTTCTCGCTTTACTTCACTACTTTCTGTAGGGGATTTTTTCAAGGAATATCAGAATTATTAATTTAATCGAATTTAATGAAACTTTGTTCTAAGTGTAGGCGAACTGCGATGACATGGGTGTCTACCGGACGTGCCTTAAGAGATAAGAACGTAAAGCTTGCACTCTACGTCACGCCAGATTATCACAATGGCCAGGTGCACTAGATGGTTGACATCGAAGTTGTCTTTATAGCCACTAGGTACAGATTCGCATCTCACAGAATGTCATTAACTGCTCCCGACATATCAACAGATGGTCTACATCAGTCAGTCAGTTATGTACCACGCTTGATACATGGCGATCATGTATCCTTCGACACATGACTGACGAAGGAGATTTTTTCCCGCAGTAGGTTGACATTTCTTTCTGCAGTAGACCAGTTGACATCTAAGGCTATGGAACCCGGTTTGTCCTGCTATTTACACATAGCTGGTGGGGCAGTGGATTCATACTTTTCCCAAGGCTATTAGTACGTAAGTGAATGTAATGAATTTGACTGGAATTCGAAATCGGCTCGCTGATACCTCAGTCCGTGCCGCTATCCATTACTCTACATAGGTTCGCTTAAAATGTCTACACGTAAGAGAACTAGTGGCAGAAAGGCATCTAAGTAATGGAAGATATTTTCAGAACTTTCTTTGCGTAACTTGGTGAGAAAGGAGTGATTAAAATCAGTAGAGATGCAAGCATTATTATTATTATTGAGTGGGAAAGCAATCACGAAAACAAAGCGCAGTTCTCCAACTATACAGAGTCCAGTATGCTCATCAGGACATCCAGTGTAATAAGCGTATGCCAGGCAAATGCATTACAATCAAATATACACAATATGGCGACAGGTTTTGATAAAGACAGCGCATAATCTTAAAGTTGAGACCCAGCGAGAAATACTTTCAGTTAGTATCACCCAGTCTTCTCGGACTAAGCGGATTTCCAAATGCATTAAATTAATAATTATAACACCATCGCAAATAATGCATGTCTAAAATCTAATACTATGGTGAGAAAATATTTATCGTTGGACGATTGTAGGATATAAGAAATATTTTCCCCAATCATAATGTATAAATTTGTGATGAGCGAATATTTCTGTATTTTCGCAATCATTATACAAACTTTATTCTCCCGGCGAAATCTTTATAATCGTTCCTGATACGTGGACAATGTAAAATAGTTTTATTGCAAGAATGCTATTATAATAAAACCATGATAAGATCCAGATTTGAATAACTTAATCTAATCTACTTGTTTTGTTTTGTTTTAATTTATCCCACATCTTTTAATTGGTTGCAACTGAATATTTCTGTTTTTTTCTGAATGAACAAAAAATTAAAAAAGTCTGTTACATTTAGCTCCGTATCTCAGGCATTATTTAAATGGCCTTAAAAACTTCAGAAAATGTTTGGACTACTTTGCAGGTTCGAGTTAGGTTTTTTACATCGTTGAACCATCACAGTCACAGCGGAACGTCAAATTGATGCCTTGTTTCGATGTAATTAGAAAAGAAGTATGAGTGCGATTGAATTAAACAGAAGCCAAGAATTTCAAGAATTTAATTAAAGAAATGGAAAAAGATTTCACTGAAACTAAGATTCTGTGACAGGTAAACTGATTGCTTCATAATTTGCTGTGTTTAGATAAATAAATTGCATTTCGTTTTTTCTTTGTTCTGATTTGTTCATTTTTTCATGCTTTTTATCTTTTTAAAATTTATTTCATAGCATTGCGTATCAAAGGCTATTCAGAAGGCAGTGCTAATATAGAAGAATAAGTGATAATAATATTATGAACGTCTGTCAACCTGTCTGTTTATCTATTTATGTATACCTATATATATAAATATATATAAATATATATATATATATATATATATATATATATATATATATATATATATATATATATATATATATATGGGAAGAGATAAATAGACAGATAGATAGATAGAGGGAGAAATACATCGATTGATCAAAGAAATGAATTTATATAATAATTATATAGCAATGAAGAAATGCGTATAGAGAGAGATACTTATATATGAAATAAAATATATTTTCAGACGTATGTTTCTGTGTATGAATATATTTTTGAAACTATAAGAGTATACGAATACATACAAACACATAAACATATATAAATGAATACAATCATATATATTTAAGCAAATACTGTATTTTATATGCATCCGCATATATATATATAAATATATATATGTATATATACATATGTACATATATATATATATATATACATACATACATATATATATATATATATATATATATATATATATATATATATATATATATACACTGACGTGTGCATGCGTCTGTAGAAGCAAGCGGAACATATTTTGAATACTTGTTATGAGTTGCTGTGTTCAGGTAAAACAATGGCTTTTTAGATATTCATTTATATGTACATTCTCCCTCGTTTTGATACCTTGTTTCATATATATATATATATATATATATATATATATATATATATATATATATATATATATATATATATATATATATATATATGTAGTCAAGCATGTTTCTTTGAATAATATAAAAATATTATGTCTATTAAGCCTTTCTAGTTCTCTGATGAGCTTCTTGATTTTAGGTTGAAATTCATCAACGAAGGAAGGCACCGGGACTTTTATTAAACAAACTACTTTCGATCTCCACCGTGTTCATCGTCGAGAGTGAATTGCGAAGACAAACTTATTGTAACTGTAATCGTTGTGATGGCGATTTTTGTATAAACGTCCGAATGCGCTGAGTTATATCTTTCATACTAAAAGTCAGAGATTGCGCGCATGCGTAGTTCTGTGGTGTGTCCGTCCGGCGCATAATGATTTAAGAATTGTTTATACAATAAGTATTTTTATTTTAACTTTCTCCAAACATACATCTTTTTTTAATTAAAATATTTTTAAGTTAAAGAGATCCCGCTTTGCTGTTTCGTCAAGTTATTTGTCGAGTATTTATTCATATTTCAGCTTTCTTTAAACAAACAATATTTTAAGTATTTAAAATATACTTTTGGCATATTTAAAAAATATTGTCAGGTGAATATGCTTTAAAAATATTTTTTGGTATATTATAAAATATTTTTAAGTTAATCTGATTTAAATTTAAGAAGTTATGTTCTTATTAAATGCTGTAAAGAATCAGTAAAACGTTAAACATGAACTTGTTAACCAGACCAGTGATGACAAGAACGGATTGAAATATTTAAATGAATCATAATAACATTAACTTTCATTTCAATGGAATGGTGAAATAAACTTCAATATTTTATAACGTGAACTGTCAGTAACCCAACGATTCAAATTATATAATTTTATGTTATATATAATTATTATTTGATAAATATATATAATAATAATAATTTATAATGAAATAATTATATACTGTTATAATTATTGTAATATTTTAAAACTCTACGTTGTAGTTATGGTGATTTTTCTCGCGTCACAATATAATGGCGCTAACGAGAGATGATAAAAAGGCAAAATGTTGGTCAAATGCATTTTAAAGCAGTGCTACTACACTCGTGATAAATGTTGTTCAGTATTAGGAGATTGTTTTTTTTATATAGAATGCCTCGAGAATTAATATTATAACTATATTAGTAAATGAAGGTTGCTTGAATGAAGATATGATGCCTATATATATATATATATATATATATATATATATATATATATATATATATATATATATATATATGAATAGTTAAGTAAATCATTTGTACTCGAGGAAGTACAATCACAGTATTGAAACATGAAAGCTTTTGTGTAGCGGTTTAACCTAAAAGTTTTTCGTGTAGCAATAATAATAATAATTATATATATATATATATATATATATATATATATATATATATATATATATGTATATATATATATATATATATATATATATATATATATATATATATATATATATTGCACGAATGCATATAAAATACAAAATACATATGTTTTATATGTACCAAATGGAAGTGAAAAGTTCTACGACCGACAAATTTCCTAAATTAATATTTTAATGATTTATTATCAAACTACATTTATTGGGAAAGGGATCGGGCTTTGCAATTCCCAGCACTCTCTTCTAAAATAACAAAAAAATAATTATCATAATATAAAACTTTCTCAGAATCCACGTGAACCACAAGGGTTTAAAACTGAAAATAAAATTACCTTTCCTTTACATAAAAAAAACAATTAAAATTTAAAATTATTAGAAGGAAGCAAACAATCACCAGAAAACTTTCAGTTTCATTAAATTTGTTTCATTCTTTATAATGACGGAAACTTGTGATAGCAAAAAAACACCTTTTTGTGTTAGGTTGAATCAACAGCCACTATACGAAGAAAGCACTCTATTGATGTACAGATTCTATTACGCAGACATGTTTCAACATAATTCAGATACGAAGGAGAAGTGGACGAATGGAGATTTACATTCAGTGACGTGAATTCTCCGTATTTTTTCTTAATTAGAAAAACAAGAATTATTATTGAAAGACGTCGATGAGTTTCGAACTCACTGCGCTTTATTCGTGTGTAGCAAACGCCATAAGGCCTACACAATAAAACTTCTGCATTTGAAATCAATTAAACAAACTTATTTCAATGCGGAGAGGCATCAACAGACAAAGTGGCATATTTAATTCAGAGACGATTATTTGATTATTCTAATTAGTAAAACACGTTTTAATACTGGAAGGTATCGGAAAGGATCGAAAATCGTGGCCGTCTGCGCGTAAAGGAGACGTGATAACCACGGCATCGCAAAACCTCTCGGTTTTGATCAGAATTTATTAAAGTAAATATAATACAGAGATATGGACGAGTGTCTGTCTTCTGTCTATATTTCTGAGAAGAGATATTGTAACTATTTACAATATTTAAATTGCTCAGACTGTTGGCATCGACATCACCCAGTGAATAAAATCGTTGTTTCAAGTAAGAGTGAAGTCCAGTACCATGACCCAATGGGTTGTGAGTTCATTCAATGACCACAGCAGAGATGAACAAAAACTTGAAGAATTGGATCACTTAAGGAAATTAACTGAAACTGAGATATCCAGCAAAGGCATGGCACGTGGAACGAGAACAATCTACCCCCCCCCCGTGGACTAAATAATGATTTCGGTTCGAAATTCCACCGAAATGACTCTGTTACAGGATTACTTCAACCAACATGGTATTACATTTACCTTGAGGAAGGCCGGAGCATACAACGGCCGAAATGTTGTGATAATTAAGATGAGGAGAACATCCTGAACAATGTAAGTAAGATTTAGATTCAGAAACAATAACTCTTCATATTCATTTCGAATCAGTAAATACCGATTTATTATTGTAAAGTTCCGACAAGTGAAACAGGTGCGATCATCAGAAATCTATCACTTGCCGATCGGAATCAACCAAATAGATAGATTTCAACGTAAATCAAATACAATGAAGACGCAGCTGAAAACAGATTTCTTGTCTGAGATGATTTAGCATCGTATTTATTCATATTTTTTAATGATAGGATAGAAACGAAATGTTTCTTTGACATAATAATGTGTATACGTGATAAACAATTCAGCAGGGCCGCTTTTCCTATGAATCGAATATATCGAAATATCTTTCAAAGTAATTCTGCTAGAAAGAAAGAAACCCAAACTGTGTATACATTAACATTCCTTCTTGGTTAAGCTAAGTCTTTCAATATTTGTATAAACATCGTTTATTACAAAAATGTTTCGTTGAAGAGACATTTCGCGGACTAAGACAAGAAAAACAAATGTAAAATGCATTGCACCCCAAAAAACGTTTTTTAAACATATCATCACAATATATTGAAATGGACATGCTTTAATTAAAAGCTAATTTCCCGCCATAATATTCCTTCCGTGTTGTCTTTATATTCATGCTTTCATGATAATTGTTCGGATGACCTCTTCGCTGTGATACTTTATGACTTTATGAGTGTAAGAGTAGTACTAGATTGGCAGCAAATTGAATTGGCTAGATGTAACCGTAAATTCTATGCTAACAGTTTCTCTTCTCGCACTTCTCAATTCTGGAACTCTCTTCCAATTCCATGTTTTCCAATCGACTCTGATCCTCAAAAATCAAAATTCAGAGTCAATCGTTATCTATTGTCCTCTTCATTATCGTTTCTTTTCTTTTTTTACACTCAATAACCCTTTGCGGTTTACTGGCTTTCATGGAGTGATTTGATTTAAGAAATACTAATTAATCGCAACTAAAATATATATCAAGATTCACTAATGGTGAAAATGAATTCCAAAACAAGTTCAGCTATTAAGACAATCTATTAAATAGACATAGACAGTCTATTAAATAGACATAGACAATCTATTAAGTAGACATAGACAATCTATTAAATAGACATAGACAATCTATTAAGTAGACATAGACAATCTATTAAGTAGACATAGGCAATCTATTAAATAGACATAGACAATCTATTAAATAGACATAGACAGTCTATTAAATAGACATAGACAATCTATTAAGTAGACATAGGCAATCTATTAAGTAGACATAGACAATCTATTAAATAGACATAGACAATCTATTAAGTAGACATAGACAATCTATTAAGTAGACATAGGCAATCTATTAAATAGACATAGACAATCTATTAAGTAGACATAGACAATCTATTAAATAGACATAGACAATCTATTAAGTAGACATAGGCAATCTATTAAATAGACATAGACAATCTATTAAGTAGACATAGACAATCTATTAAATAGACATAGACAATCTATTAAGTAGACATAGACAATCTATTAAATAAACATAGACAATCTATTAAGTAGACATAGACAATCTATTAAATAGACATATGTCAAATATTATTGCAATTGGGCAAACAGATAATCCTAAAATAGGTTGGCAGAATAGAGTTTGATACGAAAATAAAAAAAGAAAGAAGAAACAATATCGGATTAGAACGGCATTAAGTCCTTTGAAATATACAAGGTTGTAAGAGTTACAAGAACAGATTCGTAGAGATCTTTGCTCGGTTCTATTAATGTGAACTGACGTTCGTATTTCTTATATTGTAGGATTTGTCAATATGAATATGTGTCCACTGAATATGCTTTTAGCCTTCTTGAAAAAGAGCAAATGCAAATTCAATTTTTGAATGATTTTATACGGGGTTAAAATGCAGTTGAATAAGAAAGAAACAGTGATTATGATTTGGAGAAGAATTCGTGAAATAGATCAGAGTTCAATTCAAATAATTTCATTTGAGAGATAAAAGAATTCAAAAGAGATTTCTGAATGTCAGCGAGATTCAGCGGAGTACAGCATTTTTAAGGTAAGACACAGAATGACAAATTGATATTTTGCAACAAATATTTTCATCATTATACTACTATGAAAACATGAAACCTCACAGGAAGTGACAAAAAACCAGAAGCTACTTCGAATTGATGTTTTCTCATTACTGCTTACTCGCAACAATTATCACTTGTCATTCGAATGTGTTATTACTAATGAGCCCAAATATAGTCCGTCAGAAATGGGTAATCAGATTTAGTAAGATTTTTATATCCATCGATGTCGAAACGATTCACGGATTATGCAAATACATCTCATAGTATGATAGGGATTTTAAGAGAATGAGCCAGCTTAAAAGAATTTTCTGTTAAGGCAAGCATAACAAGATTGACTACTCAGATCTCTCTTTGTTATTGGCAGAATCAAAAAGAAAACAACAGTTTATTCGATAAGTGTTTCAAGGATAGAAAGACAAAAAGAAGTAATGCATTTTTGTGGGCAAAACCGTTAAAGATCGAAAACATAGAATTAAAGAAACGAATAAATTCAACTATGTCGGTTGTGTAATAAGCGACAATAACACTTGTGACATTGCAATTGAAAGACGTATGAGAAAATATACTTTTCCGAAACTGATTATCGAAAACTAAAATTCGAAACACACAATGATTTTCTACCTTCACGTAAAGCTGCTACCTCTGGAAAAATGGCATTACGAATAAACAGAAATATTTAATGCGATCGATCTGTCGTTCCGCAGACGAATATTGAAAATACATAGTGGAAGAAAGGAATTGTTACAATTTTTGTGTACCATTATGTAACTAGTGATCCAACCCAAATGACTTGACTCGCTTTATAGTTCCCCCAAAAGAAGGTTAGCCAATCAGGAGACGGGAAATATTCAATCCGTTGTGTATAAAGGCGGCCATTTTGTTTCCTCTCTCCGAATGTCCAATGCCAACCTGTCAAGCGAATGAACAGAAAACCAACTGAACTACGCTCTGCTACTTTATCTGGATATCCACTGCTAACCTGAACTACGCTTCCCTACTGTCTTCGAAATATTCGCCGCCAACCTCTGGATTCTACACTCAAGGACTACCGTCATCATGAACAACATTGGTTATGAGCCCAAACAACGACTATATTTTGACGGGAATGAATCGAGATATGAATTGTGGGAATATTGAAAATACATAGAGGAAGAGAGAAAGGAATACCTCTTAAAGCGGATTAACAAATATAGATGGACTTTTATTAAAAGAGCAACTGACTTTCTTGTAACTCACAATGAGGAAACATTTAACACGCACAGGAGACATTAAAGTTAAGGGGAAGGGACAAAAGCAATGGAGGGATCATAAAAGCGAGATTATTCCATTTATCTACAGGAAGAAGTGAAAAGCCATAATTACTAATCTACTAAAGAAGCAGCGCAAATATAAAGAAACATAAAAGCCTCTCAAAATACCTGAATGTACGGTCAAAACTGTTTTAATCGTTTGAAATAATGTCGGAAAATGGACAAACAAACTAAATATTTCTTCTTTAACCTTGTAGTATCACCACCCTAGATGTTCTGTAGCATTTTTTTTATAATTTTACATCAGGCAAGGTGATAATACCACGAAGACACAAACAGTTTCTGAGAATGAAAGACAATAAGACGTCAGGAGACGGAACTAGTCATTTAATCCTAAACAGGAAACGAGTAATAATCTTTTATTTCTGTTCAAAAGATCGGGGAGTACTCCCATGACCAACGAGTTTTTAATTCAAAGTTAAAAATACTAAATATTTCTTTTTTTAACTCAGAGTGTATAATGGTAAATGCTAATTGTAATAACAATGGTCATATTATAGGATGCCCGTTGTGGTGTTATGGATAACGGGTCAGAATGAGAAATTGGAGAGCCGAGTTCGAATTCCAGTCGAGTACATTATATTCATTTATGCGTAAATACTCTTGGGAAAGGCATGAATCTATCTGTTCTTACCACAGCTATGGGTTGATTTACAAGATGGAAATATAGAAATGATAAACCACTGCGAGAAAATCTTCTGCTTAGAAAGTGACATGATCGTCCAAGTATGTTTCACCATATCACACTGACTGGTAATTTTAACGATTTCCTTATAAGGAAAAATTCGGCATTCATTGACCGAACAGCCATTCTGTACAATGATCTGTAAAATATGTTCCGTTGATCAGAGTAACCCCACTCAAACATGGTTTATAAGATCACGAATTCATTCGTCCATGAATCTTTAATAATCATGGTTTTTTGACTTCAGCTAATATATAAACAGAAAGGAAGGCATAGATCCCTAATCATTCGAGAAGAGAGATTAACTTAAAAATTCACCAGTTCGCTTGTACGACATTGAAAACCCTAAGCTCATAGGTTAATAACCATATATCTTTTACACAAAATATATTTTTCAGAATAATCACATTTGTCAATTGACAATGAACCCCAACGATTTTGTTATATTGAAAGATTTAAATAATAATAATTTTATCACACGATACGGAATTATTGATGCATTCTCCTGTGTCTTAATCCGTATATGTATGCGTTCGTGTGTATGTGTATGTGATTAAGTGACAGAAAAAGAGAGTTTTTATCCTTAGTCTCTCATTCTCTCACTCTTCATACTGTTCTCGCCTTCTCATCTCTCTCTCTCTCTCTCCCGATATATATATATATATATATATATATATATATATATATATATATATATATATATATATGTATATTGTCATCCACAGACAGACTGTTTCGCTGTATCACAGCTCAACAGTGTGGCTAGACGTCCGGTTGCCTCTGGCTAGAATCGAAAACCGACTGGATTCGCGTCAGTCGGAAATTTTACCATGAAGCCATTGGCGCACGGCAGAGAAGGTGAATTTAAGCGTATTTATATTTAGATAAACACACAGTGACTGAAAGAACTCGATTCGATTTACCGAAGAGTCTTGCATTATTAGCCGTAATAGTCACTGTTTACAAACCCACACATCCTCCCCAGAGAGCTCAACCGAAATAGATTTTCAGGAGCATATGTATATATATATATATATATATATATATATATATATA
Organism: Acanthosepion esculentum; assembly: GCA_964036315.1. NCBI lineage: Eukaryota > Metazoa > Mollusca > Cephalopoda > Sepiida > Sepiidae > Acanthosepion > Acanthosepion esculentum. Next base: position 3,222,204 of record OZ038495.1, read on the forward strand.
TATATATAATTGTTTATTTAAAAATTATCACATAAATATGTTATAAAATCACTACAAAAATAGCCATTTTGTTTCAACACCTCCGGTGTCTTATCAAGTGATGATGTTGAATGTAGAATAAACGGTTTTAAAAGTTTCAAATTAATTAACGATCCTTCTTAAGGGGGAAACGGTGTTACATAAGCTAGAATGACCAATCTAAGTACACGGGAATTCAAAAGCTTGACAACGAAGTAAGGTTATAATAGCTATTAAAAGCTTTAAAGTTGGGGTTTTACTAAAATAGAATTTATTCTAACCAATAAGTATTAAATTATATGATAAAATTTGATATTAAAATTAAAGGTAAAAAATTATCAATTTTAAAATCTAAATTTAATCTCTATTAAGTTTAAAATTATAAAACTATTGATGAGAAAAGAAAAATACATATGTTATTCAATTTATTTTATTTTTTCATTGAAATTACGTTAACAGACGCTAATTTCTACTGGTCTTCCCGACAAAAATGTATACATTTTAATTCCAAGTGTATGAAAAGGGTGTTCACCTCTCGCGTAAAACAATATACACACTCAGATTATAATACATAACCACCCAGACGTATTTAGATATATACACACGCACAAATAGATGACGAGACAGGAGACATCTCCACGGCACTTTATATATTAAAAAAAAAAACGAACACATATATACAAACACAATTAAATATACGCACAGACACCGATAAATACATGTACACACAGCCACATACATTGATCTAAACATTTTGATACAACAAGCAAGAATATTAAAATATAACTTATACGGGCAAATATGCAGAGATAAAAATGGTCAAATAGACCAGAGAAACAAAGAATATGGAAAGGAAGGACATTAAAACAGATATATATGTTTAAAAACAACATTATCTAATATATGAAAAACGAAAATTCCAAACATCTATAATATATATATATATATATATATATATATATATATATATATATATATATATATATATATATATATATATATATATATATTAACATATATTTCGATATAAGCCTTATACATTAGGTTATAGAAAATAAGAACTACCTACAGATATAAGTGTACAGTTACACATATTTTCATATATACACATACAGACATACTCACAAATTTACATACGCATACACATATGTATATATACACATACAGAAGTAACTATAAACACATCGACCCACACAGCGAGGTAAAAAAATATAAGCAAGCCAATATAAATATATACATATATACATGCACACACACACAGACACACACACACACACACACACACACACACATATATATATATATATATATATATATACATATATAAATAAATAATGTCTATTTCAATACGTATATACATCATTATTTGTATTGACATTATCATCATTGTTAAACGGAAATTAAATTCCTGTCTAGGGGAGATAATAGCAATGGAATGATTATCTTGTCATCACTTTTGATAAACGAAGATTTCTGGTGGTTTTCAGCGTTTGTTGCAAATTTTCGGAGTGATTAGTGAGACCTGTACTGAAAAGGCATGCTTTCACATATCGGTTGCAGGAAGCAGTTGAGCGGTCTGTTTCAGGCTTAAGGAAAAGCCAATTTCCTCTTACTCATATTTTTTGGGCGGGGTGCGGGGTGCTAGGTTCAATGAAAGACGTTGTCCGATAGACCTTGTACCTTTATATCACCTCTGCTTGGTGTCGATATCACATTTGTGGTGATTTCATTCTCTGGGTTTGAGGATTGTTTTTTCAATGAGATTTTAAATCACTTCAATGTGGCCCTAGTTCTCTGTCAGCCAAATATGTATTTCGTAATAGGATAAAAGCTTAGAAGGACCTATAGTTCTCTGTATGCACCAAGTTCCCACCATAACGTCTTTCGATTTGAATCTGTATCTCTTGCGAAATTTATGAACCCCAGAGTTAGAGATTAAATCATCCTGTGCACTTTTAATACGGTAATAGTATTAGCCGTTTCCTTATAAGGAAACTTTCGGCATTCATTGACGGAGTAGCCATGCGACCTTCGGTTGAAATATATCATTCTTTCAATTAAAGCAATTTTTCAGGAAAATCGGTTTCTCAAGTTCAAAGTGTAGCAACTCTTATTGTTCTTTCCAGAATTGATGGGGATTTTCTTCCTAACCTTTTGTTTGAAGTATTAAGGAATGGCCACACCATGTTTTTGTCAAAGATTTCATCACTGCTTTCATCCTAATTCCAGATCATAATTTCTGCATGGAATTTAATTAACGCAGAAAGAAATGAAATCCTCATATAACCACCGAATTCGTTACCATTTCGGAGTGCAGGCATCGCGACGTTTCTCTGGATTTATTGTGTATCGTCAAGTGTCTGTTTCTCCAAATAAGCTTATGTAATCAATTGAAAAATTGGCGAACCTTATTTTCAATTTCTCATTTGAGCCAGTCGCTAGAGTAAATGGTTTCGCTTAAGCTTGGGAAATTTCGGACCACTTTCCTCTTTTCCACCTTTATGAAAACGGAAGTTGGGTGATATTTTGGCTTGTTTCATGTTGACAGGGAATGAAAATCACTTTATGGATGACCACGATTCCCTAAATTATTATGCTTTCAAAGCAGAGAGTTACTTACTGGAGAGCGGCCTTTGAATGAGTGATCACAGCTGCATTATCCCTGGACAAGCTGCATCACAATTAGAGTTTATGCCTGTAGATGCTTTAGTTTGAATAGTTTCGTCGCATCCAAATTTATATCCTCTGATAATTAACCTTTTTGTGCAACATTTTGCTATTGAATACAGAAAGCCTTTCTTGATAAAGAGTCTTCTTTTAGGAATCGTCATCACTAGTCACTATTGCAGCAGACTTATTCAAGATCTGTTTCGGGGAGTTGGATGATTACAAAGAGAACACATTGTTTAGACAACACATTGTTTTATCAGTAGTGTCCAATGGGTTAGGCAACACATTGTTTTATCAGTAGTGTCCATTGGGTTACAAAATACATTGTTTTATCAGTAGTTTGCAAAGGATTAGACAACACATTGTTTTATCAGTAGTGTCCAAAGGGTTACAAAACACATTGTTTTATCAGTAGTGTCCAAAGGGTTACAAAACACATTGTTTTATCAGTAGTGTTCAAAGGGTTACAAAACACATTGTTTTATCAGTAGTGTCCAATGGATTCGGCAACACATTGTTTTATCAGTAGTGTCCAATGGGTTACAAAACACATTGTTTTATCAGTAGTGTCCAATGGATTAGGCAACACATTGTTTTATCAGTAGTGTCCAGATTGCTATGGAATACTTTGGTCATATACAGAAAAAATATATTTTGCACTTTCTTAAATGTAGTTAAATATATTTATTGAATTCGAGTATATTTTTTATTGCATTTAATAAAATCTAATATAAATTGAAGAAACAAAACTTGGAGTTCGAATTCAAAAAACTTTAAAAAACATTAAACATTTTTAAAATATATATATATCTGAAAATATATTTGTGGGTGGTTGTGTGTGTGTGGTGGTGGGGGGGGGGGCGTGCACGCGCGTTTTGCATGGGTTTTTGCCCTCAGAATATTCTTAATGATTTGAGATCTTCAATCATCTCTTTTTAATGCGCTTTTAAAAAGAAATGTAATTCTAGTTTTAGTTGAATACAAACAGTTACTTCTAAAACCAGACGTAATTTGTCGAACATGTTCATAGATTCGGTTGAGATATGGAAGGCCTAAAGGATCAGAACTCTTTTCCTCACGAGTTTCCTATTTATTTACATAAACCCCATGAAGTATGTAAATGCCGATATTGGTTATCTTAACGGAAGTGATGTATTGAAAGGGAAGGGGGAGAAGAGAGAAAAAAGATAAAAAAAAGTAAGAAAGAAGGAGGAAGTAAAGAGAAAGAAGCTGTAATAAGCTTTACGAAGTGAGGAGGAGTGGTAATTTTTAGCAATTTATGTAAACAAAGGGATTTTAATGTTTAATGTTTTAATGTTTACTGTTTATCTTCTTCTTCTTCTTCTTCTTCTTCTTCTTCTTCTTCTTCTTCTTCTTCTTCTTCTTCTTCTTCTTCTTCTTCAAAATAAAACTGCAAACCTCATTATCAAATATAATAACTCGCCTGTAAGATTCAAACTTATTTAGGATTCCATATGTCCCTCTGCTCCGGAGCAATCGAAATAATTATATTTGAGATACTACAACATGCCTAACAAGAAGACTTACATTTCATCTCTCTAACTATAGCTCAATTAGGTCTCATTTAAATACAAATGGAGACATACCAAAGTCTATGCGTAATATAATCGTTGATAATACAAATATAATAGACTCATCCACATGTAAAAAAAGAAGTTAAAAATAATGGAAGCATTATTAATAAAAAAGGTAAAAGCTAACACTCAATAACATCAACACGGCCACAATGTACTTAACTTGTTTGGCAAAAAAATCTTGTAACTCTAGATACACACATGAAACAATGCATTCATTCAGTGAAAATAAAACTCAAATCAGTCATTGTCATCACTAAAAGTATAGACGAAAGCTCTCAGACATACAGAACATTCGGATAATTTCTATATAATTTGTATCCAGAAAAGAAGAAAATTAAATAAAAAAATTAAACGCCGTCGTTTTTAATGGAACTTGTATAAAAAGGGATCCCTGTCGAATTGTGTGCGCGTATATATATATATATATATATATATATATATATATATATATATATATATATATATATATAGATGGATAGATAGATAGATAGATAGAAACTGCAACATTTAATATATGTATGAAAAACTGATCCGCAGTATAAGAATTTTGCAAAAACTACTAAGACATTACTCTAATAATAGGGCAATTATGTCCATGTCCGTTAACCGAAAATCACTGACAAAAACAAATAGAGGATTTAACACATTACTGTATTAAAAAAAGTTCTCATTTGAAATATTTAAAATACATCTCTAGCGACACTGCACGTTCCAAAATTATGTAATTGTTAATAAATAAAAGATTCTTAAAAAATATATATTTCAGCCGACAATACATTTATTTGGTCTTGGAGTTCACCTGAAATGGAAAAAAAATATTAAAGCCTGATGTTGAAAATATGATAATTTTCGAAAGTATTAGAACCGGAACATCAAATCCAGCATATAATTTGAAACACATGGATCGCGTCATTCGACAAAAGGTTAGCAGGTTAATGTTTTATTAATATTTTATTTATTTGTCAGCGAAAAGAATTCGCCCTTAATTTCATTAACTTTACTGATTAATTCTTTGTATGATTACCTCTTTATAATATTATATATATATGTGTGTGTGTGTGTGTATGTATGTGCGTGTGTCGTGCTTGTGTCATATATTTATAAGTCTTTCATTCGACCTTGCTTCAAATATGGCTGCTACACTTGGTCTAATACTCCTGCTATAAAACCTAGAAAGAATGATAAGAAAGCATAATAATAAAATCCTAGAAAAACACGCATGTCAAAACAGTGTCAATAAAACTCCTAAACTGCAATTAGACAAAAATAATGAAAAATTATGTGATTGTAGAAAGCCTAATGACTGCCCGTTAGAAAACAAATGCCTCACTAAATCCGTGGTATACCAATGCACCATCTCATCCATTGAGAGTCCTAACACTGACAGGATATACATTGGGTCAACGAAGAATAAATTTAAAATTAGATGGAGACAACGCAAGAGCTCCTTCAACAATATCCAAAATAGAAATCAGACATCTCTATCCCAATACTACTGGCATTTAAAAGAAACGAATAAAACACCGAAAGTAAAATGGAAAATAATAAATAGAACAAGAACTTGTAAAACCTGGGACGACCCATGCCCTTTATGCCTACATGAAAAGTACACCATTAAGTTTCAAAATAATGAAAAGTTATTAAACCATAGACAGGAATTAACGGTTTTTTGCCGACATCAACAAATTTTCGCATTAAATAATTAATAAAAAAAACATAATAAATTCTATAGTTTAATAAAAGCCTTAAAAGCTCAGCCCAATCATTAAATAGAAAAACCCTTTGTGGAGTCGCAAAAAAAATAGCCATTTGAATAAACAAATGAATAAACAGATTAATAGAGAGATAATAATGAAACAGAACCCTCGCGATACTTAACGACATGCGGCAGGGCCATAAAAATGCCTTTTTGACCAACTAGACGTCCACTCCTACTATCAGACTTGAAATAGGCACCCCAATATAACCTGACATAAACTTTTCGAAGGGGACTGGTCTGTAGATAAAAATTAATTCTTAACTCTTAACTCTTAGCCTAACCAATATAGCCGACCCTAGCCGTTTCCATAGTAACTAATGTTGCAAGTGACCATACTTATAAACACGCGCTAACCACAAGATAGCTTATTCCCAAATTCTCGCTTGACGATGAAGCGTGACCAGACACCTTAATTCAACTTAATTTCAAAAATTATATTAGGGGTCTCGGCTCTCGCTTTTGAAACATGAGAACTCTTATGTAGCGAAGGAATCATATTTAAAAAAATATTATAATATATATATATATATATATATATATATATATATATATGTATACATATATATATATGTATATATATATATATATATATAAGGAAAAAAAAATGAAAACAAATAAAAACAAGCAAAACAATTTGACCCAAATAAATAAGCGAACAATCAACTTCCGGTAAATGACGGCCATTATAGACTACCAACAATAAGCTATATAAACAAATTTTTACTATGTTAACAAAAAAAAACGATCAAAATAAAAGAATAAATAAATAAATATATAAGATAAAAAATAAAAATAAAAATAAAAAAACAAACAAAAAACAAGCAAAATAATTTGACATAAATAAATAAACAAATAAGCGACTTCCGGTAAAAGTAACCGCCAAAATAGACTACCCACAATGCACCACTGACCCTTATATAAATAGCCGAGAAAAATAACAGCACTAGTCGCCTGACGATTGCACTAGCATGAAACAGACTGTCGCCTCTAAGTGCTGACTTCCATGTCCACTTTTATATTTACACACGCTCTATCTCTGATATTGAGCACTTTACCCCATAAATATAGCACACTTTAAGACTATATATATATATATATATATATATATATATATAGAGAGAGAGAGAGAGAGAGAGATAGATAGATAAATATTCTTGTTAAAATCCAAAGAAATGACCGAGATATTATTGGTCCTGCCCTGGCATATTGTCTTCAGTCAATTTCCCTTCAATTTATTGTACCGTTACAGTGCCTATTTTATAAATACTTTCATGTTAGTTGTTTTGATAAACTTTTCTCTCTGGTCCCTAGAACTTCTGAATTAAACTGTACTGTACTAAAGTGGCTGCAACGTTTCATCTTTTTACAGTTGAAATAGATATAGATATATAACTATAATAGTTTCTTTTTCTAACGCGCTTCTCGCTTTTCGAACTCACTCCTGCCTTATATATCCCAATAATATGTAACTCTCAATCCCGCCATATGTCGCATTACAATAATCTCATAGAGTAACCATCTAACTTGAGTGGCTCTTGGGCCTTGTATTGGGTTCAGAATTTTAAAAAAATAGTGTTTCTTTTCGATATTTATTCAGGAGAGTTTGTCCAAATTCAAATGGAGATAAATTTGAGTAGGGACATCTTGATACGCAATTAATTTAAAACTATGGAGGCTTTACTACCTAAAAATCCGCATTAAAAGTTCTAGATTTTAGCTGGTCTCGTATACTGAAAGTACGCAAGCACCTCAGATCTAATGCTGACTCGTCCGTAAATATATACGTTAATGTAAATTAGTTAATTAACTGGTAGACTTGTATTGTGCTGTAGACGCCGAGTCTTGGGTTGAGCAAACAATTATTTTCCTTGTTCACCCCACATTTTTTTCTCTGACCTTCCATTCTATGAAAGATTAATTTGATGCAATGGAAAACGTCTAAAAGTTTATAATTACCTTAATGTTTAATGGCAAGACATAAAGCAAGGCAATATTTTGGAGGAACAGGCTATTAAAAATATCGATTATTACATCTAAAACACTTCAATGGCTTACATACGCACACACACAGACACAGACACACACACAAATATATATATATATATATATATATATATATATATATATATATATATATATATATATATATATATAAACGAACTTTCTATATTGTGCAGGGTTCGTGTGTGTGCTTGTTTTTGCCAATATATCCGTGCTCCACAGACACATGCGCCTGAGTGTGTGCATATGCACGTGAGTGGTTCGAACACAGTATGTGGCCATTATGTGTGCAAATTGTGTGTTTTTTTGTGGTGGATTATGATTTATTTAATGCTAGTTTAAATTTTTTTATGGAGATTTTTTTTTCTTGTATTTGTAGGTAAGAATACTTGTCTGCTTGGTAGATTGGTATAATTTTAAATTCACCCTGGTTACATTTATAGATGTGCTGTGATACAAAGAGTTTTCTGTTGTCTCTTATTTTGATGTTGCTTTTGTTAAGGGAAACTCTGCTGCTTAATGCTTGACTGATACCTATATATGACTTGTTGCTTTTTGTGCATTTCAGTGCATAAATCACATTTCTGAAGTTGCAGTTTAAATTTTAATTTATTATTAATGTCATTTTGGGCTTTTCAAAAATGTAGGAGTTTGCTTCTATGATGATGTCACAAACTTCACATCTTTTTTTTTGCACTTTGTGACTCCCTATATTGTGTGTTGCTTTCCAAATTTATCCAATAAATAAAAGAAATACAAGTTTATATGAACACAAAACATATATTTTACAACACAACATATGCAATGCATTAGTTGCGCACTGATATGAATCTGACAATAATTCCTATTTAGAAAATGTTAACTTTAATTAAAAGCGGAATGAAATTACCTAGACGAAAGTTTATAGAAAGTTCTTTATTCAGGAGATCATGCAAAGTAAATTTGTGCTCAATTTCCGACATTATTCACCTTTCTTGGGACATATTAAACGATATTTTATAACAATGGTGATAGAAACAAAACAAAAAAAAAAAAAAAAAAAACAACAAAAAAACAAAACAAAAAGAAGCTAAATAAAATTGGCTAGACTATATAACCAGATACATCTAAAAATATAATTTAAAAAATTAATATTTCAACGTTCCAATATTTTCAGCGTTTCCTGTCTATATATAATGATGAGTAATTTACCCCTTCATATATATATATATATATATATATATATATATATATGATTATTTCAAAGATTTAATCTGATTTTATCTGATAAACTCCTAAGGGACGAATCATGAAAATGTCTATTTACTTTGTCATTAATTTTGCCTACACACACACACACACACGCACACACACACACACACACACACACACACACACACACACACACACACACACACACATATATATATATACATATATATATATATATATATCTTACGAGGCTGTGTTGAAAATTTCACTTCAGGAAACACTTCCAGATATCGGCAACCATAAAATGAATACACACCTTTCATATCCAATAAAACCGATTCACCTGAGCTAAGGTATAATTTAAAATTCGATGTTTGAATATTAATATTTTGCTTAAGATGTTATTTTCTTGTAAAAACAAATAAGCTAAGACATCAAAGAATATTTGTAAACATATTAGCGTGTAGCTATTCACTACGATAACAAATTGCAGCCTTATTGCTTAGTCCAGATCTTTTGCTCAAATTAAAAGTCTGAGATGAAAATTTCCTTTCCTGAAGCATTTCCACATTTCTGTCCTGACGTTAGAATTCTCTGATCGATAACCTTTTAATATCACACAACGATTTCGATAGTTTCTGTGCTGTTCCAAGTTAAATTTAGAAAAATAGCAACATTATTTGAGCTGAACAAAGGAAGGACTATAATGCACTTTATTAATTGATTGAATTTATGGTAAGAACATAAAGAGATAAACGAATTAAATTGTAGGAATATTTATAGAGAAAAATCCCCCAAAAACCATTGTTTTAATATGTTATTTCATTCGTCTTTATCGAAAAAATACTTCCGTTTAAAAGATCAAAATAAAAGTCAATTTAGAATCGGCAAATAAAAATATAGACACAGTCGCACTTCAAAATAAGTCTGATTTCAAAATTAGAATTTAAAAGAGGAGAACAGAAAGTGTGAATTTCACCATATTTGTCTGATAAAATGAATTAATGAAAAGGGGAACAGTGAATGTCTGTTTCTAGGTCTCTCTATCCCAATCTAAAGG
>OZ038495.1:3237500-3260000 GCA_964036315.1 Acanthosepion esculentum
TTACATGTTGGGCTCTTCCTTTTGCATGCATTCTATCTTCTTGCAATTGCTGTCTTTTCTTTTTGCTTTCTTTCACTACATTCTAGAGGAGTTCTTGTAGTTTTGTGTCTGCTACCAACACTGTGTCATCTTCATATATTGTACTATTAAGTTTGTGGATGCCAATAATAAATCATGGTAGGGCTACCAATTCTCAGAATGACCTCGTCGTATAGGTTGAAAAGTTCTGCTGAGAAGACACATCTTTGTCTTACACGCGTTTTTATTTCTGTATATTTAAGTAACTTAAATCCTTTCCATATGAAAGCAGTTTTCTGCCAGTATAGGTTCGGGATTATTCAAATATCTTTCCCATATATGTCAAATTTACCTAGCAGTTCCAGCAGCTCTTTGTGACACTTGTGCATCATCTATGAAAAATAGGTCAACATACTTTTGTATTGGTATTACTCTTCCTGCTATGATTCTGAGTATAAAAATCGCATTACTTGTTCCAGTGTATTTAAGGAAACACTACTATTCTTGTCCTATTTCTGGTCTGATTCTGCTTTGCGCTTTGTTCATCAAGATTCGGATGATAAAACTTCTTACTTGGCTCGTTAGGCTGATTTTCCGATGGAGTTCATATTCGTTTGCACCTGGATTTTAAGGCATGATATATATATGGACCAACTTCGGTCTTCCGGTATATCACCACTGGTTTATATATCATTTATAGTGCCAGAAATCTTATCAATGCCGAAATCATCTAAAGCTGCCATCAGCTTTATTGTGATTCCATCTGGTTCTGCTGTTTTGTTTCTGTTCAATTTGGACAGTGATTGCCTCCACTTAAGATTTTAATATTTCTTGTCCTTGGAAGCGTTCTACGATATATTCGTTCCAACTTATTTCTTCTTTCTGTAACATCCGTTCCTCGTCATTGGATTTTATGCTTCCTGCAGATGAGCATGCATTTTGCCTTATCTATGAGGCTCATCCTTTCCATTTCTACTCATTCTCCGTTGAGCAATTCCTGTCTACCTTTGTTCCTTATGTCTTTCTGCAGGGTGTCCTATACGGTGCTCCGTACCTTAGCAATGTTTTTGTTTCCTTTTCGTCAGTCATCATTATTTCTTTCTTTGTCTATTTTTTTTTTTGGGGGGGGGATGATGTCGATTTCCGATTTTACTAAAGCTTCTCTTAATGTGTCCCACTTTGAGTTTCCATTCTCATTTTGTCCATTGGAACAACTTTTAAATGTCCACATACTTCTACTTGACATTCGGGTAAATCAGGAGTCTCTCGTATTGACATCCGTATGCTGCTTTGGCTGTCTTCTATTTCCATAGTTTTATTCTAAGTTTAAATATCACTGGAAGGTGATCGTTCCCACAGTCGGCGGTTGGGTATGTTTTCCAATCTAAGACTGCATATCTGTATGTTATTGATAGTTACATAATCAATTTGTTTTTCCCCTCTCCCTGGTCTTGTCTATGTCTATATACGTCTCGGGTGTTTTTGAAACAAGGTGTTGACCACTACCTGCTCATATGCCATGCACCATTACGTAACAAAAGATCTACGCTACTGATGACGTCACTCAACAACAGACGGTGTTTACATTCTGACCCTTAGCCGAACAAATATACTAACGGATGGAAACGTATTTATTCAGCTATCCAACATATAGAGTCTCTTTCAAATTCATTTTGTAATAATTTTGCAACAGCTGAGTAGGTGATAAAGATATATCCCAGCCAAATTCTTCTCATATTGGTTTATAACTTTGTAAAAATTTCTTCTAAGCAATTTCTTCAATCTAAATACTCTTTGTCGTTGTTATTCTTCTAAAAGATGTATAGCATGAATTCTTTATTAATAAAATGTTTAATTTGCTTCCAAGCAATAACCACGGTTGATAGTAACATAATTATCGGCACAAGTTGAAATCATCCGTTAGAAAATTTAATTAATGCTGGCCAATTTTCTTCAATTTGGAAGTTACCTGACGATCTTCTTGTGAAATGCAATCGAGACAGATTATTCTGCAAGCTCGCAGTAAAGAATTTATCGTATCAGAAAGCAAATGCATTAAACATTCTTTGGTTAAACACCTAACAAGCTAATTTAAAATAGTTTTGTAGATTTTATTATTATTTGTTTATTATATGAAGAGAAGCCTCCATTTTATAACTAAAATCTTCATATTTAATTTCATCTTCAAATAGAGAAACAAACAAAATCTGTGAAAACTAAATGGCTTGTTAGCATCGATGTGCTTCCTCGGAAAAACTGAATTAATTCTGCCTTAAGCTTCAAGAATTTGAATTGGTCTAAACATTGCGAAATTAATTTTTCGTAATCCCTGTAAAGATTTTTAAATGAATTCAAAATTCAAATTTTAATTATAGTTTATGCATAAAAGGCAGAATTAAATGCATTTAATTACACATGCATTCGTGATTAAGTCTTTTGCGTTTTATTAGAAATTAAAGAATTATTTCATATAACTTGGGTACTACACCTGGCACTTTTAAGAGCTGACCCAGGGAAATATGGCTATGGGAATGTATCTGTTCTTTTGTAATGGTTAACTCAGAGGTGGAAGAAAACGTGTGAAACAGAATTTGTCCTTTCTTTTCTTAATGATATTTTGAAGTCATTGTTGGAGTTATATAAAAGAATGAAAAGCAAATGGAAGAAGAGCAAAAGAAAGAAAGAAAAAAGAAAGAGAGAATGGATGCCACAGAAACTAAGAAAGAAAAAGAAAGAAAGAAAGAAATAAAGAAGTTTGTGAAAGAAAGGATACGATACGAAGAAATAACGAAACCAAGACGAAAAGAAAGAAAGAAAGCATTGAAAGAAATGATAAAAATAAAAACAAATTATTAGATTGATACATAAGTAATTTCCGTTTTGGCGAACCTATAGTAAGGACAAATGTATCGTCCTATCAAACAAATCCTTTATCATAATTGTTGATGAAAAGTGCGTTGTATACAACAATGTTCTGCGCAAATATTAGTGGATTAATAAAGATAAATTTCCCCAAGCGGCCCCAATATGTGAGCTCCGTGAAAGTGAATTAATATCGGTGGCATTATTCATTTTGATCAAAGTAGTATCATTCATTTTGAGTTTTAAAAACAAAATGAAGTATAGAAAGGACATTTATGCGTCCAGCAACTGCACCGTGTCCATAAAAGTTTAGTCAAAAAGCGCCACACGCTCGTCAATAAGAGAATAATTTGGAAGTCGTTTGGTCAGTCCCATTCCAAACTGGCATTTGCAACAGACTATACACCAACCGATTATTCTTTCCGTTTCTTTCTTTCTAATTATTTCATCCCAAGCAAGGAAGAAACAGCTGCTAGGATGCAACGGGGTTTACTGAGAGAGAAAAGAAATGAGAGGCAATTGAATAACGTAGTTGGCAGAGGAGCAAGAAATAGAAAAAAAATGAAAAGATAGAACTGAGAGAGTAGAAAATATTAACGTAGAACCTAACAATTGCACCAATGAAAGCTTAACTGCCAATTTGGTACTACGCTTATATTTCTGATGTCGATTAACCAAGGAGGAAAGCTCATCAGAACAATTGTCATGTAAATATTTATAGAAGACTTACTACGTTAGGGTGATGCGAAAGTAATTGTAGTCGAAATATCAGGTCAGGATGGATAGCTTTGCAGATTCTTCTTTGGATTTTGTCAAGAACCTATAGATATATAGCAAAACATTAGACTAGATGTGGCAGCAATATTCGAGGCATGGACGAATGGTAGAGTAATAAAGGTTCAAATGTAGAGTAATAAATGTTCAAGATTCTGGTAAGAAACATTATCTTGCATGACATAGCGAACCGACTTTCCTAGCAGCAGACATACCAACCGATTCAAGACATTTTTGACTCACTACAAAAAGCTAGGATCGAGAAAGCCTCCTCTCATGAAAACCTCATTCAAGTGTTCGCCGAAAATCTTTTTCTTAAAAAAAAAACTTTTGAGTTTTACTCAAAATGGCACCTAATAAGTGGAAGCAAGTCAATGAAAATAATAATAATAATGAATAATAATGAATATAAAATTGAATAACATATAATAATACTTTAGTTTTTGGAGAATACGCTTCATAAACAAAAGTGGAAAATTTTTTTCAGTGTTGTGTTACTCATCAAAAAACAAAAGGCATGTTTATAAATCTACCATTCATGTATTTAATGTTAGTGCTATATCTTATCTGAAGCTAATACTAAATATCACAAGATTCTCGACACACTCCAAAAAGGCTTTGTAGTATAATCGATGCTGACCTGTTATTTCGACATCCGTCACATCTTACCGTCGCGAGGTGGCTTTTGTCTTTTATACAAATAATTTCATGGTATTTGTTCAAATGAGCTTTCCTCCTTGGTCGCCTCCATTTCATGCATTTAAATGCACTACTAGATTGTCAATTAGGTACCACCGTTTTACTGTTGAACTACCTAGATGCAATTGTTTGTTCTATTCTAATACTTCCTTTTCTCACACTTCTCACCTGTGGAACTCCTTTCTGGTTTTTACTATTCTGAAACCTGCAATCATCAAAAGTTTAAATGTAACGTCAATTGCCAATCTGTTGTCTTCCTGAAACCTGTTCTTTTATTGTCCTTTCTCTTTACTAAAGTCTTTTCATTCTCTTTCACTTCCAGTAACCCTTTGCGTTTTAGTGGCATTATCGCCATCTTCTTCCTTCCAGAAGCCTGTTCTTTTATTGTCATTTCTCTTCATTAATGTTTTCTCATTCTCTTTCGCTCCCAGTAAACCTTTGCGTCTTAGTGGCATTATCGCCATCTTCTTCCTTCCAGAAGCCTGTTCTTTTATTGTCATTTCTCTTCATTAATGTTTTCTCATTCTCTTTCACTCCCAGCAAACCTTTGCGTCTTAGTGGCATTATCGCCATCTTCTTCCTTCCTGAAACCTGTTCTTTTATTGTCCTTTCTCTTCATTAATGTTTTCTCATTCTCTTTCACTCTCAGTAACCACTTGCGTCTTAGAGGTATTATATCTTTGCTTGGAGTGAAATGATTAATAAAAGATCTCATACATTTTCAACTGTAATCGAATTCAGTGCTTGTTGTCAAATCTGACAAACTTGGTCAAGATAAGCTTGATCAGTACAAACCAAAACAACAAAAAGAAAGAAAACCGGCATTGATTTTTCTTGGATCATCCTTATCACAGCTAAATCGTTTCAGAACATCAAATTCGTGCAACTGTTAACGAGTTCGTCTCAAATTATTACTCATGTCAATTTGATTTTCATTGGGTTTAACTTCCTTGGATTTTCATTTTAGCCACCTCATCTAATGAAACAATTCGCTGATATCATGAAAATCATTCCTGATGGGATATCTCATACTTTTGGTCATGACAAACAAAAATACCGGTATTACATGGATTACAGATGTATGAGCGAGTGTGCGTTTAGCAGCTGTACGTCAGGGATGAAATTATGCATCCATTAATCTCGTTTAAGATTTAATTATATTAATTAGCTGCTTTTCAATATGTATCTACATGTATTATTACGCCAATGACTTTGCATGATGTCTGGTTATTTTCATGTTTTTCTTAAATGTTATCAATAGAGGAAAATGTCTTAGGCACTTTTAGGATAAGTGGAAATCATATACAAAATTAGAATATCAGCTTATCACCCAACAATCAACAGACATAAGGAAATGTCTTATGATCTCTTAGGAAAAGTGGAAATAATAAAAGAAATTAGGATATCATAGCTTATCAACCAACAATCACAAGACATAAGAACATGTCTTATGATCTCTTAGGATAAGTGGTAATCATAAACGAAATTAGAATGTCATAGCTTATCACCCACCAACCACCAGACATCAGAAAATGTCTTATGATCTCTTAGGATAAGTGGAAATAATAAACGAAATTAGAATATCATAGCTTATCCCACAAGTATAACCAGACATAAGAAAATGTCTTATGATATCTTTGTATAAGTGAGAATCATAAACGAAATTAGATTATCATAGCGTATCACCCACCATTCACCAGACATGAGAAAATGTCTTATGATCTCTTAGGATACGTGGGAATGATAAACGAAATTAGAATATCGTAGCTTATCACCCACCAATCACCGGACATAAGGAAATGTCTTATGATCTCTTAGGATAAATGGTAATCATAAACGAAATTAGAATATCATAGCTTATCACCCACCAATCACCAGACGTAAGAAGATGTCATATGATCTCTTAGGATAAGTTGTAATCATAAACAAAATTATAATATCATAGCTTATCACCCACCAATCACCAGACATATAAAAATGTCTTATGATCTCTTAGGATAATTGGAAATCATAAACGAATTTATAATATCATAGCTCATCACCCACCAATCACCAGACATAATAAAATGTTTGTTTTAATCTATATCTATGTTAGAGCCAATTGGTATTGTTGGATTTTTAATCAGTGATTATTATATATATATATATATATATATATATATATATATATATATATATATATATATATATATATATATATATATATATATATATATATATTTATATATATATATATATATATGTATATATATATATATATATATGTATATATATATATATATATATATATATATATATATATATATATATACATATGTGTGTGTGTTTGTGTGCCTGTGTGTGTGCATGCGTGCGTTTCTGTGTGTATGTGCGTGTGAGTCTAAAATGTGAATGTGTATGTATATAAATATAAATATATGTGTGTGTGTTTGTGCGTGTGTGTGTGTAAATAATTTTCATATTGAGCGTATCTAATGTAGAAAAAATGCGTAAACGCGACAATTCTTTGCCGACGTCTTTGTCGCTCTCAGGGACTTTATCAAAGCAGCGTAGGATGTATTTTGTCGCTTTTACATATAAACACCTGCTAGAAAATAAATGCTACATTGCTTTGATAATGTCCCTCCTAGGAGGAAACACGTTGGCTAAGAATAGTTCTTCCCCATATTTCTTCTTATTCATATATATATATATATATATATATATATATATATATATATATATATATATATATATATATATATATATATATATATATATGTATGTATGTGTTTGTGTATGCATGTATATATTGTCACGTTTGTCTTGAATCATACTATGTGGCAGAGAAACTATATATCGCCTATCGTGTCACTGCCAAGGATATCTGCAATGTGCTTAATGTAGTATTTGCAAATTAATTTTATCTTTCCTTTCAAGCAATAGATTTGACGTTTATTTCAGGTTACGTATTCGAATCATAGTAGGGTGCAATCATTTATTTTATTTAACAGTAGGTGGTTTGTACTAATGCCACAGACTGAGAAACACGGATACATAGAGAAAATCTCAAATTTGTATTATTTATATATGATAACTTATATGATATGAAATATAATATATCATCATCGTTTTATACTCTGAATTATCAAAGATAACACACGAGAAATCCCTAAAATCCATTTCCTAATAGTCGGAAAATAATTCACTTGTCATCGGATATGAATTCGTTAAGGAAAACTAAGGATCTAATATTTATGAATTCACAGGATACTCTATTCGGAGTCAGTTATTGTCTTTTGTTATCTTATGTATAACTTCAATGGTCAAAAACCAAGTTTACCCGAGTAAAGAGGAAACATCTGTATTTTTTAATTATATTATTTTAAATGCCCATCAATCATATCAATAGAAATCCCGGTTAGCTTTTATTTCTTTTTTAAATATGAATTTCTGTTGTATTTTAAAGATAACAAGCCTATACAACCATCACAAAACACGCCATTGATTATTCTTGAGAGCATTGCTTTTATTGCCATATGTTGTATGCGTTTAGTATACAACCCTTGCCTATACAATGCATGTAGGTTGACAAGCATTCAGTGTATGTGCAGAGAATGGGCATAAGTTAAAACGTAAGTTTCTTTACTGACATTGGACTTTTAATCAACATACATATATTTCGGTATTTACTATAAATAATTTAAGAGTAGTCACTACACTATTATTTCAATATTCTTTACACTGTAGAAATAGAGGAATTGTCCAATTTTAAAAAGGAGGCGTTAGTCAATTCAATGTTTAAATTGATCTCTAACATGTTAACAAAAACATAGAAGTTGCACTTAGGAGTTTCTCATCATACATTTGTTTAATATGGAAAAATAAAATATATTCATCACAATTCGCAAATACAGAAGAAATTATACACGTACCGAAATTTTATATTACTAAAAAATTCGTTTCTCCTTTCAACAGTTTTGGGCCCAAACATACACCCCTTATTTCATCTGTAATCCATTTTGTATACCTCTTGAATTATTCTTAGTATTGGCACTTACCTATTTTAGTTTATAATTTTAGACCTTTTGTTTAATCTTTAGATCTTTAAGAATGAATCTACGTTTAAACTCTTTATCTATCTGTGTGTTTTTACAACTCATCTGATAGCAGATTCGACATAATATTTTCGATTTTCGATTTACAAATGTCAGTCGGTGCAATCTGTCGGATTGATGATTTCATACATGATTATCAATGCACTTTCTGAAGGTTCGGTTGAAGGAATTTATTTTTGAACGAGTTCACCCCATACAAGGCAGTAAAATCACTAAGACGCAATGAGTTCCAAGGGGTGGAAGTATGAGGAAAAGAAGCATTACTAATGAAGGAGAACAAAAAGAATAATCAAGAGGTCAGTAGATAGCGATTGACATTGTGTTTAAATTTTTAAATATTAAAGTTGTCTGGAAAACATGGAGCAGGAAGGGACTTCCACAAACGAGAAGTGCGAGAAAATCAATGTTAGAATAGAAGTTACGGTTGCATCTGGCCAACTAAACTCTAAATTGATGAGATCTGGACGCCATACTAGTACTGCGTTTAAATTCAAAAAGTCTAGGTACCATAGCCAAGAGCTCATTCAAACAGTTGCCATGAGAGTATTTATGAAAATGGGCGCAGGGAAGCAATCTTAAGGCGGGGAGAAAGTGACTAAAGCCGAGACAAATAATATTGATGATACTTCTTTAGATATTATCAACTCGATCTAGATAAGTAGCAGCAGAACGGAACCATATGTGGAGGCAATATTCTAAGGATAGAAAAATATATAGGATAAATTCTGGAGAGAAAACATGTCATAGCGAAACAACATTCTTAGCAGCTTACCTAACAATGGATTCAGTGTAGTATTTCCATTTAATGTCACCTGAGAACGTTAGCATGAGAAGGCGCCTCAAGTCACTTTCCTGGAGGTTAGCATACACCATGCTGGTAGAAGGCGGAGAAGGGTCTAACAGGTGACTAAATGTGAGCAGTTTAGTTTTTAGGGGGTGTTAAAATTTACAAGCCCTCTCTTGCCCCAGTTAACAACACACTGAAGGTTGCTTTGGACATCGGCTGCCATTTTGCCCTTTTCGAAATCATCACACTTGCAATCGAGACAAGAGTAAATGGTTTTGTCCTCAGCGTAGATACCAAGTTGATATATAATACCATCAGAAAGGTCGTTAATGAAAATTAAAAACCAAGGATATAGATCTAGGGGGCAGGCATTAGTACGAAAGGATCTAATATAACTTTCATTTCACCCATCAGTTCAATAATTTGTCCGGAGTCACTGTAACTCTTCTGCTTGTGAAGAAGAGCTGTATGTCAAACCCCGTCAAAGGTTTTCGAGATGCTACAGCTTGGGCATCACTAATATTACCAAAAGCTTGACAGACTGTTTCCGTAATTATCGTCAGTACATCAACAATTGACCTGGAGAAACGAAAGCTATATTCCTTGTCCGAAAAAAGACCCTTCGATGAGAGATGCTTAAACAATTCAGCATTGATTAGGGCCTCTAGGAATCTCTCAAAATGAGGTAGAAGGCTAACAGATGACTTCCAGCAGGCGGGCAAGCAACAGGCATTGGAGAGAACAAGAGCCAGTTCGAAAGCACACTTCCTAATAATTATTACAAGGATACCATCAGGATCACATGCTTTGTAGGGTAATTATGTTAGAGATGATAGCAGAAACCACTGAAATGGTTAAATGTATATCACTTGACAGAGCTTCAGCTCTAAATGGGATTTTAGACAGTGATACTGTTATGGTCCAATATCCTCGCGCCACTGTTATGGTCCAAGGTTAGGGCCAAGGAAGAACAACACGAACACAAGAATAGGAATAACAAAGATATATTAAACAGAATAATACAAGAAGTTGAATGTGTTAGTATGACTGTCACTCTGGTTTAGAGTGAACTACTATTGTCTCGACTCGTTGCACTTCTCTCTCGTCTCTCTTGAGAGGCGCAGTCTTTATAGTGTCAGGAAGAGTTCATTGTAGTTACAGGTAAGATCCCATAACAGATACCCAGGATGAGTCAAGAGTAGCGTTTAAGGAAAATTTACGGGCGTAGCATACAACTTTATCAGCTAAGAGGATGTTAAAACTTCAAATTGATTGAAGAGAGGAGGAATAGAGACCTTATCTTTCTTTAATACGCTGTTACACAGCCGCCAGTAATCAAGAGAGCTGTTGTTTTATGGTTATCCACCAAACTTATTTTAAACTATTTCGACCAATGGCCACCATTTCACTCTTATTTACGATGGAAATTTCTTAAATCTTTTTTCTAAAATTATGCGTATGTCAAGCTGAACCCCACCTACTAAAGCAATCACTAACCTATACCTATAGTAATAAACTATATTATACCTATAGTAATAACATATACTTATACCTATAGTAATAACCTATACTTATACCTATAGTAATAACCTATACTTATATCTATAGTAATAACCTATACCTATAGTAAAAATGTGGATACAGGGAAAAATAAATTCAAGATTATTTCAATTAGCCTCCTTTAAATGTATGAACAAAAGGGAACACTAAGCTATCACAGGGTATTAAATTTTATTTACTAATTCATAAGATGAGACGGAACTGTTGGTTAGTAGTAGAAAATAGTAAAATGTTATCAAAGGTTTATATTATTACTTAAAATTTAAAGTAAACTTTGTTGTGAGTTCGTTACAATAAGGAATTTTCTTGGATCTAAATTAAATTCTTATTTCAAAACAAGTATGTTATTTGTCTAAGTCGACTAAATGATTTTGCCTGAAGGGAATACTTAATACGAAGAAATACAGATTCACCCGTCAATGCTTAATTATTTTTATATTTCACCTTAAAATACAAACATCTGTGATCATCTCAACGTTTAAGGATCCTTAGCTTGTTCTCTTCCACAAGGATTACGACCAGATGAATATTTCATTTCGACAGGCAATTTAGCACATGTAACTCTCTGCTAACCATGTTGACTATAAAAATCCTATTTTATACCAGCTAACAATTCATATATTCAGTTTCTCTGTTTGAACAAAATTAATGTTAATTATTTATTTCAAACAACCCGATGCTTGCTAAATATCTGTTTTTGTCTGCTTGGATTCTGTCTATATCAGGTCCAATTGGTGTTATTATTATTTTTTGTTTTGACTTTTCTAGAATTCAGTTTGTTCAGGTTAAGATACAATTTTGATTTATGGTAAGAAACAATGCAAACACGTTTCGTTTATATATTTCATATCAAAATCATGCAGGGAATTTTCATTTGAATTACATGAAATAGATGATGATATATCTGACGATATTGACTGCATTGAAATTTGGTATTGGGTTTGGTCTACATTGCCAAATCGACAGACTAAATGCATTTCATCACACCCACCACAAGTACTGAATATGAGTAGAGTTCAAAATTTAATTGAAAGAACTTAATTATTTAGTGATTGTAGCTAGAAATATTTCCTATTAAATGCGATGTTAAAATGAAATGAAGGATGAAAATTGGTTGGGTCAGTAAATGATCCTCTGGTCCCCTTAATAATAATTTTCCACAACTTTTGTCGTCTTCGGTGATACTTATTTTTAGCGCTATACAAAAATTAATATAATTTTTAAAATTACGCTTTCTTTTTTTCACTGGAGGCTGAAGAATGAATCAGCAGAAAGGAATATTTTAGTGTCGGAAAAATTTAGGATAATAAGTAATTATTCTCAATACATTCAGAATCTAAACGTCTTCCGTTCATTCGTCATTTAATCAGACCATTATCCAACTATTAGGTAGTCATATAAATATCATAAAAATTAGACATGTACTGTATGACAGTCATGATGTCTCAAGTATCTTAAAAAGCAGTAACTGAAAAATAAGACAATCTGTCAAAAACGGATTTATGGCCCTTTAGTATAAACACTTTACTCATATAACAGTTCAAATAAAGATAATCAAAGAAATGAAGATTCGATTTATTATTCTTTATTTTTTTCAGTTAACAGATGATATTCGGAAAACGAATGAAACCTAGAGTGTAATGTACTTTCATTGAAACAAATTTAATTCATTATATATAGTTTTATACTAGCAGCATGGCCCGGCGTTGCCCGTGCTTGATTCAAAAATCGTACGACTCATACAGCAATCGCTATCACTTGACTTAAAATATTTTTGCCCTTCCTTGCCTTTAAAGGAGTGCCCTTTGCCGTGCTGATGTTGCTATATGCCTTACTTCTTGCCTATCTCACACTGCGAATTTTTTCTAAGCTCTATACTAAACATATTATCTGTAACGAAAAAAGAACTAAACAAAATGAACACAAAACGATCAGCTTTAAAAAAGGACTCGTAACTGGAAAAACCGAATGAAAAAAGAATGTTAACAACAAATACTCTTTCACACCCAACCCAGTTCTGCGGAATCAGAATCAACGTTGAGTTTAAGCAAGCGAATGAGCCAATTGGAGTAAAGTGCCATGCAGATTTAAATTTTCCCCACTTGTGACGAATGCAGCTACCGATTTTTTTTTGCATGCTAGCATGCTAGTTAACATTCGTGTCAGTCAGCTGTTGGCTCATACGCTGGCCAATAGAATCTTCCTGCCTATTCGTGACAGCCAGCTATAGGCTCTCACTCTGTCCAGTAGAAAATGGCCACAAACTACATGAAAACTGCCGTAGAAGCTTGAAAAAATCGATTATTTCCACTATCGATGGGAGTTGGAAAATGCAAAGTCGGTCTTGGCTATCTTTCTAACATGGAGCATGTGCATGTAAATTTTGGTGCAAATCCGTCGAAAATTGCGGCCGTGCCTTCGTTACACACACACACACGCACACACACACACGCACGCACACACACACACACACACACACACACACACACACACACACACACACGCACACACACTCACATCCTGCCTTTTATAGATAGAGATTATTTTAATTTTTGTTTTTCAACTTCAATTCTCAAAGATGAATTTTAACGAGCATCTCTCGCGAGTCAGAATATTTGGAAAAATCTTTTCGGAATTAAACTAAAAAAAGTAATCACTTTGAAGAAATTTATTCACGTATTAATCAGGAAAACCTATTTTGCTTTCACCTCCTTTGTGGTTTCCATCTTCCCGCTTCTTTCTTGGCAACACGGGTGAAAGAAATCGAAAAGAAAAACAGATTTTAGGATTTGAAAAGAAATCGAAATCGAAACGCAGTCGTGAATATATTTCAAATAATGTGACAGAATCATATTTAAACGAATCATTCGGAAATAATTGCTAAATATTGATACATAATATTTAATATAAAGATAGAGAAATATATTTGATCTAATGATATAAAAATATATTTCAAATTCTGAGATAAAAAAGTATTTGATCTAATTATATAGATTATATGTAAGTTAATGAAAGGCGCGAGAGGAAGACTGCATTGGGCTAATCTTTAATTTGGTTTATGGAACCTCTTGTAAATATCTCAGAACTAAGCATTCGATGTTCTAACATTTAAATGCGATCGAATATCTCAGATACTCGTATAAGAAGTGCTATTTACGAAACTCAAATCAGATAAAAAGAAATACCAGAAGATACATTAATATCTGTGTGTGTGTGTGTGTGTGTGTGTGTGTGTGTGTGTGTGTGTGTGTGTGTGTGTGTGTTTTGTGCGTGCATGTATGTGCGCGTATGTTTGAGCAATAATAAGTTTTAAGGTAAACTATATTTATGGGTAAATGTGCTTAATATCAGGCAAATAGTATGTGAACCGTCCATTTATACATACATAAATACACACACGCGCGCGAACACACACACACACACACACACACACACACACACACACACACACACACACACACACACATGTATATATATATAAATATATATAAATATAAAAGTGAACATAGAAGTCAACACTTAGAGGCGACAGTCTGTTTCATGCTAGATGTAATCATCGGGCCACGAGTGCTGTTATTTTTCTCGGCTATTTATATATACGGGTCAGTGGTGCATTGTGGGTAGTCATTTGTGAAAGGTATTTTACCGGAAGTCGTTTATTTGTTTATTTATTTATTTGTGTCAAATTATTTCCCTTATTTTTATTTAGTTTTGTTTTTGTTTTTTATCCTTTATATTTATTTTATTTTTATTTATTTATTTTTTATTTATTTTGATCGGTGTTTTTATTAACGTAGTAAAAATTTGTTTATATAGCTTATTGTGGGTGGTCTATTATGGCGGCTATTTTACTGAAAGTCGTTTATTTATATATTTGGGTCAAATTATTTTGCTTGTTATATATATATATATATATATATATATATATATATATATGTATCAGAACAAGTTTTAAGTAATATTCATAGATTTATTCAACAATATATGGGCCATGTTCTTGCATTTTATTTTGTCATTTTTGAGGTAGCTTCTTGATTACATCATCCTAGAACTTGGCATCTTTCTGGGTGATGAACTTGATCAAAGTGGCTTTGGACGAGCTCCAAGAGAATTGAAGTTCTTACTAATAAGAAAAATCACAAAAAAGTGATATTTCCAAAGCACAAGGTCGAATAAATGTGGTCTTTGACAGAAATTGGTACAGCTTAACTAGGATGCTAAGCTGTACGAATTATTGTCAGATCTTCAAAGAGATTTGAGGTCAAGCGTTGTCCTGATGGAAGATGACGGCATTAAATTGATCCAATTGTGAAGAGGACTTCTATGAATTCATAATGCCCAGAGCCTTTCCCATCCTACCAGATAGACATCACCAGCTTCAGATGCACGTGAGATTTTTGAGTGGTTAACTAAAGTTTTGTTTTCCCAGGTTATTTTCCACTCTGCATTATTTTAACAATCTGTTATTTACCATTGTGATCATTCTTTAAAAGAGATGGAAAGATTGTTTTGCCTTTGAACGGATAATTGCAAATGAAAATGCGGTTCGTTAATTTTTTCCCGTTAAAGGCGCCAACACATCAGAGAGATTTACGTATGCAGTCATTTTCAACTGCCTTACAACGTTCATATAAAATGCGTGGCGTACACCTGCGAGATCTCGTGTCGTGTGAGCTGCGTTATTTTAAAGAGGTTTTTCGATTCCTACATCATCAACGATGTAATGACTTCCAGAACAATCTAGCTGTTCCACAGATTAAAATGTCCGAAATTTTGTTCCAGACCAATACATTTACACGCCAATATTCATATATATTTAAATAAATGTCTGATACCACAGAACTTATAGATAGTTTTAAACTATAAAACCACATATTTTTCCCTTAAAAAGGTAACCTTTTTAAGGCCATCACCTCAGTAATATTAACAAGAATCGTGCGATAGCATTGGAAGAGTAATGCTAACAATAATTGTGGGATAGTAGACACGATTAATTACCCTGATTCGTGGTTTTCAATTTTGGGCAAAGTACAGTTGACAAAACATCTGTACACTTCAGAATCAGTATACATTAAATTACGCCTACCGTCTTTGTACCGATAAAAAGAAAAATTTATTCAGTCTCTTTCATTACTTGGTGGCATGTGAATCAATATTTCCCTTTTTATACTCACTGAAACAGTTTTTTTTTTTTTTAATTGTTTTTTTGCCATTTTTCCTCTCATTTTTCCAACCTTTTTTAATATTAAATTGTATTTAAGCGTTAGTTCCTTGTTTCCTCGCCATTTGTCTATAATCACACGATTCTTTATAGTGAATCAATTGCTAAGTCTGCTGTTCGGAAGCTTGTTTCCGTCATGCTAGACAATTTCTCTCGTCTGAATCTATCTTATATATTTATACGTCTACTAGTTGTCCATGCCTTGAATATTGCTACCACATATGATCTGGCGCGCCTGATAGATATTTAGATATTCTTGATAAAATCGAAAGAATAATAAGCAATGTCACTGGTCCTGACCTGGCATCTTGACTTAATCTTCTCTGTGTTTTTTCTATAAATATTTTCATTGTAATTCATTTGATTAACTTTCTTCTAAGGTGCCTATATTGTAATAATTTAAGCGATGTACTAGATTGGTGACAAGGTCTCATCATTTTACAATGGAAATAATGTAACCGTAAGTTCTTTGCTAACAGTTTCTTCTCTCGCGGGTCTTACTTATAGAACTCTCTTCCGCTATCTTGCTTTCTAGTTAAATTGAACTTAAAAATGCAATGTTAATCTTTATCTCTTTTTTTTCTTTCCATTTCTGCTCTTTTATTCTTTTTCCTCTTTAATACTGTTTTCTTTTTGTTATATTTTGTCCCGCTGAGTAACCCTCCCCAACACCCGCGTCTCGAGAGTGTATTTTCCTTTCTTGGGGTGAAATTATTAAAATAAAACGAATATAGAAAATTCTAATACGCATATATATATATATATATATATATATATATATATATATATATATATATATATATATATATATATATATATATATACAAGTATAGGATTAGTGTATATGAAATAAATTGCAATAACAAAAAAATGGTATAAATTCCAATAAACACAAAAATTCTATTCATAAAAGAGTGCTCAATATGGTGTAGAGCAAATGGATATTTTCGTACTGATTTTATAACATGTTATAATTTTCGAAATATATATGTGAAATAAAAGTTTAAAATTATTCAGCTGATTTTGTAAAATTTGTTGTTAAAATATATACAGATCGAACATATGCAAAACTATCGGATATTCTCTGTCACATATTTTGTTCGGATATTTCGTATCACGCATTTTATATCACGCATATATATATATATATATATATATATATATATGTATATATATATATATATATAAAGAAATACAGTTTTAAGGTGTGGTGTATTTATGGGATAAATTGCTCAATATAAGAGATAGAGCGTACGTAAATATAAAAGTGAACATTGAAGTCGACACACAGAGGCGACAGGCTGTTTCATGCTGGGCGCAAACCAGCATGAAACAGCATCTGAGTGTTGACTTCAATGTTCACTTTTATACATACATATATATATATATATATATATATATATATATATATATATATATATATATATATATATATATATATATATATATACATATATGGAACACGATATATATATATATATATATATATATATATATATATATATATATATATACGGAACACGATATATATATATATATATATATATATATATATATATATATATATATATATATATATATATATATATATATATATATGCGTGATATAAAATGCGTGATACGAAATATCCGAACAAAATATGTGAGAGAGAATATCCGATAGTTTTGCATATGTTCCATCTGTATATATTTTAGCAACAAATTTTACAAAATCATCTGAATAATTTTAAACTTTTATTTCACATATATAAATTTGTTAATGAATTAAATATTGTTCATTGATCAGATTAGGAATATGACGTTTCGTTCATTCCTGAGATAAACTGATTAGTTTTGATGGATGACACCTATGCCTGTTTGATTTTCCTCTTTTGAATATTTTATAAACATACGTAGTTCAGTTTTCCTCATATTGACAAATAGTGTCAATATATTAAAAATTCATATTTCAAACCTTAGACATCAATTAACAGAAGTGTTCACGAATTTATCAACTTTAGGGAGAAATCAATTTTTGTCCATCGGTTGAATGTTGAAGAAGCAACTGGGGATACTTCTATATTACGTGACTGGATTAAATGAATAAGCCATAGATTGTTTCATTTTCCATTTCATACAACAATGAAAGGTGCCTCAAGACATTATTTTGTAAAAGAAAATATGTAAGGACAGCAGAAACTATCGATTCATCACGTTTATAAGGAACGTGTATAATAAAGTATTTTCAAGTTACTTACAAGAAGGCTAACATAGCCTTTATTGGAACACGAATCAAACAGGATATAAAAGTCATTAACCAACAACAAGAACATCTACGAACAATATAAAAAAATGATGGAAAAAATAGAAGAAAATACTCGGCAATATTAAACTCACAACGCGTTAATGACTATACAAATGTAATTCCAAAATACTAGCCAAATTGAATAGCAAAAGCAGACTTACGACCCTTGAAGCATTACTCATACAAAAAAAACCATCAATAAAGGAAAACAATTATAACTTCAGAAGTCGCATCTTCAGATCTTTATAAAAGAAAAAAACACAGTCACACGTCACGACGTTAAAGCACTCATTCGTTCTAAGACTTTCATCAAATTTCTCTGCAGACCATGAGTTAATAAAGTCGTAAGCTTAGACCATATTTCTTCACTGTTCTTCTGGAGTAAACATTGGACAATTCCATGCGGAATTTCCTTCTTGTCTGAGAAGGATTATTGATAATTTGGAAAAATCAATCAGTAAAATTAACCGACACAAAATATCTGTTGTCTTTAATAATATTTGCTATGAAGAACTGTTGCTGTCTAAATACACAGACATTTTTAGAATGTAATATAACAGCACCGCAAAAAAGTAAATAGAATTATTGCTAAGTTGGAAAGTATCTTCCAAAACGAAAATTGGTAACGAATACGAGGAAGTACAAGTAGACAATATTTAAACGATTTCTGATTTGCTAACATTTTACTATCAGAAGCACAAGATTAATTGTCCGAAATACTAAATGACTCCGACATGGAAATCCTTAAAATAGATTTAAAAATGAAACAAAATTAATATTGAATTGTGGTTTTTCGAAAAAAACATCACAAAAGTAGGAGATGAAAAACTGAAAGAAGGCAGAGCTTATTTCAATATATATATACATATATATATATATATATATATATATATATATATATATATATATATATATATATATAATGGACTCTCCCATCGGTTTCGACGTATGAGGATCTGACAGCTTAGTTGATTCAGTTATGAAATTTTGTGCGATAATCTTAAGACCCGCTAGTGATTTACAAAGTAGGCCACATATGGAGCAAGTGTGAGAAATATGAGATCACTGTTGGATTGGCTGACCTTTTAGATCTTGCTCTCGCTTCTTGAAGATGATTCAGACAAGCAGAGTTAACATTGCTGAGTCCACTAAAACACATTGATCTCCATACTACCCGCTCCAAGGCTAAGCGCTCAAGGGTGTTATATGGTATATTGAAAGCTGACAAGTTTCTTTTTCAGCTTGTCTTTGTATCTTAGCCATGTGAGTCCTACATTCCTGTAGCCTTGGTCTAACTGGCTTTACATTAGGATCTTGGGTATCCTGTCATCAGACATTCTCAAGACATGACTAGTCCACCGTAACTGAGACTGTATGCGAAAAGTCTCGATCCCTCCAATATTACACCTGTTAAACAGGTCTACGTTAGATATCCTATCTTGAAGGTTAACTCCACAGATGGCATGCAGGCAGACTTGATGGAAAACATCCAGCTGGCGTATATGGCACCTGTATGGAGTCCACGACTCTGAGCCATACAAAAGGATGGCAAGTACAACAGGTTCGAATTTTCGTATCCACTCGAATACCCCGCTGATTCCACAAGCGATGGCGAATTTTGCCGAAAGCACTGATAGCCTTAGCATTCCGATGCATGATTTCATCATCTAAAGTTCCACTGTAATTGACTTTGCTACCAAGATAGGTGAAAGACTTTACATAGTTCAGGGCTTTGTCTTCTACTTTCAATGGTCACCCTGGAAATTTGTAGATTGGTGGTTTTTGTTTCTCACCATGCAATTGCTTGGGAGTAGGACAAGGTTGGTGCATACCTTAAGTTTTCTTTATGCTAAGTGTAAGAGCAAATGCTTTATATGCAGCAGAGAAACGATTTATTAGATGTTAGGCCTCCTCAAAGGATGTCGCTACAAGAGCCGCATCATCAGCAAACAACAAATCACGAATAATTTGCGTACAAAGTGGGTCTTGGCTTTGAAGCGCTGATGATTGAAGAGACCACCAGTTGTTCGAAATTGAAACTTGACGCCACTCTGTGTGTCTGCAAATGCATATTTCAGCATCACAGAGAAGAAAAGGTCAAAAAGGACAGGGGCCATGACACAGCCTTGCTTGGTGCCATTTGTGACATTAAAGGATTCCGACATCAAACCATCAGATACGATATTAGCTTTCTTTGATTCATGAAAGGAGATGATGACCGTTAGTATGTTTTCAGTGATGCCGAGTTTCCTCAAGACTTGCCAAACAGCCTCTCGGTTCACAGTGTCAACGGCATTCGTCAAGTCCACAAACACCATGTACAACTCCTGGTTTTTCTCGCAAACCTACTCTGCAACTTGACGAAGAGAAAATATGTGAATGGTGCCACGACCCGACCGAAAATCACACTGCCATTCAGGATAGATGTCGTCAACAAGGTGTATAATGATTCCGTTTAGAATCAGCCTAGCTAGGATTTTACCTTCAATTGAATGTAGTGATATCCCCCGATGATTATCACAGTCACACCTGGAACCCTTGTTTTGTAGAGTTGTTTGATAGATGCGTCTTTACAAATCTGTGGGATACAGCCTGCCTTCCATATCTCCACGAAAAGATGTAACTTTTTTACCAACTTTTAGCCACCATGCTTATACACTTCGGGTGGAATAGGATCCTTAGGAGAAGGAGATTTTCCAGATGAGATTTGCTTGATGGAGTCACTTACCTCTTGATAAGTAGGTTCAAAAGACAACTCCGGAATTTCAGGATTTTGCTCAATTGATGTGATGGCCTCCTCATCAGTAACCGAAGTGGTGTTTAACACAGTTTTGAAAGGTTTAACACTAATATTCCATGGTTATAATTTATTATATTGGACAGAAAAGGAGACTGGGTGAGAAAGAGAGAGAGAGAGAGAGAGACAGATTGATACAGAGATATAAAATCCGTGTGGACTCGGATTCCCACACTGCTTACTGTCCGTCATTTTCACTTCTTTAGTGATCCCCTCGCCACAATATTCAATAATATTCACTTATTCTTTCTTTATCGGTAACACAAACACACACGCACACACATACATACATATATAGTGATTTTCCAAGCTCAAATGTGGCACAAGGCCGAAAGTACTGGGCGCACAGTGAGGATCGAACTCACTACTCAGTCGTAATTATTCTAGTGAGACAAGTTTGATAACCATTACACGACCTCGAGGTCCGCCCATATATATATATATATATATATATATATATATATATATATATATATATATATATATATATATATATATATATATATATATATATGCCGATGTATATATATTTTGTGTGAGCGTACACACACAAATACAGGAAATGCACACACGCACAGATACATACACACAGTCACAGAAACAGACGTATGTATATATATATATATATATATATATATATATATATATATATATATATATATATATATATATATATATATATATGTGTGTGTGTGTGTGTGTGTGTGTGTGTGTGTGTGTGTGTGTGTGTGTTCCGGTATGTAGAAAAATAGGAAAAATCACGTTAGGTAAATAATCCGGATTTCTTTAGTATTTTTGTTTTTATTTAAAAAAAACGGTGCTCCATACAGAAGGAGAGCTTAAATTATAATTATTTTTTTAAAAATATGATTCCTTCGCTGCTTAAGAGTTCTCATATTTCAAAAACGAGAGCCGAAACCCTCAATATAATTATTAAAATTAAATTGAATCAAGCCCTGTTTCATCCTCATGCGAAAATTTACGAATAACCAATCTTGAAATTTACGCATTTTTATAAGCAAGTTCATTCGCAAAATTAACTTCTATGGAAACGGCTGTGGCGAACATTTTGGTTAGATGGTCTAATAGTTAATTCTTATCCACATATCAGTCACCTTCGAAAAGAGGTCAAACCGAAGTAGGGTGAAGTATCTATTTC
Organism: Acanthosepion esculentum; assembly: GCA_964036315.1. Taxonomy (NCBI): domain Eukaryota; kingdom Metazoa; phylum Mollusca; class Cephalopoda; order Sepiida; family Sepiidae; genus Acanthosepion; species Acanthosepion esculentum. The sequence continues at coordinate 3,259,759 of OZ038495.1, forward strand.
AAAGCGGATGATGGCATTCGTGTACGCTCTCCGTCTGGCCAGTTACAACGAAAGATAGCTTGTGGCACCAAGCGTGAAGAGTCTAGAGAATTTTGTTTTATTTTATTTTATTATTTTTTTATCCAAATGGCTGTTTCATATATAAACGCGTCGCACTGAATTACAATTTGTTTTTGACGACTTCATAAAGGGTTTTTCTATCTTATGATTGGGTTATGCTTTTAAACCTTTTATTAGACTAT
>OZ038495.1:3265000-3407500 GCA_964036315.1 Acanthosepion esculentum
ACTCACTTAAGCTTACGTTCATCTTAACTAGCAAAGTTCTTACAGACTTAATTTAATTATATTTTCTACAGATTTCTTTTTCATTCGATGATCTCTGCAAAGTTCCTTTGATATCTCCAATATAGACATTCCCTCATTCAATAAATTTGTTATTTTCTGTTTTTCGACAGTTGTTAGATCCTTCCCTTCACACATATTTCAACATATATTATGAACAAAAATAGTTTTTATTAGATTTCAGAGGTCTTAGGCTAACATTAGCTTCATCTGCACTTTAACATCTGTCAGTCGATTTTCGTAACATCGAGATAACTCAAAAATTAACCGTTAAAAATAGCAGAAGTTTTAAATATTTTACTAAGGGTGAAAATGGAAGGGTTAACATTTTAAAAATATTGGCCCAGAACGTTCTGAGTTATTAAGGTTTATTTGATTAACATAATAATTTCAGAAAGGCTGTAGTGATTTTTTTTTAAATTTGAATTTTCCTCTAAAGCTGTTGTTTCTGAAATTTGATTGAATTTTGTTTCTTATCAGACATTTAACGATGGATTGTCAAATAGGGAAACAAATTATTCGTACACCCATCAATTTTGAATACTTTTTCCATTTCTAAGAATCTAATGCCCGTATGATGCCAAGTTTGTTTTTATATATTAACAGGCACAGAAAAACAATATAACATTCAATTTCAGAACAAAACATTAAATAAAACAAACTTGACAGGCGAATTATGTATAACAGGAAAAGACAAAATTAATCGTACAGTATAAAAAATAGAAAAAAAATGAACAAATATCGCAATATTAAATAACAATGGCAGGTGGAACTTTTTTGACAAAGTAGAAGTGGATGGGAATAGTAACATCGTAAATATAGGGAAACATATCAAAGGGAAATTCTGTCTATACGTTTAAATCGAATTTTGACTTCTTATTCAGTGTTTAATCTTATTTGCTACCAAAACGAGAATAGGTAAAAAGAAGGAAAAGGAGGAGGAGTACAAGTTAGAAAATAAAGTACGGGAAAGGGAATACGAGGAGGAAAGGGAAAAGAGGAAGTATATAAAAAGGGAGAGAAAGAGAAAAAAGAAACTGTAAATTGGAAAAGGAGAGAAAGTAGAAGATGAAGAAGAGTTGGATAAGGGGCAGTAATTAATGAATAAAGAGAAGGAAGTAGTATAAAATAGGAAGATTATAAAATAGAAAAGAGGAAGTGTATGGTATAACGAAACACAGAGGGATTATAGAGAGGAAGAGAAGACAGAGAAATAGAAGAGAGAGAATTTGAAGAGAAGGAAATAAAAGCGGTAGGAACAGAAGAGAGGGAAATAAAGGGGCGAGAAATTGAAGAGAGGGAAATTGAAGAAAGAGAGAGAAATGGAAGAGAGAAAAATAGAAGAGAGAGAAATAGAATAGAGGGGGATAGAAGAGAGAGGAGAATGAATGAAGAGGATGAATAAAAGATGGAAAACTGAAAGAAAAGTTGAAGAAAAAAGAACAATCCACAATACAGGAAAATGATCTCATGTAAATGTGTTTGTAAATAGTAATATAAGAAAAAACTTACTATCTGTGTATATTTCTGAGATGAAGTATTATGTACACTATTTACATTATTCGGACTATTGTCCTCATCTTTGTTTCCATATTTATAGAGATACTGAAAGGCCGAAACGTTGTAATAAATATGTCAAGAAAGATGAAGAAAATAGTCCTAATAATGTAAATAGTGTACATAATACCTCATCTCAGAAATAGAGACAGATACTGAAGGGCCGAAACGTTGTAATAAATATGGCGACAAAGATGAGGACAAGAGTCCGAATAATGTAAATAGTGTACATAATACCTCATCTCAGAAATATAGACATACTGAAGGGCCGAAACGTTGTAATAAATATGGCGACAAAGATGAGACAATAGTTCGAATAATGTAAATAGTGTACATAATACCTCATCTCAGAAATATAGACATACTGAAGGGCCGAAACGTTGTAATAAATATGGCGACAAAGATGAGACAATAGTCCGAATAATGTAAATAGTGTGCACAATACCTCATCTCATAAGTACAGAGAGATAACTAAATGATAATTTTAAAAATACATAATATATGGAATACATAATATATAGAATATATTGTTGCCAATTTTCGCTGATAATATTTATCAATATGAGAAAATATTAATAATAAGTTTTTGAAAATTTAGTATGCAAGTGAATCAAATGCTGACTATAAAAATCGGAATGGTATTAGTAGTAGAAATATATTTTTGCTTAACACATAGACATAACTAAACTATTATTTTACTTGACAATCGGATTCCCTGGACATAACATTAATCAGCTTTTCATTCATTAGTTTTAACTTTTATACTGTTTTTACTTTAACATAATTTTTCAACAGTTTTTTCTGTTTTTCAGAGATCTTCCTTTTTCGCTATTGTATTCATTTCTCATATTATGTCTTTAATGATGGCTGGAAAACTTTTCAGTTAATGACTAGTGAGACCTGGAGATATTCCATTCATTTGATATCTCTGAAACATTTTCTTTTGAAGGTGGAAAATACACCTAATTACACAATATGAAGGAACAATGTTTAAATGAAGATATACTTTAGTTATTTGTAACCTGAACCACTCAAAAACGTCTTGTCCAAGAAAGGAAGGGATATCTATGGTCATGGTAATATCAGCCGTTTCCTTATGAGGAAACATTCGGCATTCAGTGACTGAGCAGCCACTGCTATTATCAGTTGAAATTTATGAAATATTTCTATTAAAACATTTTTTTAGGAAAACAGGTTTCTCCTGTCAAGTAGTTATAGCTCTTTCTAGTATTGTTTTGGGGGGTCCTTCGTAAACTTTTGTTTGCATATCTGTCTATATTTCTGATAACAACGAAAATTGCAATATGAGCTTTGCTAAAAATATTTAAAAATTTAAAAAAATGCAATGATAACTGTAAAAATTGCAATATGAGCACTGGTAAAAATCGTTGCTGAAGACATTAAGTTTATAAGTCCAAGAAAATTCATACGTAGCTGTCCTTAAGGACACAAGCCATAGTGGATAAAAGGGTTGGTTAGATCCAGGGACAAGATCCAGTGTTGTGAGTTCAATACCTGGTTACGGCAATGGAGAACTTGGAGGGGTGAATTAACAGGAGATAACTGATAACTTACAGTAGAAACAGTAGTAGAAATATATCTTTGCTTCACACATATACATGACTAAAATACTATTTTCCTTGTCAATCTGATTCCCTGGACATAAAGTTAATCAATTATTAACTTATCAACTGGTATTGATTTCTGCGAGATATATACAATAAATACCTCTCAGATGTTTACCATGAAATAATAGAAAACACTATCCATTGGTATGTGCCCCAAACTTTACGTCTACTAATTAATACTAATATAGGACTAACATTTCCCCCCACACATAGTATCCTTAGTATTTGCTATATTAAGTGCAAGATATTCTTACATAGCAATTATAGAATAGTCTTATTTTATTAAAAAGTTTATGTGTCTAAAACTTGTGTATATATCCAATTTTATGTCTTTTAGAGCGTTGGTTGTTTGGATTGTTTTGTTTAGCGGTATGTCAACACCTCTGTGGGTTATTTAATGCCGAAATGCAAATAATTTGAACACAATTTTATATCTTAAACTAAATATATTTTGAACGCAGTTGCATACATTCAACTACAGATAAAAAGTATTGCTGGTTATTTTCCTTTAAATAGTTACTATTGTTTATTTTTATAATAAAAATGTATTGCAGGTATTTATAAAAAACGTATTTTTTTATACTTTCATTTTAATTGGCGGTTCAGTATTTCGCCATAGCTGGAACCTTAGCAGGTGCTACCACTCCGGGTCATGTTATAATTAAAAGCTAAAAAGTGGTTCCACGATTTTCAAGATACTCCAATCTCCCGATCAGACGCCTTGCTGCGGATGTAGTTTATCGTCATATCCAGGACTACTTTCAGATCGCTTATAACTCAATCGATAAGAAATCAAACGAAAGTCTTTGTCATGGTATTTGTTTGCACTGTTACGTTAAACTACCCCTAGTGTAACCCATTCTATATTTAATTTCCTTTTCTCCTATAGTAAATATATTTTATAACTGGTCTATACAGATGCATTTGAAACTTTTAGTATTTGCTGTTTCTACATTCTGAATTTTTATGGTCGATATAGGGTAGGCTCCATCACAGCCTTCATTCCAATCCCAGGTCAAAGTTTCTGATTTCGAAAGATTTAAATAAATCCTTTTTTTTATTACTTATTAGAATATTTTGATAAGTTTTTTCAAAATCATTCTTATCGAAACTATTAATACCTGTGCTGTCAGCAGAGCCTCACGCATCATCCGTAGAATGGACTCGGGCGGGAAAGCAGGATCGCTGTTCTCTAGTAGAGGATAAGTTTGGTATGTGGTATGAAATATGCTTAATGGATCTATTTCCACATCTTAACATCTATGCTTGTATAATGCGCATAGCATAGTCTAGGAAAACAGATTGACTTGGGTTCTTGTTGTCATAATTCTAATAAACTTTGAAATGATTCCATACTGAGATTCTCGCCAGACAAGTATGATTTTGTTTACCGATATAGTTCCTCTATTAGGCATTAAGTAGATGTGTCAGTTTGGAAGACGATTTCTAAAGGATGAGAAAGGACGGTCTCTGTAGTCATATCGACATTGCAGCTATACATTGTTCTATTGCCGAGGTAAGCAATCTTCTGGAGTTGTTTGATGACACTCATAACACCTCTTAGAAAAACGAAAACCAAACTGAAGCTGTGAAATTCATAAAATGATCAAAGCCTAGATAATACAATGTTTATAAGTCATGAATGGGTCTTGAGATAATACAATGTTTATAAATCTTGAAAAGTTCTTGAGATAATACAATGTTTATAAGAATTCAATGAATCTTGAGATGATACAATGTTTATAAGAATTCAATGAATCTTGAGATGATACAATGTTTATGAGTCGTTAATGGGTCTTGAGACAATACAATGTTTATAAGTCTTGAATTGGTCTTGAGATAATACAATATTTATAAGTCTTGTATGTGTCTGGAGACAATACAATGTTTATAAGCATTGAGTGTGTCTTCAGATAATACAATGTTTATAAGTTTTGAATGGGTTATGAGGACGCTCTTTTCGTCTCCTTAGTGAATTAACGCGCGATAAACCTAAATTCTAGGATATGTGATTCTGATTCCAGACTTCCTTCACTTAATTCACATAATTGTTACTGAAGTCCCGGAGAAGGTAACATATTTTCAAAAGTCTAACATCAATATTAACTAATGCTATATTACGCCTTCGATATTTTTCTAGAATTATTTACTTCCACCTCAGTAAGTTTAATTATTGTTCATGCTTGGAGATAGATTTTTAAGGATTGCATGTATAGTCATGTATTTCAGCAGTCATTTTTATTTTAGTAGCATCAGGGTGGAAATGTGACTGGGTGGAGTTATTTTCTGAGACCAGCGAATTTCCGTTGATGTTCGTTTCGATTTTATGATTTCATTCTGAATATTTTCTCTGTTACTCATTTCAAAATATTTTATCTATGACTTCTTGGCTTCATTTATGCGTTTCCAATTTTCAGATCTTCGTTACACAGACCATTAACTATTTTGTTTTAATTTTCCTTCTTAAATGTTATTATAATCTCTTCCTTTTTTCCTTCTACTTGTATCAATCTTTTCAAATCAATATCATTTTACATATTGTTATTCTTCGAATGGACTGACGTATTTCGGCTAAAATGAAAATATAACATTATTTTATTCATCTATGTTGTTTGTTTTTAGTCAAGATTTAAGGTTTGGTTTGGATTCTTTTGTTTTACGGTATATCAACCTCAATGGGTTATTTAATTCCGACAACATTTTTAGGATAGATTACGATAAACGGAATGTGTATTCTTTGGTTTAGATGGGTTTGGTTTATTTTGTTTTACGGTATATCAACCTCAATGGGTTATTTAATTCCGACAACATTTTCAGGATAGATTAGTATAAACGGATAAACGTGGCTACAATATTTATTTACTTTGCTGTTGCAACCACTGGTTCATCTTCTATTCGAGGTAATTTTCCAAGTCAAACGTATAGTGTTCATATTTGACAATTGATTGAACGCAATCTTTAAACGACTAATTCCATCCGTTTCGTCCTGTGCTAAGAAAACGTCCAACATTCTATATTATATTAATTTTCATTCACAAAAGCAAAAAGGAAATCAGCAAAAATTAAACTTGAAGTCGCATTCCATTTCTCAAAGTTGGAATTCAAAGGAATTTAAGACAACATTGATATCATTCCCAATAATGGTTGGAATAAAAGAACAGAACATAGGGTAGATTCGTATGAATAGAATATAATTTTCTTTGGTATAGATGGGTTTGGTTTATTTTGTTTTACGGCATATCAACCTCAATGGGTTATTTAACATTTTTTATTGCTGGTAATATTTTGTTTTATCAGCAATCTGTTTCTGGTAATATGTTTCCTTCAAAATTGTATTGCTGGTAATATTTTTTTTCAAAAAAGTATTGTTGGTAATAGCTAACTATTTGCCCATAACTGGGACCCTAACAGGTGCTACCAGCTTGGGTCAGGCTAGACCTGGGTACACTAGCAAATAAGAGGTGGTTCCAGGCTTCTCAAAACCTCCTGATCAGAGGTCTTTCTGTTGGATGTAGTTTATCGTCTTACCCAGGACGCGGATGTAGTTTAACGTCTTACCCAGGACGGCAAGAATTAGGGACATAAAATTGTATTCTAGCTTCTTATTTAACGTTTGGATGTTATACCTGGTTGTTTTGCCGACCGAATATTTAAGAACACACACACACACACACACACACACACATATATATATATATATATATATATATATATATATATATATATGTACAATATTTAAAATATTTAAAAACATACAACATTTGGAAACATATCGATATGATAAAACAACTGAATAAAATTTACTTTTAATAAAGTTTGATGTGAGAGAATACTAGTTGAAAAGGTTAGGATATTACAAGTATATTGTCCGGATCTGTCGTGATTTACTTTAAAATGTCATAAGGAATGGAATTAGTTTTCTCTATGCCGCCGCCAGTCGGTAACTTAACTGTTTATGTAAGACATACAAGCTTCCATTGAAAATCCCGTCATGCGTACTCATTACGTTTCTATTTTCTTTCGATTAAAAAATTAGGCTAAGAAAATAGTACACAGTGGGAAAAAATACAATTTAGCGATTGCACAACTAAATAGAAAGTTTTGATCGAATGTTTAGATACAAGCTGAGGGCCTATCTGTTCACTAATGAAAGAACCTGAATGATTTGCTTTTCGTTCCTCTGAGAATAAAGACGACTCTACAAGGGATTAAGTAATAGATTTAATCTCGCAGTCTTGAATAAATACGCAGATGGACTTCTGTCGAATGATATCTTGAAGCCAACATTGATCAGAAGGAATCTGTATTTTGAATAACGAAAGCTCTGTATCAGACCAGTTTGACATATTTGTTTTCATAACACACACACAAGTAACAGTGTGTATCTTTTTTCAGAAACTTTTTAAAATAATATATAACATATGATAAATAAACGAAGAACAGGTCAGATCTGAAAAACCAGATGGGAATTATTTAGATGAATAAAATCAAATAAAATAACTGTTATCTGCTGACCAGCAAGTCTGTTTCAAATTTGTAAAATGTTTTCAATGTCACTTCATTTTGATTTGATTCCAGTCTTTGATCTTTAACCTATAAACACAAACCTTTCTTTCAAATCACAGAGCCAACACTATATTAAGAGTGGCATAAACATATAAAAATAAGGCTTATCTTCACAAGCAGTTTTTTTTCTAATAGGTGCGAGGATAAATTCATAGATGTAAGATTAAGAGAAATTCCATGGTGCATCTTCGCATTTTAGGAATCAAATTCCAATTTTTCTGAAAACAATTTTTCATTTTCTTTCCGGTACCGCAGTCAGGAAATAAGTGATATACATACATGTAGGTATTTTTAAATACATGTCGTAATATTTAAATGTAGGTCTTTCAATGCAGAAATATTCCGTGGACAATTTTCGGAATCAAACTCAATTTTCAATCAAACAATTTAATCGTATCAAAAAAATGTTATTTCCTTTATAAAATGTTGGATCATCGTTGTAACTGAATCATCTTGATTATCAAAAATGAAATATTTGTTTATAAGAAAATCTATAAAATTACAATTCATTGTTGAAAGTGACTTTGACCTGAAATAATTGGAACTGGAAATGCCTGTCTCTCATTCCATGTATTAGTATAATTCCGTATTAGTATAATTCCATTTTTAGTATAAATCATTTTAAATTTATTGGGTTAGGGCGGTTTAAAATCAGCGAGCGGCAATCATATTCAGGGTTTGTTCAGTTTTGCAGAAATGCACATGCAAAAGGCATGACCCCATCTCTTTTCTTTCAGCTATGGGTTAAACATTCCAGTAGACTGAACTTGGATTGCAGCCAGTGTAGTAGTTAGAAAACTCTGAATTCAAGACTGTGGAGAAGGCAATTGGAAAGCACTACACACTACCCAAGAAACCATTGCAATTCATAGATAATAAAAGAAAGGGAAAACTCGAAAAAGATAAGATCGTCTAAGTAGTGAAAGGAAAATCCATTTTCAAAATAATAATAGAATTAAACCGTATGCTGATGTTGATGTTGTTAAGATGGCCGATAAAAACGAATATTTTCTCTGTCACATAATCTTTATTAGAACATATTGTTAGATATGTGTACGCTTTCCAGGTGAAGGCACAATTTACTCTTCGAATATTATGTCTTTCATTGATCTTCACGGAAACAACAGCAGATATAGAGCCATTAAATCAAAATCTATTGTCACTACCATTGGGAAAAGTAATAGTAAGATATAACCTCAACATATAAAGAAGATTCGATATTAATTGAAACAACTGTTAGCGTTACATCCGGTTGAAAATGATAAAACCTTTCTTCTGAAACAGGTTTTCTCGAGTCCATTGCATTTGGTAGAAAGTCAACAATTAAATTATGCCGATATCTTTTTTGAATTACATGTTATTTGTTTTAGTTGTTCTTGCTTTCGGAAATCTTCAATTAATGTGGTCTTCGTTATTTCGTAAATGCCACTGTGATTCTGCAACACCAGTTCTCCATAGGGTCGAGTGGCATCATTAACTTGGATCCATTTTTACAACTGAATATATTTGGTAGTTCTGAATGAGTTGGATGCTATGCATGGCATCAATGCAACAGTCTACGTCTGACAAATCCTTTTAACCCTGTTGGTCTTAAGTTCATAATTTGATTTTATAGAATCTTGTGGTGTTGGAGAGATCTACCTCGAGTGCAGCATGTTTGATGTTTCTTTATCTCCTACACTAAATTTGTTATAAATGATCCATACACAGCGATAAACAATAGCGAATAAAATTTGTACAAGGGTTGATTGTAATATAGTAACAGGGAGTAATCTCCCTTTCTTTTATGATTACCTCGCTTTAGAGGACTATTAATAGTCACTAGGTTTGTATCAATTATTCAAACCAGAATAAAGCTCCTTTAAGCCTTCTCTTGCTCACTTTTGCTATTACACAGCTTACATACCTTTTTCACAGCAGCCATTTTTAGAAGCACTTCTTATGAAGCTTAATGAACCTTACAATTTGGGATCCGCAAATGTTCAATGTTTTCGGGATGGAGGATTTCAATTATCTGCACTTTCATATCAGAAATAATTTTGCCAGACAACCGCTACAAAACATTGAAAAATTATGATTATTTCTGTGAATGCTCAGCCTGTATTATCATACACATGACATCCTTCACTGGGAAACATAATAAAAGACGGAGGCTTCAGTTTTAGAGCGATAAACGGTAGAGTGTATTTTGAACACGTACTCTTCCAATTAATTATTTCTTTTTTTTTTTAATAATACCAGCTTGTCATTTAAAAGTTGCTTTCGAAGGACCATAAAACAAAACAAATGAAAATATAGACGTGTGTGCATTTCTGGTGCACTCTAGAACGAAACAAGAAGAGTTTTTTGCTTATTTATTCTTTCATCAGCAAAGGAAACGTGTGTCTTGCAGAGACGATTTCCAATTTTAAACCGAATATTTATTAAGATTAAGATTTCACTTAATATAAGTCAATGATATTAATTCATGCTAAGTAAAAACCTTAATCCTGATATTTTCAAAGAATTCGTGCTTAGACCGCGAAATCCTATCGCAAATAGCATTATTATCTCTAATGCTCTTGTTCGACGGGAGGCATCTCAATCACACTTGTCTCCTTTGTAGAATAAACCTGCATCTGTAAACGGCCGACCTTGAAAATTTACAAACATCGTCCAACCTGTTAGAATTTAGAAGTAAACACCTGAGAGTACAGTATTAGGTACATGAATGGAGATTTCACCTGCATAATCTAATATGCCACAAAACCAGAACTCCATTCAGTCGCCAATCTTTCTTTTACACCCATCTTGTAGGCACTTGTCTATCATCAGTTGCTACAGATGTCAACCAGCGAAACTGAAATCAAACGCGGAAGAAAAAAACTTAACCCGCAAAGACAATCCGTGATTTGATGAAAAACAATTAAAAAAATAAAACAAACATTTGAAGATCAATTTGCATTAAGTTCTACCAACCAGCTCTCTGTAAGCAGAACTGTTTGTAAAAGTTACATGTACTTTTTATATATTTATTATATAAAAGTTTTTCTGTGTTCATTTTAAGTTTCTGTGCATATTTCTCGTCCTCACCTTTGGCCCTGCAGGGAGAAGAGCGATAAACCAGTTTCGCTAGTTTTATGTCAGTACTGTTTTGATATTAACATTTTTTTTAAATTGTTTCATCCCAAGCAAGGCGGGGATGCCACTAGTATGCACGGTGTTACAGGGAGTAAAAGTGAGAGAAAAGACTGGGTTAGGGATGATTGCGGAAAGGATAAAAGAAGAATGGGATTCAAAGAGATAGAAGATGACGATAGACATTGCATTTACATTTTTGAAGATTGTAGTTATCAGGGAAACAAGTAAACTGAAAGGAGTTTCACAGATGGAAAGTGCAAGAAAAGAAAATGTTGGAGTAGAAATGGCGATCGTATTTAGATATTTCAGCAATAAACGACTGTAAACCTAGTTGCCAATCTAGTAGCACGCTTAAATGTATATATTTAGGGCATCAGGGAAAAAGCAGCTGCCATGAACATATTTGTAGAAAAGGCAGAGGGAAGCCACATCGCGTCGTTGAAAAAGTGACTGAAGTCACGAAGCCAAGTCAGGATCGATTACATTTAAGATCCTTCTTTAAATTTTGGCAAGAACCTTGAGATGAATAGCAGGACCACCTGCCCAGTTATGTCAACAACATTCAATGTACGGGCAAATGCTACATTTGTAAATGTGTTAGATGCACAGTGACGAGAAGTTGGCAAGACACAGTGACCCAAGTTTCCTTGCAGTAGATGCAGCTATTAATTCAGTTCGAAACGTAAGTCCGAGAAGGCACAGTCTAGCGTCAGCCATGTTTTTAAAACAATGTTAATTTATACTCTTTTTTAAAAATTTTTTCTTCTTGTTTTAACGAATCTGTTTTATGGCTATAATCGAATTTTGTGCCACTTCAAAAATGTAAAAAAATAAAATAGTTTTTCTTCGTTTTTAGATTCCAATACCCGGCAATCAACATAGTCAGTAAATGTGTCATAAGACGAAGGGGTAACAGACAATAGCAGCGCTCGATCATCTGCCGAATAGAAAAAACTTAACAGAAAACCTACGATTTAGGGATTTTTCACCTGTCGTACATGAGTTATGTCAGGTGAAACTCCTCGTTTTTAGTATGGAATCGGTCGCCTTAACATTACAATGTCTCGGGATTGAGAGCTCTGCTACGCTTCTGAAACAGATCTGGGGTACCCCTCAAAATATTCATCCACAAAGTGAATCTAAGCTGTTGTTAATATTTTACTATCCATAATTGATGTATTATACTTTACCATAGACAGTTATAGAATAGTCATATTTTATATCGTGCTCGCTACTACTCGTAGTTTTAGAGAACCATTTGTAAGGGTGTGTAGCGACTGCTATGTTTTTCCACGCCCACATTTTATTCTTCTGCGATTGGCTAATAAATCAATACTGCCTTTCTATAGGACAATTTAGCCATCTCAGTCGTCGCTTTGAATTTTTCTTGGTTCCTTTTTTCGTTAGTACAAATTTAGCGATTGGTTAATTTTTAACCAATTACATATTTTAGTGCTAAATCAACTTTTCCCGCGTTTTCGCTGGGAGCCTATCTGTAGCTTTGAATGAGACTACTTTTTCCATAAGCCGCTAGTAGAGTCCAACAAATTTCGCCTGTCAACACAAACCTATGACTTTACTCACAGCATTTCAAACGCACACACAGACACCGAATTTTGTCATACATATATACATATCTCTCTGTGACTCAGCCAAGTTCAATCAACCAGGACTCTGTTCATTTCTCTAACACAACACACTTTCTGATCAATTGTATTCTTGTGTTATCTATTCTAACAGCAGACTTGTTCTAACATTGATTCCTGAACATTTCTCTCTCAAGAGAACTTTCTTTCGAACAATCAATTACATATCAAAATACAGTAAAAGGGAAGTAACTTCTTTTCCCTTAATCTTTACATTGAATACAAATTATTGTATATTTTGTTCTTGTATGTTATTTCAATATATAATTGTTAATTGACATTTGGAGTTTTGTTGTTTTCTTGAATCATTAATAATACAAAGGGTATTTGCGCTAAGAACACGCATAACAGGTGTGCCTATAGTTACAATTTATTTCTAGAAAATACATTCTTTTAGTATAAACGATACAATAAAATCCTTCAGGCAGAACAAAAATATTCTATGCACGAAAAGTGCGACAATGAAATGCATATTTGCAAATTGCAAATAATTGAATTGATTTCTTGTTTATTTCTTATGATTGTAATTCATGGGAGAATCGTTAAATTAATAAAATATTTCTTGTTTAAAAAAACAAATATCTGTTCGCATGTATTGCCTAGCGGGTTAAGCATTTAGATATAATGCTAATTTCTTTCCCTTAGGATATGCCATGATCATTTGAAGCTGTTGATCTAAAGAAAGATATTCTTAGATTTCTCTAAAGTAAAAGCCGTTCTCTCCTATCGTAATATATATGAGTGTTGTCGGGAAATACAATGAGATCGATTGACTCGGGCATTTAAAGTCCAGTTTGCAGAAACCAATATGCAATACAATTAAGAATTTACTCCATTCTTCTTTTTCCATTATGCCACTGACATTAACCCGAGGCACTTTTAGAGAAACCAGGAATTGATTCTTCAACCAATAAATTATTTACACGGCTACACAGGTCAAAGCAAACTTGATTATTTTAAAATTGTCGCGTTAATGATTTGACTTTCCATTTTAAATAGTGTTTAGGTTTTTTCTCTAAGATTTACTAATAAAATTAATTTGTCACTGCGACGTGGTGTATTAGTTAGAAAACTGTCCCATCGGTTCAATTAAGACTGTATAGCGTGTTCAGTCCTCACTGCATACTCCATACTTGTGGTTTGTACCACAGCTAAATTGAGATCCCTAAATCACGACTGATGAACTGATTAATATCCTGGGAGCTTTCAATATCAAACTTTTGCATTATTAACCTTTGATCAGTTTGGTATTAGGCTACATCGTGCTTACAGATTGCTTAAATGGTTACACATTGAAATAGTAGAATTAAGATAACTTTGCTGATTGGTGGAGGAAGTTAGAAAAACGTAAACTGCAACACGAGGACAGACTCAACACGGTCTCGGAAGAGGATACCTACGCATTTCATCTACGTTGGCGCCGATGTTGATGAGAGCCGCTTCCAAGTTAATCATTGGAATTGTGAAACCACTGATTGGTCTTATTCCCGGTGAATCTAGTCGTTGTATTCCAGGTGATTAAAATAAAGAAAATCGGAGGCCACATATTGGTGGCAGAAAATTCGCAGTCAGTTACTCCTGTGTTATAGACTCTATGTATAATGCGTTGCTCTGTGGACAATTCTATAACGTATTCAAAGAGTTACCTATCGTTTTTCTTGTGACATAAAAGAACTATCTACGTGGCTGGACGCACGTCTGTTAATTTGGCACCGAGTTCAGATATACATGCACCTATATATATATATATATATATATATATATATATATATATATATATATATATATATATATATATATATAAATATAAAAGTGGACATGGAAGTCAGCACTTAGAGGCGATTTCATGCTAGTGCAATCGTCAGGCAACTAGTGCCTGACGATTGCACTAGCATGAAACAGACTGTCGCCTCTAAGTGCTGACTTCCATGTCCACTTTTATATTTACACACGCTCTATCTCTGATATTGAGCACTTTATCCCATAAATATAGCACACTTTAAGACTATATTTCTTCATATATATATATATATATATATATATATATATATATATATATATATATATATATATATATATATAACGTATTCAAATATATATATATGGGTGCATATATATTCTTTTATGTCACAAGAAAAACGATAGGTAACTCTTTGAATACGTTATAGAATTACCCACAGAGCCAAGTATTATACATAGAGTATATAACACAGGGATGCTCCTGAAAAAATTATTTCGGTTGATCTCTGCAGGGAGGAAGTGTGGGTTTGTAAACAGTGACTATTACGGCTAATAATGCAAGACTCTTCGGTAAATCGAATCGAGTTCTCTCAGTCACTGTGTGTTTATCTAAAAATAAATACGCTTAAATTCACCTTCTTCTCTGCCGTGAGCCAACGGCTTCAGGGTAAATTTCCGACTGACGCGAATTCAGCCGGTTTTCGATTCTAGCCAGAGGCAACTGGACGTCTAGCCTCACTGATGAGCTGTGATACAGCGAAACTGTCTGTGGATGACAATATATATATATATATATATATATATATATATATATATATATATATATATATATATGTGTGTGTGTGTGTGTGTGTGTGTGTTTCCTTCTATTTCATGTGTGTATATCCCTCCTTATATTTTCAAGCTCATATATTTGATTATATATATGTGTTTGTGTATTAGGATGTGGGGCTTTGGCTGGTTTTTGAACTCTTAAAACTCTTTATTTTGCAATCAACACCTTCACTTGATAAGACATCACCAGTGTTGAAACAAAACTGCAATTTGTGTAATAGTGTTATAAAATGCATATGTTAAATTTTCGAATGTATATATATATATATATATATGTGTGTGTGTGGGGGGGGTATAATGACCAACAAACACTTAAAAGCCATAGCTGATATTTTATTTCATTGAAGCCGATAACTCATGGCTTCAAATCCTTAGACAAGTAAACCGAGTGAAGCAGGAAAAATCAACTTAGGTTTAAAAATTAAGACTAGTGATTTCATATACGGAGTAGGGGAAAGAAAGATATTAAGTTATCACTGTGTAGGCAGTTGGGAGGAGGGGAATAAAATGGTCTACATTTTCTTTTTTTCAGTTCACATATTTTAAAAATGGGATTTTTATCTTCAATCCGCGAATAAAATATTTTTTCCTTTCCTTCGACTCGCGTGCATATAATTTTCAAATCTCTGGGATAATTTTTTAAAATTTATTTTTATATTTATATTTTGAAAATAACTCATGTGATATAAAATTAATATAATAACCTTTTATTCGGCCATCAATTTCATTAATAACTTAATCTGCATATAGATATGACCATCAAAACGTTAACAATATTAAATTGTTCAATTTAATGATGTTATTTTGCCCCAGATTTGAAATTGTATATCAACTGGTTTCTCTTTCATCATTTCGTCTTATAATAACGATGGATATGTACAGGGATTTGTTTCGCTGTATTAATCTGACACGAAACCACGAGTAATGATCACTTCGTAAGGCACAGACTGAAATACCGTAATTCTCCATGTATAATACGCCTTCATTCATAATACGTGCCGCTAAAACTGTGCTGAAAGTGTAAGAAAATGCATATACTCATGCATAATACGCACCCTTATTTGGTAATCAAACCCTAAAATCTTATTAAACTGGTTTTAAACCTAGAATAACATTATTCTAATTTAGTTTTATGATCATTTTTTTTATTCTACATTTATAAGTATTGTTAGGCACATGTGATTGTATTTGACATTTTTATGGAGTAGCAATCGCCGAATGTTTGTGTCAAATTGTCGTATGTTTGTGGTGAATAGTCATTTCGTAACTGAAATCGACCTCTGAAACGGAAATTTTTTAAAGATTTTTGTAGCTGTTGATAATACGCACCCCTAATGTTGCTTATTATTTCTTAGAAAAAAATCGTATTATACATGGAGAATTACAGTACAACTCGTCTAGAGAAGACAAGGCTGATTATTTATTAAGTACATGATAATTAATATGCGTTTTTTAATGACTTACATCGATAATAAAAATATTAAAAAGAATCCATTTCTCTTATTGAGTGCGTGGACTGATAGGATTTATTACTTAAATGTTGATTTGAATTCTTTTCTATCAGTAATATTAATGAAGAAACGTTGAATTAATCGGAAATAAGTGGAATATAATGATTAAGGAGGAATATTGACATTAGGGAAGGATACTTACATTAAATAAAGATAATATGATTAAGGAGGGATATTATGTTTAAGGAAGGATATTTGGTTTAGAGAAGCATATTAAGATTAGGGAGGTATATTAATATTAAGGATGGATATGATGATTAAAGGAAAAGATGGATATGATGCTGAATTTAAATATGTCGTGCAAAAATGCTTTTGGCTTCATTACTCGATTGCAGTAATCAAAATATACCCGGCCCAGATAACTCAATCAGTAAGTCAAGCATATATATGAGTATCATAATGTTACGATAAAGAATTGTATGAAAGAATCATCATATAACAGAGTGATGTGACTTAGAAGTTCAGAGAAAAATTGGCGAGGTAGAAAAGTAGTAAAAACAAGAATAAAATAAATGAAAATTTTGCTTTATTCTTCGGAACTTCTACAAACAGTTTAATATAGTCGTTGCTAAATGTGTAATGTATTCGATTACGTGACACATTTATTTCTATCCAGATATCATTTTGCTAATTTTCCGATTATAATTATAAAGATTATTCTCTGGTTATTTCTGTGGGGCTTCTGCCTTTATTATCATCCACCTGGCATCTACCTCTCACGTCGCGGGACAACATAATAAAAAATGGCGGTTTTAATTTTAGACCGACAGTGGAGGATTCTTGACTATTTTTTAAACTCGTACTCTTTAAAATAATTATTCCTTCTTTTAATAATATCTGCTTATCATTTAAAAGCCCCTATACAATGAAGAAAAAAATGAAAAATTAACGTAGACGTGTTTGCATATCTGGTGATCTCGTGAATGAAACAAGAAGCCTTTGCTATATTTAGTCTTTTAACTGCAAGGAAAACGTGTGTCTATGCAGAGAACAGTTCCAGTTTCAAACCGAATATATTTCATTAACTTATGAGAATGGTTTTTTGTAAGTCACTGGTATTGTGAAAGCGTTGGTTGGTTTTCTTCTCGCTCAAAATAGAGACTTAGTATTCCAGGAGATTAAAATTAGTAAAATTCGGATACCACATGTTGGTAGTAGCAAATTTGGAGTCAGTTACTCCTGTCTTTTTTTTTTCAGTTTAATATAGTTGTTGCTAAGTGAGTAAAGTATTAAATTACAAGACGAATCTAATTATGTCCAGTAATATATATGTGTCGAAAGTACTTGGATATTTAAGGAAGACCTAATATAGTTTATAAGTTAAAAAAAAACAAGGATCATAGCATTCATCGAATGGTTAGTGGATTAATGCATTTTAAAAATGTAGTTAGCGAAGTGAATTCGCCATTTTATCTCATTAACTTTACTAATTTACTTTCAGTATGAATTATGAATGATTCATTGTAGTATATATATATATATATATATATATATATATATATATATATATATCAGGGGGTTTAATCGTTCTTTCTTGTGCATTAATTATTTTCACGGGCTGTGTGACACAATCGATAGAATTTACAGTTATAACATTTGATAAGATTGAATAATGTCAAATGGAAGAATAAATTTGCTTTCTGCATTTTCAATCGCCCGTAAGAAAATTCCAAAGAATAGTTTCACATCATTTCATTTTCTGTGATCGCATCGTGGAAAATGAGATTTTCTTTAAATCGCCTCTCTCATTTGCGTTCGCTTCTGGCGTTTCAATTGGCGAATCATCACTAGGAAATTGGCCACAGTTTTTGAGGTTGTACAACAGAGTATAGTCCTTGAATAAGCTCATCTACATTTTGGCACAAGGCCAAGTTAGTTGGATCGCTAGTGAGGTTCTAATTGACGAGACAAAATCTTTTTAGATATAGCGCCAAGCTAGATGACGTTTCAAGGAACCCTGAGGGAAATGTATTCATCTTAATTCGAAAAAAAGAAACAAAAACAATTTCTAATTTTTTGTTTATGTGCCTTGTCTTCCTTAGGACGTAGACGATCAGGGCTCTCCACAATTTCCTGTCCATTGTAGATCTCACAATTTTTTTCTTTTGGTTATTTCTCCCAAACCCTGAACCTTGACCCACCATCAATTTACTCGAAATCATTAAATATGCCAAGCGTTGTTTTCCTGTCTCTCTTGCCTTCATTCTGTCCTGTGAGTATCAGATTTTCTAAGCCCTCTTTCCGCATTATGTGACCTAAAAGTTTCAACTGTCCATTTCTGATGTTAAGTGTAAGTTTCCTGTTTGTTTGCATTCTCTAAAATTTCGTCGTTCCGACATAATCGGTCCATGTAGCATTCTTCTGTAGAAGCCTATTTCTGTTACATTAAGGCTCTTCATATTTAAGGAGATTGTCTGGCACCCACTGCCATACAGGAGAACACATATCATGTATCAGTTTAGTTTTACTTGTTTCTAGTGAAATTTTTCTGGTTTCTTGATCCTCTGCTTAGCATTAGGAATGCTCCTTCGAATCTCAGTGTTGCACATTCCATTCTATGTTAAAACACACTTGGTATCTCTGATTTCCAATTCGCATTTTCCGCTCATCCTTTTGCTAACAACAATGCATTTTGTCTTCTTGCAGTTGATGTTTAATCCTTGCTTCTCACTTTCCTTCACTACCTTCTGCAGGAATTTTTGTAGTTTTATTTCCATGTCTGCTATCAACACTGTGTTATCTGCATACTGTATATTGTTAATATTGTGGCTGCCAATAATGAATCCTGGTTGGACTTCTTATTTTTTCATAATTGTCTCACTATATAGGTTTAATATGTTTAGTGAGAAGAAACATCCTTGTCTTACATCCCTTTATATTTTTGTACAACTGTTGAACTCATTTTCTATCGATATGCATGTTTTTAATTATTCTAATATGTCAAGGTTATTGAGCAGTTCCAATAGAACTTTGTGGAATACTTTATCAAACGCCTTTGTGCAATCTAAAAAACACAGATACACATCATTCTGTACTCACATTGCTTTTTCTGTTAATATTCAGAGCATAAATATTGCATTCCTTGTTCCAGTGTTTTTGACAACCCCACAGTGTTCCTGTCCTAGTTTGTTATTTCTCCTAAACCCTGTTCTGTCATCCATTTACTCAAGATCATTTAGTATGTTATGCATTGTTTTCCTGTTTCTCTTGCCTTCAATCTGTCCTGTGGGTAATACTCAAGGAATACAGTTTATCTATAAACCCCCACAGCCCGAATCATAGCAGACAACAACCCAAAAAGTACTAGATTTAATCAGTAAAATAAATTGCTCATACAGACTCAGACACTATTACATATGCATTTAGACATAGTAATGAATATAAAAATTCCATACCCACCTTCTTTTTCTTTATGTGCCATGTTCCCTCAATAGGTAAGTGATCATGGCTCTTCACAATTTCCTGTCCTTTCTAGCTCTTAATAAATTTTGTTTTTTTGTTATTTCTCCTAAACCCTGTTCCACCATCCATTTACTCAAGCTCATTAAGTATGTTATGCATTGTTTTGCTCTGTTCCTCTTGCCTTCAATCTGTCCTGTTGGTATCAGATTTTCTAAGCCCTCTTTCCACATTATGTGCCCTAGAAATTTCAACTCTCTATTCCTGATGTTAATTATAAATTTCCTTTTTGTTTCCATTTTTTCTAAAGCATCATAGTTGCTCACAGCATTCTTCTGTAGAACCACATTTCTTTTACTTCAAGTCTCTCCTTCATCTTTGAGATTGTCCAGCATCTACTACCATATAGGAGGACAGATATCATGTAACAGTTTAGTACTCTTTTTCTTGTTTCTAGTGAAGTGTTCTATTTCTTGATACTCTGCTTAGCTTTTGGAATGCATCTTTGGCTATCCCAATGCATCTTTGGATTTCAGTGTTGTACTTTCCATCCTATGTTAAAAAACTTTCTAGATATTTAAATGTTTGTACTTGTTTGATTTTGATATCTCTGATTTCCAATTCGCATTTTGTACTCATCCTTTTGCTTACAACATGGCATTCTGTCTTCTTTAATAAGTCCCATGACAAGACACATATCTTAAATACCTTTTTATATTTTTGTATAACTGCTGTAGACATTTTCTATATGTATGCAGGTGGCCTGCTTCCAGTATAGGTTCTTGATTAGTCTTGAATATCCACACTAAAATATATCAAGGTTGCTGAAAAATTCCAATAGACCTTTGTGGTGTACGTTATTGAACGCCTTTGCGTAAACTATAAAACACAGATACACGTCTTTCTGAATTTATATTGGTCTTTTTGATATCATTCTGAGCATAAATATGTCATGGCTTTTTCAAATGTCTTTGATGAACCCGAACAGTTCCTGTTCTATTCCCTGTTTGATTTTCTACTGCGCCGCTTCATTCATCATATATCATTAGGTTTCTTAGCTGATGGATTTCACATTCATTTGCATCTGGCTTCTTAGGTACTACTACGA
Source organism: Acanthosepion esculentum (assembly GCA_964036315.1). Lineage (NCBI taxonomy): Eukaryota > Metazoa > Mollusca > Cephalopoda > Sepiida > Sepiidae > Acanthosepion > Acanthosepion esculentum. Next base: position 3,286,167 of record OZ038495.1, read on the forward strand.
AAATACATCTACTAGGGCTTCCGGTATATGGCCACTGTTGTTTATTTAATTTATTATGTTTCTAATCTTGTCAATGTCAAAATTCCAGCTTCTCTGTTACGATTAGATCTTGTCCTGCTGCCTTGTAATGTCGCTAATATTGTCAATGCTGAAATCGTCCAAGGCTGCTAGTGTCACTATTACAAGTCCGTCTGGCCCGGCTGTTTTTTTCTGTTCGATTTGAGCAGATTTCATTTCAGATGTTAATATTTCTTCTCCATCGATATTTACCGGCTGTTCTCTTTCGTTGCGGATGTGTTCTCCAATATATTCGTGCGATTTCTTTCTCTTCCTCTAATATCAAGGTTTCGTCTTTGAAATTTATGCATTCTGTTGATCAGCATAACTTTTGTTTTCTTAGTTCTCTTATTTCCATTTATATCTGCTTTATTTATGATAAACATTCTTTCTATTTCTACTCATTTTTCATTGGGTCATTCCTCTTAAGCCAGTCAGCATTTGTTCTTTATTTCTTTGTGTAGTGTCCTATATTCTGTTCCCTGTTTTTTTGTCCCCGCTTTATCTTGTCCAGAATTTCATCTTTTAACCAATCATTTCTGTCTATTTTCTATTTTGTGTCTCGTATCTGCTTCTTGCACTGTCCATATATTTCTCCTTCAGATTAGGCTGCTTCAAGAGTCTGTCGTATTGCAAACTGCCTAGTTTCCGTAGTTTCATTCTATGTTTACATATCAGAGGAAGGTGACCGCTTCCACAGTCAGTACTGGGATATCTTTTGCAGTGTAAACATGCATTCCTCAATGTGTTATTGATAGTTATGTAGTCGATTTGTTTATTTGTTTTCCTCTTGGGATTCTCCATGTCCTTATTCGTCGTGGGTGTTCTTGATATCACGTTTTGGCTACAACCTGTTCATTCGCTGTTCGGCGCATAGACAAGTACACACGCACACGCACATATGATAAGCGTCGAAGCCTAAAAGCTTTATCCCGTGAAGTTAACAGTTTCCTTATGGGTGGAAGAACTGCCGCGGGCCAGTGTTATTAAATGCCTCAACAGTCTAGTATCACCGGCTTCGCTGCGGGTGTTATTTGGCAAATGAGTCATAATTTTATCGTATAAAAAATTATGTTGTTTTAAGGTGGATAGCAGGTCGGGTTTATGAACCAGAGGAACCCATTTCGAATTTCAGTCAAGCTGCATCCATTTGCGTGCAAATACACTTGGAAAAAAGTATGGATCCATCTCCTCCCGCTTCAGCTATGGGTGAATAGCAGGACAGATTGGATCCGATATCCAGTCTGGATCCTTGGACGATATCGGAAAATGGTAACTCTGAATTCAAAAACATCCAACTATGCGTAAATAGTAAGGTAGACTGGGCTCATTAGCCTTGTGCGGCAATCAATCTTGGCGAAAGAAAACACTGAACCGTATGTTGCCCTGGCTGAACAGATCAAATGCAGTTAATGAAAGGAGCAGGGATTTTACAAGGACTCAATGATCCCAACTGCGGCCGTGTGTTTGTGCTTGCATGTGCGTGTGTGAGTGTGAGTGTCTCTCTCTCTCTCTCTCTCTCTCTCTCTCTCTCTCTTTGCGTGTGTGTGTAAGTCGGTAGTCGACTCGTTTTGGTGCTTATGTTCATTGTTTACCGAATATTAAACTAAAAGCAAAATTGCGTTTGTATTTTGTCTATAAATAGAAGCAAATATAATAAATATGTTCATTTTTTAATATTAAATTTATTTAATACTAGTAGAGTCGGCAACGGCTCCCATCTCCTTTCCTTATTCTCTTTCTCCGCTCTGCTGGCGGTGGCGGTGGCGGTGGCGGAGATGTCTGCGAAAGCCCAGCCAACACCTGAAGACTATTCAAAGGGAGGTTACCGGGGCCACTCGCATGAATTTAATTTTGGTGGACAACTCTGCGCAAAGGAGAATCCCACACGCTTGTCCAGAAGCGTCTCCCTCGCGGCTCAAAGTTAATTAAGACAAGCGAGATGTGGCAAACCTAGTTGAATCGGGCTGTCGAGTGCTTTGGTCTATCAATGCCCATGATAATATTGCGCCCATTTCCGTCACCATATTAATACATTTTGCGCATTGTCTCATAATATGGGGATGATTACAAGGACAACCTTCGACTGGTGCGTGAAAACACTAATAATGGCTCCCTTTCAAACCCTTAATTCGTGTGAACGTCTGGTTATACTAAGTCCTTAGTGTTTACTGACTTACCCCCTCTATTCCCATGGCCCGACAATAAGGGATGAACTGCGAACAGGACCGTTGACATATTTGCTTGAACACTACTAATTATCCAATCAATTCTTTGAAATAATTTCATTGGTTCAGACACTTCTATACCCTCAAGTACCATCATACTGCGCTTGGAAAAACAACAGATGGACACGAAGAAAGGTTTTAAAACTGTTGATGGACACCCATGCATCAAGTTTCACCATTGCTTTGTCAGATTATATACAGTCCACCCCAGCAAAAAGAAGTGCTTCTAAATTCGGCTTCTGTTACACGACGTAAGTGGTCCAAAATAATAAAGGCCCTTTTCCAGCCCGTACGGTGAGGTCTGCTTCTAACCCTGGCCTACTGGAAGATGGTGCTGAGTGGGATGCATTTGTCACGGAGGTTGCTGCAATGCGAACTGAAAGAAGTCCCAGACAAATCTTTGCTGTATTGTTGCATACGTGTGAACTCAGTGTTCATGTGTTTTTATGGGGACTATACAAAAAGGATCTTTCTGAAGACTTCATACAGCATGGGTAACTAATGCTTCGTGGCTTTGACGCAAGATTCAGCGACGTATTTATAAACAATGCGCTTATTGATATCGAAGATATGATTGTTTCTATGGGCGGAAATTCATTGTAACCTTACGACCTGACCCATGTTCGTCGAATGAGTTCGAATACTCTGCCAACAGGCATAATTCAGAAAACTTCGTACGACGCCGACGCTCTTGAATGGTATGTCAGCGACAACGAGCCAAAAATTGTTTGAAGCGAACAGTTGGCATACAATACAATTTTCGACACTTTTCGGCTTCGGAAACGTGGTTTGTTCGTCTTAGATGAATCTGGATGGACAGGTAAAACATTCGTTCCGAAGCTCCCCCTTCGCAAAATTAAGGCAAAAGAAGGGGATCGCTTTAGCTTTGGCATCCTCTGAAATTGCTGCAACTCTTCTGCCAGGTTCCAGGACAGCGCAATTCACGTTTAAGCTTCTAATAAATTTTATTTCGTCTGATTCAGCGACCTCCAACATCAGCAAGTGTTCGGATAAACTGACATCCTGAAAAGGTTCAAGCACATTGCGTGGTATGAGTGCACGATAGTCCACAAGGAAGCTGTCGAGACATAAGGGATTGTCGACATCCATAGGGAGGAGTACGTATCCTTCTAGCAGGTGATTTCAGGTAAACTATCCCCGCTGTTCCCAAAGGAACAAGGAAGGACGATGTGAGAGCATATGCATTGTCATCACCCCTCTCTGACGACAGGTCAAAATTTTGCCTTTTTAAACCAACATGAGAACTGAACTGTTTGGTCTCCAAAGTCAGCGCAATTTTCAGCAGTGGGTGACAGAAACGTGCTATCGGAAGAAACTCGAGAGACCTCAGTTTTACAAGTATGCTCCGCTGTAAATACTGTTCACGACCTTAAAGCTGCTGTATTTCAAGATATGGCTAACTATTTTAGAAACCTCAGTTGGTTGTGAGAGGGAGCAATACTGGTTCCTAAAAACACCAGTTTTGCCAAAACGAATGAAGAGCTGCTGAAATTCCTACCAGGAAGCCTTCAAACATACAAGTCAATTGAGACCCTTGCCAAACAGCAAGAGGTGGTTAACTACCGAGTAGAGTTTTTAAACTCTTTGACACCCCCGGATTACCGCCCCATGGATAATGCCTCAAAATTAGAGCCCCAGTAATGTTGCTGAGAAAGCTGGAAGCACTAAGGCTCTACACTGTAACCCGTCTTGTGGTTAAGAAACTTCTGCCACGTGTTATTGAGGCCATTATTCTCACAGGAATACGGTAGGGGAGAGGATTTATTCATACCCAGGATACCTTTCACTCCATCAGGTGCGGAAATCTTTACTCTGCGCAGACTTCAATTTCCACTAAGACTTTGTGTCAATCAACAAAACTCAAGGACAAACGTTCTCTACAGCAGGTTTATATTTAGGTGAGCCATACCTCCCCATGCACAGCTATATGCTAGTTCTTCTAGAGTGGAAGAAAAACATATTTATTCGCTTTCACTTCAAACGGAAAAATTAAAAATGTTTTCTCCAGAGAGGTGTTGTAGGTTTTTTAAATGTCCGCCCTTAATCACAAATTCAGTAACACTTAAGTCCTTTCAGTTTGCCCTTGTTTCCACGAACTGTTTAGATGAGTGATGCACTTCATATATTTTTCCTTATGTTTAACTCTTAATGAATGTGTGTATTTCTCTTTTGTCGGCATTAGATTCCGCGTCCATTTCAAGAGAATCCGCTGCCATATCTCCGGTATTCTACCGTCTCTTGCTGTGCATAAAGGAAAGAAAAGCACTTTTTAGAGCTACAGTTTTTAAACTGTATCACTCAAAGGGAACATATTCCAGCCCTTTTTTAAGGCTACCACTGTTTGATTGTTACACTCTCAGGAAACGTATTTCAGCCCTTTTTACGGCTACCACAGTTGTTAACCTCCCAGAGAACGCTGTCAATCTCATTTTAGAGTTAAACATTATTTAATTTTTACACTCTCAATGAATAGTCCTTTTTAGGATTTTTCCTTAAACTGCCAGTTTTTAGAAGCATCGCTATGCTTAAAACCTCGAGCAACGCCGGGTATCTCTGCTTAAGATTTAAAAATAAGAGTTAGTATTTTTTTATTTCAGCTTTCTTCAAAACTTTCATAATAAGTACAGTCAGTGACCCAAAGGGTCACGGGAAGTCTAGTAAATGTTGAAAATATTTTAGAAACAAAATAGCTTACCATTTTAGTACGTCATCGGAAGATGTGAATACATGAGGGGAATGAATTGTTTATCCCTTACATAATGACATCAAATTCTATTTCAACGTTAGCAGAATAGTATCGCACATATGTCGCTAACTCTTTCGATGATGTACTCGGAGAGAAGTGATACATATGCACTATATGTACAAACACTGGCCTTAAGGTCGCCGGAACGTGCACTTTTATGCAAATGTCTAATCAACTAATGGCGTGGCAACAATTTCAAAGATATAAGCATTTAAACTAGTTATGATGATTTGCTGAATTTCATTTCATGCATTTGTATGGGAAGGAAAAGTGATATGAATCACTTTCATCGCGGAGTGGTTGGTGCTACTAGAAAAGCTGATATGAGTATCTCTTATCTTTTTACATACATGCATCTCTAGAGAAACGAAATCTAGTGAGTAACAATTATGTGGTTGGGAATTCCTTGTTGATGAAGGAGATAGCAAGATAATGGCCAGATTTGTTAAAGTTGATAGAAAAGTAACAGCAGATGGATTAAACATTCTTTTCAGAAGAAAATCACTAAACGTACAACGGGTCAAATTTCGAAGCATTTGGGGTCATAACCAGAAGAAATCTTTAGGCGTATCTATTCTTGGATAAGCTGAAATTCATTACGGATCCCAAAATTTAAACAATTGTAGATTATAAAAAATATTTCCTGGTCTTATGAGTCTACGCCTCTGTTGTAACGTTCAGTTGGTAGAGGTAAAATTTGACATAAAGAATAGGGAGATATGGATCCATCCAGCTCTGTATCAATGGTTCAGTTTGGTACTGGTGGTGCTGCAATTGTGAGCGGAATGTTTACTTAAAATCCGGTGGACGACATTTCGGACTAAGAAAAGATCGTTTAGAAGTCAAAGTCTATGTTGGTGTTGTAGCTGACAAAGTTGTCTCAATTTGTGTCTATTGTACACACCTCCTTTGGTCGCCACTTCTCGCAGGCCAATGCACTGTGGGTCACAAATAAAAAATGGCGGCAGATTTTTTTTCAGGATGACTTCAATATATATTCAATGTTAAACTGTCCTCCACAATCACTAAATCTTAATAGCATCGAGCATTATTGGCATGTAGACGAAAGAGAAATTGAAATTCTTCATCGGCTGCCAACAAGTAATGAAGAATTTTGTGATGACATAACAACTGTTCGGCCCCAAATCTTTTCCGAATCTCAGTCAAGAATAAATGATATTTTTGTGAAGGCAAAGATGGGATCCAGGCTAGTACTAGACGTTTATAACTAATAAACCTACTGCTGAGTACGTGTTTATCTAAATCTAAAAATAAATACGATAAAATTCACCTTCATCCCTGCCGTGCGACGACGGCTTAGTGGTAGAATTTCCGACTGACGCCAATTCAGTCGGGTTTCGATCCTAGCTAGAGGCAACCGGACGTCTAGCCACACTGATGAGCTGTGATACTGCGAAACAGTCTGTCTGTGGATGACAAAAATATGTATATATATCTCGCACATCTCGCCTGTGGAACTCCCTTCCTTATTCCTGTTTCACTGACAAATACAATCTCCAACTATTTAAGTGTAACGTCAATCGACATCTCCAGTTGCCTTGATCTATCCACTTCCCTTCTCCACATCCTTTCACCTTTCATTCCTATCTGTTCATGCTCCAAATCTTCTGTAACCCCCTTGCCTTGATCGATCCACTATCTTTCTCCACATCCTCTCCTTTACCACTCCTATCTGCTCTTCCTCCAAACATTCTATAACCCCTTGCTAGTGGTCTCCAGCCTTGCTTGGGGTGATAAGCTTTAAAAAAAAATGATTTCAACACCATCACATGATAAGACACCAGAAGTGTTGAAACAAAATGGCTATCTTTGTAGTGATTTTATAACAGAATTATGTTATAATTTTCGAGTAAATTTATATATATATATATATATATATATATATATATATATATATATATATATATATATATATATATATATATATATTCATTCAAAAATTGTAACATAAACATATTCGAACATCATTAAAAAATAGACATTTAGTTTCAACACATTTTTGTGCCTTATAAATTGAGGGTGCTGAATCAACACCATCACTTGATTAGACACCTGAAGTGTTGAAACAAAATGGCTATTTTTAGTGATGTTATATCATGTTTATGTTATAATTTTAGAATAAATAATATTTGCTCTGCTCTCTATTGAGCACACTTTTGAGAATTGTATTTTTGATTATTGGAATTTATTCCGTCTATAACAATCCTATCCTTAATTGTGAAAACAAATATGAAAAAAACTTCGGAGTTTTGTTGATCAACTTCCTATGACTATTAAAAAATTAATCCGTGACTTGAGAGGATTAAAATGAAAATAAATGGACATGATGATAGTAAACTATTTGCACATTCTTGAATCAAGATATTCTACCTAAACATATATTTTTAAAACTACATGATTCAGCGAATATCCAATACCAAAACCGAGCAATTCAAACGTGAACTTTTGAGATATCAACAAACAACGTAAAAATTCTTAATCAAAAGTGTGAGAGATCCATAGCAAACTAAAAATGACGAACATTTTAAGGAAACTCAATATAAACTTACAGAAATCGCTACACAGTCTGAACATTCAAAAACATTAATGCATTTTACAAAGGAATTATTCATTTTCCAAATAATAAAGACGAGTTTATAAACATCTCTGTGTATGAACTAACAAACCACCAAAAGGAATTACTCAACCTTGCACACACCTGTCATCTTTACAGATAATACTATAGATTGAATAAAAAAAAAACTGAAATAGAAATGGTATATCAAAATATACAAAAACTTGAATAACAACAACTAATAAAAACAAAAGCAGAAAATCGGGACGTACTCAAAGCTAAAGTAATAATTGATACGCATGACAAAATGAACAAAAAAAGAAACTTGACCAAGCTTCTATCAAAACAATTAAAAATTGCTGCCAAAGAGCTATGTATTCATAGCAATATAATTGTTTAAAAAAGCAGGAAAAAAACAATATCTTCGTTTTATTAAAGGAATTTGATTATAATTCAAAAATGCAACAAATACTCGTCAACCAACCCAAATTTATAAAAGTCAAAAAATATGATTAACCAACTGAAATTGAGAATCAAGAAACTAATCATAGCCAACATCGCAGAACAAAATAACTTAAAACTACCCCAAATAATTGGTGACTACAAAACAGGATACATGTATGGAACTATGAAAATACATCAACCTAACTCTTGCCTCTCTGTCCAATCATATTCCATATCCTCGCTCCTGTTCAGTAATTAACTAAAATCATTAACCAACTAATTATTCCATCCATACCTCGTAAAGACTGCATTAAATCAACTCATGAGCTACTCTAATTCCTGAAAACAAGAAAACCTACTGATGATGCCATAACCTCACTAGACTTTGAAAATTTATTTACTAATATCCCAGTTAGACAAACAATTGATATAATTATGAAGAATATTTGAAAACATCCATCTCTCCCTCCACTAAAAATTAGACCTAACTTATTACGGGAACTAATTTTGACTTTTACCACTGTAGTTCCCTTCTATGACCATTAAAATAATATATACGTACAATGCAATTGTGTTTCTGTGGGTTTATTTCTGGGCCCAACATTTAGTAACTTCTATATACATAACCTTGAAAATAAGATATTTAATACCACTAAAAGATCCTCCATTTAGCTAAAATATATAGATGATATTCTCATCTTAGACAGAAGCATACATGAAATACATGAGCTACAAAAAGAAATTCCGTCCTTAAATTCACATACCAAAAATAAAATCCCTTTTCTTGATGTATTGATAGACACTAATAATAATACTTTTACTACGGCCCCATTTAAAAACAAATAGCATAAACCCGTGCATTCTCAGCTGTAAAAATGTACGTCATATTACAAAATAGCTATTATACGAAATTTATAAACGGTGCAAAAGCAAATTCTTCAATAAAAATGCTTTTCTATACTGAACTTGAGAAGAAAAACTATAAACAAACTCTCATTAATAATGGCATTCCCAATTACATTCTTAATGAACAAATTAGACGAGCTATTTGAAATATTAACACGAATAAAAAAGAAGAAATACATCCTCAAATAATTCTAAATATATCAAACTACTCTACCGAAATTAAATACATTTTAACTACAATCAGGAGGAAAAATTTCTAAAAAACTCATAAGTTCGAATATTCTCCCCACTGATCCCAGGAACAAAATAAAATTAATTATATACTGTACTAAATTTAATACAACAAAATTAATCATTTACATTAATTCTATCCGTCAACCAGCGATTTACAAGACCATCGTATATCAATTTAAATGATTGTTGGGAGATTGTATCTCTGAAAAAAATGTCAATATATAAACACACACACACACACACGCACACACACATATATATATATATATATATGTGTGTGTGTGTGTGTGTGTGTGTGTGTGTGTGTGTGTGTATGTGTGTGACTAGCAGACTTAAATTTCATTTGAATCTCCCAACATTTAAAGGAACTTTACTGTCCACATTCCCGGTTTAGACAGATAGTAATTGACAATACAACTATACTCCAACACGAAAATAATAAACAAAAACTTAAAATTATGAAGCCCTGTATTTGAGAGAATTGTGGCCAAAAATAAATAAAAATCAATTACAAGCATAGCAACAAAATTCTAAAATGCTTACAGCTGCAAATTAAAAAAAATTACTTATATAATTGTTAAAACTACAATTAAAAATATTTTAAAAGACGTTATTACAACTCTATTACTAATTGCATAAGTTATCTCATTTAAAAAGCGATAAAAACATTTTTCAAATTTTACGGCGATATGCTCACATACTCATAACTTAATTCTTTGTCATAGAAATTCAACCGCTGAATATGATCTCAGATGAGAGTGAAAGTACTTGGGAAAACAAATAACATATGAAAAAAAAACTACGGATTTTTTCTTGATCAATTTCCTACGACAACTAAGAAACCTAAACAGGGAAACTTGGATGAGTTCCACCACGGAATAAGTGAACGTGCGGCGTATATATATAAAATTCCAAGAGGATAGAATCCAGGTAGAATAAGAATATAATAAAAAGGCTTAAACACTAATATTCCATGGTTATAATTTATTATATTGGAATCGTAATTACGATCCAATTCATCAGACCTACAAATTCAAAAAGATATCAGAAAAATGGTTGTAGTCACCCCCTCCATCTTCCCCTTTTTCTTTTCTTTTCTCTCTCTTTCGCATCTTCTGATTTTAAGTTTAGATTATTGTGCGTGGTGTCACCACAAATGTTTAAACACATTTCCGGTGTGTGTTTTAAAATTAATTTAGGCCAGCGTAATGAATTATGCATCGGTAAATAATTCGTATTTATCTTTATCTCACTCATATAAAGTATTTTCTGACTTCTCATTAAAATTTCTCTCTATTAAACTTTACTACTCACCTTCCCTTTTAAGCCTTCCTGTTCTTCTCTCGTCTGTTACCCCCCTCTAGAGCTTTCATTTACCTCTCAAATTCGTCCCCCACTCTCATACATACACTCACATTAAATTTTATTTTTTTTATTCCCGGAGTTATTTTTTCTGATTTCTTTTTGAATTTGTAGGTCTGATGAATTGGATCGTAATTACGATTCCAATATAGTAAATTATAACCATGGAATATTAGTGTTAAACCTTTTTAATATATATATATATATATATATATATGTATATATATATATATATATATATATATATATATATATATATATATATATATATATATACGATCAGAATATAGTTTTAAGATATATTGTATTTATGAGTACATGTGCTCAAAATCAGAGATTGAGCGAATGCAAATATAAAAGCTGCCTTGTGTATGTAAGAACGTTCTTGAAAGTGGCTTTTGAGATTTACTTTCTGAATTGGACTTATTTTATATTATGTGCTAGGTTTTCTCTTGGCAAATATTTATGGGTCTCGCGCGATACTAAATTTGGGCAGCAATACTTGCATGGTTCCCTTGTAAAATAAAAGAAGAAAAAAAAAGAATATTCTTTAGTTTCACAGAATTCGAAAATTGGTGGAATGTACGATGTGCTGATCGAGTCCCACGTCTGCCTAGTGTGAAAAGTCGCTAGGCTTTTTGTTACCTGGTCAATCTGCGTCAGAATGTTCGAGCTCTCCACCTATGTGGGCATTTTCTCTTCGATAACACTTCAAGAATCGTGTCTGCTTTACGTAATTTCAGATTATGAATGCTGACATTTTATATGAAACATACTTTACGATGATGCCTTCAAAAACCTTCCTGTAAATCAGTATATCCCCAGAGCCAAACATATGATAGCACACGCGTCACATAGTGCGGAACTAAGGATCTAGAAATGTCTTTTGTTCAACATTGTTATATGACGTTATATCCAAATTCTTAACTATGTTATGCGCAATTCTACTAAAATGAATAAATAAAAATCGCTGATGAATACAGCCTTCACATTCTTGAAAAGATCCCAAACAGTCCTGTGATATACACATAGGAATGTGCATATGAATCATTGGCTGAACACGTGTCTAATTGCTGTCTCGAGAAGGAAATTATCTATTTAAAGTGTGGCTTTCAAGCATTTTAAATCTCCGATCTCAAGTAGTACAAGTTTAACATAGACAAATAACAAATACAAAAGCCTTCAACCTCTATAAAAGAAATGTTACTGGGAATAATCTTCACAGGGGAAAAAAACGCCAAGTAATTAGACAGTCAAAACGTGGGAAGGGATTCCACTTCCAAACCTTCATCCATTACGCTAACAAACTTACAAACAGATTGAATAAATAATCACTTCATTTGGTCAATGGATTCGTTATTGGCAACTCAATTTGAAAGTAAATAGAATAAATTTTCTTATTGAAAAAATGAAATATTTTTTCAGTGCCAATATAAAAGCATCTTTGATATTGGTTGAATCATTATCGCCATTTATTTTGTTTACAAACACCGTTTCGCTAAATATTTATCCCAGTCTTTGTCAAATGTGTGGTTATCATTCAGCATCGTGAATTTTTATCAAAATTTTCCCAGAACTTCTATTAGGGTAATTCAAACATCGAAGCATCAAAACAAATAAATATATAAAAAAAGCAAATTGCTGAAACTACAGATTATTCAAGCATTCTGTTATAAATCCCAAGCTGTATATTTGAGAGAAAAACCGTAATTTTAATGTACTTTAATAAGACAGTAATATTCAGTTTCTCATAAGATACAGAAGATGCCAAAAGACATGATATTTTATCCCATACCATCCCCTTAGCGGATTAAATTGCACATTCTGCTCATATTATTTTTTCGTCAAATATGTGTTTGGCCTCCTTCGCTTAAAGACATATTCACTAATGTATCTATTGTTTATTGAATTGCAAGCATAAAATGGAACCTAATTATTGATAACATAATAATCGCTTGGAAAATCGAATATTTCGTATAGCCAGCAGGTAATATTTTTTCTTAAACACCCTAATAACAAAGGGGAAATTAAATTAAATTTCCAAAGGACATATCATAGTCTGTCTCTGTAGCTCACAATATATACTTTAACAGTACTTTCTTACCTGAGCTGAACAACAATACAAATAACTTTATCTGAGAATCGTTTACCGATATAAAAAGACTTCAACATTAACGAACTACTTTTGACATACGAGCGTGGGACTGAAAAGTTCCTAGGCTGACTGTGAAGTAGTGACGCAGAGCTGTGAAATCTTGTATGCATTCATTTCAGCACTGCATGCTAATAACTGCATTGTTTCTTTCCCCTTACACTGACATCTGACTGTTCAAAGAAAACTTCAAAAGTAACTAGTAGCGATTTGTTTTGAAAGTGAACAAAATTTAATTTTAACGTCCAACAGTGGAACAAGACCCTTGGGAGGTCCGCACTGCACCTCAGGATATGGTATCAGCCAGCCGTTATCCAACCATGTTTAACACCTGGTTACATTCCTTAGGCGCTATTTCGGACACAGGATACTCTGCTATCTTGTTTTATGGGCCCGTTGGTACTTGATTTCCGACCCACTTCCATGACGCTTTACACGATTTCTTTTTCTGATCGAACTTGACGCTAAAGTCAGGCTCCTCTATGGTGGCAGCCGTACACAGGGATGATTTTCTTGCGAAGAACACTGCAGGCCAAAGAGTGATTCCCACTACCTCTAGTCCTTTGATCCCATTCATCCCGATCAAGAAGTCGAAACCAAGTAGCTTTTCACTAGCCACCAGTACGACAATCTTGACAGCACTTGCACCTTGCATCCGGAAAGCAACGACTTCGATCCCACAACAGCCTCTGATTTCCCTGTCTATCGTTGTTACGCATACAGGACACTTTGTCCACGACTAGCATATCTCTCTGCTGGCTATAGGCAGCGAACACCCAGTATCGACCAGCGTGATGACGGTTCTGCCATCAAAATGGACCCCGATCACAGGTAGTTCAGGTCTGGAGAAGATACTGGTACTGATATATCTCTTCTCACGTTTTCTCGGACAGTTTCGAAACATATGGCCAACCGTATGGCAACGTTAACAGCATTGAACCACGGTATGGCAACAGTAATAGGGCATTGCATTGCTTTCTCCTCGTTCTTGTCTCCTGTCATTTTCTCGGTTCTGGCAATCTTTTGCAATGTGGTTAACTCCATCGCATCTAAAGCATTTTCTGACACGAGCGTTCGTACTTACCGGGCCAGCGCTGCCACAACGAGTTCTCCTATCTCATAATCGCCCAGGCTCGGGTATTAACTTTAAATTAAATTTGGGGTTTGCCATCGTTTGTCAGTAGACGTCTTGCCTGGTTTTTGCACGTCCTCACGTTGAGAGCGCCTCTCGACTGAGAAAAATCTGCTGTCAAATAGCTCTCCCAGTCCCAGACCCACGTTGACTATTGGCTAATACCTGCCCAGTATAGTTCATATGAAAATAGTCAGCGTCACCTACTCTAAGTAAAATGTTTTTTTCCATCAGCCCATTTTAGAAGATGACGCAAGTTCTGGTAAAGCACAGACAAATAACTCAGAGTCTTTCATCTGGCTGACTTGATTCTATAACACTCGCCAGTATTCGAACTTTTTTTTCAGTAGTAACGTTGGATGATCTCATCTGATGTAGAGTTGTACAAAATGATTTTAAACACGTTTTAATTGATTGTTCCTCCCAAATTACCAACTGCATTATTATCTCCTTCATATTCTACAGCTTGTCCACTTCTCGGATGAGTCACAGATACTTCTACAGCATTTCGTTCTCTTTTACGTACACTCAGTTATCTGCCTGAAAAACTATATCAGTTTTTTTTCTTACAGGCGATGGTTCGTTTGAATCACAAACTCACAAGGAATGCGTTTTCATTCTCTCAGACACGTTAATTCCTTCTACACATAAACTTCGTAACTATTCGGACGTGGTGTTATGGTTAGAAAACTTGTCTTCAAGATCAGTTTCAACTGTGTAGTGAGTTTGATCCTCTCTGATTGCATCATGTTTTCGAAATTTAGCCACATCTAAGCGGCTTGGTATAATAGCTAGCAAGCTTGTCTCGCTAAAACAGTTACGTCTGAATAGTGAGTTCGATGCTCACTGGGTGCTCCACACTCTCGGCCGTGTGCCACATTTATGCTTCGAAAAAAGAATTTAGGCTACTCAAGGCGGTGTATTGCTTGGAAAGCTTGTTTCACTAGAACAATTACGACTGAGGAGTGATTTCGATCCTCACTGGGTGCCTCCTACTTTCGGCCTTGTACCACATCTAAGCTAAGTTTGGAAAATTACCATACTTCGTACCTATTTTAGAATCGCAGTCACTTGTACACTTTCACACGGATCATTGTTCTTCTTATCAAATGAGATCTTTTTTAATATGTCTAGGTCTTTACTTTTTCTGAGATAAATTGTCGCATTCACTGAAGAGGCTGATTAATTTTGGTCTCTAGATCCACATAACCTGAATTTGTTCTTCCCTTGTGTCTTACCTAAATTTCTTAGTTCTTATGATTTTGGTTCGCGTCGCTATTGGCACATAACACGTTTCTTTCAATGAATTTCCCAAACGCAATCATTTAATTTCCATTTCGCTTCTGAAAAGTTCATAAACTTTTTCTGCTCAGTTTCCCAGTTTTTACTTTCGCTTTTTGCCGCTTGGAAATATGGAAAGTCCTATTAGGATTCATACAGGCTTGGGGTTATGGAATCGAATTTTTCCCACAATGTTTTTGTCTTGTCTTCGAGTATACAATGCCAGTCTAAATACTGACATTGTCCCTCTGACCTTTCGATTATAATATATTATTATTATTATTATTATTATTATTGTTGTTGTTGTTGTTGTTGTTGTTGATACCCATACTACTCATCTTCCTCCTACTATTCATTCATTCTCTCTTCAAACAATTATTATACTGAGGTAAACACTGAAGATTAAGTTACAACAGGTTTTCTTAACTTCGATCTGTTCAATAATACCGTCGTCTAAATAAATCAAACTCTCGGCAAATGGCAACACTTCCAATCTTCATTCACTTTCTTTGACTCCGTTCCTAGTATTAAGAAAGGTCCCAAATAATAAAAAGTTACACGATTGTTACTTTAACGTTCCACAACTTCCCCAATTCTCTGATGTGAACAATATGCCGGCATATTTTTCACTTGCTATATTCACCATCTTTTCTTCTTGCGTACTACCAGCAAATCTGATCTTATTTTGGATCGAGTTATATCTCACAGACCAAGAGTGTTTTTATGTGCTTCATTGTTTACGAGTGATTCTGGTTTGTCCATATATCCTTAGTAAACACATGTCAACACTTGCACAGTTGCCCGTAGATCGCCTTAACTACTCAATATTTATTTTTCTAAAATTCTTTCTTAGATTAATTTTCAACAGTCGTTTATATTTATGTGGATTACTCTCTCATTCTTCTTTCCAATGAGTTTACATTTGCTGTTTTCTTGTATTTATATTGGCATACATAGAATTGATTCTCATGGCATTGTTTTCGGTCTCGGTTTTCTCTTTTTTGTATTGCAGTTTTGGGCATAGTTCTTTCTCGTCTTACCTTTATGGTCCTGTGAACCCCGCTTCGTCTCCTTTGATTAGACGTGTCTCCGCCATCTTTGATGCTGAATTAATTTTTATCCCTCTTTTCTCTTAATTTCAATCCTCTAGACGTTGTCTCTTGGTTGTAATGCTTTATAAATAATCAAAATCTTTCTTAGACTGTGATACAAATGTGTGAGTTTCTATATTAATGAAGAGTTCGAAGTACTTTAAAATAGACAAAGTATAAGTATTTATTTATTTAAATAGATTTGGTCTCTAGTATATTTCTGAGATTAATTACTAAATTCCCATTTCATTTCTTTCTCAATGCTGTTGCTGCTTTCCAAAACATATAGGCGGTTATAAACCTGCTTTTAGCTGAAAGTTCTGATGGATTCTAATTTGGGAAGTTCAATTCCTTTCGTTACTTCTCTTACTTCCCTTGTTGATTTTCATCATTGTCCATTTTCAAATACCAAATATCATTTCTAAATCGTGATTGAACATTCTGACCATCTATCTAATAGTTCCCAGTTCCTTATTTTCTCACTGATTGTCTACACCAATAGAAAGTAGTGACACCTTCTTAAAGCCAAGTGACATAATTTCTACCCAGTGCTCCAGCCAGGTTTTCACCATTTTGACACATCATCGAATTCCTCCAGATATTTTCTCGTGCACAACGGATCTTTTTTTAGGATTTCGATAATGAACGATTGTCTCAAACTTCATTACACACAATTTACTCGGTTCTCTGACAAAAGAGAAAGAAATGATATCTTGCCTACTGCCTATTATTATTATTTGGACATTTGTAGTGATTGTGTTCCTTTCTGTAATTATTGGACATTTAACAATTGTTTTTCTTCGACATCCAATAAATAGAATTGTTATAAATCTTTATTTAAGATGTCATCGAATGGAGTTTGGTTAACGATTGAACTTTATTGCATGTTCTCGGAAAATATGTAATATTTTCTTAACTTTTATATTGATATATCAAAATTATAAGAAAAATATTTCAAGTTTTTATTCATGCTCACCTAGGGGATCAAAAGGGAAGATAGATTAAAGTCAAAATGTCACAAAATATTTAAAGTTCAGAAATAAGTTTTTATGCACAAGCAAGTTAGGTGTAACCCTTGAAATTACAATCCGATCCGTTTTCTTTAGGTGAAGAACGAAAATCGTAATTTCACCAATAAGATTGTAAGATAATTGAAGCAAGAATTCCGTTTACAAAAATAAATACGCTGCACACAAACATAGGGAAATAAATAAATTCATAAGTTGATATATAATCGATTATAGGGTTATTCAGTTGGTAGTAATACTAACTGAGTTTGCATAGTGTGTGACATTCAGGCTTAGGTGCGAGTAGCTTATTCATACCGGGCAGAGGGATATTTGGACAAACATTGCATTATCCAGGTTAATTAGATCTCCTTCGTGGCTTCCACAGACGTCTGGCTTTTCCTGTATCTATTTACTCGCCGTTGAAATCCCATTAACAAAATGAGGGAAGACCAGACGAAACAGCTGATGGCGATCTTGAAAGAGGATTTTGCACATTGTTTGGAAAAGAGGAAAATGCCAAAATAAATCTGTGACAATCCAACGGAAGAATTGAAGGAGATTAAAAGTCGATTGGAGGAGAATTATGAATGAGAGAAAATGGTCATATATGTGTGTGTGTGTGTGTGTGTGTATGTGTGTGTGTGTGTGTGTGAGTGTGTGTATGTATGTGTACTAATATATAGATATACAGATTCAACGACAATTTTTTCTAATCTTCGAATCTCCCTTTATATCACAGCCCATAGATGCTCCCTAGGATTCATATATATATATATATATATATATATATATATATATATATATATATATATATATATATATATATATATATATATATATTGAAAGAAAGAAAAGATGTATGATAAATTGGAACACTTTTCTGAAGCGTTTCAGCCGTTAGTTCATCGGACTGAGTTTTTTGATGTTGTTATGACGACACATGCGCATGAACGAGAGACGCTGGGAGTTTAAAACTTTTCGAAACTTTTTTTTTTGCAATCCACCCAAATTCATCTATATTCTTTTTCCATTTCTTCCCATCATCTTTGTTTTTTAATATCCCGGATTTTGATAACAGAAAATCTGATAAGAATGGTGAAACGTTGCAAGAACCTGGACGTACATTTACTGTGGCTGGAATAGCGATTCAAGCTCTTTCTACACATTTTCGTCTTAGTGAATTATGTTCTCTTTTAATTAGAGTAGCATTATTTATGGCAAAATTGTAATCATTTTCTATACGAAGAACTGCCAATTTGTTTCGCATGCGTGTTTTTTAATGTCTCTTATGTGTTCATATAATCTTCTATTTAAACTTCTTGAGGTTTCTACAATATATTCTTTCTAGCAATCATTGCAATTATAGAGTAAATTCCTCCTTCAAGTTTTGGAGTGTTGTTTTGCTTTGTATTGCTTCAGTCGTTTATTGTTTTTGATGTAGTTATGACGAATTGTATGTTGAGTTTAGATGAATTCTTTTTTTTATTGTAGTCCCTATAGAGTTAGTGGGTAGAATAATATCTTTTTTTATTCGTTGTGTTTGTCAGGAGGGGGACAGCTTTTCTATTTTGGAACATTTTATGAGCCTTTTGTTTCTCATTAAATATGAAATAGTGTATTGAAGGGTCTTGAAAGTATTTCCATTGAGTGCAGGATACAATAATAATGTCTAATTGTATTTTGTTGTTATGATGGAAATAGACGCGTTTATTACGTCATTTTCGTTAGTTGATTTTCGGTAGACATTAAGTTTTAGACTACTATTAAATGTATGTATATTTTGGCAGGTTTTATTGGGGCAAGATTCTTTCAACGTCATATGTTCTTTTTTTCGTATGTATGTAGGTGTAATTGTTATAAAAAGTAAAAACAAAAGAATGGAATACGATGGAAAAAAACATACCGACCATCGATCTCTCGACTTTTCGGTTCTTATGTGTAATTTGTGTATAGTAATTATGGTTTTTGTGAAGGATAATAGAGTAGTTGCTTTTTGCTGTCTGCGCGGTTTTCAATAAATTGTTCCTTCCTGTAGACTGTTTGTCCACTAAGGCTCATTATCATCTGTTATTAAATGTTTGTACGCGGTTTCATATACCTTACTACGAGTGAAATTAGAATATGAACTGCCTCAATTAGTATTTGAAATCTGATCCCCTATCCCCTTTTTCATGCTGTCCTTCTGTCATGTATTTTATGCTTACCTGTTCAAATTTAAACGCCTCTAAATTACCATCGTGATTATTATTTAATATTACCATCAGAATTAACTTTGTTATTCTGTATGGAAGCTTGAGAGTGAATGAAAATTAACGGGAATATAATATGTTATGCAAACAAGTGGTTAAAATCCAAGATGCATTATATAGAATATTCTGCCACTATTTTAATTTAGACTTGAGGATTCTTATTAATGCTATTACAACAAAGAATGTAACTATTAGTGAACAATGAACATCGTATCTGTCTTTATTTTCCAAGATTCGTTTGCTTCGAAAAATCTCAATTATAAATATATTTGTCGAGTAGACAATGAAGTGGCTGTAATGTATTCATCCCAGTATTTTTACACTCTATAGAATTGATTGAATCTGTTGAATTCATCGACTTAAGGATGAAATCGTTTTCAATTCAGTGCATAAATGTTGTTAAAAATACAGATTAAAAGTTGTTTTTGATTGTCTGTTGTTTTCTTTTCATAGTTTTGTTTATTCCACTTAGCGATGCATTAACAATTTCACAATTCCAAAACCGTGACTCACTTTTCATTAACATGCTACTTCAGCTGCAAGCTAATCGAATATTAGATATCATCTTGTATTTAAAAGGTTTGATGCTATCTTCAGGCAGACTAACGGCAGGAAAGAAATAAATCACTATCTGGGTACATTCTGCTGATATCTGGTTAATTCTATTACATTTTCACGAAATTAATTTAAACTAATTTCCTATTTCTCGTCGAATTCTCCTAAAAATTATTATTATTATTCTCCATTAAATATTGAAATAGTTGGGAAAGAAAATGGCGGAACAATTTACAGTGTGCAAAATGGAATCAGGGATTCGAGTTAAATTTCCATCTGAAACTGTTCACTAACACTCTTGGGAAAGGAAGGAAAACCTCTCTTTTCTTTCAACTTTGACTTTAAGGAAGATCTGAATTATTTCGAGTTTTGCTTGTCAGCCAGTCTATGCGAATGAAAAATCTGGTTTTATAAACCGTAGAGAATGCTAAGGGAAAACAATCCACAATATTTTTTAAGGATAATAAGAATAAAACACAGTTAACAGTTATTTAAAAAAAGGAAAATATCACATAGAGAGCCATGACCACTTATATCATAAAAGGATATAAAAAGACATGGGAAGAGAGAGAGAGAGAGAGAGAGAGAGAGAGAGATAATAAAGAAAAGGGTCAATAATCGCCTGTGTCCTGAAAAGTATTCTGTTTACGCTTCATCCGCATTTACGACTTTTTTGTTTTTACAATAGCAAACATTTCTGAACAAAGGATATTACATTCAGATGTTTACATTTTTTTTTAATTTAAAGTTTCTTCTGGCATGTTTCGCACTAAGACATTATGCTGCCAATTAAGTAATGAAGAAAGAAATTGTTATCCGTTATCACAATTTAGCAAAAGCTTCATTCACAGAAATGTGCTATAATATATATATATATATATATATATATATATATATATATATATATATATAGAGAGAGAGAGAGAGAGAGAGAGAGATTTGCACGCTCCAACATTACACAACCGTTAATAAGTAGCTCATTCTAAAAACATCTTTCGGTCGGAAACACATTTATTTCGTCTCCGAGTTTTGATTCTAAAGGAAAAAATCCTGCTTGATGATGAAGACATGATCTCTGAAAATACTAGCTGAATTTTAAAAATACACCATATACATCTGACAATTTTATACATAATAATGCTTATATTATGTCTATTTACGAAGGGATTTCGCCATTAATTGCATTAATATTGCTAATTGATTCAAGGTATGATTATCTCTTTATAATATATATATATATATATATATATATATATATATATATATATATATATATATATATATATATATATATATATATGAATAAATATAGTCTTAAGGTGTGCTATATTTATGGGATAAAATGCTCAATATCAAAGATAGAGCGTGTTTAAACGTTTGCGTTGACCAGGAAAGAGACTGTCACCTCTAAGTGTTGTCTTCTATGTTCACTTATATATATATATATATATATATATATATATATATATATGTAAAAGTGAACATTGAAGTCAACACTCAGAGGCGACAGGCTTTTTCATGCTAGACGTAATCGTCAGGCCACGTGTGTTTTTTTCTCGACTATATATATATATATATATATATATATATATATATATATATATATATATATATATATATCGGTTCCGCATTGATATGGCGAAGGTCCACGATCATCATTCTCTATTTATTCTCTGATAAGCAATCACGACTATCGGTGGTTCGTTTCTCAGAATCGTTAGTCTGACCCAATAACGAAAAAAATTATTTGCTCCCTTACTAAACGTGCACGGTTGTCGGTCCT
The DNA here is from genome assembly GCA_964036315.1 of Acanthosepion esculentum. Taxonomy (NCBI): domain Eukaryota; kingdom Metazoa; phylum Mollusca; class Cephalopoda; order Sepiida; family Sepiidae; genus Acanthosepion; species Acanthosepion esculentum. Next base: position 3,307,993 of record OZ038495.1, read on the forward strand.
ACTGTAGGCCTTATTCACTAGTTTAATTATTCGTTGCATATAACTTTATATCCCTTAGTACCTACTTTGTTGAACTGTAGGAATACTTCTTAATTTATTCCGTAAATTTCTTGGGCCATGTATATTAGCTATTCACATGTTATATTTTTATTTTCTGCCATTATATTTATATAAAGCATTGTCCGTTGTGAGTAAGTCTGTTTCATATTTCTTCTTCCGTTGCCAGAATTATGGCAAAAATATTTTATTATCTCATATACCCAGGCCTCATAATGACCGTCTTCCTTTCTAAGGGGATAAAAATTTGAGAAATCGATGTCAGTATTAACGACATAATTTATTTTGAGTGTGAAACATTGAAATATTTTCCTAATTATTTGGCGATCAATTATTAAACTGTCACTTGGTTTTATAGCGCAAAATTCAGCAGAAAATTCAAGAGATGTCAATTAACTAAATGTTGCGTTTTTTCTTCTGTATTCTGAGTACTACAAAAAGGAAATGAATCTAACTGTATTTAATCTTTTCCTAGTCTATGCTTTGTTCTAGTACAAGCAAAGACGTGGAGAAATGCGTCTGCAACATTTAAAAATAGCTTTTCACTTCCTAAATGAATTTAATAATAAATTGACTACTTTCTTATTTTCTCACTAACAGCTAGTTTCCCTACGATATACTGATGACATAGGTCATTCAAAACAATTATATGAATGATATTGATCGAAAAATTCAAATGTTTTAAGTATCATTTCAGATAAACAATTCCAAAAACTATGATCTTGAATTGAAATAAGAGAATTTATGATACATACCGTAAATCCAGCTTACATTTCAGAATGGGGGGGTAACATATTCCAAACACTTTAAATACCACGGTATTGGATCACTTAAAAGAGATTTAAAATAGGTGATAAGGAAAATGGACAGGGGATAACTTACGATAGGGCCACCGTAAGATACTATCAATAAAAAAATACTGACCAGAAAATACAAGTCATTTTGAATAGTGTTGTAAGATTTAATATCTACTATTGATTGTATGTTCACACACCAATTTATTCAGAAAGGACTCCAATTATTATCTATACGCAACCGTTGTATCAAATCGTCGATTAAAATGTCTTTTAATGTCTTTTAAATTTAAAAGAGACTGTCCTTCATCAGAACCTTTAGACTGGCGCTAAATCATCAAAAAAGAGATCTTTACCTAATCACAGAAAATAGATGAATTGTAGGTTTCCAAGAGCAACAAATGCGGTTGTCGTTTGTTATCTTGAAGAGAAAATAAAAATGCAATCAAGTTCTTAACATTTCACAAATCGAATTTCCTGAAAAACTGTTTTAAGAATAAAAATTTATAAATTTCAACCAACGTTAAAGCTTTTTACAAAATTGACCAAAGATGAACAGTAAAAATTGTGGCGCCATTGTTCGCTGACCTCTTTGATTTGTCATTGACGGTTGATAACCTTCTTCATGTTTGGAGCATCTTATTGTCTCGAATCTCTCCAGAAACAGCCTTTCTGCTTGTTTCTAGCGCTAGTTTTCACGCCTATTGATGACATTGTTTCATGTCCGGGCGGCGATTCCAGATCATTTTCATTGCGATTAGATAAATAGGGTAATGTTCGGTAAGGCATTCTCTCCGAAGGTGTCACACACACACACACACACATTCTAAAACACACACACATTCACACACTCACACACACACACACACACACACACACACATACTGCGTGTTTATATATCTAAATATGTCTGCGTGTTTGTGTATTATAATCTGATCGTGTATGTATTGTCTTTTGCAAGAGTTCACTGTTCCAAACCCATATCGTCAATTCAAATGTATCTAAGTTGTAACGTAGTTCAGAGCAGCATTAAGTCTTAACGTTTATTCCAACTTAATTTCAATAAAAACAAAATAAATAAAAAAACTTGTGCATTTTTTCAGCAGTTTCTTCTTTAAATAAGTTTCTAATTTTAAACTTAATATAGATTAAATTTAAAATTAGTAATTTTTAATTTTATAGTATAATTTAATATTTATTTGTTAGAATGAATTCTATTTTAGTCTAACACTAACATTAAAGCAATAAATAATTATTATAACGAAAGTTCGTTGTCAAGTTTTTTGAATTCTCATATACTTGTATTTTGATTGGTCATTCCAGCTTATGTAACAACTTTTCCCCTAGCGAGGGGTGTTTGCTTGATTTGAATGATTTGAACCCTTTAAAACCTATTCTTCTACATTCAACACCATCACTTGATAAAACACCAGAATTGATGAATCACAATTGCTATTTTTCTAGTGATTTTATAGCATTTTTATGTTAAAATTTCGAATAAATGATTATATTTGTTCTACCCTGTATTGAGTATTCTTTTAAGAGTATTTGTTGGTTATTGGAATTTATTCCGTATACACCAATCCTATACTTGGCCATATACATACATACATACATAAAAACATACATACACACACACACACACACACACACACATATATATATATATATATATATATATATATATATATATATATATATATATATATATATATGTAATACTGAATTATTATTGTATAAAAACGGCTAATCTCATCACAAAGTCTACCACTTGGTTTGATGATACCATTTACCTAAAAATATTTTTTTTTGTATTCTATGGGACGAACATTACCAGATTAACTAAAATGAGATTTAGGGAAAAGTATTTCTGATTTTAATATATAAAATGTGGGAAGAAATATTTCTTCATGGGACAAACGTATATGAGAAAATAATAGAAATCGATGAATTCACACTTGAACAGTTTTGCTGATTTTTTATTTGATAAATTTGGAAGATACAGAAAATGACATTTTTTCGTTTTATGTTGATATGGGGAGGGAATTGCAAAGTTTCACTGGTGTTATGGAATTCTTCGATTGTTATTTGTCAGTAATATTTGGAACGCAAAAGAAAGGATGGAGTCCTCGCTATTCATGTGAATCCCAATTTTTGCGATAATTAGTTCGAGTTTTTATTTTACTGCGCCTCTGTGTGCGTGTGTGTTTGTGGGTGTGTGTGTGTGTGAGAGAGAGAGAGAGAGAGAGAGAGAAAGGAATACAGAGATCGAGAGAAATAGCTAGAGAAAGACAGAAGAGAGACAGATAGTTGGCATTAAAAAGCTTTTAATCGATAATAACTGTTTAATATACATGACGATATAGTGTTAATCACGGAAGGAAGTTAAAAGAGAACAAACTGTGCGCTTTGGTACTAATCTATATTCATTTTTAAACCAGAAATTTGCACCAACAGGAAGTAGCGATATCAAACGTCTTAATTTGCAAAGATCGATTAGTAAATCGGCAGGGTGAGAAAAAAAAAACTATTCACAGAAAATGGAGCAAATGTTCATTATTATGTAAGCGTTTGAAATTATGCCTTGATCAACAACAGCTCCCAAAAATTCCCGGAACACTTAACTGAAGAATTTCTAATTAAATTTGACGGAATAAACAAAGAAGTTAAACGTTAAAAGCAAAAAAGAAATCGAATTCCTTGAATGTTGAATATTCGTGGCAAGATTATTTTAATGAAAAGTACACCTAAGCCTTTTTCTAATTAATAAGACCTGCGTGAAGAGATTTGATAAAATATCATAAAACATTAAGAATCCATTAGTATAATTAAGATATTTTCGTGAAGGTTTTCTCAATTACACACACACACAAACACACACACAAACATATGTTTTTAGCTATATGTATATACAATTGTGTATTTGGGCAGTAATCGCTCTTTTATACAAGTTTCATTAAAAAAGACTGCCAAATTACAAGGATTGTGTTTATTATTTAGTTTTTGTTCTGTTCCTATAATATTCTTCTTTTCTGGACATAAATGTTGTAAAAATATATTATTCATAAAATCATTTGTGTACATTTGAGACTAGTCTGTCTTCAATTTTTAAATGTCTAACGTCCGTAGTAGTGAGTTAACTGAAAAATTTAGCAATGGCAGGATATTTATATCGTGTGCAGGTAGATAGGATGGTAATGGACGCAAGGCTGCAGGTCTGTATCAGACTGCGTTTCAAGATTGATGGGAGCCGAGTCATATGCAGGGTCTTTTACCCTCTGATCACTCACCACCGGAATACTTTTGCCGATTGTTTATTGCACAGACTGCCGACCAGTTATTTGTCACTTCAGTGTTGTTTACGGATGAGGTAAAGTTTGGAAGAATGGAATAACAAATTTACACAACCAACGTTTGTCATCGGATCGCAATTGCCATTGTACATCAGACATCAGAATCTGTTTACGATTAATGTTTGGACTAGAATTGTAGCTGACTGCCGCTACGTTCTCCCAGTACGTTTTACAGGAGCTATATACAGATACTTTATTTCAAACACACACCCAGACTTGCTAGGAGATGTATCCCTGCTAATACAAAGAGACATGTCGTTCATGCATGATGTTTCTCCAGCATATTTTAGTTACAGTGGTCTCAATTCACTGGCTGACATCTACCATGAAGCATGATTAGGTAGGGGAGGATGGGTTCCATGACCTGCACGTTCCCCTGACCTCAGTCATTTGGATGTTTATCAGTGGGGCCAATTAAAACAAATGGTTTATGAAGCAGATATAAAAAATACAGAGAGCTATATCAACATGTCAATGGGGTTTGAGAAACCATTGAACGCTGGAGCATTTGTAATGATCCGACGGGTGCATGCAGGTGTAGAAGCAGGCAGAAGACATTTTGAATATTTGTTATGAGTTGCTGTGTTGAGGTACAACGATGGCCTTTTGGACATATGTTTATATGGACATTTTACTTTGGTTTGATTTCTGCCAATATTTCTAAATGTTTTTTTTTATACCCTACACACACACACACACACACACACACACACACACACACACACACATATATATATATATATATATATATATATATATATATATATATATGTGTGTGTGTGTGTGTGTGTGTGTGTGTGTGTGTGATACAAAATAGGATGACAAGGTTAAAAACAGTGCAATACTAAGAACATCACAGGCAATGAAACCATTCTAGCAAAAATACAACTTAGGTGGGTGGTCATATTGTGAGAATGGATGAGCATAGGCTTCCAAAGAAGGTTCTGTATGGACAATTACCAAACTGCAAGCGTTCATTTGGACGTCCACGCTTATGCTAGAAAGACAAATTGAAAGATAACTTGAAACGTCTCCATTTCGATCTGAAAATCTAGGAAGCTCAAGCATCAACTCGAGGAGTGGCGTAAGACATGTTTCATTAAGTTTAAGGGTTTATGCACGCATAAGTTTAAAACGAAAGGTACCATCCAATGCTGACCCTCATTTATCGTTCACGATGGGATAGTCCACTAACACACACACACACACACACACACACACACACACACACACACACACACACACACACATATATATATATATATATATATATATATATATATATATATATATATATACAGCCATGGCCAAAATTATGGAGCACCTATAAAAAAAATTGAGATAATAGTTTAAACCTACGTATTTAAAGGTTAAGAATCGTACAGTGAACAATTGAGAGCAAATGTAAAATATTTAACAGGAGATTGTAGTATTTTTTTGCTTTAAAGCCTCTCTCAAGAGCTTTAGCTGAGTTTCGTACTAAATTCATTCCAATATTCAAAATGATTTATTGTCATACTAAAGGTTGTTTCGTAATTTTCGGGTAATATTTGATTCCTACCAGTGTTATAATAGTATATCTAATTGAAAATGCCTCCAAAGAAGCAGCTTTCAGAGATTAAAAGGGCACAAATTGTTGCTTTATCTGATGAAGGATATTCTCAGGTTGAAATTGCCAGGAAGATGGAATGTTCAAGGAAGGGGGTTCAAACAACGATTAAAAGGTACAAGGAAACAAAGTCTTTCAAAAACAGAAAAGGACAAGGCCGTAAAAAGTCTACAACCGCCAGGGAAGACAAATCTTTGAAAAGAGATAGGAGGAAAAGTTCTTCAGAGCTTGCTGCTGAACTTAGGGAGGGTGAAAACAAAAACATATCAGTTCGAACAGTGAGAAGAAGGTTATTAGAAGTGGGATTAAAAGGATGCAAAGCCAGGAAGAAGCCATACATGTCTCAGGCCAACAAGAAAAAACGACTGGAATGTGCAAAAACCAAGAAAATTGGACACCTGATGATTGGGGCAAAATTGTTTGGTCTGACGAAAGTAACTTTGAGGTAAGTTAACAGCTTCTCTTTCCTAAACTTTGGATGTAATAATTTTTATGTGAATACACATCCATAACATTTATTCAAAAATTGTAACAAATTCATTTTTTTTCATCAGATTTTTGGCACTCCTGGAGCGGTTTATGTTCGCCGTAGGGAAGGAGAAGCATTTCATCCTGATTGTGTGGGGTTCCAACTGTAAAATTTGGAGGAGGAGGAAGCGTAATGGTTTGGGGCTGCATGGCGTCTTCAGGCACTGGAATGTTGTACACATGTGGGGGCAGAATGAACTCCACAATTTATACTAACATGCTGGACCAGGTTCACCGAACCTCTTTGACTAAAATATTTAATAATAACATTCCAAGTGATGTAATCTTCCAAAAAGACAATGCTCTATGCCATAATGTCAAAAGTTTCAATAGGTTGGTTTGAGAAAAAAGGGATTACAGTGATGAAGTGGCCCCCTCAATCCCCAGACCTAAATCCCATTGAAACTTTGTGGTCCCATTTAGGGAAAAGAGTGAGAATGCACAAATGTTCACCAAAAAAAAAAGAATTAGAGGCCAAACTTCATGAAGAGTGGCAGAAAATAGATCCTACCACCTGCAACAACTTAGTCAATAATCTGCAAAAACGAATAAAAGCTGTTATTAAGGCCAAAGGAGGACATACCAAATATTGATTGTTGTTATTAATGTTTACTCCACTATTCTTAACCTTTAAATACATAACTTTGAATCATAATTTCGATTTTTCATTGGTGCTCCATAATTTTGGCCAAGGGTGTATATATATATATATATATATATATATATATATATATATACGACCCTATTAGGCGTTGATGAAAATGTCGGATTACCAAAATATTCAAGAAATGGTTATTGTACAATTTACCAGATTACGTAGAAAGAGTTTTATTTCCTCATTAAATTCCCTAGAAATTTCTTTTAATGAGTTATTTCTCTCTATGTTTAATCTATCCTCTCATACTACACGTATCACCATTTCTACTCTATCCTCTATTACTATACGGATCACTATTTCTAGTCTATCATCTAATACTATACGGATCAACATTTCTAGTCTATCATCTATTAATATACGGATCATCATTTCTAGTCTATCCTCTATTACTATACGGATCACCATTTCTAGTCTATCCTCTATTACTATACGGATCGCTACTCTCTATACTATTCACTATACTATTTCTCTATACTGCTTACTATTCAGTGGTTCCTTTTCGAGCGATTATTATCGAGCAATTACTATTTGTGCGAATTTTATTCTAAGGCGTTTGATATCAATAAATATCGTTCAACGGCGTTTCTATAGTTCTATCTACGATTACAAAGTCTTTACTACAACGAGCATTACAAAAGTGACAACCAGTATTCGTTAACATCGCAAACGTCACAACGAGTGTTCGTAGATATCACAAAGCTATTTTTGTTTCTTGCTTATAACCACTTTTCACCAAATTCTAGTAGGAGACAGATCTGTTAACTAATAGAGGTATGCAATGAAAGGAAACGGAAAATTTAGCGAGGGTTTTTAAAACTTTAATGAAGTTGCAACCTCACAGACATTTTACCATACACGGATTTTATATTGCAAATGCAGAAAATCGTTTATTCTTGTCGTTCGCATTTTTAATACCATTCTTTATTTTTAGGATAACTTTGAAACCAAAGCTTAGGCTGCTGAAAAGACGGAAGAATAAAATTCATTTTTACCTTTATCTATCAGCATAAGGATTAACAAGCTGCCCTCAAATTTCTGTAATCCTTTAGGACATGGACAATCATGGTCTCCACAGTTTCTTGTTTTTTTTCATCTATTTTATTCATTTATTTTTTCAACGTATAAGCAATGTATTGAGTTTGAACATAGATCACCAGTGAGCAAACACAGGCGATCCCATTATTGAATTAAGTAGATCATGTGACCATAGAGGAAATGCATATATGTAGGAAGCAGTTGACGACTGCACTTCTATTCTATCCTCTACTAATCTATGGACCCCTATTCTCTACTCTACTCACTATACAATTTTCTATTCAGATCACTATACAGTGGTTACTATTCACGCTAGTATTGACAAGCAAGTACTATTAGTGCGAGTGCTATTCGAAGGCATCTGACACCAGCATTGTTCAACAGCGTACTATAGTTGTATCTGCGATTACAAAATCTATACTACAACAGGCATTACAAAAGTGACATTGAGTATTATTTTTTTAAATTCATTCTTTATTTTTAGGATGAATTTTTTTTTAAATTCATTCTTTATTTTTAGGATGAATATTTTAAAAAATTCATTCTTTATTTTTAGGATGAATTTTTTTAAAAATTCATTCTTTATTTTTAGGATAACTTTGAAACCAAAGCTTAGGCTGCTGAAGAGACAGAAGTATAAAGATTATTTTCCCTTTATCTATCATCACAAGGATTAACAAGCTGCACTCAAATTTCTGTAATCCTTCATTCATGGCTCTCCACAGTTACTTGTCTTTTTTTTCATCTAATTTTTCAATGTATAAGCAATATTGCTTGCTTTGGCACTGGCTATGATGTCCCGTAAGAAATCGTCGATGGTATGTCACGTCTTTTGTTGCTGATGACTTTCATGACAAACATGACGTGACCTTGGTGTGCATTCATGTGCGTGCTCCTGTAAAGGAAAATGAACAGCGTGACTTTTCCTACACCTTTTGTCAAAGAGGATGCTACCGCTTAAATGGTCTCTAAAATAGAAATGAAAATATTAAAATTTGGCACTTGCATCTTAATATAACGTAAAATGATTATCCATTTATGGCCAACTCCCTGTTCCTGAAATACCTGGCACACCCGGCAAGTTAAACAGGAGTTAGTAACACAAGAAGCCAGAAGAAAGTTACATAGACAAGTGAAAACATCTGATGAATATATTCAATTTTGAAAAAAATGTGCTTTTACAAGCAAAATCCATGTACTATGTGTTGTTAAATAAATATTAACTCGACAAAAATCCATTTCCTGTAATTGATTAAATACGATATCATGAGGAAATGTATGCGACCAGCAGATTTCATTTCGTCTGATTTTTTCTTTTTCCTTTTTTTCTTTTTCCTTTTACATTTGCATCATTTTCTTTCTTTTATTTACTGAGGTGTTTTTTTCTCCTTTCCTGATAGCTATTTGCAATGAAGACCATCGATTAAGAATTTGAACTGAATGGAAAACAAATTGACGAACAAATTTTAATAATAATAATAATAATGATAATAATAATAATAATAATAATAATAATAATAATAATAATAATAATTTAGGAATTAGGAAGGAAGTAAAAAAGAGGAATAAACCTAAAATAATAAAAAAAATATAAATACGGCAAAGAAATAGATAAAGTGACGAAATTTAAGCAACTGACACACGCTATGCATCTCTCTCTTAATATATATATATATATATATATATATATATATATATATATATATATATATATATATATATATATATATATATATATACCGGGAGAAAAAGCAAAATTGTCCAAATCGTGTAAAATCAAAATTATATTTGAGAAATAATTAAAGATATCTTACTGGAATTTTCTGAGTTTTTATAACTCTACTGGACTCTACTTTGAGAAATAAGAATGGATAATTACTCTTCAAGCCTAACAGAAGAATCGTGATGAAATCGATCATAAACGAAAATGACATATTCATTATTAATTAATAACTAAGGACTGAAAGCTAATGAAGGCATGAAACAAATTAATTTATGCTTAGTCCTTTCTTCTCACTCTTCTTTTTTAATTTCATTTCCGTGTCTGCTATCAGTATTGTGTCATCTGTGTATCTTATATTGTTAAGATTGTGGTCGCCAATGCTAAATCCGGGAAGGGTTTCCAATTTTCTCAGGATTACCTCGCTGTTTAGGTTGAACAGGTCGCGCGAGAAGACGCATCCTTGCCTTACGCCCCTTTCTATTTTTGTCCATTCACTGAACTCATTCCCTATGAGCATGCGTGCTGTTTTCAGCCAGTATACGTTCTTGATTATTCTAATAAATTTCCCGAATATAGACAGGTTGCTGAGCAGTTGCATCAGATACTTGTGGAGTACTTTGTCGAAGGCCTTTGCGTAGTCTATGAAAAAAAGGCATACGTATTTTTGCATCTCTATTGCTCTTTCTGATAACATTGTGAGCATGAATATCGCGTTCCTTATTTACATTTTTAGGACTATGGTCTTCATCAAACTGTAAATAATGTACATGATACTTCATCTCAGAAATATAGACAGATATCGCGTTCCTTGTTCCGTTTTTTTAACTGTTCTTATCTTATCTCTGGCCTGATTCTGCTGCGCGCTCTATTCATTAGAATACGGATGATGAGTTTCTTCACGTGGCCCGTTAGGCTTATTTTTCTGTGGGGTTCGCATTCGTTTGCGCCTGTTTTCTTAGGTATAGCTATGGAGATAAATCTACTGACGTCATCCGGTATATGTCCGCTGTCGTAGATTTCATTTGTTATTTCTGTGATCTTGTCTATGCCAAACTCCTCTGTATTCTTTCAGTATTTAATTTGTGACTTTGGCATTTTGAGTTTATTTTACTTTAGAAAAGTGAATACCTAATATCAATATTTATAAATGATAGTCGTGACAGGACATACACAACTAATTTCGCAATAAACTATATTTCCCAAAAGATTTAATTGATCACATGAAAATTAGTTAACAAGGGGGATAAAGAATCTTATTTAACTAGATTCGAGCTATTTACGTTATTTGCACCAAAGATTTGGCGAATTGCGTATTGAAATTTTATTTATTTAGCTCAGAACAAACACATTTATTGAGAGTTGCTTATTGCTGGAGGATTATTTGTCGACAGTCTCAATGGCAGTAAGACAAGAGATGAATTAATCCCTGTGAAAAATAAGTGACATTTAAAACCTTGGATATTTCTGGTTGAAGTGAAATGCTGACTAGCAATGTTTGTACCGGCACAGTTCGTTACATTCGTTCTATCTTAATTCGCTAAATGTAAACGTCTTACAAGGCTAGATAAGCAGTTATGCAATTGAAGTGTTATATGCTACATGTTGGATCTGCACCCGGACAATGAGATTCAAATCAGGTTTCGTAATATAGTTGCTGCTCACATCGACCTGAGATATACATTATTTTCCTCATTGAATTCTTGGTTAGGCATTTTTTCATGTGGCGATTGAAAGTGTGCTCTCTTCAGGGCTCCACATGAACGTCTAGTACAGAGGCTATCCAATCCCTGTTGCAGACACTTGCTCAGGCACATTTCTATTCGTTCAATATCCACAGAGCCCATCTGGGGTTTATACTGGAATTATGGTAAGCGGACCTTAGTTACACTTCCCGAGAGATAATATGTTATCTAGCGTGATCAACCAAGGTGAGTACGCTCAAACCCTCGGTCAAGATGACTTCGTTCAAGCACAACCATAGACGGCTTCCAATGAGCTCCATCCAACTTCACTTGGGTCAAACCGTGGTATAGTTTCCATTTTGCCGTACGATCTGATTGGCCTCCCAGACCGGACATCAAGAAGTCACCTTCCTGACAAACTGACTATGTTGAGATTCGAACCAGGGTCTCATGTTCAGATAGCGAAAGTTCAAACCACTCAGCCACGTGCCCATCCATCCATCCATCCATGCATACATTCATACATACATACATACATTCATACATACATACATACACACATTCATACATGCATAAATACATTCATACATACATACATACATACATACATTCATGCATGTATACATACATACATCTATTCATACATACATTCATACATGCATACATACATACATTCATATATACATTCATACATACATACATACATACATACGTACATACTTACATACATAAAATCTTATAAAGTGTTTATACGTTTCCATACAGACCCATCTTTTCGGAAGGCTAGCAGCACATGTCTGTGGAAGATACGTGTTCAGACACATCTGTGTTTGTTCAAAACTCCCACAGCACACATGTGGTTTATACTGCAACTATACTGAGCGGACATTAGTCACAGTCTCACCAGAGAGAGCATCATCTGGCGTGAGCAACCGTTTGCACAAGGACAGTACGTTGCAATCCTCTGTCGCAATGGGGCGGGCACAACCATCGACGTATTCCGAACATTTCCGCTTACTCATTTTTATTCACAAGAAGTGGCGCAACCCGTTCCAAATCTGCAACATGATGGCATCATTTCCAATAATACCATGAAAATCGATTATGGGTTGATTCGAACCCGAGACTGCTCACGGCACACACGCGAACCCTACACAACAAAGGAAGTGTGTGTGGGTATGTGTGTGTTTATATGTGTACATATGTGTATAATAATTCCTTATAATAAGACAGTATGCATGGATGGAGAAGGGGGAATATTTATACATACGCATGCCGACAAAAACGGAAAAAAATGGAAATAGATCTAGGAACACATTGGTGTCATTAAAAGATAAGACTACAGATATATTTCTCACCCTTTCACGGACCAGTCTTAATTGTTTTATTACCATTCACGTAGAACTTTTTCACTGCCAGCTCAAGGAAGACATTTGGATCACTAACACACCAAAAAAGAGAATGTCTAATATCGAGAATATTTAACAACGAAGAACATAAGAAAAATTAATTCATTTTAATATGTGGAAATATCCACTCTTTGCCTGATGAAGCTTGCCAGACCGGAAACTCGAGTAGCAAAATTATGGGAAATAAAGCCTAATATATATATATTTTTTAAATCCACATTACAATAAAAAACCTTATATATATATATATATATATATATATATATATATATATATATATATATATATATATGTAGCATTAGAAATAGAAATATTAAGCGTGTTAGGTTTTTTCTCCAATCTTTGACAATACAGGGAAAATAAATATTTTCGAATTAGCGTAGATCCTGCTTGCAATCTGTAAATTTCGTCATTAAAAAAATTCTGATATTTCCTGTTTCCAAACAAAATGTTGAAACCAGTGGAAAAAATACATCTGTCATCAAAGCCGGGATTTATTGGAAATTATTTGGCCCGAACCATTTCTTAAAATCGATATTTTTAGATTTCATTTTTGAAATACTGACTTTAGGAAATGTGTCGATCCTAAAGATTTCGAAAAAAAAGTCTTTGTGTGCCAACCTGTCGTATATAGGGACACCTCAAACTGGTTGGGTTTACTGCCAGCATCTACACTGAGTTAATCTCAATAACATCTTGTACGGTGCTGTGACCCTATTTCCCATGGCTTGTTTACAGATTCCATTAAAAATGTGTCTGTGTAGATGTTTGTACTTATGTATTTGATGAGATTAGCTAGAAACAAGGTGACAATTTGCAAGAGATTCCCATCACACCAATCATCAGTTAATTAATACTGCTTATTTGATTGATTAAAACAAATCTAGCGCCCTCAGTGGTCTTGGAAAAAAGTTTATTTATATGGACATTCATATATTTATAGAAGTACATGTTTCCACCATATATATATATATATATATATATATATATATATATATATATATATATATATATATATATATATATATATATATATATATATATGTACTAAGTAATTGAATGCAAAAAGATGAAAATTCTGCTTAACACGTTTCGCCCTCTGGAATGATTTCATCAGTCTAAAGTAAGATTTTACTAATTTAATTATATATATATATATATATATATATATATATATATATATATATAGGAAAGTAATATATAAATTCCAACGTTCACAGCATTAATTCAACATAGGTCTCGATACCGATAGTAGAGCGATAATTATGTATTTATTATAATTTTATCATATAGACAAAATCATTTTGCTCACTACAAAGCTGCAACTTCGTTTCAGTGCATTTCAACTGGTGAGAATCGAAAATGGTTATGAACAATCCTGCTTGTAGGCAAGCCGTATGTGAAACCTCACCTACTTTTTTCCATCTGTTTGAGAAGAAAAATATACATAAAGCAAAAAGGTGCCGTGCTTGTTGATAGCAGTTTGGTGAAGAATGGATTGGGTTTTTAATGTTGACCGGTCTCTGGATATTCTTTTTGCCGATAAACACCGGTCAGAAGTTTAGGCACATCATAACTGCTATCAACAAGCACTATTGTTTCCCTCAGTCCCCCTTTTTTGATGTATATTTTTCTTCTCAAACAAATGGAAAACTGAAGACAGAGAAAAGCCACATCACGTCTGTGAGAAGGCAAGTGTTGTATTAGTATTAGTTATGTGAATCCTTTGCACGAATACGACTGGGAAGCTGCCGAGCGGAGAGCTAAGAGGGGATCGACAAGGTCATAAACGTGAGAAAAGAAAAGTAATTTGATGACTTGAAACATATGAGTTGATAACGAATTATGCCAAAATTAACTGAAAATCGAGAACTATGTGAAAAGAATAAAAAAGAGAAATAAAGAAAGCAAGGAAAAAAGAAAGCAAGAAATAAGATAAAAGAAAACAAAAAAAAGAAAAAAAAGAAAAAAAGAAAGATAATGGGGAGAGAATGATCAAGAAAAAATCAGGAAAAAGAAAGAAAGAAAGAAAGAAAGAAAGAAAGAAAGAAAGAAAGAAAAAAGAAAGAAAAAAGAAATGCAGACAGAAAGAAAATAAATATTATTATTATGTTTAGTTTACGTTCTAATTATAAAGCCGGCATGCCTATAGATTTAGAGATACATAATTAACTGTCCATTTCGTATTTTGATATTAGTTGGTGACATATTGAGTTGGCTGATATGGAATTTGACATTTGATATAAGGAATAGCTGTTTATCATAGCTGGTGTCTAATTACAACTAAATTCCAAATGTTATCATAATCAGACAATCCTCGCAGTAAATAATCGATCTATGTTATATAATGGACGCTTTTGAGTTTAGTTATTGAAGATCCATTCAATCATTTGTATAACAATCACCACAGATGTTATGATAAAGTTCTCTTAAAGAATTCTAGTAAAAATAGGTCCCATTTCGTGGCTACAATATTTATTTACTTTGCTGCTGAAACCAATGGTCCATCTTCGATTCGAGGTAAATTACCAAGTCAAACGTATAATGTTCATATTTGACAGTTGATTGAACGCAATCTTTAAACGACTAATTCCATCCGTTTCGTCCTGTGATAAGAAAACGTCCAACATTCTATATTATATTAATTTTCATTCACAAAAGCAAAATGAAATCAGCAAAAATTAAACTTGAAGTCACATTCCATTTCTCAAAGTTGGAATTCAAAGGAATTTAAGACAACATTGATATCATTCCCAATAATGGTTGGAATAAAAGACCAGAACATAGGATAGATTCGCATGAATAGAATATTTATTCTTTAGTTTAGATTGGTTTGCTTTATTTTGTTTTACGGCATATCAACCTCAATGTGTTATTTAATGCCGACAACATTTTTAGGATAGATTCGTATGAATAGAATATGTATTCTTTGGTTTTGATTGGTTTGGTTTATTTTGTTTTACAACATATCAACCTCAATGGGTTATTTAATGCCGACATTTTTAGGATAGATTCGTATGAATAGAATATTTATTCTTTGGTATAGATTGGTTTGGTTTATTTTGTTTTATGGCATATCAACCTCAATGGGTTATTTAATGCCGACAACATTTTTAGGATAGATTCGTATGAATAGAATATTTATTCTTTGGTTTAGATTGGTTTGGTTTATTTTGTTTTACAACATATCAACCTCAATCGGTTATTTAATGCCAACAACATTTTTTATTGATGGTTATATTTTGTTTTGTCAAATCCCTGTTTCTGGTAAAATATTTCCTTCAAAATTGTACTGCTGGTAATAATTCTTTTTCAAAAAAGTATTCCTGGTAATAGTTAACTATTTGCCCATAGTGGGACCCTAACAGGTGCTACCACCCCGGGCCAGGATGGACCTGGGAACAGCGGAAATTAAGAGGTGATTCCACGCTTCTCAAACCTCCTTCCTGCTGGACATATTTTAACGTCTTACCCAGGACGCGGCTATAGTTTAATGTCTTACCCAGGACAGTTAGACTAATGGGGCTATGCCGGAAAGCTCTCGGGAGTCTATTCCACAAAGCAGAAGTTCTTGGGAAGAACTGACCGTTTTTCCTGCATCTTTAGATCGTATGTCTGAGTTTCACTTTAGTTCGAGGGTGAGTTTAAGGCTCGATAGTCTCTCAATGCACGGGGCCTACCCGAGGGGACAACCATTCATTTTGATTGGTGGTTGTTCAGGATCCGAACAGCATTGTACCAGATTTTGTTTGTGTGGCATTGACTATAACCAACCATCCCCCACCTAACCCACTGAGATGTTAGAGCTAGATTGGATGTCGGATCAGGTATAAATGTCTTGCCATTACGAGTTTTGTGGGTGCATCTATATATATATATTTGAATCGTCGGCACAGATATTCTCAAGTATGCTATTAGGCACATGATGTACGTAAAGCAAAAAAGGCATGGGTTGCAAGATTCCCTTCTTGATAATCGCATCACAGAATTGAATTGGGTCCTATAGAATGTATTGACAAACAATTTCATTATATGATTGATCTTCCTAAAACTGAAATATACAAGAAGAATATTTGGCTATCCAATAAAATTGTAATATATATCTATATAATATATATCTATATGACTATGTCTCTCTCTCTCTCTCTCTCTCTCTGTATCCTATACGGAACCGTCATATAGCGTGACGTGCCTTAACCGATTCGGCCACTGAGGATCGTTGGTTGGCAAGGTCGAATTGACTGCTTATAAACTTCAATCTTCCATGAAACTCTCACGTATATTCATATCTGCTCACGGTGTATCAAATATAAACAAATGACGTCACACATTATGAAATGTACAAAGTCCGACAATTATTTAAAGACATTTTTATGTTTAACATTCATCTTATAGATACAAGTATTTAAGTAAATGCTCTGTTGTTTTTTATAGTAAAAAGTATTAAATAACATTTACGGGCCTGAATGTCCGAGACATTTTCATAGACGGGATTCGAACTTGTATACTATACGGAACCGTCATATAACCTGATGTGACTTTTAACCGATTCGGCCACAGAGGATCGTTTTGTTGGCAAGATCGAATTTACTGCCTATAAACTTTAATCTTCTATGAATCTCTCACGTACATTCATAACTGCTCATGGCGTATCAAATGTAAACAAATGACGTCACACATTATGAAATGGACAAAGTCCGACAATTATTTAAAGACATTTTTACGTTTAACATTGTTTTTATAGATACAAGTATTTAAGTAAATGCTCTGTTTATAACGAACAGGATTAAACAACATTTACCGACCTGAATGTGTGTGTGCATGTTTAGGTATGTATGTATACATATATATCTGTATATGGGTGTGTATGTACATATGTATGTATAGTTAGTCGGATAGATAGAGGGATACATTGTTTATTTGTTTAGATGGGGTGTGTATGTATTTGTATGGAGATGTGTAAGGTTTTATGTATATATTGTTTATGTGCACGTATGTGTATGTCCGTATGTATATATGTGTATATATATATATATATATATATATATATATATATATATATATATATATATATATATATGTGTGTGTGTGTGTGTGTGTGTGTGTGTGTGTGTAGGAGTGGATGTGTATGGATGTATGTGTTATGTATGTATGTATGTATGTGTGTGTATATGTATGCATGTATATGTATATGTATGTATATATGTATGTATGTATATATATGTATATGTATATATATATATATATATATATATATATATATATATATATATATATATATATGTGTGTGTATGTATGTATACGTATGGGGGTCTGTGTACACGACTATATGTATGTAAGTACGTGAAAATATAAATATGTTGTGGTGTATGTGTGTATACGTAAGCTGTAGTCGATAATACCTTTGTCAAATTTTCATGATTACACAAAGGCCTTTTATAAATGCCCTTCGGTTTTAGTTCCACCACTCTATCTTCACCACCCCTTTTTCTTTTTCTCTCCCTCTGTCATCTTCTGAGCTTTAAGATTATATCGTCTGTGTGTGTATGTCACCACAAAATGTATACTCTTTTCTGGTGTATCCTTAATGTATTAGACATTTGATTCTGATTCCGCAGAACTGGGTTGGGTGTGAAAATATATATTTTTTGTTAACATTCTTTTTTCATTCGGTTTTTCCAGTTAGGAGTCCTTTTTTAAAGCTGATCGTTTTGTGTTCATTTTGTTTAGTTCTTTTATCGTAACAGATTTAATGTTTAGTATAGAGCTTAGAAAAAAATGTGAGATAGGTAAGAAGTAAGGCATGTAGTAATATCAGCACGTCAAAGGGCACTCTTTTAAAGCCAAGGAAGGACAAGTGATAGCGATTGCTGTATGAGTCGTACGATTTTTGAATCAAGCACGGGCAACGACGGGCCATGTTGCTAGTATATATATATATATATATATATATATATATATATATATGTGTGTGTGTGTGTGTGTGTGTGTGTGTGTGTGTGTGTGTGTGAGAATTTAGGCAACATATTTTCATCCAAATTGTTTTGCTTAAATAATTTAGACGAAGTATGTCTGTTTATTTTGGTTTTAATCCTTTCAAGTCCACGAATCAAATTCTTTGTGGAAAAACTGATTAAAAAAAATAGCAACATTTTGTTTCAAATGTTAATTCGTGGACTCTAAACGATTAAAGAATTATAAACACATTATGCCTAAATTATTAAACGAAACCTGTTTGAATATAGATGTGTGTGTATATATATATATATATATATATAGCAGATGTGCTTATACCGACTCAGCCAGGAAGAACTTTTGCCGATGAACTAAGGTCTGAATACTGCGCTTAATCGAAATGCTTCTCGTCATAGATTCTTGAAATTTCGTAGCTGCCCAGCTTCATATATATCCAAACACAACGGGGACTGTATTCATCCCTGGTTTTATTCTGATTCCACTCGAACAGCTTCTTCACGCTAACCACGGCACTGATTTTGAAACTTATTGCTGGATTCAAAATATATTTTATACTTTTATAAATAAACATTCAACAGTTGATTTTTCGCTGGCGGCATCTTATAGAAATGTGATTATTGCTTTTGCTAAAAAATAAATGTAATTGAGATTTTACAGGGTTGGGGTTGATTGACTCCAATAGTATTTCCATAAAACGTTCTTGTGAAATTATTTTTTTCAGAAATGAATTTCTGCATAAATATTTAGTATTTTATTGAAATAAAAGAATTGAATGACTTTTGGTGGATTTGAAAATTCCTGCTGTGTCTTTCTACCTAACCATTTTCTCGTGCATATTATTATGTCACAATGTTTTATATAATGTAAATATTTTTTAATCCAAATATTTCAGGTTACAGTAAATGAACATAACTCATTCTAATTCTGTATTTTCTTCAAATGTTCTTCTTGTTAGTGACACCAGAAGGAAAACAATAAGATTATCTTGTTTGACATTTATCGCCATATATCAGATTTCTTTTGAAAGTGCAAGCAAATAATAAAGCAAGCCTATTTCTTAAGACTTTATCACTTACTTTGATCCACACTGGGTGCACACTTATGCCAAAACGAAGCTTAGTGAATAATTATAGAAATATAAGTTTTAGAAATGAAACATAATTTTCGTTATTAATTATTGGAAAGACGTTTGTGACAAACAAATATTTTGAGCTTCATAGCATTTCAGACTAAAAGGAATTGCCTGGTTTAGCCTAACAAATAACATTCAACACGTTTTCTTGAGCGCTTCTGCAACGAAAGAATTATCTAAACCATGTTGACATCTCATTCAGTGTAAATGTCTCTGACACGTAATGAAAAGAGTGATTTTTTTCCAAAACACCGTTAAGATTAAAAAAAAAATCAAGGAAAAAATATATTGTCGGTGTACATAAATTAAATTAACTTTTACTCTGGATATTTTCAATTACGTTTTCTTGGTCAAAATAAATAAATAAAAACGTTGACTGAACGTAAGAAAACGTTAAGCCTTTGAAAATAGCCGCTAAAATATATAAATGAACGTAAATTTGATTTTTTTTTAAATGTCACTTCCTGACACTCATAAAATCGTTTCACGCGTTATCTGAAAGTTATACAATGTTTCAGTTGGTCATGGAATACAGTTTTATATAGTTATTTATTAAATATTGGAAGATTTACCGAAAGTTTTATCTTTGAAATGACAGAATTATCCTTTACTCACAGAGTATTTGTTTCTATTACAGAATTATTTAATAGTTTCACTCGTCTATACGGATATTAGTATGGGGTGTACCAGCTAGCCACAATTTAAGGGCTATTTCGTGTTAGGAAGAATAATACGCTTTAGCCTTCCAATAACCGGGCACCGATACTAATATTGGCATTAGTGTCGCCACTGATACACTAACACCGACTGAGGATACAGAAAGACGAAATACGGGACCATAACCAACAAGACATTTAATAATACAAACAAATTATATACAATATTAAAAAGGTTTACATGTCCCAAACACAAGATTGTTCATATAGTCCAAAGGTCCGAGGGTGTTTAACGAGAACAGAGAAATGCCATACCAACTTTAGGGCAGTTGACTGTCCATAGATGAGTTAACAGGACTTACTTTTTTCTCCACACTAGGCTGGGTACCAGCAGACCAATTTCTACGTGTGTTGACTCCGGTGGTCTCAAGTAAAAAAGGACAGAGCTTCCTAAAAACGGAAGTGACGAAAGGGAAGAAGGGACAGGAGAGTTCTCATCTCTAAGGGTCTGAACTTTTGTTAGCCCGACCCAAGGGAAACAACTGTAGTCTCCCTACAAGTACCCCCTCGCTAGACAGGTTCCTTAACCTGCATAAGATGCATTACTAAAAATGTAACAAAAACAAAACTGCATAACATATATTACAAATTTGAAGAAAAATAGTTTTGTAATTGAATGAAAAAAGAAAAAAAAAGAGTCAATTAGGAGGGAGAAATATCCTCCACTTCGGTTTCTGCTGAATCCCAAACCTGAAAATGCATTATGTTAATAAATGTTTGGGCCATCTAACACGACGGCCACATCTGGTCACTGTCTCTTTTACTACCTCCGGTGCTACGGGTGATGGAGGATTCACTGGAGTGTCCACCCTGAGCCAGGTAGTGTCCAAATAGGCAGGCTTTAATCTGTCTATAGTTATGTTATGCGTTGCGTTGTTAACGCTCACCATGAAATATTTCGGGTGTCTCTCAAGGACTTTGAAAGGACCCCTGTAGCAAAGTCCCGCACAAAAACATGTGTGCATGTCTGCAGGAGTTTGGGCACATATATCGGCCTTTGAATCTGTGCAGACGACTTATATGCTAAGTTTGCCATTCTCGCAGTAAGCCGATTAACGAATGAGGTCATGTTTAAAACTTTGTGTGGGGGTTGCAGGAAAAATTGTCCTGGTAGTCTGAGTGTGGTGCCATACACTATCTCAGCAGATGAACATCTAAGGTCGTCTTTCACTGCAGAGCGGAGTCCCAGAAGGAACAACGGTAGATGCTCCAGCCAATTTGCGTGATCCGTTGTAGCCCTTAAAGCTGACTTGGGAGTACGATGAAATTATTCCACTCAGCCATTTGCCTCAGAATGATAAGTGGTGGTTTTGATTCTCTTCGTTCCTAAGATCCTCATCAGCTGGTTGAACAGCTCTGACTCAAATTGCCGCCCTCTCTCTGTAGTAATTACTGCAAGGACCCCAAAACGAGACACCCATCCTGACACAAAAGATTTTGCTGTGGTGTGTGCTGTAATGTCCAACATGGGAAGAGCCTCACACCAACGGGAGAAACGATCGACACATGTCAATAGATATGACTGACTCTCGCATGAGGGGAGTGGTCCTGTAATGTCCACGTGCACATGTGCTAACCGCTCGTCGGGTGGTGGAAAAGATCCAGGTGGTGAGTGGGTATGTCTCCCCACTTCGGCCTTCTGACACGGTACACATGTCTTTGACCATTGCCGAATGTCAGTTTTCATACATGGCCAAACAAATGTCTGTAAATTAGCCGTATTGAAGCATTAGCCTCTGGGTGGGACAAACTGTGTATGGAGGAGAATAATGTCTTCCGCATTGACTCAGCCACGAAGTGGCGCAATCGTCCGGTGCTGGTGTCACATACAATTTCTAAATCTGTGTTTGGAACATGTATTTTAGACAATGTCAGGGATGTGCCATTCTCTCGTAAAAGGTGCTGCAATTGTTGATCCTTTTCCTGTGCTTCCACGAATGTTTGGTAATCCAAGCACGGGTCTAGCACGAAAGCGTTGATGCCACGAGACATGGTGTCTGCCGGTATGTTGTCGGCTCCTTTGATGAAACGGATATCTGAGGTGAATTGCAACAGATAATCCAAATGTCTGGTTTCACGTGGGGAATATTTGTCAGAGTTTGTCTGAAAAGCCACCAACAAGGGCTTGTTGTCCGTCAGTAAGTAGTAGGTCCGCCCTTCACGATGTTTCACTTTTAGAAATGAATATTTATGATAGATATAAGCATTCCTAACAGTTGTTACATATGTCATTTTGAGGACATATATCAAAAGAGGTATCTCTATACATTTTTATAGTTCGTATCTGTCAGCATTTCGATTGGTAGCTTTTTTTCTACTCAGTTGACCAAAGAAAAACTTAGCGTAGATTCCATGCAAATTAATAAGGGATTATATTTTAAAAGACAATTGTACTGCTTTAGCAAAAACCATTTTCATATATTTGCTTAGAAAAACGATATTTGGACCTGCACCAAAAACACACTCACCTGTTTGAGATGTTTCATTTTAACTAGTTTGCATCTTTTGACATCAAAAAGCTAATAACATGCAAATCTTCTCCCGGTAGAAAACAGGTGAATTGGGATTAATCAATATAGGCTGTACATAAAAACACCTATTTTAATTCTACCATTAACGAGATTCCGAAAATGGCGGGGAATTGTTCAAAAACTAATATTGAAGAATCTAGAATATTTTCGCTAAAAATGGAGCACACTTTTATAGTTTATCATATAGAAGTTATAAAGGAAACCACATAACTTGAAGACTTCCAACAACAGCAAAATTTAAAATGAATTGCATATCTAACTCGAAGGGAGAATAAAGACATAATGAATCTGTTGACATCTCACACTTCTTTGAATCAAAACTTAGGAAGGAATCCCCTGTGAATATTGGAAAGATCGTCAAAAGTTACTGGAAATATAAACCTGTTTTTCTGTAAAAAAATTTTTAATTGAAATATTTTATAAATTTTAGACTTAAGTAGCGCTAGATCTTCAGTCAATTAAATCCGAAGAATTCCTTATAATGAAATATATTTCTAAATGTAAAAGACAATAGGAAAACTGTAATAGTTGCCGACGCGCTTCGTTAGATGTGGACTTTTTCAAGGCAAAAACGAAATTAATTTATTAAACAAAGTTACTAATAATAACAAAACAAAATGTCCTTAGCAGCTGGAAGAATTTAGAGAATTTAGCTATTTTCATACTCTTAACTGAAAATTACGTCATTTACTGTCACGTGTGGAGATATTGTTTTTATTGCTGTGTTAACGGATTCAACCATTTTCTTGTGATTTTTTGATACTGTTCTGTACGTTTGTTTGGGAGAGTAGTAGTTCTGTTAGGAAAGGTTAAATAGGGATAAAACCTGGGCGTAGATTAATATTTGGGTAATATTCAATGGTGGCACTCTTGAGGATTTTCCTTCTGAGTGAGTTATATTCTTTTTTTATGAGTGTTATTCCTTAAAATGAAATATATACTACTAATATCATTCCACCAAATTCACAAAACAAATTCAGCAATCCAGTAGGCTATTTTTCAGCGGCACAAAATAACATGTTACCTGAAAAAAAAAACAGTCGAGTGTATTGATCAGCAATATGTATCGTCATTTTCGCTAATGGAGGAAAAAAAAGCCATCACTTTTCATTTATATTGATCTCCGATTGATTCTATCCGTGTGATCTTTTAAGAACTTTTAACCAAGAAAAACGAAAAATAATAATCATCGTGGTAAAGCGACCCCGACAGTTATAATCATTCCATAATGAGCGTTGGCTGTCTTCATATAAATCCTTAGAGAATAACAACCAAAATAAGCCACTTTTCAAATCATTCCATATCCAGAAGAGAAAACAGTTGTCAATTGAGATGGTTGAGACAATCTTGTATAATGCCACAAACTGATTCCTGAATTAGATCCCAATAAACTACCTTTGCAAGATTTCGTTTTCATAAATATATTTGTGTTTACTATTCTTTTAATAATAAAAACCTCTAAACATTGCCAGCGAAATGTGTTGGGCACAACGCCACTGCGTTGAAATTCTGTTAGCAACATTAATTGTCTTTCGTTTCAACGTAACTTATAAAAATGCCAACTGAATTATGTTGCTGTGAACTAGAGAGGTCTTCCATCATGTGGATATCGAATTGAGTAAAATGAGATTTTCAACAATTTTAAGTCAGTCAAACGAGGAACCCATTTTGCCTGACGACATTTGACCACACAGAAAAAGTTACCTTTTGCTATTTTAGTTAGTTGACCAACCTCTCAACATGTAACAAAATGATTGAACATTAATTTTTTTTTATTGATTTCCTTTTTGCTTGAGTTGTGAAAACTTCAGCATCCCCTCGTCCATTTCCACCATCAAAGCCAAATAATTTTAATGGGTACTTAATTCTCGTGATTTAATTACGTGATATGCCTTTATTTACCCACGTGTAACTATGAAGTATTATGTGGAATATATCACAATGGCATTCTCATGTATGCTACTGAATATATTAAAATTTTCATTAGATTTGAAATATTCAGATGAGCGAACTCTTGATAATGTCCTCCTTAAATTTCACCATAACATTGTTATGCTTGACGACTTTTAAAATAACCTACTCATTTTCTATTCTCCAGAAACTGAATAGGTTGATTAATATTAGTCACTCTGATGTGATGCTATAATATAAGGTCTGATGGTTACATATTGCTTTGTGGTAAAGTCAGAGAACGTATATGATTTTTATATTGTCATTTGTACCTTCAATTAGAAGCTATAAAATGAAATAAAAAAGGAAACAAAAATTAACAAACAATTTAAACAAACTTTCAAATACTGTTTCAAATGTTTTCGTTGATAAACTTTATGCACAGTTCAAAAGGATGAGCCTTCAATGCAGTTAATAACGGTCAAAATATGAAATGTGAAAAAATGTTTCGAATCACTGATGGAATTTAACAAGAAATCATGACAGAAAATCTGAACGTGAAGAAGTTGTTTACAAAGTTTCTCGTTCGGCTTTTCAAACTCGATAAACGGCAACATTCTTTTGATGTGCGCCATTATTTTCGTGAATAGAGTCATAATGAAGAAATTGTCCAGCATATTTTCGGCGTCATTTCATCTTCGGATTATATAAGCAGTTTTTATATCTAGATCAGTTCAATATTTGCAATTCAATTGCCAATAAGTTTTGTGCCAATCCTCATGTTATAACGGAGTAAGTATTGATGAAATGTGAAATAGATATATTTATTCTCGTCCATCATAACAGTCTCTAGAACACATTTCAAGCCCTCAATGAAATTCATGTCTGCATATTTAAGTACATTTTATATTTTTGAATATTTATTTTTAGTTTTTGGCTATTTAAGTGTATTCCATTCCTTTCGCTAAAGGCACGGCACTCACTGGTTAGACTATCAGTGTTTTAACCATGCGAACCGGGTTCAAATCCTCATGGATGATTTATTCACGGATGTGATTTCTTCATAATATAGGGCGTGGTTAGGGTGATCCCAGCGCGCAGCACTATTGTGAAGTTTCTGAAAACCATACCGAAGGTTTCCCAAAGTAATGTCTATGAAATTGGATAAGGGAAACTGTTTGAAATCAGCGATAGTTATGCTAGTATGTGGTCATCAGTCATCGTGGTTGTGGGTTCGAGCCTACTTGGCTTGTTCAACTACTATTCCCACAAGATTATTCAGAAAATGCAACTAAAGTTAAATATGCAAATATAAACCACGAGTTGACTCTTGGCATTTAAAGAAATGCCAACTGAAATTGAGCAAGTGTCTTCAGCGAGGATTAGCTATAAGGCGGACACGGAGATGAGTAAGCATCTATGTTTCTTTATTCTTACTTGAGAAGTATTCAGGAGAAATCCATAATTCCATCTATATCTATAATTATCAAAATGTTTGTGTGTACAATATTATTATTTATTATTATACAGCTTCCTTTTCAGGGCCACCCGCCATTCAAATTGTTAACCCCCAACTGCGACAATTGAACGGCAAAAATTCACAGTAATGAAAGACTCGATCGAAGACGTGTTATACTGCTAGTTTGTAATATTTGGAAATCTCGTATTTAAAGTTTTTCTACAAATAAGATTAATAATTATAACCTAACTCATAAAGATTGTGGGTGGATATTCATGTTAAATGACATCCTCCATCACCAGACTTGCTGCATTGTTTGTGATTTTTCGAATAGTTGCCATTTATTACCTACCATAGTAGATAGAGTTTAGATTGACCGATCTAAATTGTCGGGTTTTTTGTGTGCTTGTTTTAAGTAATGGTTTGCAATTTCGGACATAGATAATTCAAATGTATTTAAGCCGGAAATATTCTCTTTTACAGACAAACGAGATTCGTGTTCATTATTCAAATAAATAGGATCAATGACAATTGTATTAAATAATGGCTGCTGAGTGTCACCGGAAGTAAATACGAATACAATTTGGAAAGGAAACTCAATGATAATGTACTCTTAATATTTGGACGGCATTTATTCTCTTTAATTTTGATTTATTAGTTCTTGCTGGAAGCAGATTTTGGAAGATTATTGCACAATTTCATTTGCAACACAAATTTTCCTTTAAAAAAAAACAACTAAGAAAAATATTGATTGGTGTCATATGTAATTCAGAATAACCAAGCTTTGAAGACACCTTTAAAAAAAGTATATATATTTAATCGGAATCATCCCATACTAGGCAGTAATGCTACTAAAACATAAAGGGTTACAAGATGTGGAAGAATTAGGAACAAAAACATTAATCATGAGCAGAAAAAAGAGATTAATCAGGTGAACATAACGATTGCATTTAACTGTTTGCAGATTAAAGCATCCAGTCGGAAGGGTTATCCACAAGCGAGAAGTACAAGAGAGGAAACTGTTGCCATAGAATACAGCTCAACTGCGAATTGATGAAATCACGACACTAGTCGATTGCTGCTCTTAAATTTAAAAGAAAAACTCTATATACCATAGCAAAGAGTTCATTCGAATAATTACCATGAAAGTATTTATAGAAAAACATAGAAAGGCAGCCTTACTTCGGTGGGAATGTGAATGAAGCTGAACTGCCAGATCAGGACCAATAATATTGACGATTCTTGTTTGGATTTTATCAAGGAGCTCAAGGTAAATAACAGAGGCAACAGACAATTTGTAGCAGCAAAATTCTAAATATGGACGAAAGATAGACTTATAGATATGTAAGATGATTACTATCGAGGTAGGAGTGAATTATTGTGTCATCAGCGTAGATACCGATTTGAGAGCTGATGTCATCAGAAAGGACATTAATGAAAATTGAAAATAGAGTAGGTCCAAGAATTGGGCAATTCTGCATATATCATAATACCGCATATTCGCAGGGGAACTACAGAACATCCCATGATGTGAAAGATTCATTTCATTGATCATAAAGTTCGTTAATATGAAAATGTCATGATTTATTAAATGATGTGAGAGGGGAGGATGAAACCAGAAAACAAATTAAAAATGAAACAAACGAGAGAAGTTGGTAAGATCCAGATCCATTTACCTGCTCTTAAAAGCTATTACCTTACATTATGCAGTTCTAACTTTATTATTTAGTCCTTTGTTGTTATGTATATAGGGCATATGGCTAGGGTTTCTATTTAAACGGATCTCACTCTATGGTATATTATGATTTACTATTATGGATATGCCACCTGAATTATTAATTTACATTATTCATACTGTTATCCTCATTTTCATTGCCATATTTACAACGTTTCGGCCGTTGTGCGCTCCGGTCTTCATCAAATGAATGAAATTTCGAATCGAACCCTTTATTTCGTCCACAGGGGTAGATTGTTCTAGTTCCACGTGCCATGCCTCAGTTATTTCCGTTTAACTCAATTCTTCAAGTTAGGTTCACCACTGCTGTGGCCTGGTATTGAACTCAAAACTTTTGGGGTCTAGTCATTGGATCTAACCGACGTCATTATTCACTGGGTCATGTCTGCTTGAGGACATGAAGAATAAGGATAGCAACTCTAATAATATAAATAATGTATGAATATCTGTAATCAAAAAGTATAAATACCTAAGCAAAATAATTAAATAAATAAAAAATGTCTTTAATCCCATGTATTAAGTATTTGAGAAGAAAATGCAACAAAATAATCCACTTAGCCAGATTTGTAGCACGTACGGATTGGGGCGAGGGAGGATAAAACATATTATATAGACTCTACTAAGATTCAAACTAGATTACTTATCTTGTCTTTATTTTTATCATTTCATTGCAAGCAAGGTAATAAAGCCTCTAAGACACAAGTAGTTACTGAATGTGAGAGAATATGAGCATCTGTAGCGAATTCTACAAACAAATGCTAAGTATTACAGTTCTGATGACCGTAAGAGACTTTTGGAAAATACCGAATCAACTAAGATGTTGCAATTCGTGAAGGAGAGTAGCTTTTACAATAGAATATAAGTTTCCGACCTGTTTCCATATGATTTATACTTGCAAAAGTCGTACAATCTATGTAATAAGTAATAAGTAATAAGTTTATTACAACACATCTTTATACAATTTATACAATTATTACAACACATCTTTATACAATTTGTATCTGGGAAATCAGGGTTACGTAATTTATACTTATTCCCGAAATTGGTAATATGATATTTATTCAAAAAACAATTATTACATAACTTTAAATAACTGAAAAGGGGTTGAAATATCTGTCTATATTTCTGAGATGAAGTATTGTCATTTTTGCACCCAAGATGGGAACAACGGTCCGAACAATGTAAATAATGTAAGTAAAGAGTTGATAACCCGTAAAAGCATTCAAATCAAAACAAACCAAACATGGCGTATAACCTCATTCAATTGGTCCTCATTGAACTGAACAGGTCGGCTGAAATGCGGAGAGTGTGTGTTCGAAATTATCTTTCTTGGAGCGTGAAAATCATGTGTGCAATAGTATCTGTAATAATATCTATACTTTATACAACAAAAATTTCTTTTACAGCTTTGTAACCTTATTTCAAAAGGAACAGCAGCAGATATTGAGAATGATTCTTCTTTTCTACTTGACACTTCATTGTTATATGGCTGAAAAGATATACATTTCAATTAGTGCTTACGGCCATATCGGGTTGAAACACCAGTCCCCATACGATCACCATCGTTGAACACGGTCAGTCGAGATGGGTGACTGCTTGTGAAAACCAGATGTTATAGGCTTGGATGTGCCGGTGACATAATGGATAACGTCTCAGAATTGTTAATCAGCGAGCCGAGTCCCAATTCACGTTGCGTTCGTTATGTCCACGCAAATTGACTTGGGAAAGATATGAACCCACCATTTCTCCCCCATCTATGAGTTAATTCGTAAGGCTTGAATCAATAAATCATTATTATCTCAAAACAAATTATTACTGTCTATAAATATTTTCTGACTTTAAATAACCTGTATTCCGATAATAAGCCGTAGAAAACGAATCAATCACAAAACAATTCAATTAAATTTGTAAACTTTAAAAAGATTTTGCCAGGGGAGAGCAGAGATACAAAAAAAATATAAAACACTGTGGCAAAAAATATTTAGGGTGTTAATTAAAATAACATTGGGAAAAACGAAAGAATCTATCAGACAAACCAATAAGATGGTCAGACCAATTTGGAAAAACAGGGTTCTTTGGCAGGTTCTGCAAATCAATAATTCCTATATTTGGTCGAATGTGTTCAGACACTGATACCGCTCCATCGAGTTCGTGTACGCTAATTGGAATAAATCTGCAGTTCTCTAGATTGACACAATTACAAAAGTTTGGTTTGTCTGGCATGATGCCTTAGTAGTTTCAATTTAATAGATCAATTTAACACTGTGCCATGAAACCTTATGTCGAATGATCACAGTAACACATGAATAAACTGGACTTTTGCAAGGCCATTGATTTTTCGCTTTAATGACACGGTTCTCAAACATTACAAAACGCGTACTTCTATAGTTGTGTGTCTCGAAGACCTCACGTACACTATATTGAATAAGGTTTTATTTTATGTTTGGATCGGATAAGTGATGGGCTTCCTTTGTTTTAAGTCGTTCGATCACTTCCGTCAACATGGAAAAATAGAGAACTAAGACTTGAAAGATGATTTTTGCGTGCTTACTTACCGATTTCCGTATGTGGCTGTATGATTTCTTTCTTTTTTTCTTTTTTTAGCTATCATTCGACCGTGCGTGTTTCCGTCATATCTTTTTATCAAATCACCATCTGTCTTTGTGGTCAAGCTATGTCACTGAATATATTACATAAATATCAACTACACATCATTAACTGGGGGAACAATTTTCTTCTATGCTACCCTCAAGATTTAAGTTTGAATCCTTTGATAAAAACGCACAAGTGGGATACTTTAAATAATGATAAAATAGTTGACAATAAAGGGTTTTAATGATTATGGCACATAGTCACTAACCTTATACAAAAAGTCACAGAAGAAGATTTCTTTGTAACAATTGACCTCGTTAATATATTCTTTCATTAAAAGGGATATGGCGATTTAGTAAATGGAACGCACTAGTCAAATAAGTCGAAAGTATTACGCCATATTGGAAATACACCGGCAACATACAGGGTGTCCATAAAGGTCTTGGGCATTTAAAAAAAATTATAACTTTATTTGTATTTGCCTTTGAAATAATAATCTGTAAAAAATGTTATAAAGTTTAATGTACCTAGTTTTAAGTATAGCTAAAATAACTAATGTGATTTCAGGCATTACTGTAAATCAGTTGGCAAATGATTTCCGTCAACTGCAAAATCGTATTACCCTTTGTATTGCTAATGATGGAGCACATTTGGAAACTTAAATAAAAATTTAATAAAACCTTAAAAAATATAGATTTACTTCTTTCTAATCATTTTACAAATTATTTCTATCGAAAATACAAATAAAGTTATAAATGTTTTAAAGCGCACACGAACTTTATGGACACCCTGTATAATCGACTTCGCTCTACAGCTGTAAGCTAATTGTTTCTTGGCAAGCATTGTAGATTGACATATAAGTGTAAAACCAACTACAATAACAATTCACTGAAAAGTAGTAAATCAGTTATTGAGTTGCTTTTTATTTGTACTTTTTATCGTTACTATTCAGGTCGACTGGCGTTGTTTTATGCCGGTCGTAAAATGAAATTTGAGATTGAAATGAAAGAAATGTTAGTAAAAACTTTATACTAATTAACAAGGATACATCTTATAATAAAATTCCAGGTGAATTTTTTTCTAATACCACTAGTATCGTCATCGTTTGGCGGCACTTTTTGCCGAGTATTGCGGTGTTCATCGACATTTCATTCTGTGTGAAATGAGTGCTATATTGGATCTGAATAGACATCCACAGGCAACGTATCGTAGGGCAGTGGGGTTCAGAGGATGGAGAGCTCTATCTTTTCTTTGGGGTCTCTTCCTCTTTTCTGTTTGTCTTCTGGTGTTTTCAGAAGATGTTGTTTTTTCGTGGATTGCTCTTCTCTAATTGGTTCTTTTTTCCCCTTCTGTCTCCCAATTGTCCGAATTGATTTCTGCCCTCGGCAAAGGTGTTTTTTGAGCTGATCCTTGAATCGACGACGTGGGGCTCAATGTGGTCTCTTGCCAAATGTGGATTCTGAGAAGAGGATTTGTTTGGGTAGGCGCCTGTCTGGCATTCGGGCCAGGGGTTCGACCGATTGACGTCACTGGTGTCATGCTAGTTTCTATGCTCTCCCGTGTTTGCGCGGAGACCTCTAGTAGGTATTGTCAAAAGTCTTCGACCATTTTGAACCATTGTAATTTTCTAATATTGGCTCTCCTATAAGTGAATATTTTTATTGTGCAGTCGACGGATGAAACTTTTGCCATATCGGAGTCATTTTCACACATAATAATCATATTTTTAGCAGTGGTTCTGAAAGAGCGTGGAAAATGAGAGGCGACCCCTACCAAAATAAAATAAAATAAAAAAAATAAAATAAAATAAAAAAATAAAATAGCCGTGCAAAATTCTTCGGCCACCTGACCCCCTGACCTGACATTTATTTTTCTGGATTCTATTCCACAGCAGAATAACAAATATGAGTTTTTTTACCTTCATTAAATTATGTATAAAATACGCGTTGTTTGAATGTTTATTGCTTTTAAACATATTATTTCAAATGAGAAATCGTTCTATCATAAATGCACTGCTTCATTGGTAAAAATGTATTTCCCGCCCTATTATGAATTAACTGTCACTCACAGATTTGTTTTGTTTTGTTTTCGGTCTCTAATAATGAGAAAAGATTAAGCTACAACTGCCAAAACAGAAAATGCAGATGTCAGTGATGTATTTGCCTGGCAGTTCGTTCATACGTTCGTGACATGCCATTAATGAGACATATTTAGATTAAGATGGCTAGTGATAATACAGTGAAAAGTGGATTGGTGATTTTTTTTAAAAGTACCTTTGCAAAGAAAGCTGAAGCAGCTAACAACGAGAAAGGAAATCGCATCTCCGATTCCGTCTTCAGTGGTTTCACTGTTTATATTAATTGCAGCTGCAGTGGGAATGAAGCTACGCCCTCTATGTGTTATTTATTTTTACAATTATGCATATATATATATATATATATATATATATATATATATATATATATATATATATATATGTATGAGGAAAATGTTATAGTTGTTCCAACGAGAGAAAATGTATATTTAAAAAAAGAGAGAAACCGCAAATGCTTTTGATTGTAATGTGTATTTGTTCTAGTATATATATTATATTATATATATATATATATATATATATGTATATATATATGTGTGTGTGTGTCTATGTTTGTATATATATATATATATATATATATATATATATGTATATATATAATTTCTTAATATGAAGAATAAAATATAACATTTATATATACTAAAATAAATCCACATTATCACCAAAAACGTCTGTGTTTACTCTTTTTGTTTAATATATATATATATATATGTATATATATATATATATATATATATATATATATATATATATATATATATATATATATACATACACACACACAAACACACACACACTCACACGCATATATTGTGACGTGATTCTTGCTGTGTGTGGTCGCGCATTGTCCTGATGAAACATCACCCGTTTTCGATTCACGAGAGCAGGTCTTTTTTTCCTCAAAGCTTGGTTCAAACGCTCTAATTGCTGACAGTATATTTGAGCATTAATTGTTGCATTAGGTGGTAGGGATTCAAAGTGGATTATTCCTTGGCAATCCCACGAGATTGAAAGAAGAACCTTTTGCCCATGAAGTTCCCTTCTCGGCTGTGGCTGGGGTCCCTTCCCCTTTACCAACCCACTGTCTACGACGCTTAACATTTCGATAAAAGATCCATTTTTCGTCGCCAGTCACAAGTCTATCCAAAAAAGGTGAAACAAGTTGGCGAGAATGGAGAGAAGAGCAGATGTCAACTCGGGATTTGAGGTTGTTTTCAGACAATTCATGAGGCATCCATTTTCCAAGTTTAGGAACTTTTCCAAGTTGTTGAAGATGACGATGAACAGTTGTATGGTTTGAACTGAGAACCACTGCCAATTCCTCAACTGATAAAGCAGGATTTTCTTCAAGGGCTGCTTCAAGAAGCTTTTTTTCAACTCAACTGGACGTCCGGTTCGATCTTCATCTTAAAGGGTGAAATCTCCACCTCTGACTTTTGCAAACCATCTTCTGCAAGTTCTTTCATTCACACATTCCTCTCCATAAACTGAGTGAATGTTTCTAGCCGCTTCGGCTGCTGAGTTTCCTTTCATGACCTCATAAAACATTATGTGCCTCAAATGATTCTTGGGTACTTCTATGTTAGCAGGATTTTAATCAAACAAAATTTAATTTGATTGTTCTCTGAAATATAATTTGATCAGTTTAAATGCATCTGAACATAAAAATAATGTTAAACTCCATTTGACATTATAAAATACTCTTTAAATTTCGTTCATTTTAACAAAAAGTTAAAATTCGGACAGAACTTATGGGATTACCTAATATATATATATATATCAGATGATCCTAAGGAGCCAGGAAAACCTACCAAAGTTTCACCTAAACGGATCTTCAGGGTAATCCTGGAGCCAGCTGTACCCTGAAGATCCGTTTAGGTGAAACCTAGGTAGGTTTGCCTGGCTCCTTAAGATTATATTAGGTTTTGCTCTACTTAGTGTATTGAGCTCTTTACGTAGATGTATTTTTACCCGTTTTGGGTTTGGTTTTTTTTGGACTTGGAGCTTGAATGCTGGACGATTGTTTTCGCCTTAGTTTAATGTTCGTCGTTCTTTCTTTTTTTATTCCCCATTTTTCCTCGGGTACCGATTTATCCTCCTGCAATTTGAGCTATCCAAGGTCTTTCCAAACGAGTACCACCATTTATATATATATATATATATATATATATATATATATATATATATATATATATATATATATATATATATATATATATATATATGATGTAATAGTGTTTCCAATTACTAAACCCGCATTCCTATACGCGCTCGGAAACGCCTTAATTTTGTACATATGCACAATTCAATCTCTATATAATCACGTATGCTGACCGCGCTATCAATTTTAAGGATGTGTATAACTATTCTTATAGTCATAATGCACTATGTATTTAAGCAGTGGATTTATCATTGGCATTTGATTCATAGAAAAAGCGACGTCAAGATTTGTTTTGGGGAACTTTTAGATAATTCTAGAAAATCACTTAAATCTAATGTCGAATAGATGTCTTATTTTTTTTAACTCTCTGTATATATGTCTAAGGAAGTTAAGTTACTTGTCAGGTTCAAAATCCTGGAAATTTTCTCTTGTATATTGGTTATATATAATTATATTGTTTTAAACAGATATACCATCCCTCTCTCTTTTTCCCCTCTCTCAGCTTGCTTCTACTAGGAATTCAGCTCAGAAAGAATTCTAGCCCGGTTCGGTTCTTTCACTTATGTGTAAATACCCTTGAATAAGCTATGAATACAAGTTTCTACTGCCCCGGCCATGGATTAAATGATAGGACTTTATCTGGAAAAGTCAGTATTATTTTGAAAATTTGTTAATTTACTCGCAATTAAAAGGAATTATTCATACAATCCCAAATATATTTCGATTTTAGATAACCCACAAAGTTTTGAGAAGCTGTAAAAAGAAAACAAATCAATCTCTCCCACTGCCTATATATGCGCGTTCATATATATATATATGCTATTTGTACAATTGTCTAGATCCGATAACATGGTCCGCCAGCCCGAGTTACACCCTTCCAATCACAGCGCGTCGCCCGACTGATCACGTCGGGTAGGCAAGTACGCGTAACGCGTTTTGATACATAAGGTTGTCGAACGTTGTCAATTGTATTTTATCTCGCAAAGACAGGTGAGCGTCACCCCTCCCACCCTGGCGCACCTTCCCCGCGGTCCAACTGCGCATGACACGACAGGCTGTGGTCTGGCATCGCGTGACAACCCCAGCAGTCCCATGCAAGTCGGACAGCCAATCATGCTAACTTTCTCCTCTTCACTGCCGGGAGACAAATTCGTTTTTCAACAACTCACCACCGCGTTGGCTGGCAACTGTAACGAGTCCGATAAAATGAAAAAGAGAAATTTATAGATATACTAGCAGCATGCCCCGGCGTTGCCCGTGCTTGATTCAAAAATCGTACGACTCATACAGCAATCGCTATCACTTGACTTAAAATAACAATGTTGGTGTT
This sequence comes from Acanthosepion esculentum, assembly GCA_964036315.1. NCBI lineage: Eukaryota > Metazoa > Mollusca > Cephalopoda > Sepiida > Sepiidae > Acanthosepion > Acanthosepion esculentum. Next base: position 3,344,458 of record OZ038495.1, read on the forward strand.
TAGTATAGAGCTTAGAAAAAATTCGCAGTGTGAGATAGGCAAGAAGTTTGGCTTACACGTGAAATAGGCAGTGAAGTACTGAGGTGTACTGGGCCGCGTAGTAAAGACAGTACACTTCAACTTGGAGGTAAAATAGGTTGGGCAAACGATTGAGTAAATAAGTAACTTGCGACAGCAGTTAACTGTCTAATAGCAAAACTGAACTACGAAAAGGTAGAAATAGGTATGGAACGCTAAGATGGACTGGGCTGCGCAGTAGAGGCAGCACGCGGAGATAAAATGTGTAATGCAAACGTTTAAGCAAATAGGTAACTTGCGGTAGCAGGAAGCTGTCAATTAATCCAAGGACAGATGCGTTAATGGCGATCGAATCAAGACATGAGTACGGATGCAGCCGCGCTGAAGGTATTTAAAGGGAGCGTGACTTGTCATTGACTGGTGTAGCCTGGACAATGGCCATGACTTAGACCAATGAATGAGCTCACGCAAAATGGAAGATGATAGCGCGCATTCACGCACGCGCGCATGATTTGGCAAGCACAAGGCTTGGCCGTAAACGTTGTCAAGCTGCCTGCTGCATATGCAGCTTGGTTCTAACGCACGCGATGCCGGTGATGAGAATGCAAGGAGCTGAAATGAAGCGTTTGCTCGTTTTGTTTGTGCGACAACGGAAAGCCCTAACCGTTTGCCGGCATTAGCTTTGAAATGGATTGGGAGGAAGCCCTGCTGTTTTAGCACAAAAACTCCTCGTCAGGTCTGGGATGCGGCCTTGGCTAGGGGAAAAGGTTTAAAGAATTGGAAAATGGATTGCTGAGGGTGAAACCATTTTCACTCAGCACGAATGCGGGTTTTTTTTTTCAGTAAAGACGCGAATAAAGGAAGTGCTTATTTTGGTAAGATGCGACGATTAAAGCAAAAGTGTTGACAAAGTCGAATGTGTCATTTGTGGCTCAAAGTCAGACCTGGTAGCAGGGATAAAAAAGCCGAATTTCAATGGCCCTGCACCCATTCCAGAATTTGAGGTCAAATGTTTTCTTCCACTCCACAGCACGCACTGACCTGTATCTTCCCGCGCATAGCGTGACCTTAAATTAATCTGCATTTAGGAAATACCCAACCGGAAAAACATTTTTAAGGGTTGACCGATTGTCGATTTGCATTCTGTTTGGGGGGGGCGCTCGGAGTTGAAACTTCACATGGTCACTCCCAATTGCCTCCTAATAAATTCGGTCAGTTTTCGCTAAAACCGACATGCGGTTCAGGCGCAATCTGGGCGTATCAGTTTTTGGGTTTTATCGATTTTCCGCGCTCTTTAGGGGTCCGTGATCATGAAACCTCTGGACAACACTTCTAATCGTAGAAACTAAGATGGTGTCAAATTTGGTTGGAATGCGATCATTCCTTCTGTAAGCAGATTTTTTCTTCTGTAAGCAGATTTTTTCGATTATCGATTTTTTCGGAACCTGAGTCCGAACTCAAAAATGGGGCTACGTCATTTCCTTACAACAGCCATTTGCAAACTTGTGGTGAAAGCCGCATTGAAGTCGGGTGATAAATGCGGCCTGGGCGAGGTAACAACGCCCACGACAGACACACAGACAGACAACATGAGAAATATAGATAGTATATATATAGAGTGAGAGAGTGTTTTATGCCCACACTTGCATATTCCAATATTCACCCACAGAAATAGCACGGTGCATCAAGAATGCTTTTACAACCTTTGGAGATGCGCTCTTCACATCAAAACAAGCACAAATGTCCATATAAACATATATCCGTAAATCCTTCGTTTTTGAATTATTAAGTTCAAAGAAAGTTTACGGCAGATGGCGCTGTGTTGACATATAGACAAGGTTACACTTGTTATTCGTGTATATGTGTGGCTAGTCTGTCTTCAACATATAACTCATGTAGTAGTGAGTTAACTGAGAAGTGTTCCGTTTAAAAATGTCAGGATATTCATAACGTGAGCAGACAGATATGTTTTATTCCATACGGCCGCATGAATGGTAATGGACACGTGTCTGCACGCTTTCATCAGATTGTGTTTCCAGATCGAGGGCAGCCGAGTCATCCAACCATTGCTGCTATTTATCCTCGCGTTGTTGAGACAGGATCCGTGGCACCACAGACTATGGATCGAGGAAGACCAAAATCCGCTTGTACGCCTGACCACGAAGGACGCATTCTACAGGCTATGTCAAGTGTCCCTAGCATGTCGTACATCGAAGCTAATTGCACAAACTGTCGAGCCGTTATTTGTCTCTTCTGTCTTTTTTTACGAATGAGGCAACATTTGGAAGAGATTGAATAATAAATTGACAGAGCCAACATTTGTGTGTATCTCGGAATCCCCATGGTATAATACAGGCTAGGCAGCAGCATCAGTTTACCCTTAATATTTGGGCTGGATTTGTAGGTGACTCTCTGGTAGGTACATATGTCCTCCCAGCACGTCTACAGGGATTTTATTCTGAACACAGGCCTGCCAGAGGATGTACTCCTTTTAATAAGAAGACACAAGTTTATGCATGATGGCGATCCAGTATATTTTAGTCATATCATTCGCGATGCACTGGCTGATATCTAGCATGAAAGATCGATATGGAGGGGAAAACTGGTTTCATAGTAGGTACGTTGCCCCGACCTCAATCTTTTGGGATTTTATCTGTGGGTTGACATAAATGCATCAGATATTAATAATGCAGAGACGTTTCATCAACGTGCCATGAGGATCTTCGAAATCATTCAACACCGTGTGGGAGGATTTGAAAGGTTACTTCACTCAAGGATCCGACGGGTGCATGTGTCTGGAGAAGAAAGGGGAGAACAATTTTAAATTTTTGCTATGAGTAAGTGTGTTGAGCTACAACGATGAAGTTTTGGACGTAATTTATATGTACGTTTTACCTTGTTTTGTCATGATTATTTAAAATTAATGACTCAAGGACGAAGGATTTGAGGACATATGCTAATATATGCATTTGTCCATGCATTAGTGTGTGGAACCAGTGCCAAAAATTTGTAAAAGTATTTTTGATACGCCCTCTCTCTCTCTCTCTCTCTCTCTCTCTCTATATATATATATATATATATATATATATATATATATATATATATATATATATATATATATATATATATATATATATATATATATATATTTGTCATCCATATATATATATGTGTGTGTGTGTGTGTGTGGTAATTTTTGCAAGCAATTTTTACTAGGCTTAAGTATGAAAACTTTTGCTACAAAAATGTATTTTTCCTGCGTGAACAAAAATTATGCAGTTTCGATTCCGGTCGGTGGCACAATTTTTCTTTAGCAGAACTTCTCAGATTATTCAGGTTATTATTAATTTCATTGTTTAATGAAATAAAAAAACAGCATGGTAACTTAAACATTTGTACCCATTAAAATACTGTGTATTCTAACAATATATATATATATGCATATAAATACCTATATATATATATATACATACGTATATATATATATATATATATATATATATATATATATATATATATATATATATATATACTTGGCTCTTTTGTTGATAGGGTTGGTGATATATATATATATGTATATATATACACACAAAGTGTCTGTGCCAACTATTATAAATGGTTCCGAGGTCATATCCTCCTCGCCGGTCAAGGCAAAGATCTTTGCCTCTAACTGAATGTTAGATGATATTGACAATTCCCTCCACGACTTCTCATGTTACATAGAGCACAATCTCAATAATACACTCATTTCAAAAGCCTCGACCCCCCAAAAATCCACTGGTCCAGACTGAAGTCCAGTGGTTGTCATTAAGAATATCACCCCAGAATTATCCACGATTTTAGCAAATTAATTTTTGAGGAGAATTTATGTGGAAGGTGGCAAGCGTATGCCCGATTCTAAAGAATGCGTGCAACCGCTTTTTCCCCTCCCAGTATCGACCAATTAGTATCCTCAGTATCATCAGTAAGCTTTTTCAGGCCTTAATTAAAATCGTGGAGCACCTGGATCGCAATAGCCTATTGTGTGATGAGCAGTATGGAGAATTAGTGAGGTCCGCGGCGACACACATACTCGAGAACCATAGCATTTGATATCTCGAAGTCCTTAGACAATGTTTTGCACAAAGACATGCTACACAAGCTTTCCAGCTATTGAATCGCTGGAATGCTTTTCCTTATTATAAACTCCTTCCTAACAGGTAGATTGCTGAAAGTAGTCATTAACGGCCAGTCATCAGAGGCTCTGGCAGTCAACGTAGGCGTCACCCAGGGGTCACTTCTCGAAACAACCATCTTTCTGATTCACATAAATCTACCTAAGTATACACTCCGATTATCTGTAAACGTCTATGACGATGATACAACATATACGGGCAAAACTGCTAAATTTTTGACGATTAGATTGGAATCTGACCCCTCATCCAATCTAACACTACATCCTCAGTAGGGAAAAACTGGTTACATACAGTGACTCTAAAACCAAACTAGTTACATTCCATCACCGCCGATCAGACCCTGAACTACCGCCAGTCAGGATGAACGGTTGTGCCCTCAAAGAGGCCCCGTGATTCGAGAGGATATTGGCCTTCAAACTCACATCCGACCTCAAGTGGAACTCCTATATACGATCGATCGCTAAAGATCCAGTTGAAATGGTCGGCTGCCTGTACCGCTTCAGTAAGTACCTGTCTCCTCATGCTATCCTCTACCTTTATAAGAGACAGATTAGGCCAAAAATGATGTACTCTTGCCATGTTTGGGCAAGAGGTGTCCAGACCGGACTTTCAACTCTTGATAGCGTCCAAAAGTGTCTCCGAGTCCTTGTGGGAGAAGAATTATTTTCCAAATTCCAACCTCTCTCTCACGGGCGGGATGCGCCGAGCCTATCATTGCTCTATCACTACTACTGGGAAGTGCTCGAACGAACTTCATCTCCTGGCTCAACTAGGTCTAATATTCACGGCTAGGACTCGCTATGCCATTTACATAGTAGCAAACCACCCACATTCCGTCCGTATTCCATCGGCGAGAAGTAAGTTCCACTCAAACAGCTTCTTGCTGCGGACAGACTTCCTGGAGGATGTTTCATCGATCACTACAATCTTAACCTGTTCAAGTCTAGAGTCAACCCTTCCTATCCATATAAACTACCCCTTATCGTAATCCTCTACCTCGAGTGGCCTCAGGTCTTTTATACTGTATGTATATTTCGGCAGCAATTTTTCATTAATGCATTTTTCATTAAATAATATAGACAAGTTTTGTCTATTTATTTTGAGTAAGTTCCTTTCATATTGTATGATAAGATTAATCACATTATCGTTGAAAGACGAAAGGAAAACACTATATTGATACATGTTTAAATCCAATCTAAGCTTTCGGCTTACATAAGCCATTATCAAAGATGATAATTTCAATAAATCAAACAACCACAATGATAGTCAGTACTTAATACTTTTCGTTTTTCACTTAAGCATGGTCACGACGTCAAGAGCTGCGACGCGATTTTCGCTTCCGCGTCTCGTATATACGAGTTTGTTGTTACTTTGAACTTATTCATGCATTTATATATATATATATATATATATATATATATATATATATATATATATATATGCTATACCCCTCCCCAAAAAGTTAGAAATATTTTTTCAGGGGTAACGGTGACTCGGTCAAAAAACCTAATGCTTTCAAGCAAAAAAAATAAAAATAAAAAAATGTGTGTTTCACAATGCCACGTAAGTTTGCTTTGTTTTGTTTTAGTTTGGTTTGGCGTGTGCATGATATGCCGGTACCGGCTATACTTTTTTAATCTCAGGATTTTTTTACTCCAACTGCCGACAGCCTTTGGACAAATATGACTGTTAAAAATATGAATGTAGAAAAATGATTTAAAAAAAATGTTAAATGCAGACCTACAAACCCTATATTTTGTCCACCCTATATACATACATACATACATACATACATATATATATATATATATATATATATATATATATATATATATATATATATATATATATATATATATAAATGGTGGTACTCGTATGGAAAAACCTCGGATAGCTCGACTTGCAGTAGGGCTTTACCCTGAAGATCCGTTTATGTGAAACCTAGGTAGGTTTGCCTGGCTCCTTAGGATTATCTCAGATATATATATATATATATATATATATATATATATATATATATATATATATATATATATTACGTATTCAATAGATTTCTCCCATGAATTATGTGTCCTCTAAATGTTAATGTCGTTTGGATGATAAGACATTTGGACTTTTATTAACCTATAGACTAATTGGAAATTGCGCATACATTTTCGAAATTATTCACTGTGCATTTAGAAGATGAATAAAGTATATTAAATTTTCTACTAAATGCACTTTGTTCTTGCAACTTAGATCAGAGAACGTTTACAGAATTCGCCATAAAAAGCCTTGTGATCGAACAAAACAGAAATTGAGAGTGTCGCCTGAACAATTCCAAACATGAATTGTTTGAAAATTGCAGATTTCTTACGTAGTTTTCATTCCCTAATTTTGTAGTCTTTGTATGACACGATCATTAATATATTCCAAGAATATTTTCTGAATAGAGGTTCATTTTTTTCTGTTTACGTCAATTGCCTATCGATTAGAATCAACACGCATCTGCCTCTACCCTGACAATAAAGATTTAACTAAAATTAATATTGCTGAAGCGTGTATAACACCTTCGGCAAATTATGCCAACGATGGGTGACTTCCGTGTAATTAAGTCCTGCCTTTGACGCTATTTCATATAAAATGCGATATGGAATCTATTGCACTTAAACAAACCCTTTAACGCTTTATAGTAAATGGAGTTTATTTGCAATCATTGTCGGTATATCAGATGTTTGTTTAAGTTTATTTTTGTCCGCTAAATATGCCCTGATAAACATAAAAGCCTTCAAAATTAACTACAATTTGCATTGAAATCTCCAGCAAATCAAACACCACTGCAGATACATAATGATGTTCAGACAAAGCTGTGCAATAAAATCAAGTGCTTCTTGGCGATGCGGTGTTTGCTAATAGCGCATGTCTAAATTAACATTTTTCAGATTCTCTAAGAAATTGCCCAAGGTAATATCGTTTTCAGGAAATATGTGATTCCTGGAAATTACAAATTGATGATGCAAAGCGAAATAATGAAAACAACATTGCAAAATATAAGATCTTAATTTCATATCTTAACAAATGACAATGTTTTATAATCATACAATTCGTGAACATGTAATCAGAAATCTATAGAACGAATTTATTTTGATGGCGATATACATTGTTATTGCTGAGGGTTTATCAAAGTTCATCCCTTCAGTATTTAAATGTTTCTTTAGTTAACACTTATTTGATATTAGAGAGCCGACCAAGGCTGACTGCAGTTTGAGGGCCATAGAGTCATTGTGAACGTCACGATTGTTTCATTCATGGTGAAGTGATGGATAGAGGCTCGGATTGAGGAATCAGAGAGGCAAGTTCGGATTCCATTACATTCTTCTACGTGCTAATACCATTGGAAAAGCAATGGATCCATCACCCTCACTAACCATGTGTAAATAGCAGGTTAGATTGGGCCCCATATCCTTGGCTGGCAACCAGTCTAGGGGAAGGAAAACTCTGAATTCAAACCAGCCTGGCGTGGATTGGGCTCTGTCAGGCTATCTTGCTCAAGACGCACCACCTCTACTACAGCTGTAGTACATGTGGTGCGCCTACGGCCCTAAGATATCAGGACGAGACCGATAGCGCTGGTTAGCATCGATTTCTAGGAGAGTGAAAACTCAAACTTACCTGGAGAGATCTGGGCCCAGTCATGCTGTCTTGACACACCAGTACTGCTTTGACTGCAGTAGATGTGGTACGCCTACGACCCCGGTTTACAGAATATGTAATCGGGATATTGTATCATAAGTAGGGTGTTTGTATTCCGATGCCTTTCTTCTAGATTGGTTGTCATCAAAGACTGATGTACTATTTAACCCATAGCTGGGGAAAGCAGAAGTACATGTTGTTACAATTTTTGTGTATTTATTTATGTACTAGTGAGCAAAGCCAAATGACTGGACTCACTTTATAGTCTCCCAAATGAAGGTTAACCAATCGGAAGGCGTAAAATATTCAATCCGTCTTGGCGGCCATTTTGGTTACTCTCTCCGAATGTCCAATGCGAACCTGTCAGAACCAAAGATGACCAGAACAGAAGAAAGAACTACGCTCTGCTACTGAAACGAGATATCCACTGCTAACCTGAACTACGCTTCCCTACTGTCTTCGAAATATTCACTGCCAATCTCTGGATTCTATACTCAAAGACTACCGTCATCATGAACAACAAATGTAATGCGTATGTGAATGTATCGTACTCGACCGCAATTCGAACACCGCTATCCTGTACATCCCAATGGCATGTGTAGAATTTAATAGACAAATTCGTAAAAATCTTAATTCACTATAATGACCTATAGAAGTGGCATTACCAAAATAAATATTTCTGATAATAGTGAAAAAGCAGAAGAGGATTAAATTAGCTAATTTATCTTTGTTCGTCACTCATTGTGTAACAATGTTTGTGGTAAGTTAGAAAAATACCATTGCCTGAATATAATCGCTTAAATCTATGTGGACATATAAAAGCCGTGAAAATAGAATACTGAATAATGTTTTATTTCTTTCTGTAGCAAAAATGAAATCATGGATGGTTTTCTTTTGTTTTTTTAATTACTTTAATCATTTTATTTGGCTTTGTTTTTGCTGAAAATATCCAACTTAATCACTTATTTCTTACTTTTTTAAACATTTCCATATTTAAAATTTATTTTAACTATTTTGAAAATTTATACACGTTTCATATTCTTTCCTTTCAATATTTAAATAGGAAGTGTAAAGTTTAGAAATATTTTCTTCCAACTGGTGAGAATTTTGCTTCCAACAGTCTTTGAAGTATATGGCATTTTCAGTAGATTTTATATCTATAATGTGGGTAACAGTAAGCCAGATTTAATTTCTACTTTATTCTAACCCCACTGAAGAATAAGTGTATCGTATTCTCTTTGAGTTTCAAATAAATTCTCCAGAATGATTATGTCTTTTCTTGAAGAAAAATCAACCCGTGGCATCCTTATACCAACCACTCCTTTTATTAAATATTCATTTGTTCTAGAAAGTTCGCAATCTTAATTAAGGTTGAGAAGAAATGTCTTGAATATTTAATAATAAAGGCAACTAGAATAAAGGTGTGCTGATGTATTTTTCAGTAAAATAGAATATTCCATATATTAGGAGCGATAAATCTAATTTAAACAAAACTCAACATCAAATCTATGTTCAACATCTTTTTGAATCTTGATTCATAGAAAATAAAAGACAATTTATTATTTGGAGATAAAAACGCAGCCTTTAGGTTGTGATTTTAAGCGAGTTATGTATAATTTCTGTTTCATCAGTGAGTTCGGCCAAAAAACATCTGAAGAAGTAAAATGACAGAAAGACTGAAACATTGTAATAATAATAATAATAATAATAATAATAATAATAATAATAATAATAACAAAGATGGTTTCACGAGTCCGACTGTAAATATTTTAATATTATTAACTCCACATCCGAGAAATCCAAATTCCAATGAAAGTTGAAAAGTTGTGATAATATCATTGTCCAACTGTAAATAATATTCAGTTGGATCAGAAGTTCTTTGCTATTTAATTTAATTCCAAAGACAATATTTTGATATTTGTATATAGATTTATTCAACTACATATCTACCATTTTGTTCCAACATCATTCCCCATCTTTGAGGCAGCTTCAACATTCCGTCCAAGTATATTTTAGAGTGATTAACTGGCCTAAGTGGTTATTACAGGCTCCCAGAGAATTATAAAATAATTTGGGATCAAAATAAGTGGTGATACGAAGCTTCCGGGTACAGTCTGTGTAGAAAGCAATACCAGTGAAGCCTTACTATTCGAATAGCAAAATATATCTCCGAAAAGCTAAACAAAATTTCGTTAGCAATACAAAAAAAAGTAGTGTTGCTCTGCTATATAATAGCAATACTCCAATATGACAGTGAAATATCCTCACAGATCAAAAACATACTTGAGGCAATATCTGTCTGTATTTCTGAGATGAGGTATTATGTACATTATTTACATTATTATGACTATTGTCCTCATCTTTGTCACCATGTTTATCACAACATTTCGGCCGTTGTACGTTCCAGCCTTCTTCACTTGGTTGGAATGTCGAACTGAACCCTTTATTTCGCTCACTGGGGTAGACTGTTCTAGTTCCACGTGCCATGTATGATGGATCTCAGTTATCAGTTATATCCTGTTAATTCCCCTCTCTAAGTTCTCCAATGCCTTAACCGGGTATTGAACTCTAACTCTTTGGCTCCTCTCACTGGATGTAACCAACGCCTTTATCCACTGTGCCAAGTATCCTTGGCACATTCCAACCACTTGAAGAAGGCCGGAATGTACCTCGGACGACACGTTGTGATAAATATGGCGACAAAGATGAGGATAATAGTCCGAATAGTGTACATAATACCCCATCTCAGAAATATAGACAGATACAAAAATAAATGAGATACGAAATAATGATCTCTCAGGGAAGACGGTGGAAGAATTTAGCTGTAACATAAACAATTGAACTGATACAGATTATGTCATTCTTGAAGCTGAATCAAACGACATTAGAACAGAATTCTTTGAAAACAACAGTGCTGAAATCACTGAAGCGAAAGACATCATTCAAATAATCAACAAAGTAATTCGCACTCAAATGTCAGGAAGTGACCGACTTCCAAGATTTCATATGACAAAATCCAGTAACCATATTCTGTAAACATATAACGCTGCATTGCACACATTGTTAGCGGACAGAGGTAGAAAATCATCGCAGAAGTACATGAAGTCACCTACCCAGCAACCTTTGTAGCTAATATAAAATACTTTCAACACAAATAAAAGATCAAACAACAGACGAAAAGAGTCCACTTGGAAGGCAAAATTAAAGCGGGGAAATTGAGGAAATCAGATATCCAAGAAATTTAAATGTTTCAACACGGAAAAGCAAGAAGATTAAGTAGAAATATAAAATGAAAGCATTAAATGAAATTCCACCAATCAAGGAAATACGTCAAGAGAAACTGCAATTAAAGGCAAGACGATATGAAAAGACTTGTAGGTTCAATCGACAAAATAGTTTTTTTTCCAAACGGACACCAATAGGTTTTACAGGGAATTTGGAAATGCATTGATAGAGGAAATACAAAACGTCTGGGAGAATATTTGGATCAACTCAATATAATCCCAATGCAGAATGGATCAAGATAAACCTGTGTAAGAATGGAAAAATATAACGAAGAATAATATTAGGCAAACTCTAAAAAATCCTCAAAATGAAAATCCCCAGAAATTACAAGGTACCCAACTTTTATCTCTATCATCTGTTACCAATCCATAAAACCCTTGCGGGAACTTTATTAATGCTAATTAATAACCCCAATAAAATTCTAGAATGGATTACTGACGGTATTACATATCTCCGACCAGAAAGGATAATATGTTTGTCTACTACATATAAATTGAGCACTATGAACTTTACTTACTTATTTCCCGATTAACATAAAAGTCTTCTTCTGTAACAGAAGAATTTTGAAGAGATTTATATGGTTGCAAAGATCAACTACTAATAAATAAAATGATACTGGAAAATTGCAGGAAAAATGGTAGAAATATCAGCACAGCGTAGATTACTGTAAAGCCTTTGGAAATGTACAAAGTCTCCTCGGTGATAGTAGATTTCCTTAAATATAGTATGGAACTGTGGAAAACCATTTTTTACTTAAATCACACCAAAGGTACTGGCACTTCCAATTGTTTGAATATCCGACAAGAAATCTTTTAATCAGACTCACTGTGGCCCTTCTATTCTGTTTGTTATTAATCCCAATTTTATGGAATTTTACAATGCACAGAGCGAGAACAAAGATATTTGCCCAGACATCGTGATCAAAGACCGCAAAAACAGAATGTGTTTTCTCATTGGAATGATAATAATAATAATTTCACCAGTCTGAATATCAGACGAGGAATTATGGAGACTCCCTATCAACTCTTCCGTTTTGTCTGTCCATAATCCCCTTTCGCATGAACTAAACAATAATAGCTTTGGATACAAAGCAAACAAGAAAGTATTTAATCACCTACTTAAAATGAATGATCTCAAACTCTTTGCAAAATACAACAATGAGTTGAAGTATTTCCTCAGTATTATAAAATGTTTCATTAATGATATAGATATGAATTTCGGATTAGGTAAATGTGCAAAAAGTAATATTCAAGAAAGGGAGAATTACAGAAACACACTCAACAGATGTAGATTTTTTCACAATGTTTAAAGAACTGGAACATGTCGAAGCCAATAGGTATCTAGGAATTAGCGAAAGAGATGGAATACAGCATACCCAAATGAAGGAGAAAGTAAGAAAATAATACTACAGGATAGTGCGCCTGGTATTGAATACAGAATTGAATTCACAAAACAGAATATTAGCCATAAACACCTTGGCTGTACCTGTGGTTCAATAAAGTTTCAACATTCTTAAGTGGACCATAACTGACATTAAGCGAATGGACACCAAAACGAGAACGCTTTTCACTTGCCATCGCATGCATCATACTAAAGCTTAGATTGATGATCTGTATGTGTCCAGATCCGAAGGAGGCGGAGGATTCGTTCAACTGTTTTACAAATCTGCAACAATCGGTCTTCAAAGATACCTGGGAACTCCAGAAACTTGATGATGATCAGTGCCCCCCCAAAAAAAAGAAACTGTATTCATTAATAAAGGAAGGCAACAAGTTCAAAATAGAATTTCAAGTGTATAAAGAAATGCAAGTAAAATATAATACATCTGCAACATGAAAAACGTTAAAAAAAGAAACTTCATTCGTGTCTATGTAGTGCAAGGTTAAAAGCTGAAACCAAAGGATTTATTCTTTCTTCACAGGACCAATGCTTGCTGGCTAGAAATTACGAAGAACACATACTGAAAAATTGTGTTAAATCAAAATGCAGATTCTGTGATAAATATCCAGAAACAATTGATCATCTTGTATCAGGTTTCATGACATTTGCATCCACTGAATATAAAACCCGGCATGACAGATTGGGTCAATATCTACATTGGAACTTTTACGGAAAGGAAACTGAAAGAAATTGATAAGAAGGCCACCCAAACCCGGTTACAGAGATATACACAGAATAATCAAAGCTAATCGCCCAAACATCGTGATCAGAGAACGCGAAAAGAAAAGGTGCCTTTCTTATTGACATGCCAGTCCCTGCAGATTGTAATGTATCTTTAAAACCTTCAAAAAACTATCAACATACAAGGACATTGAAATCGAGATCTCAAAGATGTGGCACATGAAGACTTCAGTAATTCGAGATGTAGTTGGAGCCCTCGTATTGATTGGATAAATTTCCTCCAGACTCATTGAAAGGGGTTCTCTTAGCCCTTGTTGAAATACAAAAAAATTGTACTGACAAGTGCAGCCCACAACTTGCGAACAGCTTTATCTGCGTAAAACATGTGTGATCCGGTTCTTTTTTTCCTCAAAAATGCTTAGTGGGAAATGTCCTGAGGCCATCTCTTAGATTATATCTCTGTTTGGGGCCCGGAAACAAATGTGTATACACCAGAAATCAAGGACAAAATAATAATAATAATAATAATAATAATAATAATAACATCACCCAGACCCGGTTACGGAGATAAGGACCTGTTAAAATTCTATGGGACTACACAATACACACTGACAGAACAATCAGAGCCAACCGCCCAGACATTGTTATTAAAGATCACAAACAAAAAAAAATGCTTCCTTATTGATATGGCAGTCCCTGCAGACTGCAATTTATCTTTGAAAAAATATTCGAAAAGCTGTCAAAATTCAAGGACCTTGAAATAGAAATCTCAAAAATGTGGCACATGGGATTATCAACAATCCCTGTTGTAGTTGGAGCCTTAGGATTGGTTGGAAATGATTCCAGTAGACTAATTGAAGGGATCCCTGGAAGTCCATGCCTCAAAGAGATACAACTTTACGACGGGCTTTATGTATGTAATATATATATATATATATATTTTTTTTTTTTGCAGTGGAAAGTGTCATGATACCATTTCTAAACTTAGGTCCCTGGCCGGGACCCGAAAAGAAATGTGTAAACGCCAGATATCAAAGAAAATAAAAACAATAATAATAATAAAAATTATAAATTATATATATATATATATATATATATATATATATATATATATATATATATATATATATACTGTTTTAAAAACAAGGAATTTATTAATGGTAATAGTCTCTAAGGCCCTTTCGTCCAACATCTCATCAGGAGAAAATCGTTGGAAAAATTGATAAATTAAACGAAAAGAACAGAAACGAAAATTAAGAGCAAAAAAAGGGGAGGAAACACGCTAAAATTAATAACGTATAAGTATATATACTTATTACTAGGGGAGGGGAAATTGCGTGTAAATAATTACGGAGGGACAGTTAAAATAAAATATCCCCCATCATATTAAGGGACTTCACAAAATCCTTCTGACGGCAAAGAGAAGGTTTCCGTAATCTTATACAGATTGATTCCAAAATCTTCAAATGATTGTTGGAACCAGCTATGTGAATAATTTTGAACCACTCTTTCGTATACGACATGGCACAGGCTATATTCTCTACTAGGTGTTGAGCAATAGCCGATTTTATTTTAACTGTCCCTAGCTAATTATTTACACGCAATTTCCCCTCCCCTCGTTATAAGTATATATACTTATATGTTATTGATTTTAGCGTGTCCCCCTTTTTGCTGCTCTCCATTTTTGTTGCTGTTCTTTTCGTTTAATTTAGCAATTTTTCCAACGATTTCCTCCTGATGAGATGTTGGACGAAAGGGCCTTAGGGACTATTACCATTAATAAATTCCTTGTTTTTAGAGCAGTATACAGATTTTGTACCTCCAAGCATTTGTTTATATATATATATATATATATATATATATATATATATATATATATATATATATATATATGATGAAAATGTGGAAAAAAACAAAGCAAAATCCGAATATATGAGTTTACTGTTTTTATTTTGTTTTTGTTTTTGTTATTCTGTCGACGTCAGACGTTTCGGTCAAATAGACCTTCTTCGGGACATGGTTAATGGAGACATATTTATATTAGATTTAAGTTTGATGGAGAGACGATATATACAGGACTGGTCAGAAACAGAAAAACTGAAATTCTAAAGTCAAGTATTCTTTCTTAGAGTCGGATATGCTGGCGTCGCGTGGGCGGCAACTACGAAGACCTGCGCACAGGGAAGAAGATTGTGTCCTAAGTGGAAGGTGAGGGGGACTATTTAAAACTATAGCTTATCGGTACGTTTGTCACGCATTAATCTCGCCACAGAGCTCGCGATCTGAAAGAAACCAGGTCTATTATTTACTGTATGTGAGGTGGCTATCATGCCAGCCTCATAAATCTGTCTAAGGTTCTTATTGTGGATATATTTTAAGATCTTCACAGAGTCGAAATCAAAATTGTGATCAGATTTGGCTATGTGTATAACTAAAGCACTGCTTAGATTACCGAGGCGAATGTCACGTTTATGTTCGGAAATGCGAGATTTCAATGATCTACCTGTCTCGCCTACATAACTCAGGTTGCAGTCTCTGCAGGGCACCTGATAGACGCAAGCATCGGATGTAATATGTTGTCTGCTCGTATTACTCAATATGTTACGTATAGATTTAGTGGGTAATGTAGTAGTTTTAATTTTTAGCGCGTTTAGATTGTTGGAGATGTGTTCGGTCAGAGGGTTATTCGGTAGAAAGATGCGGCCAATGGGATTATCAGGGGCAGCTGAGAGTGTGCCTCTCTCCACCTTTGATGTAGTAGTAGTAGTAGTCGGTATGTTGTTATGTACTGATGGACGAACTCTGTGGATTTTCAAGGCTTTATGTTTAGCGCCGAGTATTAGTTGTCTCGGATACGAAAGGCTGGAGAAGGTATCCTCGATATAACCAAATTCGTCATCTAAATATTTTGCTGAACAGATTCGCAGAGCTCTCAAGTAATAAGCTATAGTTTTAAATAGTCCCCCTCACCTTCCACTTAGGACACAATCTTCTTCCCTGTGCGCAGGTCTTCGTAGTTGCCGCCCACGCGACGCCAGCATATCCGACTCTAAGGAAGAATACTTGACTTTAGAATTTCAGTTTTTCTGTTTCTGACCAGTCCTGTATATATCGTCTCTCCATCAAACTTAAATCTAATATAAATATGTCTCCATTAACCATGTCCCGAAGAAGGTCTATTTGACCGAAACGTCTGACGTCGACAGAATAACAAAAACAAAAACAAAATAAAAACAGTAAACTCATATATTCGGATTTTGCTTTGTCTTTTCCACATTTTCATCATACCGTCGGATCTACATCCACACATTTGCTTACATATATATATATATATATTATAATCCGAAACCTTTTAAATGTTTTGTTTGGTACAAGCAAATTGTGGCAATGAAAACTCTTGCTTTTTGCAGACCATTATTATAGAATTATTTATTTCTAGCGAGTAACTGAAAACATTGAAAGTGAAATCGTAGATAAGTGTGCCCGTTGTAGAAATTTCTTAACAGATATCGATTAAAGAGTAGGAAGAAAATAGTAGAAGTGCCATTCAAGCCAAGAATGAAAGTGCGTAATTGGAATAATTACAAATATCCTCTATGGATATCAGATTACAAAATCTGATTAACTTTTCTTTTTGTCGCATGGAAAGGTTGGGTTTGTGTCACACAGTCCAGTAGGGAGTAATAAACACCTCCCAACAATTTTTTCGAATACTTTGCCTACAAATAGATTTTGATCGTCGACTGGGGATTATAATTGATCAAATCAGTCAGCAAAGCATTTGATTTATAAGGAAATGTAATAGAAAAAGGGAATTGCTTACAAAGAGAAACATTGAAGGACAAAGAGTTACTAAGCTTATCCTAAAAGCATGCAGCTTAGCCATTATCGGTCTGCCGAAAGTTCCCAGGATAAGCGCTTCAGAATTAAATTACTTAGATATTGTAACTTATTTAGGAATGATATATTCAGTGAATAAAACATCCTCTTCTTTATCCGTGTAAAGATCTTTTCCAAGGAAAACACTGATGCCAAGAATAAATTTGATAAATAATAGATGGAATTCAGTTTGGTGTTGAAAGCGTCATAGAAACTTGAAAAATATATGACATATGGAATTGGAAGGAGATGCATATGGCGAATAACCGCTCGTCTCTTTCCTAGGTTGTTCAAATGTATGTATGTAGGGAACTGCTAATCTCTCTTTCTCAGAGAAACTGTTTTGCACAAGGACAGACAGATATTCGCACGCTCTCTGTCTCTGTCTCTTTTTCTCTCTCAGGGGGTTTATGCGGAGATCTAAAACTTTCTCTCTCTCTCTCTCTCTCTCTCTCTCCCTCTCTCTCTCTCTCTATATATATATATTGTTGTGGTGGGATCCACCTAATCTGCATAGGTGACTACCAACTATATAAATAATGGTTGATACCGGGAGAAGGAAGAAAGAATCACGAGATCCAACTAGAGACTCTGATCGACTGCGACTAGTCAACACATTCTCCAGGAACGTCTTCCCAGAAATATACAGAAATACTATATGTACTTATTGTGTACACTTTCTTGTTATAATACATTCTTGTTCTAAGTACATTTTGTGTTGCATTATTATTCCATGCAATAGGCGAGATTCAACATTGAGTCAAGACTCAACATATATATATATATTAAAATAATTGTCGGGGTTAGTCCACTTCATTATATATATATATATATATATATATATATATATATATATATATATATATATTATATATATCATTATATATATATATTATATATATATATTATATATATTCATTATATATTATATATATATATATATTATATATTCTTTATATTTATATATATTAAATATAAATATATATATATATATATATATTTATATTTAATATATATTTATATATTAAATATAAATATATATATATATATATATATATATATATTAAAATAATTTTCAGGATTAGTCCACTTCATTATATATATATATATATATATATATATATATATATATATATATATATATATATATATATATAATAAATATATATATATATATATATATATATATATATATATATATATAATATAAACGGTAGTCGCATATCTTTGACTACCGTTTTCTGTAGACATTACTAAGGATTTAACACTATAATCTTGCTAAATTCACAATTCCATAACTATAAACTTTTTATAATTATATATACACAAAAACGTTCTTTCGATTACAAAATAAATAGTGATAACCCCAACATAAAGAAATGCAATCCAACTTTAGAAATCTTATAGAAAAACCAAAAAATAACAAAAGATAACTCGAAAATCTTTTTACCTACTCAAATGTAATATTATCCCCTATCGCTATCTTCCCTTCCCCTACCTCTCAAACTTAGGACACTTGTGAGTTGACGTACCTAAACTTTGACCGATGTTTATCAACGAAAAAATGTCCACACACCATTCAACATTAACTACCCGGTCCACCCAACACCAAACTGCTATCAACAACTACTATTGTTTCACTTAAATACTTTATGTATATTTTGTAAGTACATTTTTCTTCTCAAAAAATGGAAAATAGGAAGTGACGTTTTACATCCGGGCTTGCCTACAAACAGGATCGTTCATAACCATTTTAGACTCTCAACCGTAGATGTGCAGTTAAAATGCACTGAAACCAAGTTGCATCTTTGTTGTGAGTAAAATGGTTTTGTCTATATGATAAAATTATAATAAATAAATAATATATATATATATATATATATGTGTGTGTGCGCGCGCGCGTGTGTTTGTGCGTGTGCGTGTGTGTATGTGCATGTGCGTGTGTCTCTCTATTATTAAAAACATGACACGCACAGGCGTAAGTGAAAGTTTCACGGCAATCAAGCACGTGATATAATCCATCTGTTTTGACAGAATAGATCCTCAGAAGTTTACATTGAAATCAGTTCCATTTGCCGGCCTGTGTTTGTACCTATGAACAATGATGCCTAATGCCATAAAGAATAGAATGTTATAGCCCCCTACAGACACACACATGCACACGCACACACAGAGACGAAACACAAACTGGTAGGTGAATATTACTCTGATAAAAAAACACTATGTCGGGTCCTCCTTTTCCTTTAGACTTTGTAGCTTTCCATATGCGTGTCAAATCTTTAAGACTAAAATGTACTACTACACTGTCTATAGCCATACCGTCAGGCTATTTAACAAAAGAACGATCACACGTATTTTATTTGAAGTATATCTAAAAGAAGTAGTTGAATAATTGCTTCTGTTGTATATATGTGTGAGTATGTATGATTGTGTGTGGGGTTATAATTTATAAGGGAAACGGATTCAGTATCGGAATCAACCTAATGGTAGATATAATCAACATGGACACAAAATTCAACATTGAATGGTGATTGGGAGTTTAAACCATAATCAGACCATATGAGAAACTTCCAAAAGCCAAGCAAAGGGTTACGAAACGCGAAAAGCTCGTTAGAAACAAAGAAAAGTCTGATCAGTTGCTATTTAATATCAGTCCTATTGCATGATGGCGAATCTTAAAGGATTTCATCAGAGTTGATGAGGATACGTGGCAATAGTGATAAAGTTCTACGGAATGCTGAGAATGTTATGCACAAGACATGTAAGCAACGAGAAAGTTTTATGGAAAATGGAAAGAAAAAACAACGCTTACACATAATAAAAAAGACAAATATTGGGGAATATATAATGAGGAGTGATGGCTCGGAAGATTTGACACACACAGGACATTGAATGTAAGAGAGTCAGAGAGAAACAAAGAGTGACCTAGTAAAGAGCTTATATAAATGGACGACAAGAACAGTGAATGAGAATAACGGTAACTGGACAGGCATTTCTAACAGCTTCAAAGGCTAGGAAGCTATGGAGAGCAATTATCGCGAACGTTCTGAACAGAGGGAGCCCACAGTAGAAGAAGCCTCTTCTCTTTGATTTTGTTTTTGTTTAATTTTTTGTTTTTATTTTGTTTTACAAACGAGACTCAGAAAGATATTTTGGAATAATAAATAGTCCAAAAGAAAAGGGAAACTCATCACGTAAAACATCAGGTGAAGTGACGAAATTTTAAAACAAGACAACTTAGTAGAGTAAGGATAAAACATTCGATTGTAAGTTGGCTGTTAAAATTATGGTTGTTGAAATTGTTATCAAACATTAGTATGACCGTGAAGATATTTCCTATGCAGCACTACTATAATTAATCAACTGAACTTGAAACATATCTAAAATACGTTCGGGTCCCTTGTGCTTGCACATGTTACTAAGAAGAAAGTGAAGTGAACATTTGCGTAACAAAGAAGATTTTAAAGAGGACGGGTATCTTCAAAGATCTTGCAAACAATCGAAACGAGAATGTTAAACCTTTTGTGGCACATAAAGAAAATTTATCATCTAAACGACATAGTGGTTACGTACAGCGAGCAATTTAACGATTATGAATAAATTAATACCAAAACATGCAATATAAAACAAAGAGAGGGACAATTTATTAAAGACAGGAAGCTGTGAAGAGCCATGATAAGGTATAAAGCACATAAAAGAATAGAAGAATTAGTCGTATCACTGTACCTTCTACAGGGTGAGATGGGTAAATTGTCGCGCTGTTTTTGATTTTCTCAACTGTATAGTATATAGTAGGTTCGGTTGGGCACCGTCTGTGAGTCAAAAAGCTCGATATTACGCAATTCAGTCCACCAAAGATTTAGAAACGGCAATCTGTATTGCTTGGCATTCGCGTCGGAAGCTCTTCAGTGTGTTTGGGTATCAATCTGGGGAGAGTGCGGAGGATGCTGTGTCCCTAAAAGATGTACTGAGAGTGATGAAAACTAAATATCCAGTCAACCTCATGGTGTTTGGAGTGATCACTAGTGATGGCGATGTTATGCCTCCATTCAGCTTCCAACAGAGCCTCCCACTCAACACTGAGGCCAACATCAAGTGGTTCTTCCCTGAGTCAAGATACTGGAAGAGTCTATGTTTATGAACAGGGCTCTGAACCCTACCACACAAGCAGGAGAACCCAGTCATGGCTGTCAGATAATTTCTGCGGCCACATCACACCTTACATCTGGCCACCGAACTTCCCAGACTGCAAACATAATGATCATTATGAGAGGCGCGCAGTTGAGCGAGGCCAACAAATCTCCTTTAAAACGGAAAATTAAATGAAGGCAAGTATTATGGCAGCGTTCACCAACTTAAACAAGGAGACCGTCCAGAAGAGATGCAGGAGATTCCGATGTCGTCTGGAGGCCGTGGTTGAAGCCAGTGGAGATTTTATTGAATAAATTTACTATTAAGTATTTCAATATATTTTTGTGTAATTTTGGTAAGTATATCTGTTAAAATGAGATGTCAGTGTTAGTGTCATTTTTGCGAAAACTTATGCATCGCATCCTGTATATGTTTGGTTTTGGTTTACATTCCGATACTTCATTGGCGTAAATTGCATCCAAATCCGCTGGATATTGGAAACGCTTTCCATAAAGAAGCAGAACGTGATAGTCTGTAAGATAAATGGATCTGCAGACAATAACAGCCGGGACAAAATTAGGCTTGGGTTTCTTTTCTGGTGCAAGACAAATGGTTAATGATTTTGAAACAAACCAAATGTCTTTGAATTACATGCTTTCTTGCGCACAAATCGCAGACAAATTTCTTTCGGCTGGTAACAATATATATCCTTCGTAAAAAAACACAAAAGTCTCTTTTATTTTATTTTATTTTTAATTAAAGATATATTTTGCCTTTCGTGGTCGCTTTCTTTTATCACAGAATATTTGATCCAGGGAAGAAGTTCAGTGTTAAGTTCTTCCTATCATCCACCGGGCAGGAGGAAATTCTTAATGCTGACAAACACTACTTAAAATAAAAGTTTTAAAACATTTATTTAAAAAATTGTATTTAGATAAGGTGGAGTTTGACTGGTAGTATTTAAAAAAAGGAAAATAGGTGAAAATTTATCTCACGCCCATGAATAAAATTGCTGTTCTCAACCTATACCAGATTCCATAATATAAACAGAAGTGAGGTCTCCTGAGATGATCGAATCAGTCAATGACCTCATTCAGTCTGACAGAAGGGTTACAGTGGATGACATTGCAAGGACTTTGAGCTTGTCTGTTGGGACAAACACAGGGGTCATCAGTCAGAAGGAGTTAACTTGCATCATGACAACGCAAGGCCTCACACAGCAGCCCAAACGGTGCAGACCATCAACGAGCTGCGCTGGTAACTGCTCCCTCATCCCCCTTACAGCCCAGAGCTTGCCTCTTAAGACTTTCAACTGTTTGTTCCCTTGAAAGCGTTTACGAGAGGCACGAAGTTTAAAAGTGACGATGAAGTCAAAAGTGTTGTGAGCGACTGCCTGAGACATCAGTCCAAAGATTTTTACGCTGAGGGAATACGGAAGCTTGTGCACAGATGGGAAAAATATGTGACAGTGCTGGAAGACTACGAAGAAAAAAGAAAAAGTAAGCTTCTATCTGTATTAGAAGTCCTTATACCGAAAAATTCACCTTATTTATTGAATGACCCTCGTATATATATATATATATATATATATATATATATATATATGTGTGTGTGTGTGTGTGTGTGTGTGTGTGTGTGTGTGTGTGTGTGTGTTTGTGTGTGTTAAACCTCCCACCACAAGAAAGGCGATCATGCCGCTAAAACGCATCCAAGTATCACCTGATAATATTTTAAAAGAAACCGGAAATCCAATTTTTGACCGGAAATAAGGGATAAACCTCTACTGCTATTCATTGAATGACATGGCATTTTTATTCTGTGAGTACTTATTTAATTTTTAGGTGAAATTGACTCATTTATTAGATTTTGTGTGCGTAGAATTTTTTGACAAGTTTTGTAAAAATATCATACGCAACTCTCACTTCAAAAAACGTTTAAAATAATTGAAAGACTTAATAAAAACTAAATAAACCAAAAATAATAAAAATAAAACTTAATATCACCAGGTACAAACATGGCCACAATGGGCTGACTGTATTTGGGAATTAAAATTATGTTTACCTTTCAGAAACTTATGCAAAATTTACAATGAAAAGACTCGAATCTTTGAAAATGAGCATTAGTTTAAATGACAATGGCAGGAACGAATAATTAATTGGATAATTTCTGCACATGCTAAATTCAAAATATCTTCTTTGCATACAAGAAAAATAAAGTAAAAACATAAACGATGTTCTTTTTGAGACATTTATGCGAGAGGAAATGCTGACTATTTAAACTTTTTAGAGAAAAATACCCGCTCATCTATATTAGGGTGTCCAATTTGAACTGTTGTATCTTAGAAATGCTTAAATAAAACTTACTGGAATTTTCCGGTGTTTTTATAACAATATTGGCCTCTACATTAAGCAATAAGAATGTATTATTACTCATAAATGTTAACAGAAGATTCGTAATAAAATCACCATTAAATAATCATAGCTAAGAATCGGAAGTTCATGAAGGATTGAAATAAACCTTAAATATATATTATTTCAGGGTCATTTTCGAACATTCAATGATCTTCGCCCGCTCTAACCTTCTAATTTTCTGGCCTGGAGTCACTAATTGCCTCACATGTACGATTTCATTTTCAAGATTTTTTCACTGCTGCTTGGACTGTCATAGCTGAAACTCCTCTCTCTCTCTCTCTCTCTCTCTCTCTCTCTCTCTCTCTCTCTCTCTCTCTTGTACCAAACGTTGAGTCGAATATTTCTAATTGAACTCTTTATCGCTAGGTTAAAATGATGATCCCTCTTGTGACCGCCTGATCCAGTTTTCCTCTCTAGTGGTCCCATTTGTTTACTTATTCACTATTCTCTTGATGGTTCTGGAATGGACTTTGAAGAGAGAAGTAAGAGTATTACTATTGGCACCATCATTAAAAGTCTGAATGATTTTTCCTCTGACCATTGCTCAGCTGAGAGTGGGGCAGACACAAATCTATTTTACTTGTTCGCTTTCTACTCAATGGGTTTTTCAATGAATCGTACGACCATATGGCTCAATGTCTGATTTTTAGATATTAAACATTACATTTTGTGGGATAGACAATTATATTGTTTTACGATTTTGTCAATGTTGCTGTTACACTCGGTATACACACACACGCACACACACACACACACACAAACACACACACACACACACACACATATATATATATATATATATAAATAAAAAAATGAAAAGGAAAAATATATAATGGCAGCAATTTACACACCGCATGCTGTGCACACACATACACACACACACATATATGTATATAAGTGTGTGTATGTGTGTGTGTGCGCGCGCGCACAGCATGCGGTGTGTAAATGTTCCCCATTATATATTTTTCATTTCGCGCATGCGCATTGTTTCTTTTTAATTTCGTTGACTGCCCAGTGTAATAGGGTCAGTTGCTCACCGTCTGTGAGAAAAAAAGGTCACCATAACGTAATTACCGCTTGAAATTTGAAAATGGCATGCTTCGCATTTGCATCAGAATCTGCAGTATGAACATTTCAGACTGTTCGGGTGGCAATCTGAGGACAGTGCAGAGGATCCGGAAAGAGTTGGATGTGTCAAATGGTGATTACGAATGTACGACAACTCGGAAATATTACTCATCGTTCTGATAAGAAAAGAACTACGAATTTGTTGATAAATGACTCAATCCGGAAGCCTACATCAAGTGGCTTGAAGCGGTAGCACCTGGTCAAGAGAGTGGTTGCTGGAAGACCCTATATCTGGCAACGGGATTCTGCACCATACCACACAAGCAGAAGATCCAAGTCATGGTTTTCAAACAATTTCTTCGACCTCATCATTCCTTACATCTGGCCAGCTAACTCCCCAGACGGTAACACCTTTGATTATTCAGGGTGAGGAGCAGTTGAGCAAAAGACAAAGGAAACTCCTCGTAACACTAAAGATGAACCGAAGGGAAGGATTAAGACAGAATTATCCAATTTAAACAAGGAGACCGTCTAGAAAAGTTGCAGCAGTTGCTGGAGGCTGTTGTTGAAACCAATGGCGATTTTATTGAATAAATTTACTCGTTAGGATTTCAAGATATTTTTTGTCTAATTTCGGTAAATATATCTTTTAAAATGAGAACAGAGTGTTATTATTATTTTTATTTTTTCGCAATTTATACAATATTTTGCATCCTGTATATAACCAACAAAGGTATTGGTTTGAATAAACAAATAACCTGCCAAAACAAAAATAGGAAACAAAACCTATAAATCAAAACCAAAAAATAGAAAAGAAAAGAAAAGGAAAAGTGATAAGAATCAAAGACGGACAGGGAGCTGAAGATTAAAAGACACTTTTGCAGATATAGATGAGCAATACAGAATTATCAAAAATATATGAACAATTATTTTCTTTATCACACGCACGTACACACACATACACACACACACAAACACACATATATATAAATTTTGATTTTCATTGTATCGGACTCATTACGGTTGCCAGCCAACGCGGTGGTGGGTTGTTGAAAAACGAATTTGTCTCGCGCCAGTGAATAGGAGAAAGTTAGTATGATTGGCTGTCCGACTTGCATGGGACTGCTGGGGGTGCCACGCGATAGCAGACCACAGCCTCTCATGTCATAGTCAGTTGGACCGCGGTGGAGGCGAGCCAGTTGTGGGGGAGGTGACGCTCACCTGTCTTTGCGAGATAAAATACAATTGACAACGTTCGACAACCTCATGTATCAAAACTCGTTACGCGTACTTGCCTACCCGCCGTGATCGGTCGGGCGACGCGCTGTCGTTGGAAGGATGTAACACGGGCTGGCGGACCATGTTATCGCATTTAGACAATTGTACAAATAGCATCGGCGCACCCATCAGCAGTGAAATTGTAAGCAAGGCCTTTCTACCTAAACAATTCATGACTGTGACTGAGTTCGATAATTCAGTATTATTCGATATGGTGCATTTGTTCTTTTTCACTCTGCCACTATTTGATAAGGACGAACTACTCCCCCCCCCAAACCCAAGATATACTAGAACTGTCAGAAATAAAGAATTAGATTGAATATAACATGGTTAAAAATGTCTTGTCGGCCGACGATGGACTCTCTAAATAATTTAACTGAATTAATTTTCAAAGATTTTACTTTACTGGGAAACCAAAGCCAGGTTGTGTATGCTCGATTTCTCAGAGGTATATGCCATTTTTAATTCTTGTTTGAACTTTTAATGGATAACCCGACTTTGACAAAATTAAAACTTAGTAGCACTTTTCTTAACAGAAATAGATATGCCTTCATATCACCCGGTTCATACTTCTCCTCCTTCTCTTGAATAAGAGTAGAGGCTCATCTTTTTTTCCTGCTTAGGAAGGTGTTCCCGGTTCCTTTCCTTTTCTCTGAGCTTAATAGTGGTACTGTCATGAATTATTTCCTGATGTGTGAATGGTGGTTACGCCCTTTCATACTGAGGGTAACGGTTGGCAGTTTTCTGATTATTGCTTCCCGACTGGTTTTTAGGAGCTCGAATCTTTTCTTATTAATCAGTGTTATTGCAGTGCTATGTTGTGCATGAAACTTTTTCTCTGCGAGGAGCTACGGTAGACAAACCGAAGGCCACAGTATTCTGCAGTCTGTGACAATTCTCAACCCGCACATATTACATTAGGTGACCGAAAACTGCTACCTTTTCTGAGCCTAAATAACACACCATCACAAAAAGCAAACAACTAAATAAAACCAAATCAAATCAACAAAAATCAGCTAAACCGCTCAACTTGTCTTTCCCTAACATCCATATTCGTACCAATTTCCGCTGTCTAGAATCTTTCCTCTTCGAACATTCTCAAGACATCCTAGCTCCCTGCTCTGAATTTTCGATAACTGGCCATCTTCCTGTTCTTAGTAACGATTCTTGTGTCCACATACATGGCCTGAGAGTTTATCTCTCTTGCTTTTCCAGATGTTATCAGTTCTCGACTATGTATTAATGCAGATGGCATTACGATTTACTCCGGTCTCAATAGAAATTCTTCAGATCTGACAATGTAAACCTGGCATCTCATCTT
Organism: Acanthosepion esculentum; assembly: GCA_964036315.1. NCBI lineage: Eukaryota > Metazoa > Mollusca > Cephalopoda > Sepiida > Sepiidae > Acanthosepion > Acanthosepion esculentum. The sequence goes on from OZ038495.1 coordinate 3,371,817, forward strand.
GAAAAGAACGTCCAGTCAGTGTTTAACTGGGAAAGGAAATCGCTTGTAAATTTGAACACCTCCGAAACAAAACTGCTTTCATTTACCCACCGTCGAGAACTTTTTTTTCTGCCTGTCATCAGTAGAGTTGACGTTACACCCCAGGAGAGTAACCCCCCCCACCCTGCTCTGTCTTGGCCACCCGTTTTTCTCTCACTTGCCTGAACGACTACATCGGACCAGTCGCTGCATCACCTGCAAGGAAATTTAGTCCATTGTGTTGTGCCAAAATATTTTTCTGGTCAGAATCCATCTTTCACATTTACAAATCTAACATTCATCCGTGCATTGAATCGTATTACGATATCTGGTCTGGTGTTCTTCATGTGCATCTTGAGATTCGAGGAAAAATCCAAAGATCTGCAATGTAATCAATCTTGACCAAGTATCTCGACTTCAGTCACTTTCTCACCGACGAGATATGGCTTACCTCTCTCTTTTCTAAAAATATTTTCATGGCAACTGCTCTGATTACCTTTTTACCTGGTGCCTCGTCGTGATGAATCTAAGCGTGTTATAAGATTGGCATCTAGGTCCTATCGGTTTACTGTTGAAATAGATAAATTCAACCGCCACTCCGACTCCAACAGTTTCTTCTCGAGCACTTCCTACCTGTGGAGCTTGGTTCCCTGATCTTAAAACATTTAAATGCAACATCAGTTGCCATCTTCTGTCTTCTTGAATGCCGTTCATCTGTTGCCCTTTCCTCAATCCTGCCTATTCTCAGTTTTCTTTTTCCATTCCACAGCCTGTAACACCCAAATTACTAGTGGCATTAAAAATATAAGTATAAATTATGATTAGTTAATAACGATAAAAATATTTGCAAAATTCTGCAAATATCTATCTCTGTCTATCTATCTATATATCTATCTATATATCTATCGATCTTCAAGCGCAGAAAACTCACATAAATAAGACAACAATTTAAGACAAAATATTCGAGTACAATTCGTTGTAGGAGAGACGGAATGAACTGTAGAATCCAATCTGTTCTTTGACTAGTGAATGTAGTTCCGCAAAGTGTATCTTTAATTTTATTTCAAACTGTTTGTGCTCTATCTACTGATATCGAGCACTATGTATACAAAGAGTGCTTTCCTTAAAAACGGTATCTTCCCGTACTACTGTGGCAAAACTTTGTTATTCTTTGTACATATATATATATATATATATATATATATATATGTGTGTGTGTGTGTGTGTGTGTGTGTGTGTGTGTGTGTGTGTGTGTGTGTGTGTGTGTGAAGAAATATACTCTTAAGGAGTGCTATATTTGTCGGATAAAGTGCTCAATATCAGAGATAGAGCGTGTGTAAATATAAAAGTGAACATTGAAGTCAACATATGCTGTTTTATGCTAGACGCAATCGTCAGGCCACGTGGCCTGCCGATTGCATCTAGCATGAAACAGACTGTCGCCCCTCAGTGTTGACTTCAATATATAAAGTTTTAGATATTGTGTTTGAATTGAACGTAAATCATAAGAACAAGATAATATTATATGATAAAATTATAAAAACGTTGAGTAGAAAAGTTTGTTGAAGAGAGATTCTCCTATGCCCTCCCTGATGCATTATCCTCCTTAGCAAAGTCTCGTGTTCTCCATTGAAAACATATTTCGCAATGTCTGCCTACGTAATGAAGTCGACTGGGATATTACTAAATCGTTCAAGTCCTTCAAGAAAAAATTCTTCCTTTTCCATCAGTATTAATTTAATCATTTCGGGTTATTGTAAATGACCTAGAAATTATCACAGAGTCTAACATGAGTTTTAAACTGGCTATAGGTATAAAAGATTTATTCTTTTCAGATGGTCAAAAACTTAAGATGATTACGTACGTATGCATTTGAAAAGTTTAATTTTGCCCAGGTAAAGTGTTATACTGATTTTCAAACGAATAATATATATATATATATATATATATATATATATATATATATATATATATATATATATATATGTATTGCTAATATTAGTGGTAAATATACACATGCATCTGCAATCGTATATCTAAAATATATAAATAAATATACATATATACACATACATATGTGTATAAAAAAATAATTCCAAGAGGATAGAATCCAGGTAGAACTCAATGTCTAGGACAGAGTAAGGGTATAATAAAAACAATGAAACACTAATATTCCATGGTCATAATTTATTCCATTGGAATCGTGAAAACGATCCAAATGATCAGACCTATAAATTCAAGAAGATAACAGAAAAAACAACTCCGGGAAAAAATAAAATAAAATTTAGTGAGAGTGTATGTGTTGGACGAACGCTAGAGCAAATGAGATCTAAAGAGAGGGGTAACAGACGAGAGAAGAACAGGAAGGTCTAAAGATGAAGGGGGATTAAGATTTAACAGAGAGAAGTTTTAAAGAGGAGGGTGACAGACGGTTTAAGTGAGAAAAGTATGATTATTTTCAAATGTCCAAAGTATACACCGGAAAAGTGTATACATTTCTTGGTGACATACACACACAATAGACGATATAATTTTAAAGCTCAGAAGATGAGAGAAATAGAGGAAAAGAAAAAGAAAATGGGGTGGGAGGAGGTGGGGTGGTGGAACAAAAAGCGAATGGCGTTTATAAAAGGGCTGCTGCGTAATCAACAAAATTTGACAAAGATTATATCGACAACAAATCTAATATAAACATAAAAATATAAAAATAACGATTATCTAACCTAGCGAGGACCTCAATATCTATGTTCAAAAATACATACGTATACACACATACACAACAACAAAAGTACATACCCACGCACATACATACATATACATATATATACACGCACTCTTTGTATACATAGTGCTCGATATCAGTAGATAGAGCACAAACAGTTTGAAATAAATACATGTGTATAAATACATATACACATATATATATACATACACACATACACGCACATATATGCATATACATACATATACATACATACATATACACATCCATCCATACACATTCGCTCGTACACATATATACATCTACACACATATATACATACGGACATACACATACGTGGACATAAACAATATATACATAAAACCTTACACATCTCCATATAAATACCTACACCCACCCATCTAAACAGGTAAACAATGAATCCCTCTATCTATCCGTCTAACTATACATATATACGTACATATACGCCTATATACAGATATATATGTATACATACATACTTAAACATACACACACATATAAACACATTTACATCTACCTACATATACGTACATCCATATATGCATATATACATATATCCACACACATCTATATATCTACACACACACACACATATATATATATATATATATATATATATACATATATATATATATATATATATATATATATATATATATATATATATATACATCCATATATACACACACCCATACGCACATATGAATATATAACTCAAAATGTAGCTAAAAAATTTCTCAAAATAAAAAAAATGATTTAAAGAATTTTGGGGGACAATATGCAGCCATATATACATTTAACATATAAAAATATACGGGTGAAATTAAATTAATTTATACCTCAAGAACATTGAGGAAGACAACGTTAAGAATATTAAAAATATTAAAAACAGGCTGAGTGAGTAAAGTTTATCTATCTCTTACGTTTGTATATATACCTAGGTATATAAATATCATAATACAATCTGATTTTGCAAATCAGTTACTAGGGGAAACGTCTACCTACATACCCCCTCACACATATATCACCACATGAAAAAGGATAATAAAACTTTGAAATACATGCCGCATAACATAAACATACACAAAGATACATATAGATAATAGTCATTCCGTTAAAAAGTCATGGCCGATGTTATTGAACCAAGATGGAAATGACACAAGCGACAACACGTTACAAAACCGTGTTTATGTTTTGAATCATTTTTGTGCCTACATTTAGAAAAGATCTCACTACGAAGATTTAATGATAACATTTTTTTCCGCAATTCACAGATCACACCGATCACGGAAGTTATTAGGGGTACTATCTCTTTATAAGTATCTCCATTTGAAAAGTGGAGTTAGTCCCTTATCCACCAGATCCCAGTAGTATTTGAATAAGGAAGTTTGGTTTTTGAGGTATCTATATCTAAAAGAGCGTCTATGGTTGCATAGACGCTGCTTCCAATCACCCGCGGATATACCTATATATCTTTTTTCTCGTTTATATTTTCCTCGGGGAAGATAGTTGCCTCGTACACTACATTTTTATACATACATTTACCCCCGATAGGACAAAGGTCTTTATTCCTACAACTGCAGGTAGGGTCACTAGATTGATTTTCATTATTATGGTAGTTTCTAAGTATTTTACAATTATGGGAAGATATCATTTTCTCCATATTTCTAACGCATGAATAACTAATTTTCAGCGTCTTCCTATTGAAAATCTTATGTAGTGGATGTTTACTATGAAAGTGTTTATCTACTAATCTTAGAAAGAAACGTCCTATATCAATGTTAGAGAGCCTGCAATACGTATGGTTAAACCATATTACCTTCCTCTGTTTTTAGTTCTATTATTATTCTGATTTACTAGGTCTCCGTTAAAGTTTAATTCTTGTCTAAAACCACTATTTTTGAGGGCCTAGTTTTATATAAATTTATTATCTTCAAAGATTTTATGGTTAGAAGATAGCCTATTTATTCTCGTATTCACAGTTTTGGGGATGTGATCTATCACAGATTTAGCGTGGTTAGAGTGGACGTTAATGTATAGGGGTGTCTGATCAACTTTATGGAAATGTTTAAAGGTATCATTAGATAGGTTAAGTGTAATATCCAAGAAGTTGACATTTTCAGGTTGGAAGATATTTCAATCTTAAGGCCTAGGTATTTGACGGCCCTATCTATCTTCTTGTGTAAGCTTGTCAAGGGGCCATTACTATTAGGGACAAAGATTAATTCCGACTTGGTCAAGGCTAACTACTCTACTTAAGGTATCTATAATGTATATGCCCACTACATCTGCAATTTGGGCAGAATCGAAAGCTCCCATAGGTACATCGAAATTCTCATTATTCTTCTTCACCCAAGTAGCGTCATTGTATTTAAGTATGGATTTTCGAGATGCTAAAATAATAGTCCAGATCATTATCCGTTATTTCGGTATATCCTTTAGCAAAATTAAGGCGCTTAATTAAAATTTACTCCGAAATAGAAGGGTAAAAATCCAAGATGTCAAATTGGACGAAAGTGGCTCTTCTTTTGTTGGGGATCTTTCGGAACCATTTAATCGTCTCAGCCGAGTCATTCCAAAGGTTGACAGGGTATTTATCCAGGACAAATGATGTAATTGTCTTGATAATACTCTTGGAAATTAATCCCAACTCCGATTTGGAGAGATTAATTAGACGGGACTGCAAGTTATTGACAAAGTTAGACTTATGGTCTTTGATGAGAATGTATGCCTCCTTCACATTAAATTTGCCCATTCTGTCAGCATCTCCAAATTTGCAAACAAATTTGCAGATGTCTTCATTGATAGATGATAAAATCTTATTATTTTCGTCTTTTTTATAAGAGCGGGTAATTTTGTCAGTGACGAGTTTGTCATATTCATTTTGTCGGCTTTAATCCATAACTTATTCATCGTTTACCTGTTTAGATGGGTGGGTGTAGGTATTTATATGGAGATGTGTAAGATTTTATGTATATATTGTTTATGTGCAGATATGTGTATGTGCGTATGTATATATGTGAGTAGATGTATATATGTGTACGAGCGAATGTGTATGGATGTATGTGTATATGTATGTATGTATATGTGTGTATGTATATGCATATATGTGTGTATGTGTGTATGTATATATATGTGTATATGTATTATTTATAATATAAAAATAACGATTATCTAACCTAGCGAGGACCTCAATATCTATGTTCAAAAATACATACGTATACACACATACACAACAACATAAGTACATACCCACACACATACATATATATATATATATATATATATATATATATATATATATATATATATATATATATATATATATATACACGCACATATACATATATGTGTGTGGGTATGTACTTATGTTGTTGTGTATGTGTGTATACGTATGTATTTTTGAACATAGATATTGAGGTCCTCGCTAGGTTAGATAATCGTTATTTTTATATTTATATGTTTATATTAGATTTGTAACCTGTTGTCGATATTACCTTTGTCAAATTTTCTTGATTCGCAGCGGCCCTTTTATAAACGCCATTCGCTTTTTGTTACCCCACCCCACCTCCTCCCACTCCCTTTTCTCATTCTTTTCCTCTATTTCTCACATCTCTGAGCTTTAAAATTATATCGTCTATTGTGTGTGTATGTCACCAAGAAATGTATACACTTTTCCGGTGTATCTTTGGACATTTGAAAATATGCATATTTTTCTCACTTAAACCGTCTTTCACCCCCTCTTTAAAACTTCTCTCTGTTAAATCTTAATGCCCCTTCATCTTTAGACCTTCCTGTTCTTCTCTCGTCTGTTACCCCTCTCTATAGATCTCATTTGCTCTAGCGTTCGTCCCACACTCTCATACATACACTCTTACTAATACTTATTTTTTATTCCCGGAGCTGTTTTTCTGTTTTCTTTTTGAATTTCCAATGGAATAAATTATGACCATGGAATATTAGTGTTTAAGTCTTTTTATTATATATATATATATATATATATATATATATATATATATATATATATATATATATATATATATGTATATATGAAGAAATATAGTCTTAAAATGTGCTATATATATATATATATATATATATATATATATATATATATATATATTGATATATATATATATATATATTGATAACACATTCAAACTTGTGGAACGTGCAGTCGCAACACAAAGGGTGTGAGTTAAGTTTATATTATATTCACCATTTCATCTCATTAACTTTACTAATTTAGTTTTTGTTTTTGATTGTAATATAATTTAAACTGCACCATATATTTGATTTAAAAGAACTGACCCGACTATTAAGTTCATGCCACGTTGACGGCTAAACTCCTACAACAACAAAACAAATCTTTAAATGTCATATTAGTAAAAAAACGCTCCCTCTTAAATCTTTAAAAAATTAACTTTAACGTTGCGACTGCATGCCCCACAAGTTTGTATCTGTTATCAATAACACATTACAAAAAAACATTTCGATTTGCATTATATATTTTTTCGTCTCGAATGCTACCTGAATATATATATATATATATATATATATATATATATATATATATATATATATTTAATTTAGCACTTGAAAATACATTTCAGTTGAGCACTGTTGAGTGATAAGCTAATTCTATTAACAACAGCCACCTGCACTAATGCAAAGCTCTTCAGTAAAATTAATGGAACACTTTGGCTGATGGGCATTTGTTTACATTTGTAAAAACAATACGCTAGATTTAGTTGTGTAATTCAACCGAGTGAAGATAGCTCTGGCTGACACCAAATTAGTTTTGTTTCAATCCTGGCTTGAGGCATTCGGAAGTCTAGTCGCACTGAGGAGCTGTGATACAGCGAAACAGTACTGTCTGTGAATGACATAATATATATATATATATATATATATATATATATATATATATATATATATATATATATATATATATATAAAATCGGACACTGAACTACCAAGAGGAAATGATGTTGTCTCGAGAAGACAACGTGTCTTGAAAGACTATTGGGCCTCAAATTCGCATCGAAACTCAAGTGGATCTCATACATATGATATTCATTGCTAAGGATGCAAGTATAATAGTCGGCTCCAAATCCCGCTCTAGTAATTATCTAACTCCTCTTGCTACTTTTACAAGACGTAGATCAAGCTTAAAATGGCAGTATTTTTGTCATATTTCGGTTGGAATTTCCCAGAATTCACTCTTCAAGCATAATAGAATCCAAAATCGTCTCCGAGAGGTTTTCATGAATTATGCGCCGACCTTTCTCCCACAGGTGGGTTTTGTGGCAAGCCTCTCGCTGTCCTATCATTACATACGCGGATAAGGCTCGGACGAACTCTATTCACTGGTCTCCTCCAGTTCAAACCGTCACGACAAGGACATGTAACTTAGATTGTAGCAAATCACACGTATTCCCTTCGTATTCCATCGGAGAGAAATAAGTTCCAATCAAACAGCTTCTTCCTTCGAACCACTGCTCTTTGGAAGCGACTCCCAAGAGGATTTTCCGCGATCACTTAATCCGTTCAAGGCTAGGGTGTACCGTCGGTTATCTTCCCGTCATATTCGCGCAAACTGCCTCGTAACGTAACGTGGACACCGAACGTTGTAAAAGATGAACCGTACTGTAAATAATACATACATATATATATATATATATATATATATATATATATATATATATATATATATATATATATCACAGGTGTTATAATCGGGTGTAACAGGAAAATTCTCCAAATCGTGTAAATGCATAATTGTCCATCCCACAAAATGTTTAATATCTAAAATCTATATCTATAAATGATATTCTGTTAGTGCGTCTGTGTGTTTGTCACCTTGTTACCTCATCATGAGCAAAACGTTCGTCCGATTAGCATGAAAATTCACACACAGGTCGGAAATTTACAGCATTCGTACCAGGCGTCTTCGGATTTTTCGTTTGTTCCTCCGATTTTGGAAAAAATCGATAAAACAATATGAGGTCGTATATTGATTCGAAAAAAATCATCAGTTTTTCAGTGATAGTTTTCATAAATTACAAGTGATATCCACCAAACTCAGGTTGAGCAATGTCCTTACTTATAGTTTTAAGATACTGTTCTTTGTTTTTAAAAATTGATATCAGTTATCGGAAAAAATCGATAAAATCGATCACTTTGGGACATCCGATTCAAATCCAATGTAGCTGATTTTTGGCTTTGTTTTTCGCAAACTGCAAGGAATTTTCACAAAAAATCATGTTGTGCACTAGTTTTATCAACAGTTATTAGTTGCTGACCTTTTTCCTCAATTACGGTATCAATTATCGGAAAAAATCGATAACATCATGTCACTTTTGATTTCCAATTCAAATCCAGTCAAGCTGATTTTTGGTTATATTTTTCGCAAATGGCGAAGAATTTCCACGAAAATTACGTTGAACATTGTTTGTATCAACAGGTATGAGGTGCTGACATTCATTTTTAATATCGATATCAATTACTGGAAAAAAATCGATACAATAGATCATTTTAGGGCATCTGATTCAAGTCCAGCCTAGTTGATTTTTGGCTATATTTTTCGCAAACAGCGAAGAATTTTCAGCAAGATTCCCGTTGAGCATTACCGACAGTATTGAGGTGCTGACTTTCCTTTACAATATCGGTTTCAATTATCGGATAAAAGTCGATGAAATCATCCCCCTTTTGACTTCCCATTCAAATCGAGTTTACCTGAATTTGGCGATGTTTTTCGCATCTTGCTTGGGATTTTGATTAACTTTATCGGCTTTAGTCATGACAATTAAAAAAAAACTTCTGCCCTTTGAGCTCCTTTGTGACCAACTAATACCCGAGGGAAGTCGATACAATCATGTCTTAATGGGAATTTGCGAATACACCAATCAAAGGTATGTTCAACTGAGACGACTACACTACAGACTCTACAGCTGATTGTTATTCACAGACATGACCATGCTTCACATAGCGGTATCTCATTGGCTGAGTGCAGTACGCGGTTGGTGATTGGTGTTCGAGACCCTCGGACGCTCGCTGATTGGCACAACTGATTGGCCAGTAATACTTCGTATTTGAACATGTTGTGCACAGTTGTGGGACGAAGGTCTCACTTCTGCTCCTGTTACGCCGCCATCCGGTTGATATGATAGGCTCTTTCAACTTATCATTTCTCCTACCGCAAGTTGTTTCTTACGTTTTTTCTTTTCCGTTTGTCTGTTTAACTACCTTTTTTCCAAGTACCATAAACAATTTATTCAGCTGTTTTACTTAAATACCTGCCTTCCCGATTCTGGCTCATGCTTTGCGATACTAAGTTAGACTTTGTACTCCTGGAATTGAGCAACCCTATTCAACCACTACTAGCATCACTTTTCCCTATGCCGCCAAAAAGGAGGGTACGTCTTAGCCTTCGGTCTGCAAGAGCGTCCGCTATGAGGGCAAGTAGCGCCCGCGAGTCCCAGGAGCAGACTACAATGCGACTATCACAGGTCACTCAACGCAGCGCCCTCATGCAGGCCTCGCAGTCACAAGAGGAGCGTGCCACCTGCTTGGCTGGGAAAGCTGCCAACAAGACATCGTTGCGATGAAGGCTCAAGAATGCACAATGGTCGCGAATGAAGGCACAGGCTGCAGCAACCGCCTCTGCATCTCGGGTTTCCGAGACTCATCATCAAAGGTTCTTCGTAACGTAATAAACACTGCTGCCACTGGGAAATCAAGGGCAATAGAGACATTGGACCACAGGCGTGCCCGTCATTCCAGGGACGCTGCTGCAACAGCGAGCGCTAGGGATGCTGAGACACCGCTCCGGAGGTTTGTGCGAAATGCTACGAATGTTGCCACCACTGCCAGGTCGAGGGCAGCTGAAATATTTGACCGCGGGTGCGCCCGTCAGTCCAGGGACGCTGCTGCAACAGCGACCGCTAGGGCTGCTGAGGCATTAACTTAACTACGCGTGACGACATCAATGTAGGGTCCATGACCTGCGTTTGCAATTCTGCAGGACGCTATGGCATATGTTAGGCAATATAGGCGGCCAGACTGAGTTGTAACGTTTACCTGCAACCCAAATGGGTTGAGATAACGCGTGAATTCCTAACCGGACAGGATTACACACACACATACATGACATTACCGCCCGCGTATTCCGCTTAAAACTGGAAATACTTATGGACTTAATAGTGAAGGGGCGAGTCCTACAGTGAAAACGCAACCAATATTTTACATTTCCAGAATTAAAAATCTTGAGTGATTATGAACGTGTGGCAGTCTTCGGATAAGCACGGAGCAGCAACACTGTAGTCACCTATTGCCATCGGTTGCCCATGATCACTTTGAATTTGCTACCAGTGAGATTCCTGGGCTATCAGTGACCTCAACAACTGCGGATACGTGCGTAAGTTCAATAATTCAAAACCCAAAGCAATATAACTAAAAAAAAAACCCTGAGCAACGCCGGGCTTTACTGCTAGTAAACAATAAACTAAGTTTCTTTTTTAGCAGATTTTCAGACAAAACATTTAGCCATCTTGACACAATTAATGAAAAACCTTTTGAGTTATTTAGTTAAAAAGAGAACAGATTAAATCGTTTTGTGTTAGCTCAACTCTCTTTCCAACTGAGCAATACTAAGAGGAAAAGATCATTTAGTAATGGTACGAACATAAATATTCTGGCTTACAAATGCAAAGTCCATTCAAGAACCATCAAGAGAACGGTGAATAAGTTTTAAAAGGAGGAAAGAGCAGAGAGAAAACTGCAATTATGAGGTCACAACAGTAAGAGTGATTATCATTTCAAGTTAGAGCTAAATATATCAATTAGAAAAGATCCAACTAAATCCATAAGACACTTACTTGGAGAGTAATATTACATTCTTATTGCTCAAAGTTATTCTATATAGATATAGTGTTATAAAACCTTGGAGAATAGAGCATTTGTAAATATAAAAGTGAATATTGAAGTCAACACGATATTCTGTTTTATGCTAGATGCAATCGTCAGGCCTGACGATTGCATCTAGGATGAAACAGACTGTCGCCTCTAAGTGTTGACTTCAATGTTCACTTTTATATTTACAAACGCTCTATCTCTGATATTGAGCACTTTATCCCATAAATATAGCACACTTTAAGACTATATTTCTTCTTATATATATATATATATATATATATATATATATATATATATATATATATATATATATATATATATATACGCTCTCTGATATTGAGCACTTTATCCCGTAAATATAGCACATCTTATGATTTTATGGGATAAAGTGCTCAATATCAGAGATAGAGCGTGTGTAAATATTAAAGTGAACATAGAAATGGAATATTAGTGTTTAAGTCTTTTTATTATATCCTTACTCTGTCCTGGACATTGAGTTCTACCTGGATTCTATCCTCTTGGAATGATTTTTTATACATATATGTATGTGTATGTGTATATATATTTATATTTTAGATATATGATTACATATGTATGTGTATATTTACCACTAATATTATCTCTATCTATCTATCTATCTATCTATCTATCTATCTATCTATCTATATATATATATATATATATATATATATATATATGCAATTTTTTATATATATTATTTATATATTATATGTGCGCGGTACTTATTTGAAAGCGCTTAATATCCGTGATAGAGCTAACATATTTAGTTGGATTGTTGTGAGTTTGTGACCCTGTATTTCACGATAGGTTAATGGAAAATTTGTCGACCATTTTACACCAAAAATATAAATTCTTAACATCATTAATCATTCATTCATCTGCATATTTTTCTTGGTGTAGGTATAGTTTATACGATTATTTTATATCCCGAAGTATCTTTCTTGGATAAAAAAAAGTGTCTCAATCTAACCGATTACATATCTTTTCATCTAACTCATCCTCCAATCCCAAGTTTTTATAAAATTAGAAAGGAAAGTGAAAAAAATGAGCAAAGTTTCTGAGTTTTCAGCATAAGAACGGAAACACGTATCCTTGAGGCATTTGAAGTTTTTCGTCCCCCCAAAAAAAAACAGTCATCAGTGGCCAGTTTAATTTGGGCGCGGACATGTGCAGATTTCGCATACACTAACTTTTCAAAGAATCCTTATTTTCTCAATTTTCTAACAATTTGTCATTTTAAGAGATTTCTTCTTAGATTAGAGCATTAGAAGTTCCATACTTCTGGGGTGCTTTTCAGTCATAAAATGTACGTTATTTGTTCGACAGAATGTCTCTTTAAAGTTTTTCCAGTTACATTTCTGTTCAAAGGACAATTGTCAGCTATTGTTGGATCGGCGTTAAGATGATATTATTATATTGTTTATTGCCACAATATATCTTGGTACATCTGATTATAGTGTAAAAAGCATTTGTTCTTGAAATACTACTAATATATTATACTGCCACTGCGTCATAGATATTAAATATCTTACGAAATTAATCTTATTAGATGTTTTTATTTCTGTTAGAACATTACCCAAACAAAATTGAAATCATCATTAGTTATTTATAACCAAACTCTTCTCAGGGAAACATTAACATTCTGAAACTTTGGTATAAAAATATAAATAGTATACCGTGCAACAATGCACAGAAAGATTATTTCATTCTATAAACCTAGCATATACAGTCAAGATCTCATCAATTTACAATTAATTTGGCTAGATGTAGCCGTAAATTCTATGCTGACAGTTTGTTCTCTTGAAATTGTCGCTTTTAGAACTCCCTTTTGCTTCAATACTTTCGAGCAAACGTTCATCTGTAAAAGTTTAAATGCAATGTCAATTGCTATCTACTGTCCTCCTGATTAATCTTTTCTCTTCCCGCTCATTATTAATGTTTCTATTCCTAATTCTTCCACACCATGTAAAACATTATGTTTTAGTGGTATTACTGCTTTGTGATGTCGATTAAAAACATATTTATAATATATATATATATATATATATATATATATATATATATATATATATATATTATGAATGTAAAATATTTACAATATATATATATATAAATACATATATATATATAAATACATATATATATATATATTATAAATATGTTTCTAATCGACATCACAAAGCAGTAATGCCACTAAAACACAAGGTATATATATATATATATATATATATATATATTGTGTGTGTATTTAGGCAGCATATATCTTTATTCATACATGTTTCATTAAATAATATAGATAAGTGTTGTCTGTATATTTTATGTAAGTTCTTTTCATATCGTCTGATAAGCTTAATAACATTATCATTAAACGAAGAAAGAAAATCACAATATTGATACATATTTTTTAATCCAATCTAAGCTTTCGGCTTACATAAGCCATTATCAAAGATGACAATTACACAATATATTAAGCAATACACGAACAAGAAATTGATGAGAGTCTGTTTTTGCTGTGGTGCGATTTTCGCTTTCAGCGTCTTATATGCACGTGTTTATCGTTGCTTGGAAATCATCCATGTAAACAATAACAGACTATCATCTCATATATCATTTTCATCACACCATTTCCGTGAATATGTTTTCCAACTTAATTTCATGATCACTAAAAAGAATTATTATAAGTCGGGAGCAAATGTTTACATTTCAGTTTTTTTGTAGCTGGAAGCTGAATAATCAATATTTTGCACACTTTTCATAATTTGTATTTTTTTAACGACATATCAAAACCTCAATGGGTTATTGAATGCCAACAAGATTTTTATTATCGGTTAAATTTTTTTCCTTCAAAAACTTATTGTTCCTATTATTCCTTCAGACACATATCGTTGATGTTTTTTTCCTTCAAAAATGTATTGCTGGTAATAGTTTTCCCTTAAAAAGTTTATTGCCGATATTAAAATATATTTTTACACTTTCATAGTGTTTTTCCCCAGTTTGGGGTTAACTATTTTCCCATAACTGGGACCCTAACAGGTGCTACGAACCCAGGTCAGGGTGAACCTGGGAACACCAGCAATTTAGAGGCTGTTCCACGCTCTTCAAAACCTAATCAGAGGCCTTGCTGTTGGACGTAGTTTATCGTCTTACCCAGGACGCGGATGTAGTTTATGGTCTTACTCAGGACGCTGTTTTCTATATTCTAAAAACGCGCTGTAATTTATCAATAGAGAGTCTCAAGTTTTCGTTAGACTCGGTGATTATGGATAACAATCATATTTATTTTATTTTTCATCAGTGAATCGTCTTAACTTTAATTGTTAAAAATATAACAGGCTTTTTATTATTTAAAAGTAACTAAAAATAAAAGAACCACCTGCGTATGATAAAAAGATGTGTCATAGGACTGTGAATACACAAAATTAGTTTATAGATAGAAACTTCTACGCGAATTTTCAGTTAAAAATCCATCGCTAATTATTCCTGAATTACACGTTAATGCCAGCGAACGTTTGACACGAATAGTACTATTAGTAGAAATACTAATTAAAAACACCCTTCACTATTCATTAGCGGGTCCCCAAATGATTCCGACGTAGAATGAAGGGGAGAAACGGACGTTGAACGAAGCTCAAAGAAAGATTCGGTTTTCCTTATTTAAAATCTTCCGAATTTCTTCATCGATGTAAGTTCGAGAACAAATGGCATCAGGAGAACATGTTCTCAAATGCTAACAAGACTATTTATTGGTCTTCCTGAACTGACTTCAAGGAATGCACCCATTTTCTTTTATGTCCGTGAAAGAAAATAAGGTGCATTCCTTGATCCTAATCTGTATGAAAGGATGGAACGTTTCTTCAGTCGGTCGCATGATTCCACAAGGTTTCCATGTTAATTCCGAACAAATATTAAAAGATTTCATTTTATAATCAAAACGATATTAGGGCGCGCACTACAAATATAAAAACACCTATAAACATGTTTCATAGGAGTTATACAGGCATTTGAAAAGGTGCAACAAAAAGACTTGCTGGAAAGGCTACATCATGCCTGATTTATATGGGAATTAGATTCAGGTCATCGGTAACCATTACTGTAAAGAGCCTATATGTGGATAAAAAAGTTTAGTTCAGTGAATACACAAAAACAGAAAGAGATGTATGACAAGGAGCCTTTTCTCATCGTATTTATTCAACTTAACACAACAGGACGAACCTCAGAGAAGTACGAGTGTTGTCAGGATTTATTGTCGGATGATATAATCTTAGTCAAATCAGTTTTCCGATGACACTGTGTTGATGACAAACACAGAAACCTGAAATAACATTCTTAGACAATATAGTAAAAATGGATACTTAAAACAGAAGATAATTAAAATTTATGGGGCACTTAATGACAAAAATGGGTGTAAAGAATATAAAACTCAGAGGTAATGTAAGGAAACATTACGAGTAACTTACTTAACCTGTTCATGTGAAAAGATAACCGGACAGGACAAAGAAATATGACAAAAGGCAAAAGAAAATTACATAAACCAAGAAAAGAGAAAAAGTTATGAAGAAAAATGTCCTGAAAATACTCGACGAGTAGATGTGCTCAATATGTGGAGCCTCTTTTTGATTAAACCAATAAAGACGGTTATGCCAAAACAAGAAATATAACAAAAAAGGTAGCCACAAATAGGATTACCATCAAGTGGTAATATCAAAATACAGCACGATAAACAAAAAGAAGCTAAACCTGTTTATCGGTCTTCTCTGATCCGAAATCAATTACGGAATATGAACAGTGACTAAAATAAATACCAAATAGCACACAGTCGACATCCGTTTATCTCGCGAGATAAAAACAGTGACTTGTTTGGTGAAAATCGTATCCTTTGGCGGCGAAACTGTGGCGACCTTACCAGGCTGCATACCTGGTGTATGGAGTTTGTTCTTTGACCAGACTTCATGCTCCCTCCTCGCCTATCGGCCGTAGCGACAAGATCCAAATGAATACAAGATATTACATTTAGGAATAGCTTCGCTGCAGGAATGTCGTCAGTGCTGACAAGCAATCTCCTTCGGGGCTCTATCCAAGTTTTCTGTCTGGATTTACTTCGACAGCCTTTTTCGTGTTTGGATACAACCGCAAGGCAGCGGAGGTTTTAAATCAGGTTTTCCTTCCCGCCTAGATGGACTGCCTTCCTTGGCTGTCAAGATCCATCTACCCGAAGCAGCTGCTTATGAGACGTCAGTCTTTTGGTTTCGCCCATTCTCCGGCTTGGAACTGGGCTTAATTCTCAGAGGCTATTTTATAGACAGTAGGAGATTGACCCACTATCAATCCCGACCACAACATGGGCGATGTTATATGGTGTCTGTTCTTTGCCCAGACGATATGCCCCCACATCGCCTATCGGCCGTGGCGACAAGATCCAGACAAATACAAGGCATTACATTTAAGGATACCTTCGCTGCAGGATTTACCGAAATGATGTCAGTGTTGACAACAAACCCTCTTCGGGGCTCTATCCAGGTTTTCTGTCTGGATTTACTTCCATAGCCTTTTTCGTGGTTGGATACAAAGACAAGACAGCGGAGGTTTAAAATCAGATTTTCCTCCCCCTTCCTGGGTTGTGGCGCAGCTGGTTATGAGGCAGCATATGCCATGGAGGCATTTTATGGACGGTAAGAGCTTTTCCACACTATCACCACGGTCTATGATAACCTTTGGAACATATATAATGTAACTATATAAATATTATATACATAACGTGTTCTAGAAGCTCCCAAAATTAATGGTTTTTAAATATATAAAATGCTAGGTAAAGAAATATACAAGAAATGATTACAAAATAGTGCATAAAAAGCAGAAATATCCAAAAGTTTGTTAATTTTAGGAAAGATAGCAGAAACACACACACACACACATACATATAAATATATATATATATATATATATATATATATATATATATATATATACATACACACACACACATACATATATATATATATATATATATATATATATATATATATATATATATATATATATATATATATATTAATCATTTCATCGCAAGCAATGTGGGAGTACCACTAGCCCGCAAATGGTTACAGAGAGTGATGACTAAGAGTAAAGAGGGATGTTTAAGGAAAGGTTAAAGTGAAGTACGGGGAACAAGAACAAGGCATCAGAAATAGTTGAGAGATATTACATTTAAATTTTTCATTTATAGTTATCAGGAAAGCAAGTAAGGGGAAGGTAGTTCCGCTGTTGGGAAGTGCGAGAGAAGAAGATGTTGGAAGCGGTTACATTTGAAATGGGGAGTCAAGTCTAAAATACTCATTATTTAACATACAATAAAATAATTGATACTGATTTTTGACACTAATAACCCCTAAACTGTCAATTGATAAAAATAAACGAGAGGAGAAAATGCAAAGTTGATAAATAGAACGTTAGGTCAGCAAAAAGAGAAAGTGAAAATAAGAGAAATGATTTTCGGGTTAGTTGTAGAAAAACAAATAAATAAATAATATAGAAAATCCCGGTAAGAGTGGAACAATATATATACATATATATATATATATATATATATATATATATATATATATATATATTCCAGTCGAATCCATTACATTCACTTACGTGCTAATACCCTTGGGAAAGGTGTGACTCCTCTTCTTCTCCCTCCAACTATGGGTAAATAGCAGGACAGACTGGGTTCTATAGCCTTGGATGGCAACTGGTCTAGGAGAAGGACAAAGGTGAATTCAAAACCTGCGGAGGGTCGTTTGGGGACCTTGTGGCATTCGCTACACCAGGTCCCTGTATTCGTCCCTTCAAAAAGTGTGGATGGCCCTGCACAAAGCCTTCACCACTATAATCAAATCTCATGTGTCGGTGTCGGGCTTTCAGTTTCTGGGAACTGATCTGCTTGACCCTCATACGTCGAGTTCGACGGGAGAGTCCATCATATATATATATATATATATATATATATATATATATATATATATATATATATATCATAAATAAAAATTGCAAATTATATTAAAATTTATTATGATTACGCTATATTTGTTTTTCAGTTAAACTTAAATTTTGGAATGAGCCTTTCTCAGTCGTTACTCGTTGACTCTTACCGTGTATCCATAGGTTGGTGTTGACATGAACGAGAAAATTCGCGTTTAGCTACGCTTAGGGGTCGGGGGCCATATGGAAGGGGACATGGTTGAAGTGGAACGCGTATAAACAGAACACAATCCATAGTTTGATCACTTGTCAAACAGATATCAGAACTGACAATGAACCACTGACCCTGCGGGAAGAAGTGCTGTAGAATGACACGACCCTCGGTGTTCTCAAATACTACAGACCATCCCAGAAGACACGATCTTGGTGTACATCTCTGTAAATATCTGCTAGAAGTCCGTGCAGAGCTTCCTCTCGTATCATCTATTCATTTAGCAGACATCTCTGTAATATCTGCACCACTGTTGCTGGCCGCTAGTGGCATGAGCATTACCTAGCCTTTTTTTTATTTTCTCTGTTAGATTAGAAACTTCATATTAATACTCTAAATACGTCTGAAAAAACGGAGAACAGTAAAAATTGATATATTCCTTATTAAGTCGGCTTTTATATAAGGCTCACTAAAAATGTGTTGTTAAATAACTTTCGCCATCTTTGTGTTAAAGGTAATGTTGAAAAGGATAATTAAATATTACTTAAATTATCAAAATGAAAAGAAACATGTGTACAAATCAATGATTTCATTATTTAGGAAAACAAGGCAGTCTTAGCGAAATTTTCATGCGTGATTGTTTGGGTTCACATTTAACGGTCTAAACGTATTTTTATCGTGCAATTCTTGAAGCATCTTAATCTTTTTGGCATCAATGATTCTTATCAGATCGGAATCCCGTAAAAGGTCTTCATTCTCTGGTGTGTGAAAATACGTGCAGGACATAGAATTAATTATAATGGAAGAAAATTAAGACGAAGACATATCAGGTAGGTGAATAAACTCCTGCTATCTTATTGACTCGCATTACACGAAAATTACCTTCCACTTGCGATAAAAGCGAAAATAATTCTCGCCCTTGGCAAAGAACTGGAAGTAAATATCTTCCAGTAAGGCGTATAAGGATTAAACAGGTTCCCCATGATTTATCGAAAAAGAAGTTGATGGTGGATTTATTTAAGATAGAAATGAAAAGCAAAGAAACTTATTAAATATGTTAATGTTACACAATACCGAAATGTACAAAGTTTAACCGATTTCTGGGAAATTTTAATGACGTTGGGGCATATGTACTGCCGATAAAGAAGCAATGGTGTATCTATGGAAAACCTGACGAATTCCATCTCTCTTCAAGCAACCGAGTACGAGCTATGTGAAATTCAGAGTAGTAATAAAACATCTTATGACGTAAAAGTTCTAAGTGGAAAGGGTTTGCCTGTAAAATCAATAATTGATATTTTCATTTTTAGCTCGGCTTCGAATATTGACCTATGACAACAATTTTTCAAATCCTAACTCTCTAAGTCACTATATCATGGCTAATATGTTATTACTGTGTCTCTAGCAACTTGACATGTTTACACGTTTATTTTGATGTAGATGTGCGCGTGCATGGACGTGTATGTGTGCGTGTACGTGTCGTATAGCTTAATCAGGTAGTATGCATGTGTTTCCGTATGACAATTACAATATTTTAATACAAATCTCACGATTAAAGCAAAGAAAATTTTCGTCCACCAATATCCCCTCCGTTAATTGTGCTATATCAAATTATGTTTAAGAAATTAAATCTGTTTGGTAGCTGAGATAGTTGCGTTATTTTACCAGTCTAAAATCCCATACTATATTCTCATAGCAAAGTATATTTGATTATATTCGGGTTATAAGTTATGTTAGACAAGTTTATAAAATATACCTGCTTAAGACAGAATATATCCCATAATTTTCCATGTAATAAGATGTATATTATTGCATTTTTCGTCTACACTCATTTCTCGATGCCTATCAATTTTGGTCAAAATGATTTAAGAGTGTTAATTTTTAGGATTGATCCCTATTGCTTTTTGTGTGCAATCAATAGTCCACGATTTATAAACAAGTTTGTATATTCTAGAGCACTCGGTTTACTTTTATCTAAAATCTCTATTAATTGAACAGAGTTCCTTTTTAGAATCATGTTTAGCTTATTACCGTTGAATAAGATGATAACAACCATTATTAACCATTTGTAGACTGGAGCAGTCTCATACCATTTTAGTTAAGTTGTTATCATTGTAAAAAGAGTCTTAATTAGACTACGTAGATATAGTTTAGACGATTATTTTATATGCCGAAGTATGAAGTAGGCTTGTCCCATTCATATACAGGTTGTTATTCTGAACTCGCATGAACTCTAAAGATGTAGATTTTGGGAGTCTACGATGCAACTCCGCCACAGTTTTAATACGAGGCACAGAATTTTTTAACTTCTAAATTATGCAAATTAAAAGAATGGCGTAGCACAGATTTCATCACCCTTTCCTCCCCAGGTTTATTTGGTCATCTGCTATTGTAAATCTAAGCGTAGGAATTATCGTTATTATATTCCACTGGTGTATGATCGCAATATGCGAACCTAGAATAAAGCTAAAATCCCGAATGCTAATTTTCAAAGCTGGTCAGTGCTCATTAACTACAAATTATTATACTAATACTTTCTATCAGTATTTATCCATTATAACTGCTATGACTAACAAGTAATTCTTAATTGATAACATTAAGAGCCTTAGATATTATTAAGACAGAATTAAGTTTATGTTTTTGTGATCAAACTATTTATCTCGTGTAGAATATAATGACAAATGTCATTTAAAATAAAGTGACATAAAATCCGAGACAGTAGCCTGACTATAACAGAAATAGGTTCAACCGGATGACATATGTGGCAGATAATAGAGGTAGTGCCGCTGGGAGAGTCATGGAAGGCGAACACCATGTGACCACCTGTGACACCGTGGAAAGATTGTTGACGCTCTATATGTACGAGATGGGAACGATCTCAGAAACCAACGCCTCAATCCACGGGCTAATAGGGTAGCGGATTACAGCTTTGGCACGAATTTGCTGGCATTAGTAACTGTGAGTTCAATCCCAGTGTCGGGCAGTATGTAGGTGGACTCAGTACAAACAAGAATGGGCAGTAAGAGAGCAGTATAAAAAAATAAGAGACGCGACATCCCATAGCATATGTTTCCGGAAGGATAAAATCTCCCTCCTCCCCTAGATTAAATAAAAGGTACAATTCTAAATGTAGGGATGGTTACACATATCGACAAGCACCTAAGAATGGACGGAGATTAAAACGGTCGAAACATTATAATAACACTCACAAAGATATGCACAATAAATTGCGTATAAATAAGGTCAATAATGTATGTATGTATGTATGTATCTATCTATCTCAGTCTGTTCACATCTATCTATCTATCTATCTCTCTCTCTCTCTCTCTCTATATATATATATATATATATATATATATATATATATATATGTTCATATCTATCTATCTCAGACTTCATATCTATCTATCTATCTATCTCTCTCTCTCTCTCTCTCTCTATATATATATATATATATATATATATATATATGTATATATATATATATATGTTCATATCTATCTATCTCAGACTGTTCATATCTATCTATCTATCTATATATATATATATATATATATATATATATATATATATATATATGTATATGTTCATATCTATCTATCTCAGTCTGTTCATATCTATCTATCTATCTATCTATATATATATATATATATATATATATATATATATATATATATATATATATGTTCATATCTATCTATCTCAGACTGTTCATATCTATCTATCTATCTACCACAGTCTGTTCATATCTATCTATCTATCTATCTATATCTATCTATATATGTATACATATATATCTGTTCATATATCTCTCTCTTTATCTCTCTCTCTCTCTCTCTATATATATATATATATATATAAATATATATATATATATCTGTTCATATCTATCTATCTATCTATCTATCTATCTATCTATCTCAGACTGTTCATATCCATCGATCGATCTATCTTTCTATCTATCTATATATCTATCTCAGTCTGTTCATATCTATCTATCTATCTATCTATCTATCTCTCTATTTGATTTTATATTTATAATCATCTAATTTTTTATTTGCGTGTCAACTTGTCTGTGCAACTGTGTACACATTGTCAGATTCAAATATGTACATAAACGTTTCGCCCATCAAAATACTTTTAATCAACCGATGTTAACAGAAGTTTTCAGGATATGTATGTATATATATATATATATATATATATATATATATATATATATATATATATATATTTATAAATATCATGTGACCTTCAGCTCGTGATATTTACCATTATTAAAACAAATATTGATAATATCTAGTTTCTGAGTGTCAGCTTTCATCATTCAACGAAACAAAATGCAACATCATTTTTTTATTTATACGCAAAAGCCAAAACTATTGGCCAAAGTACATATTTGATTAACACAGTATATTTTGTAAAATATAAAAACCATTACAAAGAAAAATGACAGGGTTTTTTCAAACATTTCAAATTAATTGAATTTTGTTCACGTGTTTGTCGAAAAATGTACGTCAAAATTATTATTTGGTTGATATTATCGGCTTTGATTCTCTGTCCTGTCATTTAAAAAAAATCAATCAAATACAAAATATAATTTGCCCGTCACAGGTTATCCGTCATATCATCTATTTGCTCGTCACAATGTATCCGTCATATCATCTATTTGCCCGTCACAATGTATCCGTCATATCATCTATTTGCCCGTCACAATGTATCCGTCATATCATCTATTTGCTCGTCACAAGGTATCCGTCATATCATCTATTTGCCCGTCACACGGTATCCGTCATATTCTCTATTTGCTCGTCACAGGTTATCCGTCATATCATCTATTTGCTCGTCACAATGTATCCGTCATATCATCTATTTGCTCGTCACAATGTATCCGTCATATCATCTATTTGCCCGTCACAATGTATCCGTCATATCATCTATTTGCTCGTCACAAGGTATCCGTCATATCATCTATTTGCCCGTCACAATGTATCCGTCATATCATCTATTTGCTCGTCACAAGGTATCCGTCATATCATCTATTTGCCCATCACACGGTATCCGTCATATTCTCTATTTGCTCGTCACAGGTTATCCGTCATAACATCTATTTGCTCGTCACAATGTATCCGTCATATCATCTATTTGCCCGTCACAATGTATCCGTCATATCATCTATTTGCTCGTCACAAGGTATCCGTCATATCATCTATTTGCCCGTCACACGGTATTCGTCATATTCTCTATTTGCTCGTCACAGGTTATCCGTCATATCATCTATTTCCTCGTCACAATGTATCCGTCATATCATCTATTTGCTCGTCACAATGTATCCGTCATATCATCTATTTGCCCGTCACAATGAATCCGTCATATCATCTATTTGCTCGTCACAAGGTATCCGTCATATCATCTATTTGCCCGTCACAATGTATCCGTCATATCATCTATTTGCTCGTCACAAGGTATCCGTCATATTCTCTATTTGCTCGTCACAGGTTATCCGTCATATCATCTATTTGCCCGTCACACGGTATCCGTCATATTCTCTATTTGCCCGTCACAGGGTATCCGTCATATCATCTATTTGCCCATGACAGGGCATCCGTCATAACGTCTATTATCGTTGAATTGATCGACGATCCTTAAATATTAGATTCTGAAAAATAAAACAGAATGTGCAATAGACTCGTCTCGGTTTATTTAGATGTTTGTGGATATCAGTATTGATATTTTACATTGAATATTTTAAAAATAAAGAATAAATCGACTTAACTCAATTGTTTGTTTTGTATCAACAGCATAAATACGAAATTGCTTTCAATTGTAATAATATATTATTATTTATTTACATTTGATTATCGAAGCGATTCGTGTGTGTCAAGACAAGACTGGAATTACGAGTCGACACATTTGAAGAGAAACCAAAAACTAATTGATATTCAACAGAATTGACATCATTGATCACGACTGTCATTTAAATCACATATGAAAGTTAATTCAATTTTCAGAAACTTTGAGAAAGAATTCAGATACAAGATTATTCCGAAATAAAATGTTGTTCAATACAGAAAAAAATGAGTTTTATGTATTTTCATTTATGATTAAAAAATAGGCTGCGTGAGTTGCGAGTTGTGTAACGGTTCGTGACGGAGTTCGTTCGATTCAACTTCGCCCAAATACAGTTTTTAAAGGTGTCGAATCTATATCTTCTCTCCCCAACAATGGGTTAAATACCAGTGTTGACTGTGCGCTGAATTCTGAAAACTAGGCTAAAAACGATGGGTTCCACTGCTTCTATGACATAAGTACAGTATGGGACCCTACGACCCTTACGGGATTCATGGCCTAAAAATCATTGGAACCTTTAATCGATCAATAGAATATGTAATCGATCATTAGAACACTTAAAAATTTATGGAAATTCAATAAAATGTAGATATTAATTAATAGATTTTTTTCTATTTTTTTCATCGATGACTGAATTTTATTATTAAAAGGTTTTCTTCTTAAGAATAATGAAATTGTTTTATAATGTAAACACGCACCACTGTAAAAATGCAATGAAATGCCGCTCTAAAATTAAGATATTTAACAATTTTATTGAAGAATAAACATAAACATTCCATTTAAAATTGTATGAAAATCCCATTCGTCCCTAAATTATGCAGAAAACTGTAAATGTTCAGACTGAAAGCCAAGGTCAAATATTGCTTCATTAGCGAATTTCTTTTGTTTAAAATGTGGTCAAATTATTTTGAAGCATTTTAGTTTTTGACCAGAAACAATATTCACGCTGAAATATTTTTATAAATATATAAATATTTGATATAATTAAAAAAGATTTAAAATAATGAGTTATTCAATATTCATGAATTATGGTTTGATGACAAGTGAACAATTTTGTTGAATTATAACTGTTCATTACCGATGGTAAAATGGATTGAACAATGCTTTTTTTCAGTCGTAAGTCTAACGATTAAATTTAGTATATATGGAAGCTCTGTTATGTAATATATAAATAGTTTTCCCAAATGGAGCTTGTTGGGATTAATAGATAAGAGCCAATAGGCGTAAATCTTATTTTGCTGGTGGAAGATGAGGATAGTATTTGACAAAAGGCGCGGCGCGCCATATACATGCGAAGGAAGAGGATAGCAGGTGAGGCTAAATAATTGAAAGACAATCAAAGATACAGAAAATTTCCAAAAGTTCAAATGCCAAAAGTAAATGCTTTCAAAATCTAAAATATTATTATGCATTACTTGTAATTGCATGTACGACGTGCAGTATAAATAGTTATGAATAATTATTGACCGAATTTATCATTTTCATATTGTTTACATAATATCAAGTAATAAGTAACTAGGATCCGCAAATTTGAGGAGAGAGTTATCATTGATAATATTTTGACTTCAAATCCGTAGTTATCTCCCTTTAGCCGTATCTTCGTTTTTTTTCTTAATTCTAGTTATTATCACATAAAGATTGTGAGGGGCATCTCGATGTAGTGTAAGGGTTGACAAGCTTGTCTCGCTAGAACCATTGCTACTGAATAGTGAGTTCAGTCTTCACTGGGTACCCCATACATTCGACCTTGTGCCGCATCAAATCTGCGGTTAGAAAATCGTAAGATTTGGTGAAGCGTGAGCAAATTTTAATTCCGAAAATGAAGCCCAGAGAAGAAAAATTGCGAACAACTGGATTAGAAGATATATCTTCTTACTGATTCTTTTTATTATATACATCGGATTTGAACAACATTACCAACCATTACTCGAGTTTTGGTTCATTTCATATCACCAGTATTCTAAAAGCATGAAGTTTATTTTTTCATTGTATTGTGTCTTAGTCCCTCAATGCTAACACAACGCCGTCAATGGCTCGCTTATTACACCGGTCTACGAGATTTATTCCTAGGAAATTTTTTGTTAAAGAATTTGTTATATTCTATGTAGTTAAAAAAACAAAAACAACTTACCTCATGGACGTCCGTACGTAAAAAAATCTCGTGTGGAAGCCATATTGTTTTCATGCTGAAAAATTAACGCACAATCACGGCGACCACGAGATTTGAGAAAATATAAATGTACAGTGTACGAAAGACGGGGGAGGGCGAGAAAAGGAAGTTAGTCTACAAACGACCAGACAATACGACAAATACAGCATCTACACGTTGTCACTGAGGATTAGTGCCTACTAAGGAATTTAGGCCAGTCTCTCGAATTTAAAATACATTCTACTGTTTCATTAATAGTTTTACCACAAATATTACGAAAAGATTACAGTTGTTCACACAACCTTCAAACGCCATGATATAATCGTTAACAGACCCGCAACATTCTAATTTATTAAGCATCACTGCATTTATAATAAATCGTCAACACGTTTTACCTGAATATCTAGAAATGGTTGCGTCACTGTATATATAATCCTATTAGTGTATTTAGTTCATAATTCCTTTCTTTTATATAAGTTTGCTAAATGATGATAACAGTAACAATAATAATCTTAGTAATCCATTAATATTGACAACAGACATAATTTATTTTTATTTTTCAATAATCGGAATTTTTTGTGAAGCCAGTTAAGAGATAATTAATTAAATCAATCATGCTTGATAATCTGACATGAAATCTGAATGTCGTCTCGGAGTTTAACTAACCGGACAAGCATTGACCACGGGAGATCGAAAACCATTGAATGTAACAGTAAAGTCGTTGGTTAATGGTGCAGAAAATGGATTTTGCTCGTCTCTCGGGTTACATAAATGAATGCTTTTAAGTCCCTGTTACTGTCATCAAGAATCAATCAATTTTTCATCAATGGATTGAGAGATTATATTACATTGCAATTAACAGATACTATCATTGGTGTTCGCTTCTGTTTGCAATCTACAAAATTACAAAATAGTTTTTTCTTAATGCATATAAAGAAAATACTTAAATATTATTTCTTTCGGCTAGTGGTAGCCAAA
This sequence comes from Acanthosepion esculentum, assembly GCA_964036315.1. Lineage (NCBI taxonomy): Eukaryota > Metazoa > Mollusca > Cephalopoda > Sepiida > Sepiidae > Acanthosepion > Acanthosepion esculentum. The sequence continues at coordinate 3,399,666 of OZ038495.1, forward strand.
CTATACCTCCCGAGCTAATGGCCGTCCATTGATGTTTAATTTGAGGCGTAAGCAAATATGCTAACTAACCTCTTTTGCTCATCCCAGTCAATATGTAGATGAAAACACAATCAAAGTTTGATGATATTATTATTGTTGTTGTTATTAGTAGTAGTAGTAGTAGTAGTATTAGTATTATTATTATTAGTAGTAGTAGTAAGAGATTGAGCAGCACGCTAACTGACGCGGGGATACAAATATACAAAGCCCCCACTATATCCACCATAACACACAATGTCTGAATCTCAGTGAAATGTGCGCGATATACTGGCAGGTTTTGATAAAAGCAAGGTATAAACATGCAGTTGGGAGCAAGTTAAAAATAACTTCTTAAATAACTTCTCAATTGGTCTCTGATTGAGGAAGTTTCCATCTATCTAGATGTGCCTACCGAGTCATATTGATAGCCTCCAACTTAAAATACAGCCTTCTTGACATCCGGCTATGATGGCTCTCCCACTACATCCGTTCATAGTTGATAGAGGCAGTCCTTAGTAAACTGTTCCAGCTTATGGTCAGGCAACAAGCAAATCTTTGGTACGGAAGGTTATATTTCCAGTACATTACCTTAATGAACTGACACAGAACATATGTTAATACCCACAATTTATATCAAAAGCCGAGCCATACCAGGGATACCACGACGGAATAATAATAATAATAATTATAATAATGATAATAATAATAATAACAATAATAATAATAATAATAATAATAATAATAATGATAATGATAATAATAATAATAATGATAATAATAATAATAATGATAATAATAATAATAACAATGATAATGATAATAATAATAATAATAATGATAATAATAATAATGATAATGATAATAATAATAATAATGATAATAATAATAATAATGATAATAATAATAATGATAATAATAATGATAATGATAATAATAATAATAATGATAATAATAATAATAATGATAATAATAATAATAATAATAATAATAATGATGATAATAATAATAATAATAATGATAATAATAATAATAATGATAATGATAATAATAATAATAATGATAATAATAATAATGATAATAATAATAATGATAATAATAATAATGATAATGATAATAATAATAATGATAATAATAATAATAATGATAATAATAATAATAATGATGATAATAATAATAATAATAATGATAATAATAATGATAATAATAATAATAATAATGATAATAATAATAATAATAATAATAATAATAATAATGATGTTAATAACACTGTCCTGTATTATGGAATTCTTAGGCTAGTCCAATATGATAAATTCTACCATACTGAATTTTAACGACTTGAATGGGTGTGGTTTGAACCTCATGTGCGTGGAATACTGAGATCAATTCTATTTTGTAAGTTTTAATAATTGCATGAAGGCAGGCAGAGTACGATGCCATCAAATGAAGAGTGAAGATGTGATTCCGCTATCAGTTCCCTTGGCATGGTAATGGCATATCGCTGTTGAGGTCTGTTCTGTAGATCTCTCTCTCATTCCTCCAAGAAAGGGTGCTACAACTACTGTATCCATTACCCATAGAAATGAAACGAGCAAAATCCATTCAAAATCTGTAGCTCGGTGCTGGAGCCTGAAACATATTTCATACACCACAGGAAACCCGAGATGATATGCAACGCTGCATCTGTTTGACTCACTGTCATCTTCCCTTTGCTCCTGGTCTGCCACCCAACCATAAAAATCGTTAGATAGCTTATTCGCTGTTTCCTTCTATCTTTTATGGTACCATCTTACTGTTAAATTTTCAAACCCCTCTTTTGTCAATGTAATTCATGAATTTCATATAAATGTCAGCTTAATATACATCCAATGAAGAAGAATAGTAACGGTAATATTTGTCGACCCATTACAAGGAGTTTTCGACGTTCATTGACAGAAAAATCAGTGATACTTTCGGTTGACATTCATAAAAACTTTCTTAAACAAAAAATACGTTTCTCAAGTCCAGTTATTGTTATTTTTATACTCGTTGTCACTTTCGTAATGCTCGTTGTAGTAGAGACTTTGTAACCGCAGATACAACTATAGTAACGCCGTTGAACAATACTGGTGTCAGACACCTTTCAATAGCATCGCACTAATAGTACTTGCTCGATAATACACGCAAGAATAGTAATCCGGATAGTGATCCGAAAAGAGAAATAGTATAGTGAATATATTAGAGAATAGCGGTTCGTATAGTAATAGACTAGTTTGGTTTGGTTTGGTTTATTTTTTTACAGCATATCAACATCAATAGGTTATTTAATGCCGACAACATTTTTAGGATAGGTTCATATGAGCAGAATGTGTATTCTTTGGTTTAGATTGGTTTGGTTTATTTTGTTTTACAGCATATCAACTTCAATGGGTTATTTAAAGCCGACAACATTTTTAGGATAGGTTCAAATGAGCAGAATATATATATCATTTTTTTTAGATTGGTTTGGTTTAATTTGTTTTACGGCATATCAACCTCAACGGGTTATTTAAAGCCGACAACATTTTTAGGATAGGTTCAAATGAGCAGAATATATATATCATTTTTTTTAGATTGGTTTGGTTTAATTTGTTTTACAGCATATCAACTTCAATGGGTTATTTAATGCCGACAAGAATTTTTATTGCTGGTAATTTTTTTTTGTCTAAAATCTGTTTCTGGTAATATATTTCCTTCAAAATTGTATTGCAGGTAATAATTTTTTTCAAAAAATTATTGCTGGTAATAGTTAACTATTTGCTCATAGCTGGGATCCTAACAAGTGCTACCACACCCGGATTAAGGTGGACCTGGAAACACCAGCAATTAAGAGATGGTTCCACGCTCCTTAAAATCTCCTGATCAGAGGCCTTGCTGCTGGACGTACTTTAACGTCTTACCCAGGACGCGGATGTAGTTTAACGTCTTACCCAGGACGGAGTAATTGACTACAAAAAACGATCAATTAGACGTCACACATCCTCCTATATAAATGCGTTTCCTCTATGGTTACGTGGTCTACTTAATTCAATAATGGGATCGCCTGTATTTACTCACTGGTGATCTATGTTCAAACTCAAGTCTCGGCAGCCACACTTTATTCTGATATAACAGTTATGGATCTTTCCAGTATTGATGGAAGCCTTCATCCTAAAAAGTTTGTTCAAATAAATGTGGGTCGTTATCTTCTTAATTATGAAATTATTTTCTTGTTTAGCGAATAAAAGAGGAACGCTAAAATAGAAAGATATTTTTTAATAGATACAAATAGAAAATTAGGAAAAGCAAAAGATTATTGGAAACGATGGGCAGCTATAAAAATTCAATGTTTCCCTTCGATTTAAACTTTTTCTATTCATCATTATAATACGTTGCAAATGAACTGCTGAATGCCTTTTCTACATATTTCAATAACGACTACGTCTATATTATTATTCGTCATGTGTAACAGCAAACATCACAATATCTGTCTGTGATTTTCCTGTTAATTTTCATATCCAATTAACGCTACTCTTAAAGGTTTTTCCATATTCTGTTGCTCTTCTTTCTTGCTTTGTCATCTCATTCTTTTTTTATCACTTAATCAATTCTATGATATTTTTTTCTTTCTCTGTTCCCGTATCCACATTGGCCAGTTTCATTTTCTTGCATATTTCTCAAACATTTTTACTCCCATCTTTATACAATTTTATCTGCCCTAAGCTAGAAAAGCTAGAATCGCATTACACAAATCATTAGATACATTATAGACAATATTTTACCTATGTCAGAAAAATTGGTAGCTGCCGACATTGTTGTTCATGGTCGTAAGAAGCAAGTAATATCAGATCCTATAACCAGAACTGAATCAAGTGTTGTCTCCGAAAATAGAAGTTCTCTCCAGGATTAGCTAAACGTTGTGTACCAGGAATAAGTATATTAATGGGGATTTTAATGCAATTTTAATTACTTTTGGACGCCACGGCTCATTTAATGTTAAGAAGACGTCACTTTTTAGAAGAGAAAACTCAAACATCAATGAAGAATTCTTAATAAATCTTTATTTAAAATATATATTCCACCCTAAACACATGTTTTGATCATCCCATGAAAAACTAGATAACATGGAATAGCTCAGATGGCGCAACGAAAAAACATTCAACATCTCGAGATCGTGATTTTCGCAGTTTGAGAGAGATGATAAAGTATACAAATCTTTCTTTGAATATGAACGCAGACTGATTTTAACTAAACTGAAAACACCAGCCAATAGAATATCTCGCTTATTCTGAGATAAACAATGAAATCCAGCTCGGTACAACATCCAAGCATTTAAAAAGGAAACCGTAATATTGAAATTCTGTACGGAAGTAGATTCCAAATTGATATCACTAAATCGTGACCTAAAACAATATATAATATTATCATATCTTCATTAGCCGAAGTATCTGAGACAAGTTCAAGAATAACTAGACGGAGAAAGATAGTCACGTGGGACGACAAGCTGAGTTAAAAAGATTGATACAAGAAAGAAACAAACAGAAGAGTAAGGGAAATGGAAAGGAAAATAATAAATAATTAAGAAATAGGAAAATAAAAATAAAAACTAGTTAATGCTGTAAGAATGTCTCCCGAAAATTGGAAACAAAATTAATGAAGCGAAACAACGTGTGTTAAAGCGTGAAGAAAAGCGAAAAATCACAAGACAATTAATTATACATTAGAAAGCAACACCGAAGAATGAATCTGGTTTCAAAAAGCCTTTTGAGTCGCATTTCAACCCTAACGATACTAATCAAAACATTCCCGCGGAAACAGAGCATATATCAATATACATCCGATCATTACAAAATCTTTTTCAAAACATAAATAATAATGAACCTACTGATGTGGAAGCTATAAAAAAAATAAATCATTACTTGATAGCTTTACCCTCTCCACGAAATCAATAACAATTTATGAATTTCACGAGGAAAGTCTGGAATCGGAAACACATCGCAAAATTGGAATTTATCATGCATTAATGAACTATTAATGAACTATGGAAACAAAATGGAGTCATAAAGATGGACACACATGTAGAGGTATCTCGAATTTGAAACACTATTCTGAAAGTATTAAGGAACAATCTATGTTAAATAGACTATCAACGTTTTATGAAAGACAAATCCTAACAAGCCAGTTTTCTTTTCTTTGGTTTCCTTTGATGATAGCACTTAAATCCTCAAAAAGACTCCAACAAAATTGCATATCACTCCAATAGCGTTCTTTTCTTCTCCTCCATAAGAAACTTCATTCCAAACTCTGAATCAACTGAATGTCTAGATATGAAATATAAATGACTGGCACATTTTGTCTTTGTCTAATCTCTGACATGAGGTATTATGATTACTTGCATTATTTATATTATTCGGACTCTTATCCTCATCGTCACTGCCATATTCACAACGTTTCCGCCGTTGTACGCTCCTGCCTTCTTCAGGTGATTGAAATTTCGACAACTCTTTGGGTCTAGTCAATGGATCTAACCAGCGTCTTTATCCACTGGGCCATGTATCATTGAGGAGATCTGTGTATGAATTTTGGGGACTTGTAAGAGTTGTGATTTCAATATCAGGCTATAGAAGTGGTGAACGAAAAACTTGGAGAGTTGAGTTAAAGGGAAATAACTGAGACATCCTGAAGAGGCATGTTACGTGAAATTAGAGTAATCTGCCCCGGTTGTCGAAATAAAGGGTTCGATTAGAAATTCCAATCACCTGAAGAAGACCGGAGCGTACAACGGCCGAAACGTTTTGAATACGGCAATGAAGATGAACATAACAGTCCGAATAATTTTAATAATATATTTTGTCTTTGTTCAACACCCACTGAGCCCACGTTTGGTTTACACACCAAAGTGGACCTTAGTTTCAGTTTCTGGCAGGGAGAGCATTATCTAGCATGTTCAACAGTCTAAACAAGGCCAGCACGCTCAAGCTCTCGGTCACGATGACTTGTGACTTTGTGCTAGCACAACCATCAACGGCTCGCAAAGAGTTTCGTCTACTTAAATTCACTCACAAGGCTTGTGTCAACCCGTGGTATATTTTTCAGGTACTTTAAAAAGTGTCGCACGCAGGGATCGCATACCCCAGACCGATAAAATCAAGAAGTCACCTTCCTGACAAATCGTCAATGATGACATCGAACCATCTCATGGTCAGAAATCGAACGTTCTAACCACTCAGCCATTTTTATCGGTCCATATAAACTTACACGTCTAGCGAGGACCCCAATACGGGGACATTTCAAACCTTATGAGTACGTCAAAGAGGAAATGAGTGTCGTAGTCTATTTAATCTTTTCCTGGACTTTGCTTTGTGCATATACAAGACTCGGGTATTAATCATTTAAGCATTGCATACCGCGCACGCCTAAAGAAACAGCGTTCCTGAATTCTATGACGACGTCAATGTGCTGATGATGAGTGCAAAGTTATACTGATGAGAATCATATTCATAGTTGGTATGAGAATGATCTTGAGCGAAAGAGTCAGCAATATATTCCAAGAAATAGGACAGAAAACCAACCTTTCCAAAATATGAAGCAGTTATGACACGTACCCTGAATCCATCATAAAAATTCAAGATCTGTACTTCAAACATTTTGCCGTATAAATCAGTTATAAGCAATTTAGTATAGGAGATAAGAAAATTGAACATAGACTAGGTTGGGCTAGATGTAATTTCGCCCAAGACCACAAGATTCTACAGAACGAAAACAATAACCTAAAAAAAATCATGTGCTTAAGTAGCCTCGTCACATGAAGACATTCATATGGATTTTCAAGTGGTGCCAAATTCGTTCAGGAATATCTAAACAATTATATATATATATATATATATATATATATATATATATATTTATTTTATTTTTATAAGGCTTATCAATCCTTTACAGGTTATTTAAAGCCAGAAAATATTTGCAGACTGTCAGAACTACTTTTTGGGAGATAAATAATGGTTTCGTGATAAAAGTCATAATAATTAACCCATAGCTGGGAGGAAGAGGTGGATACATACATTTCCCAAGCGTATTTTTCACGTATGTAAACATAACGAACCCAACGGGAATTGAAACTCGTCTCTCCGATTAATAATCACGATTCATTATCCATTATACCAACCGCTCAATCAAGTATACAGCCCTTGGTATTCCCAAGCGGTCACCCACCTAAGTACTGATCAGGCTCGACGTTGCTTAAATTCGGTGATCTTCCGGGAGTTGGTGTTTCGATACAAAGGAAAGAAAACTGTGGAGAGCCTCGATCGTTAGTGTACTGAAGAACACGTCTCATAGAAGAAAACTCATATTAATTATCATTAGCTTATTAGCTTAAGAATATTTTCCTCTGAGATTTTGTCAAATTTAAAGCTATAAGTCTCGATGGTTGAAGGTGGCTTCAAGCGAATGAAGCCAGTTGGTCTCAGCGAGGACTATCCTTCTTTGAACTTCGTGGGCGAGAGCTACAGAACAAAGAACTCTACCAGATAACAAAAAGTACATCACTTGATGACTTTCAACAACAGCAATACCTAAAATGGATAGCACATGTAACTCCAAGGGAAAATAATGATCGGATGAAGATAATTTTCACATTTATTTTCAAGAACAGATTAGTAAGAAAAACACCATAAATCCCGGATAGAATGATAAAAGTAGCCGAACTTGAAAAATCTATTTTCGTGGAAATTTCTTTTAAGCGAAAGATTTTATAAATTTTAACGCCGAATTATTGGATATACACAACCATGGTGAAGATCAAAAATACATTTCTAAAT
>OZ038495.1:3412500-3420000 GCA_964036315.1 Acanthosepion esculentum
TTAAGCTTTACTAGAAGAGTAGAGAGGGAGAAAGATTGATGAATTTTGCACGTCTGGTTTGCGTGAATGGGGCTAACAATTAGTGGCATCTTGGGCTGACAGGTTGAGAGTCTTGCTCTTTGGAGAAAAATGTCTCTGTCCAACCCAAATTGTTTGAAATAGAATTGTTTCTTATTTTAGTTTCTTAAGCGGATTAACTTGGCTTGGTAATAAATCGTCTGTTTTTATTTTAGTTCCCTTCATTTCAATTTATCTTTTTTGCTTGCTCCTCTAATCGCTTGTCAAGTGAGAGAAGGCAGAATACAAATTTCCTTTATATTTTCTTTCCAATTTTATCGGTTATTTCCCAGAATTCATATCGTGGGAATGGTCTCATACTAACGCAGTTTTTACTTCCTATATGAACTGTAAATAATTTTCATTTCAATTTAATTATTGGTGTCTTCAAAGACCGTAATTATTAAATCGTTGTGTTTTTATTTTCGTCCTCACGTGATCTGTGATTAAAATATGATTGTAAATATGATGTATTAAACTTTAATTGACGACAATTGTTTCGGCGATGTCTACATGAAAGAGATTTTGCTGGAAGTTATGCTAAAAGGAAGTAGATTGATATGTAAATGACGGTCTAATTAGCATAGCGGTAAACCTGGGACTAAATAAAGCAGTAAATGTAGGGTAATTCATGGTATGCTAGACTAAATGGTGAACTGAAAAAATACGAAGGAAAACACACTTCATAACTGGAACATTGAAATCGCTTCAGTGAATACAAATGTGTGTGTAATTCTTATTTTATTAAATACAAAAATGTGGCCACATAATAAAGGGTCTACCCTACTATTTAATCCATAGCTTGTATATGAAGAGATGAAATGCATTCATATTTTAGCCAGACGTTAATGAGGCCCGAACTAGGCTCGCCGATTTCACATTTTGAGCCATTAATCATTACACTATCTGCACACCACCATATATATATATATATATATATATATATATATATATATATATATATATATATATATATAAATATAGGTAACTATACTCGTGTCGAAAAACCTTCGAACTCTTGATTTAACAATAGCCAAATCAATCACGAAGGAAAAAAAGGTTTTAAAAAAAGAAAGAGCCAGGAACATGAAAGTCTGTCGAAAATAATCGCAGATACAGGTTCAAGGCCCAAAGAAACGAGTAAACAACTAAATAAAGAGCTCAATACAAGCGTAGAGCAAACCTAGTCAAACCTAATGAGCTAGCCGACCCTGACGATCTGCCTAAGTGAAACCTTGGTAGGTGTGTCTGGCTCATTAGGTTTGACTATATATATATATATATATATATATATATATATATATATATATCAGTAACGAAAATCTTGGTAATCAGTAGTATGGATAATCCCAAGGATGATGAAATCCTGAGAGCTCAATGTTACTTCAGAACGAATAATTTAAAGAAAAACGGACACTTTTAAGGCTCCATTTGTAATAATTTATTTCACCAGAGAATTTTATTTTCTCTGGATCTTCAGACTTCACTTTCAAAAGGTGAAACGAAAAATGAATTTAAAATTTACACTTTTGACGGGCAGTATTAAGCTTATATAAGTTGACATAGAGGGTGGTGAGGAATGGTATGAGAGACATGGTCGAGTTTAGAGAGGTAAGGGAGAGTTTTAAAATTTATTTTTATATTTCTTTATAATAGTTAATATTGAGGAAGGAAGAGGTAAGGATCAAACATTGACCTATTTAATCAGTCAACTCAACGGAAATGAAATGTGGAAGGGGAGGAGAAAAAAGTGACAAAGAAAAAAGGGAGAAGTAAAGAGGAAAGAAATGTACGTAAGGTTTTCGGAAGAAGAAGAGGGGTGGTATAGCTTTAGCAATTTAGATAAAAACAGAATTTAACGTTTGATAGTAATTTAAAAAAAAACTCCATAAAGAAATTAATTTAAATATTCAACATCTCCATAAAGAAATTAATTTGAATATTCAACACCTCTACAAATAAATTAGGGATTTAATATGAGTTGAATACTATATTAATAAATAACAATAATAAAACAAATAAAAAAGTTTACTAAAAGTAATATTTTAATATTGTGAATGACTGTTAAGGTAAAATCTGTATCAGTTTGAGTCTAATTCAGGAATGTAATTTGTAGCTATTTTTAGATGGGTAATATTTCTTAATTAAAGTTTAGGTTTCAAATCAAGATGGAGTAAGATTTGAAGGTAATTGTAAAAAAAAGTTCTGTTTTTTCATACATATACCACATACATATTTATGTAAAAATCACATATACATACGTTCATGTACATGTGCAATTACACATATAACCACATACACATGTATCGATATACACCGGTATATATGCATATAGATATACAAATACTTACACATCACATATACATACGTTCATGCTTAGGCCGCTTATTTAATAGTTTGTTTTGGTCTGGGAAGATAATTAAAGCTATTTATTCGTCCAATGTTTAGATTGCTTGCCGTAGTCTATTCTGTTATTTTGGCGGGGTCTGTTTTTAATTTATTTATTTGGATTGATTATTTTTTACTTGTTTTTGCTTATTTATGCTTATTTTTATTAGTTCTAACGGTTATTTTAGCGGGGGTGATTTGTTACTTAGTTCCTTTATTCTGATTAATTTTTATTAGTTTTTTTTATTTATTTTCTTATTTTTTATTTTGTATATTTTTATTTATTGTATTTGTTTTTTGATTTTTGAGTAACGTAGTGACGTTTTTTTTTATCGGTATATAGCAGTCATAGCTATTTTTACGTCCAGTTTTTGAATTGGTTGTTGTAGTCCATTCTGACGGTTATTTTGGTGGGATTGGTTTGTTAATTTGTTTATTATTATTTACTTTATTTACTTATTTGCTTTGATTGTTTTTACTTGTTTTTTATGCATTTTATTTTTATTTAGTCATCCACAGCTCCTCAGTGTGGCTAGACGTTCGATTGCTTCAAGTCGGGATCGAATGATTTGGCATCAGTGAGATACCTTATCTCTAAGCCATCGTCGCACGAAAGGAATTTTAACGTTTTTCTCTATATGAAATACGTCAGCGGCCCGGATAACTGAATTTACTTAAAGAGTAATGCTTAACAGCAGTAGGAGCAATGTTTTTTAAAACCCTATTTCCCTAGAGATCTCTACCGGATTTCCTGGAGCATATATATATATATATATATATATATATATATATATATTCCCCTTTGAAAAGTTTCCTGATATACTACCTCTCTGCGAGACTAACCTTAACTCGTTAATACCATCCTCTGATTTCTTGATACCCGGCTACCTTCCTCTCCTTAGAAATGACGCTAAAATTCATATGCATGTCCGTTATCATCTCCCGCTGGCTAAGGAACTCACTCTTGAATCTCCAGACCATTCGTATGTCTCCGTCTGTCTCTCCTCAATTTAGTAAGCCCTCACATCTTTCTCTATCGTTCTTCTTCTCAAGACTGTGATGTACTCAATAGCATTCACGATAATATAGACGAGGCCATCTTTCTAAATCCGTTTGCGCACATATTCGCGTTCGGTGACTTTAACGCCCACCATACTAAACACTCTAGAACTGAGCTCACTGGCATACAAACCCTTAACTTTTCAATCACTCAATCCCTCACGAAAGTGGTTGACTTATCTAACCGTTTCCCGAGTAACCCTGACGGTAACGCTTCCCTTCTCGATCTCTCGTTTACCTCTATCCCTGTGTCTTGTCGCGCTACTCAGGTCTACACTCTTGACAACTCTGATGATGCCGAAGTGTCTATTATTATCTCCTTCTACTCTCCCACCATTCAAGCACCTCCTGCTAACAATATATTTCTGTTATCAATGTGCAGACTGGGACTCTCCCGTGATTTCCCTTTGCGACGTCCCACCCTTTTACTGTCGAAACATTTAAATGTAACTGACTCTTCTACTCCAACAGGTTATTCTCTCATACTACGCGACAGTGGCACTCGCTTCCCCTTGATTGCTTCCCTGATAGCTATAAGCTACAAATATTCTAATGGAATGGCAATCGGCATTTTCGGAGGCTTTGATCCTGATCCCCGTCCTTCTCTTTATCCTTTCCTGAAACAACCGTCTTTTTTTCTTGCTCTCTGTAACACTTGCGTACTGGTGGCACGCCCGCCTTACTTGTGATGAAATGCTTAAATATATATGTGTCACATATTGTCACCTGTCACGCATTGTTTTTGTTTAAGAGAAAGGAAATTTATTTTAAATAATTGTTATAATTTATTGAGAAAAATGATGTATTTCAGTATTATTCAATGATCTTGCGGGTTTGACCTCCATCTTCTGGGTTTCTCCTCCTATCCCTTGTTCGAATGTAAATTTGATATAAATCAAATAGAAAAAATTCAGTGTGGGTGTCTTCCCGAAGACCCCATTTGATCAAAATGAACCTTCTCCAAGTACTCTAGAAATCACTCCCTTGTTCAAATTTAAATCAAAGCAAAAAATGTCACTTCTTTTTGTGCCTCGGGGGAACCCCTTTCATCCAAATCAAATATACTTATCCAAATAGGTAATGTAGTTTCAAAATATACATGGTTAGGGGAGGTCTATCTCCAAAATCCTAGGAGGAGATCGATAACAAACAGACAGACAGAGACTACATCATTATATATATCGATATAGTCAGGTCATTCTGTGAGTGCTGCTGGTACTATCATCAGGATATCGATGACTAAACCGGTTCTGGTAAGGAGGGTGGCTAGAAACCCAGCATTGTTAAAAACGTCCTCTTATTAGGTGGATCAATCCTTTTAAGCGATCAACGGATATCTAGCATAGACCCCCGCCTGGATGTAGACATGGCCGGATTAGTGTTTATTAAAATTGAAGAAAGTAAATATTGCAATGATTTCTTGTGATGGTCCTTTTCGGCAACCAGGTACGCAGTAATCATATCTGCCTGTGAGTATCTACGTGCAGAAATAAAATTCGCAATAGTATTTATAATCTGCACGAAAGTTACACATCATTTAATAGTCCTGGCAATTTTAAGGTAGACTTGTGTATAAACGAGTAACACTGTTAGAAGCTATTTGATTTCAATTGGCTGCTTCTCTATTTGTTCTTCTTGTCTTAATGTTATGGCAAAAACATGATTAGTAAAAATCATAAATGAACATTTCGCTGGAATGCTAAATTATGTCGATAACATATAATCTATATATTAAGTTATACTTAAAAACTATTTATTTAGTAAAGATGTGATACAATATTTTATTTAAGCAAATTTCTATTCAAAATATTTTGTCTAAGTTAGGCTCCTTTTTTTTCTTCAGCAATATTGAATAGCTGGTTATTTTCTGGATAGACCATATTTTTTATTGTAAAATTTAATGCAAAAAATGGTAACTTTTTGATTTTGATTAATAAGTGTTCCTAAAGGACACACGTAGAAAATAGTGTCTGTATGAGCGAAAACAACTGTTCAAAGGGAATTAACTCTTATTTTACTCCTGACAATACCCACCAAAATATTAAAAAACATGTTTATAACTGACAAAATGATATTTAATATATCTATTAAAAAATATAGGCATGTTTCTAATGGAAAAGATGATTTTACAATATTGTCATCTCATCTAATTTCAGCTAGACAAGCCAAATACGAATGGATACCCATATTATATATGTATAGTATTTTAATAATATCCACGCGATGGAAGGTTTACGGCAGCAGTAGGAAAATGGAAATTGTAGATGAGTTTTCAAATTAATTGCAACGAGCCCAGGATATTTTGCTTTTACATTTATCAAAATATAACCACCAATATCATTTGCATATCATTTTCCATCCGAAACCGCACTGGGACAGGTAATGTTTCGCACGCAGCCATTGTTTCGTATGCCACATATTTAGGTCCAGTGATGTATAAAAGGAAGTGCCAAAAATTAGAGGCATCTATTAAAGCTGTTTAAAAACAAATCTACGAACATCATTATTCATGAAACTGGGAATAACAATTCTTGTATCTTATGCAATCTTGTTGTTTCTCTTACTGGTTGGGATTTGAAATCTTAATAAAATGGACCAAGGAAGAAAATCAATGACAGCGTCATTTTGGTGTTTATACTTAACGGGCGGTTGAAACTGTAATGACCTTTTCCTGAAAACCATTCATTGTTAGTAATTAAACACGGCATAAATATGTTCTAATGATTTAATTACAATCGTTCTAATTAACATTTAATATAGTACAACCCGTAGATAAAATCTAGAAAAGTGGCCTGCTTTACAATAGTTATACTAAACTTAGTCTAGATAGGTAGCTAAGAAAATTATTAATTGAACAAATCATGTCGGATAAATAAGAAAATCTATATAATAAGGAATTCTTATGAAGTTTCAGTAATAAGAAAATGTCTACAAACTTATATAATATTGAAAGAAAGCTAAGGATTTTATTATGGCAATGCATGCTTTATTCACACTTGATTGTGTTTGTATGTGTGTATATATATATGTGTGTGTGTGTGTGATTGAGAGAGAGAAATAGAGAGAGAGAGAGAGAGAGAGAGAGAGAGAGAGCGTTTTATTTCATTTTCACGTTTTGCAAATTATTGTCATTTGTTTTTGAAAAAAAGTTCATCATCATCAAAATTCCACGGAAAATTAGATTTGGTTAATCGAAACAAAGTTCGCCAGCTGCTTGCTCTTCGTTTCTCTGGATAACTTCAGCGTTGAATGTGATGCAAATGAAAGTCAAAGATGAAAGTACATTAAAGGATAAAAAACAACGAATCAGTCAAAGAAGGGGTTTACTATTTTTCTTGACGTTTCAACGATATACACGCCTTCAGAACTTCATCTTATAGATCTTTCTTCTTACGTTAACCACGAACATAAAAACATCAATTACAAAAATAATGAATCACTTATAGAATAAATCGATTATTTGACGGTATTTGAAATTGTCACATTTTACAAGCACATAATAGCCAACTGCAAAGAATGAATGATATCAATGAAAATGAAGCTTGTTTTATCAATATGTACTATATTTAACTTTGAAAATGTGGGGATTTATACTGCAAATCTCACTCCTATTAAAGCAATCCCTTCCTTATTGACAGTCTCTTCAGGACTATGACCGTATTCATCAAGCCTGGACAAGTGCGGATTGGTTAATGCCTTTAACCAATTGTTGGGATTTTGAATTCAGAGTTGTCTTTCTTTTAAACCGGTTACCACCGAGGCTATAGGATCCAGAATCTACTCCTACTTTCCTATAGGAACAGAGATAGATTAATACTTTTCAAAAGCATTTGTACGTAATTCAAACTCGGCTCTCCGATTCCTTAATCCGAGCTACTATCCATTACTCCACCGTACAGTGATATAAACAGCTAATATTATCTATAATTATACTAGCTCGGTCACGTATTCCATGATATCACCGTGTATATTTTAGGTATTTAAACAAGTTTCTCA
>OZ038495.1:3425000-3457500 GCA_964036315.1 Acanthosepion esculentum
TTTGCTTAGTTACTTTTGCTTTACTTGTTTTGGAGGTTTTTTAGTTTGGACTCTGAGCTTGGATTCTGGTCGCTTGTTTTCGGCTGAATTACATGTTCTTAGTTCTTTCTTTTTTTATTTCTTATTTTTCCTTGGGTATTGGTTTGTTCATTTACAACCCAAAACACCTAAGGTTTTCCCAGGTGCGTATAATTACTTATATTTATATTACTATTATATTTATATATATATATATATATATATATATATATATATATATATATATAAGTCCAGAAATACTAACCACTTATGCTACAATAGTTTCTTCAGGCAGTAGAGATTGATAGAGATTCTTCAAACGCTGTGAATTATTCTTTTGAACATTATGGTTGTGGAGAGGAGCAAATAAGCGTAGTTGGAATATCACGATGCATGTGGGAAAATTAAAACTTATAATAAAATTTATATTAAAAAACTTATATTATATATGAGAAGGCGGTAAAATTCTTTAGTTAAAAACATTATATTAAATGAAATGAAATATTAGAAGGAGCGAAAATTCTTTAGTTAAAAAAATATTAATCATTATTAATATTAATTTTCCCTCCTAATATTTCATTTCTTTTAATATAATGTTTTCAAATATAAATTTTATTATTAATATTAATTTTCCCTCCCACTCTCTTCCATTCCAACTACTCTTGCTTTACTTCTCTCTCTCAACCGTAATCCCTGTTTAGAATGTTAATAAAATAATGTCGTGGGCAATCACTATTAACTCCCACTACCTGAAGAAAGTTTATTGATAGAAACAACGGTAGCATGAGAACATAAGTGGTTAGTGTTTCTTGGCGTTGAAATTTAATAACTCTGCATATTTGGACTTTCTTTTTTACATTGTGTATTGAGTATTCTTTTATATAACGGTTTTCCGGACAAGTCTAATTTTGACCGAAAAAGAAATTCTTTTATTATGATATTTGCTCTCGATTTAAGGTGGAACACTATAATGGTGTTTTTTTTTGTTTTTTAATAACGCCGCTAAGTATTTGAATAACCAGTGTTTGCATGGCATCACATACGTATCAATTTGCGTAAAATTCTCCAATGGTGTATGTTTGTTATATTCAAACGGTAACAGTTGATTAAATAGTGGGAGAAGTAGCAAAGCAAAAGTTTAAACTACCGTAATCTTTGAGAAACATCCCGGCACCTGGCAGGCATGAATACATGCTGATTTTATTAAGAAAAATTGCACAGTTCCTTTCGAGAATGAGATGGCAGGGTTTATTTTTCTTACATAAATATGTAAAGAGCAAGGAAGTAATTGAAACATTTAATTTTAAATTTAAATTTTAAAAACAGGGAAATACCCTCCTCCCTTGATTGACGAATTGGTTTTGAAAAAGATAATACGCTTAACGTAATGGACAAAATCAGGTTTAGAAAACTAAAGAGTAGTTTCCAAAAAATCAGTTTACAGGGGTGAAAAGGTGAAAGAAAACCCAGCATAAATGTCTGATAATAGGCGATAAATCCGTAAACATCTATATGATAATCATGAAGGATTATGGGAAAAAAGAAGCCAGGTAGTTACCAAATTCTATAAAAATGCACCTTCTTCATATATTGAAAAGATGAACGGGGAAGCCAAAAATATAACAGCCAACTTACAAAATCACAGACAGGGTCAAACAAACAATTCGGAAAACAAGCCCTCTTAACTCTAAAGGAACACAAATGCAAATCCCCTAATAGTCCTTCATTCCGACTGATCAACCCAACCAAGACTGAATTGGATAAAATCAGAGTCAGAGGATTTGACAAATAGTGTGCGACTTCATACAGACAGCAACACAGGCTAACCAGTAGAAAATACAGATGGGCGTATTTCTTGATTTTACAGGACAAAAAAGCTTGTATTCATAAAATACGACATTAATATCTAAACAATTATTATTAAGATATTTTTCACCCTCCCCTTTGCCCTCCATTCTCTTTAATATTGCCTCTCTCCTTAGTTGAAAAAATATTAATTATTATTAATATCAATGTTCCCTCCTTATAATTCTTTCATATAAACATTATTATAAATATTAATTTTGCCACCACACACTGACATTCAAACTAAATTTGGTCTTCTCCTCCCCTTCAACCGTAATTCCCGTTGAGAATGTTCAGACGAATGAACAAAGGTGTTCAGGGAAACACTCTTAACCTCTACTGACTGAAGAAACCATACCGCTGGAAACAATTATAGCATCAGAGGTTAATATACTTTGACTTCGATATATATATACATATACACATATATATATATATATATATATATATATATATATATATATATATATATATATATATATATGTATGTATGTATGTATGTATACATATATAATATTATTATTAGTAGTAAACTTATAAGTATAAGTAACTACACTCGTTTCGGAAAACCTTCGGTTTCTTCATTTGCAAATAATCAAATCAATATCGAAGGAAAAAAAGAAAGAGCCGAGAACATGAACGCCTGTCGAAAACAATCGTTCAGCATGCAGGTCCAAAGCCCAAAGAAAAAAAAACGATACGAGTACGCAACTAACTAAATAAAGTGCTCAATACAGTAAGTAGAGCAGACCTGACGATCCGCTTAGGTGAAACCTTGGTAGGTTTGGCTGGTTCTCTAGGTTTAACTATATATATATATATATATATATATATATATATTATTTTAAGACATTTCTTATGTTTATAATTGTCGGACTTTGTCCATTTCATAATGTGTGACGTCATTTGTTTACATTTGGATACGCATCGAGCAGATATGAATGTTCTAGAGAAAATCATGGAGAATTGTTTGTTTAAAAACAGTAAGGTTGACCTTGCTAACCGAAATACTCCTTTGTGGCTAAATCGGTAAAGACCATCAGGCTATATGACGGTTCCTCTAGGATACAGGTTCGATTCCTATCGGAAGACGCATATTTTCTATGAACATTTCTCGGACATTCAGGCCGGTAAATGTCGTTAATACTGTTTCTTATAAAACAGAGCATTTACTGAAATATTTGTATCTATAAAAAGAAGGTATAAACATAAAAATGTCTTAATATATATGTGTGTGTGTGTGTGTGTGTGTGTGTGCCTGTGTGTGTGTATTGGGGCAGCAGACCATATAAATATATATTGTTAAATATAACAGATAATGAATGTTTATTATGCTTGATCATGAGCCGTTCTAAACTACGTATATTTGCATGTTCTAAGCTTTCGGTTCACATGAGCCATCCTCAGTTATAGTTATACGCACATTTACAGAAAGATATTCACCATCAAAGATGATATTCTGCTATGCTGACATAGAAGATATATATATATATATATATATATATATATATATATATATATATATATATATAGAGAGAGAGAGAGAGAGAGAGAGAGAGAGAGAGAGTGCGCGAGGGAGAGAGAAAGAGAGAGAGAGATAAGTATGTAGAAAGATATTGGGAAAAATGTATGACAGAATGAAAAAAATGACTTCTTGTGTGTTTCGTACTTTAGGACTTTATCGGACTAATTTTGGTGCAATTACGCATGCGCAGGAAGGAGGTATGCTGGGAATTCTAAGTTGAATTTTTTTTATAGATATAATTTTATATGGTATATTTGGGAGATTTCTTTTATGCAAAGTAAAAGAGGTGAAAACTCTTAAGTGCTTTCATTAAATTTCAATAACCATTTTCTTAGTATTCATCAAAGTAAGAGTACGCGAAAAACTTAAGAAAATACATAGAATTTTCTTGTTTGTCACATTCAATTAAATCTCCCTTTATCTCTCTTTATACACGCACTTACACACACACACACACACACACATATATGTGTGTTTGTATGTGTGAGAGAGAGAGAGAGAGAGAGAGAGAGATTGTGAGATGTACGATTTCAAAGGTAGTTACAGATTCTATATTTACAAAATTAGCACTAGAAAGTATCCCAACCCGATTTCTCCAAAACCTGTGTTGCTACAGTCGCAGTATAAAGTATATTAGTTTTCAGAATGATTGCTACAAATATATACTTTTTTATGTGTTGTTTGTACTCTCGTATGTCGATACATCAGTAAAGAATTTGCTTAAATAAAAATTATAGTTCATCGCCTCTAATAACCAAGAAATATATAGTAGGTATTTTAAGAGGTTCCGTGAATGAAATAAGCAGAAGCTCTTTGGAATATTTAGGATTCATCTTACAGTTGGCTTATTTTGTGCTTGAGTTAATGTAACTCTAATTTTATGTTCTCGTAAAGTGCGAATCATTTTTAAGTTAACAATTCAACGGGATTATTATAATCAGCATCAACACCATCATTTCCATGACTGGCTGTGGTTGCAGTGTCACTACGCGGCTAAGCACCTGACCAGCTCCCTTCACATGTATTGACGGTGTGCCAATATCTCGGTTGAAAGATGGAGATGTATTCTTTCAGATGTGAAGCGTGGTTTTGTCAAAGTGAATCTGGCGGAACCTCTCCCTCTTTAACTGCCTAAAGGATCTATTTTTCTGAAATATTAAAATCTTATAAATTTGTATTATATGCAAGAACATTTTTTGATACTGGGCCACAGAAGAAAGTAAAGATGAAGTATCGAAAGCATGTTTTCTTAATGAGCCACATGTTGAAATGGAGAAGATCGTATACATGTGGGATTTATGTCATAAATATGGTAGAAGAATGATCCTGAAAGCTGGGTAATTATTGCACAATAAGTTTAATTCTTGCAAGAGGAAATTGCGTATTTTGTCCAAAAATGCGTTGGACATTTTTCTCCTCTTTGTGATGGAGGTTGTGTATGATTGTTGCTCTTTATATTAATTTGTCATTATTTTCGAGAATTCTCAAAACTCGTCTTCAGGGGTATTTTATTCGCTCTGCATGAAAGCAAAATTTGACATATGGTTGACATTTAATGTGAGGAGTCACGCATATTTGCATGTATTTATGTGCAATTTTTACAAATTTCACCAGCTTTTTTTTCCGTAGGCGTTAACTTTCATCTTCATTGAACTGAGGAGATACGGGAAATGCTAATGAAGGAATCAAATCCACGTCCTGGTTATATCCAAAAGAGAAAAAGACTCTCAGCAGTTAACCACAAGAACTCCTATCACGTGATCAGCGTCTTGATTCCAACAGGAACACAACGGTTTATTTTAGCATTCCGAAAAGAGAATTGTCCATTCTAATCACTCGATTCAGCAATGACATTTTTGCATTATCTTGTGCTGTATAGCTGACATATTGTTTTACAAATGTTAAGTTAACAGAAACACACGAAAAATCCTGTTGCAAGTTGGGATCTTATATGTTAGCGGTTGTCGAGTCTTATAGTTATCTAATATAAACTGTTATTGCACGTGCAATATTTAGGACTTTTTAGATCCCTCATACAAGGTGGTTTTAAATAGTCGGGAGTAATATTTCTCAATATGCAATAAACGGAAGATCTTAATAAAATGAGGTCAAAAAAGGTCTTAATTAATAAACGAATAGCCTTAATAAGGAAGCCACCGTACCCTATTATATGCCCTGATTATTTCAGACGTATGACTCTGTCTAGTATCTCCACTTCATTCCACAGGGTTTGGTGTCCATCTTTTATCTCCATACATGATAAGGTATGGCTTATTTTATTTTCACAATCCTATTGACAGTCGTATATTTTGGGTTGGGCTTGCCACAGCTGCAAGGGCTGGAATACATGCAGTTCTTGGTCATGATCTCTTTTATCTTAGGATTGAGTCAGCACTGATTCCTATGTAAGTTTGAACTGCTTCTGAACACTTTCTGATATTGTGCGAAAGTAAACTAGCAAATAACGAAACATATTAACATGGTAATTAACATCGACATAAAAATGATAATAATCTGCTCTTGTAGATTAAATAAATGAAATATTTGAAATTCCCTGAAAACTACCTGGGTTGACAGATACCCGAAGAAGACCGGAAAACAGAACGGATGAAAGGTCGAGGAGGATATTATTTTTTTTAAATAGTGTAAATGAAGATATTTCCTTATCCAGAATATTCAGACATAATTCATTATTTGTAATATTCGAATTTTTTAAATAGCTTACGATAGGATATTTGAATTATGGTAATGTTCGAGCATTTTAAATACTATTTTTCACCCAATATAAGGCCCAAGAGATACTCAAGCTAGAGCGTTACATAATGAGTGAGAGAAGGAATAATGAAGTGCAAATTATGAGGACATGTAGGATAAATAAGGGGTGGTCCCATATTTAAAGAGTTTAAGATCGTAGTAATCGGGGAAGTACCCTCTCAGGAGTACCTCCCACAAAGTAACATTTATTGATGTTCAGGTGATACTTCCTACTTACTAATGCAATACGGATGAAATATTAAGTTTCGATAAATGCAGTAGGGAAAACTAAATATATAATGAAAGATATTTGAAAACGTTCGCTACAGCGAATCAACGCAAAACGGATTATTATTGCAATAGAACACGAGGGGAATGGGAAAAAAGGAAAAAAAAGGAACAATTGGAATTGTAAATAAGTTAATAATATTCAGAAGTCTATCGTTATAGATTTATTGAGATGAAAAATGGTCAGAGAAAGAGTGTCCGAACAAGAAAGCATATATTTTTTAAACAGAAAAGAACCCGTCTCTTTCTCTCTCTCTCTCTCTCTCACTAAATATATATATATAATGAAACAGCCTGTCGCCTCTGAGTGTTGACTTCAATGTTTACTTTTATATTTATATTTACATAGCCTCTATCTCTGATATTGAACACTTTATCCCATAAATATAGCACACCTTAAAACTATATATATATATATATATATAATAAAAAGACTTAATCACTAATATTCCATGGTCATAATTTATTTCCCTTGTAATCGTAAAAACGATCCAATTCATCACACCTACAGATTCAAAAAGCTATACATATATATATATATATATATATATATATATATATATATATATATATATATATATATATACTCGACTCGTGAAGGACCACCCACACTTTTTGAAAGGCCGAATACAGAGACCTGGTACACTAAACGACCCTTCGCAGGTTATGAATTTAGAGTTCTCCTTCTCCTAGACCATTTGCCATCCAAGACTATTGAACCCAATCTATATTGCTATTTACCCATAGCTGGAGGAAGAAGAAGAGGAGGATTCACAACTTTCCAAAGATTCCTCAATCCAAGCCGCTATCCATTACTCCACCGTGCATGCATGCATATATATATATATATATATATATATATATATATATATATATATATAGTCGTTCTTGGCTCTTTAGGATTTTTTAATTTTCTGCTATACTTAACGTATTGAGCGTGTTACGTTTTATCTTATTTAACAGTTGTTTTTTGAGGACACAATATCTTGACCTTACTTTATTTACATTATTCGGACTATTGTCCCCATCTTTGTCGCCATATTTATTACAACGTTTCGGCCGTTGTACGCTCCGGCCTTCTTCAGGTGGTTGGAATGTCGAATTTTTGCTCTTATCAAAACATGTTTTTACCAGAGTTCATATTGCACTTTCTGTTGTTATCGCTTTTCTCTGGCACTCCTTATTATTGGTTCCCATATTGAATTCATTTCTATGCTTGGTCGACTCAGGAGATTTTTGTGGCCTACCTTATCTTAAGTTTACGAATTTTTCAATGGTGTTCCTTGTCTATGATCTCAACCTGATCCCACAGAGGGCGGCGATCTCTTCTCTCTCTCCATATGTGGTCAGCCACGCCTGATTTTTCCGGTGTTCTTGAAGCTTTACCTTAAGGGGGCGGCCTGTCTCCTCTTTATATTTCTTTCAGCAGCTGCACGGGATAGCGTACACAGAGTCTTTAGTCATGTTCTCCTCTATGGGGGGTCTTACTTGGGAGAGATATCTGCGAAGTGTCGTCCAGCTTTTGAAGATTCTCCTGATGTTATATGGACTGCAGATCCTTTGTATTTTCTCTGATATCCCCTTCATATAAGGCAAGCAGGCTGTTTTCTGAGAGTTGTTGTTCTGATCCTCCTCTTGTACCCGCCTATCCCAGTTTTGGGGGGTCTGCTGCCATGTACCTAGGGTAGTTGTTATGTTGTAGGGTACTACTTATACTGACCAATTCTTTATCCAATGTCTCTGGGTCGCCACTTATGACTTTTGCTCGATGTTGTAAGCAGCGGACGATCCTTTTCTTTACACTGTATGGATGGTGGGAGTTGAAATTGAGGTACTGTCCGGTGAATATCGTTTAACGGTATACGGATGTCTTGAACCTATGCTCTGTTCAAGATATTAGAACATCCAGGAATGGGAGTGTGTTTCTTTCTCCATTGTGAACTGTATCGAAGGTCTTATTGAGTTTACATGGTCCTATAGAACCTGAACATCTTCCTGGTGTGGCCAGAGTATGAAGGTGTCATCTACGTACCTTAACCATATAGTTGGCTTTAGAGATATAGTTTCTAATGCCATTTTCTCAAAGTATTCCATGTATATATTCGCCATTGCTGGTGTTAATGGCGAGCCTATTACTAAGCCCTCATCCTGTCGATATATGTGTGATCCCATTCCGAAGTGTGTTGTTTGTGTACAGAAAGTCAACATCTCCATCAGATTATCTATTGGAATACTGGTCCGTTCTTCTAGGGATGAGTCAGAGGACAATCTGTCTCTGACTACTGAGAGTGCCTCCTCCGTGGGTACCTTAGTGAACAAACTCACCACGTCCAAGCTCATCTGGTTGGATAGGATCGGAGCGTCTTTGGTTATTTCCACGAAGTGGGCGGAGGTTCGGACATATGAAGGAGACTTTCCGATCAATGGGTCAATTATACCTACAAGGAAGCGACTCAGAGGGTGGCACACAGAGCCTTGGCAACTAAAAATCGGCCTGAGCGGAATACTGTCTTTGTGAAACTTAGGGAGACCATTTTTTGAGGTAGCTTGGCGTAACGCTGCGATAACTGCCTATACGTCTTTGGTGCGAAGTGATCCTTCTCTTGATTAGTATCTGTGACAGTTTGCGTTCCGTTTTCATTGTAGGACCCTTTTTCATTTTGCGGTAGCTACCATTGCTAATGAAGTCTTCCAGCTTTCTTGTATAATCTGATTTGTCCATCACTACATTCGCTTTGCCTTTGTCAGGGAATTTGGCGACAAAGATTAGGTCAATAGTCCGAATAAATAATCTACATGATACCTCATCTCAGAAATATAGAGAGATCTTGACCGTGTTTTGAAAAATGAAAACATTTTATAAAACATACATACAACAAGCTCTTTCTTATTTAACAATTAAAATATTTAATCCTTGAAAATGGCTAAATGTATAGCCGAAAGCGCTCGGATAAAATGAATATTCGGACAGTTTTTATATAATTTATCATCCAAAAATACAAAAATTATTAGATCACATGAGAAATTGTATAAAAAACTAAATAAAAGCATCTTGTTTGTCGTATTCAATGAAATGTACATGAAAGAAGGATTGCTCCCTAAATACACAATATATATATATATATATATATATATATATATATATATATATATATATATATATATATATATATACGTAGGTTTCACGTAAATGGATCTAAAGCTTACCCTGAAGAACCATTTAGGTGTAACCTAGGTCGGTCATTCTTGGCTCTTTAGGATTTCTTTTGTTTTCTGCTATATTAAACGTATTGAGCGTGTTACGTTTTATCTTATTTAACGGTTTTTTTTCGGACTGAAAATTAAGGTACTGGACGTTTCTTGTCCTTTCTTTCCTTTTTTCAGATACAAATTTGTTTCGATATATTTATATTAGCGAATTGCGTTATTCGGAACTTTCACCATCCGAGTATATAAACTAATATATATATATATATATATATATATATATATATATATATATATATATATATATATATATATATATATATATGTTGTGTTGAATGTCAAAAACAACCTAGTCCTGCATATTCTCTTATATATAAGACATTGTTAAAAAATTTTGACCCTGAAGATGAACAATGATGTTCGAAAGTACTCGGTTATCTTACGGACAATATTTATTTCGATATAATTTTCAAATAAAAAGTCTCATTAAAAAATATGAGAAAATTCAAAACAGAATATGCAGGACTATGTTGTCTTTGACATTCAACACATGTTTAAAAGAAAAGTTGCTGCCAAATTACACACACACACACACACACACATACATATATATATATATATATATATATATATATATATATATATATATATCTTAGTCTGTTCATATATCTTTCTATCTATCTATCTATCTATCTATCTATCTATCTATCACTACATTTCATTCTTTTCTTTCTTTCGTCAGCTCTTTCTTTTTACCTGTCCTTATTCTCTTCATCACTCTTTATCTATATCTATTATGCTCTCTCTCTCTCTCTCTCTCTCTCTCTCTCTCTCTCTCTTCTTGAATTCTTACGGACGGCTGTGAGGAGTTGCTTGCTTTACATACTGGATTGGCCACAAGGTTTGTTCATATATAAAGTAGAAAATTTTCTTAATAAGCCAAACGCATTTTTTTACCTACCCAATAAATGTTGCAATTCCCATGTGAAATTAAGTCTCATGACAAGATTACGTACCTTGGCTTCGTTCAACCACATTTAATATTGCCGAGTCCTTCTGAATTTACTATAGCTATAATTGCTAGTCAACTTCTATAAGAGGATATATTACAGTGTCTTGAAATGAAAGAACAAAGATTAAATATGTTCTTCTTGTGAAAAAAAATAAAATAAAAGCAAACACTTCCATTTCCTTATGAGCTCCGCTCATTGCATTTTTCTGCTAATCCCATAAATCTATTTCTTATATTTAGTAAACCCCAGTTTGAATAGCATAAATATTTCTAACTGGAATAACGAATTATAAAATACACAGTTTAAAGATTTTGACCAAAAGTATTTATTTTCAAATAGGATCCGCTCAATCATATTTGTCTATATTTGTCCTTTTACCCAGCATGGTTAATCTTTGTAGATATTCGCCAAGAGTTCATTTAGATTGACTTAAGGCAACCAATATGGTGATTTCAAGATAACCAAGTTTTATTATCTGCTAAATTAAATACATCAAGAGACGACAGTGAAGCTATGATTAAAAACAGAAGACACGTGTTGGTGTAGAAGACAATTTCTCAAACAATTTTCCCCGGTAACCTCTCTTTCACTATTATTATATATCATTATATATTTTCAGGATAACAGCTCCGACATTACTCTGTTTATTGAACAATTTAGTTCATGCCACATTGACTGAAAAAAACTCCTACAACAAAATAATTCTCAAATTACCATATTAGTAAAAAAAAACGCACTATCTTAAATTTTCAAAAATTCAACCTTAGCGTTGCTACTGCACGCTCCATAAGTTTCTATTCGTTAACAATAACACATTACTAACAAAAACATATTTCGATTCGCATTTAATTTTTCGAGTCCGCTATTACCTGGACCTACTAAAAAAAAAAAAAAATTCCATGCCTGAGGATGGCTAAATGTACAGCCGAAAGTACTAGCAGATAAACAAAAGACCTTATACAACTTGAAGCTATTTAAAAAACAAGGATCATAACATTCATCGAGTGATTAGTAGGTTAATGCAACTTTAAAAATTTGTTTACGAAGAAGTTTTTCGTCATTTATATCATTAACTTTACTAACCTACTTTTTGTATCAATAATTCATGCTATATATATATATATATATATATATATATATATATATATATATATATATATATATATATATATATATATACTACCAGTCAAAAGTATTTGGCCACCCTCAAAAATGTTTATTTCTAATTCTTAATGTGTTATTTTTAATGAAACAAGTTAAACACCACAAATCTTCCTCTTCGGGCCAAATAGGAGGGTCTATGTGCGGTGAAGAGTTGGTGAAAGAGCTGCAACCCCCTGTATCACATCAACTGTAAAGCATGGAGGAGGATCTGTTATGGTGTGTGGGCATTTGACAATTGCAAAATCGGTTATTTACATCAGGTGAAGGACAAATTGAATCAGACCGTTTATCTCAGCATGCTGCAGCATCACGCGATCCCATCTAGAACGCGGCTTCTGGGTCCAGCATTTTACTCATGCAAGATAATGACCCAAAGCATACTAGTAAACACTGATAGAGGTAATATTAAAAGCAAAGAGGAACAGCACGTCCTTCAACTGATGTTTTGTCCGGTGTAATCAGCGGAATTGAATCCCATTGAACTGGTAAGGGCTGAACTTGACCGAAATGTCAGAGCTAAACAACCCACAAGTGCCACTGACCTCTGGCAAATCTTGCAGGAAAATTGGGCAGAACAATCTTCGGTCTACCTCTAGTCTTTGGTGGAAAGAATGCCGAGAATCTCTGAAGCAGTGATAGCGGTCGAAGGGAGTCATTTTAACGAATCAAAAGTTTAAGAAGTATTTTGTGTTTTTTGTGTATCTAATGTGTCCCAAGAAACTTGTATTTAGTATAATAAATACAACCATTGTGGAGCTTGACTTGTTTCATTGAAAATAACATTTTTAGCATGTGGAATAAAAAACTTTGAGAGTGGCCAAATACTCTTGTCTTGTAGTGTATACATACATACATACATATATACATACATACATACATACATACATATATATATATATATATATATATATATATATATATATATATATATATATATATATATATATATATATATAATGCTATTTCTTAAAATTTGCTCTGTTTATTGGGGCAGAGTATGCAACACCAGTGAGATTACGTATATAGATATAACAGCAGCATTTTGATTGGTTATGCTGATTTTTGTACAGTATTACAGCCGGCTCTTGGGATGAACGCAGGGAGTTGAAAATTAGTCTATATAACCTACTTGAATTTTGAATGAAAAATCTAACCTCTGAGTTCATTAGAGTCCTTTCCAATTTAATTTTAAAAGAATCTAAAATCTGTTTCCGGTTAAATGAGAAAACAAGACAACGTTTTCCGTGACACTAAATAAAAAGGAAGCGCCCTAATTGTCCTTGTCGATGTAAATATTTATTTATTTTTAAAATTACCTGCGAAGATGCCATTGGCTAAGAGGTTAGCAACACAGTGAACTAGAATAAGCGATCCGAATAAAATGGAATGGCAAGGGATCTTTTGAAAGATGCCCGAATTAAATTCTACAAAGAGTTAACATGGCTAATTATCAGTGTATAATAATATGGGAGCCGAAAAACTCTCTCGATGTATATTAATTCCACTTTGTGAAAGGGAGGTAATAAAAAACCTTGGTAACTATCATCCAATCCCATTCCTATCAGGCATACTTATTTCTAAACGTAATTACAAATGGAAATAAGCCATGCGCATAAACTGGTTTTGAAAATGGTTTCTCAAAATGGTTCTAGGATGTTCTTTGCCTGACAAATATTTTTCAGAGACTTTGTAAAAATCAACATTTTCATGGTAATATTTTACAATTCTTCCGTTCGCTGAAATCTTATCCATTATATCATGGAAATACATTTTAAATAATTCATTCACATATCCCGAAAATTAAACTGCGTCATTTTGAAAATTATTTTGCAATCGTGCCTCAATGTTGAAGAAAATGAAATGCCTTGAAAATATGGATAAGAAAGTATTTCTACTGCATATGAATTACAAACTAATGATAAAATATTTAAATAAATACAACCGGTGAAAAATCTTAAAAACATTTCAATGCAACTTAATATAACTGTAGAATTTCTTTTCTCTGTCAAACTCCCGCTCCACGTTGCTTATCGATCCTTCGTAATTGATGAGTTTATTTATTTGCCTTTTGAGCTTAAATTGCCAAAGAACTTTCTGATCAGATTCAGATAATAAAGTCAAGATTTTATCAATCTCTGTCCAAAACCTTTGTTCTCTAAATGCATTTTGATTTTACTCATATGCAATGACCTTTTTCTGCGCCAATGTTACAAGCATTTACATAGAGCAGACTTTCTTTTGCTCTTTAGTTAATTAAATATCAATTAAGTAGTCTCTTCTTATCGTCTCCAAACACACTAACATACAGACATATACATGCCAATGTGTAGAACAAAGCATTTTTAAAATGGATAGATGGTATCTCGTTTGCTGAGATGCATTTTAATTAATGAACACGGTCAGTACCTTAGAGTCATGTTCGGGATTGAGGCTGTTAAGTGTTGTTCCTTTTGTTTTGATGACTGCCCCTATTATATTTAAACATTTTTTGTTACAGTTAGAGGTGTATATAATGTTTTTAGATTCCGTATAGGAAGTGGGGTGTTTTCATATTGATTTAACTGCGTCTTTATGGGTCTAAGATCCGAGATATATATGGTCAGTCGAGTGATGGTATGTCCGCTGTAATTACTCATGAATTTGTTTTCGACAGGAATTCAGTTCCCGACGGACATTTGAATATTTAAATAACGTTAATGTTATATAGTGTAGATTTCCCTGGAGAGGAATTGCTGCTGCTGATGGGGTTCATTATTTAAAAAATTGCCGTAAATAATTAATTTAATCTTCTTTATATGTAAAACAGGTACAGATCATATGTGCGGTTAGTCTGGCTGTTGATTCTAAAAATTGAGCTGATTCGCCCTCATATGTTGAAAAAGATGGGTGAATCCAGTATATATTCAGAGCGCAATGGGTAAATTGTCGCCATATTATATTTTTAATTTCGCGTATGCGCATTGTTTGTTTTTAATTTTACCGACTGCACATTATAGTAAGGTCAGGTGGGCACCGTCTGTGAGAAAAAAGAGCACGATGACGCAATTCACACCATCAGAAAATTGGAAACGGCGTGCTGTCCTGCTTAGCATTCGCACCGTGTTTCAGAGTGTTTGGGTGTCAATCTGCTGACCGTGCAGAGGATTCGGAAAGAGTTGGATGAGTCTAATTCTGAATATGAAGGTGTTTGGAGTGATCACTAGCGATGGTGACGTTATGCCTCCATTCATCTTCCCACGGGGATTCAGACTCGATGCGGAGGCCTACATCAAGTGCCTTACGATTATAGTCCTACCCTGTGTCAAAGGTTTGGTGACTGGAAGACCCTATGTCTGGCAACAGGACTCTGTACCATGCCACACGAGAAAAAGAACTCAGTCATGAGCGATCGCATCACCACTTACATTTGGCCAAATAACCTGTCAAACAGCAAACTTTGTAACACCAACGATGAACTGAAGGCAAGGATTATTGCAGCATTCACTAACTTAAACTAGGAAACCGCCCAGAAGAGTTGCAGGAAATTCCAAAGTCGTCTAGTATCTAGATGATTTTTTTAATTTCCTGCAACTCTTCTGGACAGTATCCTGGTTGATGCCAATGTCGATTTTATTGAATGAATAAATAATGAATTTTATTTTAATGAATTTACCCTTTAGTATTTGAAGATATTTTTTGTGTAATTTTGGTAAATATATCTGTTAAAATGAGATGTCAGTATTATTTTCAGTTTTGCATAATTTAGATGACAATTTATCCATCTTACCCTATATATACTGGGTGGAACAGTAAACTTGTCCAAATCGTGTAACAGCAAAATTGTCCAATTGAAAGATTGAGCTTTGAATAGTTGTATCTTAGAAATGATTATCTCCAAAGTTTTTATAACACTACAGGAACCTACTTTGAGCAATAATCATCTATAATTACTCTCCATGTTCAACAGAAGAATCGTGATGAAATCGATCATAAACGAAAATGAAATGTTCTTTATTAATTAATCATAGCTAAGAGTCGGAAGCTCATGAATGACTGAAATAAAGTTCAAATATATGTATATTATTCCAGGATCATTTTGCAACTTATTGAAGAGGAACTTCGCCCTTTTTAACCCTTAACATTCTGTCATGGAGTAACAAGTTGCCTCACGCGTTTCACATACGAATTTATATTTAAGTCTTTCTTCCCCGTTCTTTGGACTGTTATAATTGAAACTCCTATTTCACGTGCCAAACGTCTTATAGATTGAGTTGGATCTTTTCTAATTAATCTCTTTAGCTCTACGTTGAAATGATGATCCCTCTTCCTGTTGTGACATCCTGACAAGTTTTTTTCTCTACAGGTTTTCCCTTTTTTTAAATTATTTACCGGTCTCTTGATGGTTCTTGAATGGACATTGAAGATGGAAGCCAGATTATGTATGTTGGTACCAATATTGAAGGCTTGAATGATCTTTTTCCTCTCACAATTGCTAATAATCACTGACAAGAAAAAAGCAAGAAGAGAAGGAATTAATTAACACAACTTTAAAGCACCAATTGCAAGTGTAATTAATATCCAATTGGTTGATTCGTTTTCTATCGTTTATCAACCCACTGCGGGTTATTTAAAGCCAGAAAATATCTTGAGAGATTTTTTAATAATATAATAATGATTTAGTGATACAAGTTTTAGTAATTAACCGATAGCTGGTGGGAAAATAAGCAGATTTATACATTTACTCAGGGTATTTGCGTGTAAGTGAATATAACTAACCCAACTGGAATTGGAACTCCGCTATCCGATTAACAATTCCGAGTCATTATGCATTACATCAACCGCCCATTCAAACTTACAGCAGCTGGTATTACCAAGCGGTTATCTATCTAGATATTAAGCAGGCTCGACGTTGCTTAACTTTGGTGATCGTTCTGGAACCGGTGTTTCAACGTAATATGGTCGCAAGCCAATTTCCAATCGATATCAAGTTTCTGTTTACTTTATATTTCTCTTTTCAAAAATCCAACATTTTAAAGATATTTATTAATGTGTTATTTAAATTCTAATCGTTGTAATTGAAATCAAATTGCTTTCTTCTGTGCCCCTCCGCTAGAATATCTGCAATTTCATTAAAATACAGATACAATAAATATACTGCAAATGTTCTTTTTTTAATCATTTTTTAGTCAAATATTTAATGTGAGAAAAAATTATGCCTTTAGAAATTTACGATTTAATATTTTACGAGTAATTTTTACACAGTCTGCAGAAACCGCGTTAACCGTTATATAAATAAATCTATTAAAGCTGGAAGCTTTGGTTCTGAAAGCGGCAATTTCAATAAGTTGTTTTGGGCCTGTGTAAAAAAAACCCAACTCGGACAACAGTTTAAAGAGATTCAAATAAATACATAGGTGCCATAGATCCTGAATGATTTCTCTCGGCTACTTTGCTTTTTGTTTTATACAAAAATGTTTTATTGTTATTCACTGAGAAGAGAGAATATGGATTGTCTGCTAAAAGTCATGAATGCTATGTTTTATTTTTTCTGTCGATGTCACATCTCTCTGTAATAAAATATTATGAGCTGCAGGTGAAAACAATTTATAAAATAAAAGTTAGAGTCTAGGATATTACTGAGTTTATGCCTCACTATACAGTAAATCATATCGCTTAAAAGAATTTCATTTTTGTATTCGTTGTTAAGTATGTTTTTTCCTCTTATAGATTAATACATCATCCATGATCGCGAATGGAGTTTCAAAAGTAAAATACAACCAATAATATTTTTATTTATATAACTGTAAAGCAATATCCAACATGTTAATTTCGAATATATAGCGACGAAAAAACTGTTACAGTCACAATTATTATAGCAGATATACTTCCATTAATTGTGTAAAAAAAAAATGTTTCTGTTTAAAAGAGGGTATAAGTTTATTTTCAGCACTGAACAAAGATGAAAAGGAATAAAATATCACGACCAGATGGGGTTGTAACAGAGAGGCTGACAGTCTTAGATTATTTCGACATTGACGAAATTACAGAAATAATTAATGAAACATTCTACAGTTGTGATATACCAGAATACCTAAGTAGATCTATTTGCAGAATGTCATCTATAAAGTCCGGTGCAAATGAATATGATCTCCATCTCTCTAATCAGTCTAATGGGCCATTTAATAAAATCTATCCGAATTCTGGTGAACAGAGCGCATAGACTAGAAATAAGACAAGGACAGTCATGTATCGTTAATGACACTGTGACAAGGAATGTGATATTTATTCTCAGAATTATATTGCGTCTTACATGGGTGTAGCAGAGTTATTAAATGAAAGAAGAGAGCTCACGCAAAATATAGGCACAAAAGAAAGTTATACCTAAGCACTTACGAACCCGGATGAGGGTGAATATTATTATTTTCCTCTCCAACTACAGCCGATTACTCCTGGTGTAACGTTATCTTATTTATGTTTTGGTGTGTGGAAGGTAATTTAATTCGCGCTATTAACCACGTGAAGAAACCTTGACGGTCGAAAACGCGGCAGTGGTTCTAACCTCTAAAGATTTGTACGTATACACTTATTCATAGCTCTACAGGTTAGTGTTTCTACCTTGTTATTGAGCAGGTTTTTTTTATTACAAACGTTTTTTAACAGCCCCCCTTTTTAGTGTTTGTTTACTTGTTCATATATATTGATTTTAAATTTAATCCTTTACACAAGTTTTAAATAATTAGTATATGTATGGTATAATTTAAATTATATACTTAATATTATTTTGATATAATGAGATTGGTTATATTTAAATGAAATTAATATATTAAAGGGAGACTACAGTCATTTCCCTTGGGTCGGGCTAACGGAAATTCAGCCCCTTAGAGACGAGAACTCTCCCGTCCCTTCTTCCCTTTCGTCACTTCCGTTTTTAGGAAGCTCTACCCTTTTTTACTTGGGACCACCGGAGTCCACACACGTGGAAATTGGTCTGCTGGTACCCAGCCTAGCGTGGAGAAAGAAGTAAGTCCTGTTAACTCATCTATGGACAGTCAACAGCCCTAAAGTTGGTATGGCATTTCTCTGTTCTCGTTAAACACCCTCGGACCTTTGGACTATATGAACAATCTTGTGTTTCGGACATGTAAACCTTTTTAATATGTGTATATAATTTGTTTGCATTATTAAATGTCTTGTCGGGTACGGTCCCGTATTTCGCCTTTCTCTATCCTCATTCGGTGTTAGTGTATCAGTGGCTACACTAATGCCAATATTAGTATCGGTGCCCGGTTATTGGAAGGCTAAAGCGTATTATTCTTCCTAACACGAAATAGCCCTTAAATTGTGGCTAGCTGGTACACCCCATACTAATATATTAATAATTAAATAATTTAATTTTTTTACTGGAACTTTTACTATATAGTTAAAGATGAAGTATTGAATGGATTAATATTAACATCTTTTTAAAAAGTATTAATTTTAAATTCTTACTCTCACCTCTAATAATTTCAAGCTCCTCTCTAAAATGTTACATAGACATTTTGTTCGTTCTTCTTCATTACACAAGTGTTGATAGGTTACATTTATGTAAGTGTCCATTTTCTATCGTCGCGTTTATCTGTACTGGACTCCACTACAACTAGCTTAGGTCCCTTAATATTCTTTATCTATATAAATTCCGCATCTATTATAGGCCAATTCTTACTCCTTCATTTATTCTTCCTTTTTTTTCTTCTTCCCTTCCTTTGCCTTACAAAGTTCCTGTGAAAAACGGTTTATTCATTTCCGTAAATGTATTTGCATTGATAAGTTCAAGGAAAAACTACTTTCCCATGGATGAAATGATCATCTGTATGAGGTAAATCTTTTAGATGTCATTAATTGTAATCATATATATATATATATATATATATATATATATATATATATATATATATATAGTGGTATAAAATCTGACTGACACCAAATCAGTTGGGTTTCAATCCTGGCTTGAGGCATTCGGATGTTTTGTCGCACTGAAGAGCTGTGATACAGCGAAACAG
This sequence comes from Acanthosepion esculentum, assembly GCA_964036315.1. Lineage (NCBI taxonomy): Eukaryota > Metazoa > Mollusca > Cephalopoda > Sepiida > Sepiidae > Acanthosepion > Acanthosepion esculentum. The sequence continues at coordinate 3,444,833 of OZ038495.1, forward strand.
TAATCTGCGAATGATATGTATATATATATATATATATATATATATGTATGTGTGTGTGTGCGTGTGTGTGTGTGTGTGTGTGTAAGTGTGTGTAAAGAGAGACATTAAGAACTGGTATTCATTCGGCCGTAAGTGGAAAATAACTTAATTACAATCACGATACATTCTAGCATTCATGTTTTTTTATCGCGTAGGAAAATTGAAAAGTTTTGATAAACTCGTATATATTCAATGTCTCGAAAGGAACCAATGGAGCCGGACAGTTATGCGCACAAAGTTCCCATCACTTATAATGATCTTGGTGGGCTTGGATTCAACGAGAACATGCTACCAACTTCTTCTTTCAGGCCCTCTACATAGACATCACACTATGAAACTGTCTCCCCTATCCTTCATTGCCCACCAGTCCCTGGAATGGCTGAAGGAGAATTTTTTATGATTATATCATATCCAACATATACATTATGATTCGCTCGATTTCAATTGTTTGTATTGCTACACTTGGAACGAGGGAGAAGACCAAACCGTAGTTACACATAACCCACGACATTATGAAGGCTGACATCGTGAACATAATCACCATGCACGGTAAAAACCGAATCAAAATATTCAATCAGACCGTCATCGATGATGAGGACGGTTTCATTAATTAAACGTTGTGCTAAACTGAAGATATGTACAAAATCTCTTGAAGATTGACAGATTATCTCTCATAATATATATGTATATATATATATATATATATAAAGTGTTGGTATTTCTCTTTCTCTAATGTCCACATGCATGGCCTGGGATTTTATGTCCATGAACATCAGCTGGCGAGGGAACGTTCTATTGAATCTTCCTACATATGTGCCCGTCCCTCTCTACTTAACTCAGTCAGCTATCTCTTCTTTCTCTACCGTTAATAGAAAAAGCTAATCTCCCTACACCGGTTTGCAAATATATTCGCGTTCGGTGACTTTAATGCCCCCCCCCCATGCCAGTTGAGTTAAACACTTTGTCACTAACCTCGCTGACATCTAAACCCTTAACTTTTCAATCACTCAAACTCTCACGCAAGTAGTTGATTTCCCAAGGCGTTTCACCAGTAACCCTAATGGACAGACTTCTCTTCTCGATTTCTTTTTTTTAAAACGCTATCCCTGATGCTTGTCGTACTCCGCAGTTCTGCCCTAGCGGAGATGACGGCAAACCAACCGTCGTCTTAAAGAAATGTGCTCTCGAGCTGTCTCTAGTTCTCTTCAACCGCTATAACTATTTCCTGACTGCTTCCTGTTTTCCAGTTTGTTAGAAATCTGTAATTCCTGCATTTAAGAACTCTGGCCCCTCTGACTATTGCCCTCTTACCGCTTTTCGACAAAGTATTCGCAAAATATTTTTATCACTGACAAACAATATGGCTTCCGTTTTGTGCGCTCTATCGCTGATGTGATTACGGCCATCACTGAGTATGTATATCAAGCTCTTGATTATAATGGCGAAGCTCAAGCTATAGCTCTAGATAAACAAAAGGTATTTAACGGAGTTTGTCATGCTGGTCTCTTCTAAGTACGCGTCACAGCTACAGTATTACAGGGCTATTGTTTGATTTTATTCAAACATTCCTATAAAATCAGGAAATGAAAGTCGTTTCTGGACGGTCTCGCTTCCAGATCTATCTCTGGTTCCTACGTTGTTTTGATCTTCCTGATGGCATCATTTCTCAAGTAGAAATGGATGCAATGGACACTACTATTTACACCTGTCTCAAGAGTAAATCCATCAGATTTGACAAAGTTAACCTGGCCACTGCTCTTGAAAAGGACCTCAATCATTGGTTAACTAGTGCATAAAATGACTTGTAAATATTAACGCCTCCAAAACGAAACTGCTTTCATTTAACGACCATAGAGAAACTTCACTCTCCGCCATCAGTATAACTGACGCTTGAATCCTGGACAGCGTCACACTAAGTCTTCTTCCCATCACGTTTTCAGTAGACTTGAAGTGGACCAACTACATTGAATCAATAGCTGCATCTACTGCAAGGTTTTTCTCGTCAGAATCCATCTGGCACATTTAAATATCTACCATTCAGCCGTTGCCATATCTGGTTTGGTGATCCTGCTATACATCTCTAAGTTCTTGACAAAATCCCAAAAAGTATCTGAAATGTAATGAATCCAGACTTGGCATCTCCACTTCAGTCACTTTCTCACCGACGTGATGTAGCTTCCCTCTGTCATTTCTACAAATATTTTCATGGCAACTGGGCTGACGAAAATTTTTCCCTGGCGCCACGACTGCATGAATTTAAGCATGCTATTAGATTGGCATCTAGATCGCACCTTTTTATTGCTGAAATAGTCAAACGTAATTGCTACTTCTACTCTAGAAGTTTCCTTTATCGCACTCCCTTTTCTGCTACGCTAAAAATTGCAATCATCAAAAATTTAAATGCAACGTCAATCGCCATCTTCTGTTGGTTTGAACCCCGTTCATCTTTTACTCTTCCCTCCCCTATACCCAGTTATTTCTCTAAATTTAACACTCCTTAAACACCTGCGTACTAATGGCAATCCCACCTTGCTTGGGGTGAAATGATTTATATATATATATATATATATATATATATATATATATATATATATATGGAAATGGCCAGATTCAAGAAACTATAAAAGCTCAGCGGCGAATCCATTTTTAATCCAATTGTTAATCCAAATTCCTGTTTTTCAAAAGTTATAGTTAACCCTAGCACACTAACCATCAATTGAAGTTACACCCCTACTAACCACGGGTGTATCATACCCGATTTTGAAAATATCAAATAAAAATATTAAATATAAATCTTTATTTGAAATATTTTACATGCAGGCACTTCAAACTTTGTACTTTGAGTTAACGTTAATAGCAACTGAAAAACATATTCTTTAGGTAAGAAAGTCAGGTACTGAAAATTGTATTTAAAAATAGGAAAATTTGCGCTGGGTACTATATACCCACGGTTAGTTTTCTAGGGTTAAATGTAAATTATCACTGTTTGTTAATGAGTCAGCAATTCTTTTATGATTTTTGCTATTGGTAGAGAGAAGTGTATTTTTGACTGTGTTAGTTGCTTTTTTTTACATATTTAAGCATTTGTTAACATCAGTGTTGGTATAGATGGATTTATCATGTATACTAGACATGACATGCAACGGATTACTAAGTGCGAAGGATATTAGAACAATAAATACATTATTAAGGAGGGAAAGCAATTAAAGAAGACGGATTTAGAAGACATACGATTTCATCTGTTATATATATTTTCATAATTTTCCGACATGATTGTCTATAAACTAATAGAATACCATCCTTGAGTACCTCAACCAGAATATATATATATATATATATATATATATATATATATATATATATATATATATATATATATATATATATATATATATATATACACACAAATCTATATGACCAGAATCTGGCTGCTCATCTATCTTCTGTCTGTTCGCACAGCTTAATGGGAGATGAGATGGCATATAGCATCTAGTATCTCCAAAATGAAGCAGGTAACTTAAAAAAAATTAAATATAGAAACATCCTTAAATAGCTGATTCAAACCATACTTTATGAAGATGGTCACTCGGGTCCAAACTGGTAATGACACGGTTCGCGGCTATACATGTTGTTATCCTGATGGGAAGGAGGGGTGTGAATGATGCCAAAGAAGAAACTAGACAAAAGACTTATGAATATAAAATATGTTTATATATTCGAGGGTCATTCAATAAATAAGGTGAATTTTTCGGTATAAGGACTTCTAATACAGATAGAAGCTTACTTTTTTTATTTTTCAACGTAGTCTCCCAGCACTGTCACATACTTTTCCCTTCTGTTCACAAGCTTCCGTATTCCCTCCGCGTAAAATTCTTTGGACTGATGTCTCAGCCAGTTGCTCACAACACTTTTGACTTCATCGTCACTTTTAAACTTCGTGACTCTCGTAAACGCTTTCAAGGGACCAAACAAGTGAAAGTCTGAAGGGGCAAGGTCTGGGCTGTAAGGGGGTTGAGGGAGCAGTTCCCAGCCCAGCTCGTTGATGGTCTACACCGTTTGGGCTGCTGTGTGAGGCCTTGCGTTGTCATGATTCAAGATGACTCCTTCTGACTGATGACCCCCTGCGTTTGTCCCAACAGATAAGCTCAAAGTCTTTGCAATGTCATCCACTGTCACCCTTCTGTCAGACTGAATGAGCTCATTGACTGATTCGATCACCTCAGGAGACCTCACTTCTGTAGGCCTCACAGGCCTGTCTTCATCCTCAACACTTCTCCGCCCTGCTTTAAACAATGTAGCCCACTTGTAGACATTTTCTGGATGAAACATGTGGCACCATACACAGTTGACATTCTCCTATGAATTTCAACTGGTTTGCACCCTTCAGCAACCAAAAACTTGATAACTGACCGCTGTTCAATCCTGGAGCATGCTTCTTGGTCGGCCATCTTTGTTAATCGCCAAAACTGTTAATTTTAATCTGCAAAAGAAATTAAATCCATGTGAAAAAGAAGTAAAACAAAAAAAATAAATAAAAAGGAGTAAGCTTCTATCTGTATTAGAAGTCGTTATACCGAAAAATTCACCTTATTTATTGAATGACCCTCGTAAATTGGAAAAGGGTATAAGAAAGGCACTCATAGTTAAAGGAGAATGAAAAATTGAGAAATATTTTAATATTTAAAATCGATTATTCAAAAAAGAAAGAGAACTAGAAGTGGCGGTAGATTTTCTGTTGCATTTATGGATGGTTATTATATATTTTGTTTTCGTGTCAGACCGAAAGAACGTTATATAAACATCGTAAGGATTATTAGATATTCTGATGTCGAAGGTCACAGAAATACGCCTTACTAACATGAAAATTATGGACATTTACTGCATCACAAATTGTGTGTGTGTTTAGGCAACGATGCCTTGCTTAGTATTCTGATCTACACCTTGATGACAATGACTGTGATAGACGAAAGTAGTAAAATAGAACAGAGAGTCATAAAACTTTGAACAATTTATTAACGACATTAATCTCGATAAAGAACACCTCATTCGGAAATTGACAAGACATGATAAAAATTTGAATAGTGAGAACTTGTCGGTGGTCTTTAATAAAACTTTTGTATATGACCGTATGTATATATAAGTTAAATTGTAAGTAGTTAACTTATTTTTATTGGTCTCTAAGTCGTTAACATTAATTTCCCTGTTAAAAACATCTTCTAATCATGCTTGTGTACCCACCAAATATAACATTAATATATATATACATTCAGACCAATAGTAGCAGGACCAGCCTGTCCAACTAGTAAACTAAGTAACCTGATAGACATAATATTGCAACCATATACGAAACAAATTAAAAGTCATATCAGAGACGATATACATTTCCTTAGCTGCATACCACAAAAGGTGGATCCGGGAACTCTTATGGCAACTTTTGATATTAGTAGCCTATACAGCAACATACCCCATGAACTAGGAAAGAAAGCAATCTCATTCTGGATTGAAAAACATCCAGAAACACTACATCCGAGATTCACTAAAGAGTTCATTATCAATAGTATAGACCTAATTTTAAACAATAACACCTTTGAATTTGACAATAAAAATTATATCCAAACCCTGGGTACAGCAATGGGAACAAAAATGGCTCCAACATATGCCACCCTAACATTAGCTTACCTAGAAGAAAACCTCTATGAACAGATAGAACAAATATATGGGGCAAATATAAAAGCCCAGTTCACTAAATCTTGGAAAAGATACTTAGATGATTGCTTCATCTTTTGGAAATCCTCATGGGGCGACATTAACCAATTTCATACTCTACTTCAAAACTTACACCCAAAAATCAAATTCACGCAAGAATATAATTTTAACGAATTATCATTTTTAGATATACTCATTAGAAATAAAAACAACCATATAATCACAGATATCTACCATAAACCCACAGACACCCAACAATACCTTCATTTCAAGAGCCATCACCCCAAAAGCTGCCTAAAATTCATCCCCTATTCCCTAGCACATAGACTTTGTACTATAGTGACTGATAAACACCTCCGAAAAACCCGCTTAGAAGAACTACATAAAACTCTAAAAAAACGAGGCTACCCCACAACACTAATAAACAAAGGTTTTGAACTCGCAAAAAAAATCCCTCTAGACCAACTTAGAAATAAAAAGAAACGTAACGTCGAGCCAACTCTAGCATATGTCTCAACATACAACAAAAACAATCCAGAAATATTCACAAAAATTACCAAAAATCTAGACCGACTTAGCAAGAATAATAAACTGAATAATATACTAAAAACAACCAAAATAATTAAAAGCAAACGCCAATCTAAAAACCTAAAACACATATTAACCTCATCTAAATTTACCCAACACACAATACAGGGAGTCACAAAATGCAACAACAAAAAGGTGTGGGGTTTGTGACATCATTATAGAAGGAAACTCCTACACTTTTGAAAACCCCAAAACAACGTTCACAATAAACAAAAACTTAAACTGCAACTCCAAAAATGTGATTTATGTACTTAAATGCACAAAATGCAGGAAGTCATATATAGGCATCAGCCAACAACTGAACAACAGGGTCTCCCTACACAAAAGCAACATAAAGTTTCACAACATATCTTTGAATGTAACCAGGGTAAATTTAATATCATGCTGATATATCAAACAGACAATTATTCCTACCTACAAATACAAGAAAAAAACTTCATAAATAAATTCAAACCGGAACTAAATAGATCATGACCCCACACACAAAAGCACACAGCATGCACACATGGTGACCAAATACAGTGATCAAACCAATCTAATACATGCACGCAAGCTCACATGCGGGTATCTGTGGAACACGAAATATGTATATATGTACGCATATGTGTGTATGTGTGTGTATGTATATATGCATATATATGCATATATATATATATATATATATATATATATATATATGTGTGTATGTGTGTGTATGTGTGTGTTTGTGTATATGTATGTATGCATGTATATGCACGCATATTGGCGAAAACAGGGGAGCTACTCACACAAACCCCACACAACTTAGGAAATACGTGTGTATGTATATGCGTATGTATATGTGTATGTGTGTGTGTGTGTGTGTGTGTGCGTGCTGGTTCCATGTAACTTGGGAAAAATGTGTGTGTTTGTGTGTGAGTGTATGTGCGTGTGTACGGATTCCTTGTAGTGGGACAATGTGCGTGTGTATGTGTGTATGTGTGTGTGTGTGCATGTGTACAAATGTGTTTACTAATTCTTCGTAGTGAGACAGTGTATGTATTCAGGGGGAATGTACACGCACATATATATACACGCATGCTGACAGGAACACACGAAAATGGAAATAGATCTAAGAGATCTAAGAACACACAGGGGTTATTAAAACATTAAAAGATAAGACAACCGATTCATCACTTCTCAAACCAACCTTAATTGTTTTATGACCCTTAGCTCAGAACTCATCACTACCATTTAAAGAAAGACATTCAAATGACCAACACTAAAACAGAGAATGTCTCATATAGAGAAGATTTAACATTGAAAAACATAAAGGAAAAAAATTAATTATTTTTAATAATTATTTTTAATAATATGTGGAAATTTCCACCCTTTACCTGAAGACGGTCGTGAGACCAGAAACACGTGTTGTAAAACTATGAAAAATAAAGAATAATATTTTTTTAAAAACCCACATTACAACCAAAAAAGTTTACGGTACCTCTCTTCTTTTTAATATATATATATATATATATATATATATATATATATATATATATATATATATATATGGTGAGAGCTAGGGACAGGGTGATCACGAGTATATCTGAACCAAATAGAAATTCATTTTGTTTTAATCTCTACGCTTTATAAAGCAGGTCAACCATTAAAGCGGGGGTTTTCAATCAGGGGAGAACCCCTCCCCGCCCCACTACCCAGGTTGGAATTTCAGTGTTTCAGTGAGGGATTAGGCTACAGATTGGTGGACACAAAATGTTAAATTTCGAAATTCCCAAGGCGTCAAAACCTGCAATAGACATCAGTCCGAGCAACTGAATGGTTACGATGGGGTCTGGATTTTCTCTCCGCTAGTTTTTATATTTTATGACACTTTTAGTGAGTGTTTTTCTGGTTTTGCACATAATTTGGTCACCGTGCTTTTTTAATTTTGTGGTGTAATCTTGGACCATTATCTCACATATTTGTATATATGTATTTGGCGAGTGGGTGTGTCATCGTCGTCTTTATGTAAGTCATGTTATAGTTTAAACAAAAAATAATCATCACTATTTTACTTTTTTGTAGTGAAAGATTCTAATTATCTTTGACTTTTCCTTGTTTTTTTATTTTCAGAACTGAGTTTCAAAAAAGTGGGTATGAGTATGAGAATTGATAATGAGTTTCAAAAAAGAGGGTATGATTTTCAGAATTGATAATGAGTTTCAAAAAAGAGGGTATGATTTTCAGAATTGATAATGAGTTTCAAAAAAGAGGGTATGATTTTCAGAATTAATAATGAGTTTTAAAAAAGTGGGTATAATTTTCAGAATTGATAATGAGTTTCAAAAAAGAGGGTATGTGTTATGGTGTTGAAACCATAGAAAAATATCACAGACTCGGATATAAAGTTAAACGATATAATATTCACAGAAACGTAGTACAAAGTAATGTGGACTGGAGAGTACGTTCTCTCACTGGTGTCCTGACTCACTCATTCATACACTCACTCGGTGATACACTCTAGGTGACTCACACGTGGTGACTTCCTCTTGGTAACTGACTTTATTCAGAGTTGGTAGTCATATTATATAGGTGTGGAAGAGTTCATTTGTAGGTAAGTCCTCACAATACACGCCTTCCAAGCCTTTTACTTGGTAAAAGGGTTAATTCCTTCCCCGGTGTGGGGAGAGGGTAATGGTAAACGCAGTGAGGCCCGTTGAAAAATCCGCACAAACACGAATTTGGTTGGACTTTTTTTCAACTGATGCAAATGGGACATTTCTTTTACTTTTGAAAACGGCTTGAACGTTTTCTTTTAGCTCGAATTTGGCTTTTGTTTTATTACATTTTCCTAACCCCGCCGAGAAAACTTCTGGAAATTTCTCTTTTAGTTCTTCTTTCAGGTCTTGGGTATATGTTGTCATATTTTCCACTTTTTGGTTGATCCCACAACTTAAACCGTTCCATCCAATCCGTTCCAAACAAATTCTCAGAATTTTTATGGACGAAAACTTTTAGTTTCTTTGTAATGCCATTCAGTGTTACTGGTAGCGTAAGCTCACCTTCAAATTTGATTTTGTCGCCAGTTACTGCACGTGCTGTTTTGTTTGTCTTTTTCATTGTTGTTTTTTTAAAATTTCCTCCAAGTATGAAGATTAATGATTGAGAGATCCGAGCCAGAATCTACTTGCAGCTTAACTGTTTTGTTTAGAATGTTAACTGCAACGTATTTTCGTAGATTCTTATCTACTTTTTCATTTGATACACTTTGTCTGACTCCGTTTCTGTTGTTCCTTTTGTTTCTACATTGCGCCCCTTTGAGGACACTTTTACCACAATTATTACATGTCTTGTTTCGGTAAAAACAGTCTGCCGCCCAATGCTGTCCACCACAACGTCCACATGGACTAGGGGGTAATTTTTGTTTTTCACAGGGTCGTCTATTTTTAAATTGTGAATGGGCATACTCTTTGCTTTCTTTACCTTTTTTTAGTGGAGTAGTTTTGTGGTTTGCACTTAATTCTCCTAATATACGATATGCCTGATTCCTCGATGTTTTTGGAATCGCTTTTCACACTGATTACTCGCTGGCAATCCTCCGCTAGTTTTTGTAATGTGAGACCTGGTTCGCTTTCTAGTCTTGATAGAACTCTCCGTCTAATCTGAGTTTTTTGCAGAGACTAAACCTTGGGCAAATATTAAACATTTGAAATCGTCAGCTGTCAGTTCAGCCAAACGAAAATCGTCACAGTGCTTATTAACAATGGACGCAAATATAAGATAATCCTCGTCATCCCGTTTTGACAAGTTAAAACACTTCCATCTTTTGTGGAATAAAGTTGTATTAGGGCTAAATAACTCAGACGAAATTTTTACTGCTTCATCGAACCCTAATTCACTTGTTTTCTTCGTAAGAATGTAATCGACGAACTTACTATGTTCGGCTGTTCCCAACTTTCTCAAAAGTAAGCGAACTTTTTTAGCGTTCGTCCAATCCTCACAATCAACCGCAAAAAGATCTTCATATCTTCTATAAAAAGCTTCAAATGTTTTATCTCCAGGAAGATAATTAAATGTCTCCATAGAATTCCAAATTGTGTTGTGAGAAAACGCAGTGTTGTTTTCACTAACATCCTTTTTACTCAATGTCTTTAGAAATAATTCTTGAAATTTTTCTTCCCGTTCTTTTTGTTTTTCTTCCTGTTCTTTTTGTTGTAGAAGCAATTTTTTACCAACATTTGTTGCCGTTCCTCGGTCTTCTTTTGCTGTTCAAATTGTGCTTTCCTCGTCTGAACAATAATTGTTTTAAAGTCTTCCATAATGACTTCAAATACGTGTTTGTAGAGAGAAAGAAAACAAAATTTAGACAATTGTTCTTCTCTAAGAGGGGGGCAAAGAAAATAATTCCTTTCCTTAATATTTCTCAGCTCTGGTTGGTAATACTAAAAAATTAAAAAAAAACGTTTTTTTTTTCTAATACAGTCTGAGTGTTTCAATTTTTCTTAAAAGGAGAAAGAAAAATTTGCATAAACAACCACGTTGCCAAACAGATATATTTTTTTTCTGTGTGGTCAAGAGAAGCGAAGAACAATTATAGCAATGAGGGGAAAAAATCTTACTTACAATTTTTCACTAGTAAGTATTTTCAAATGGTTGGTTTTACTTTAGATTGAGTAAACATTTCTATTATAATTTTCTAAATATATCCGACGTCCGCATCAAGGCCTTTTTTCGTATTTACGTTGTCTGTCATTCGGTTGGGGTGTCCGCTTCTTTCCAGTTGAGTACTAACATATAACTGCTGTATATGTAAGTTTCTTTCGTGAAAGATTTCTCTTTGTTCGCCAGACTTGAGATTAACACACTGGGATCATTATAGACGTCTTTAGAGTTATGGCGTGACCCTTTTTTCTCTCTTCAGGTGGAGGTTTCTCGTTGGTTCTTCAGTTCTTTTGGTCGGCAAGGGATATTTTTGTTCTTTCCTTTGTCTGATTCGGAATATCTCGTCGCCAGTTGTTATGGTATTGAAACCATAGAAAAATAACACAGACTCGGATATAAGGTTAGACAGTACATTATTCACGGCAACGTAGTACAAAGTAATGTAGACTGGAGAGTACGTTCTCTCCCTGGTGTCCTGACTCACTCATTTATACACTCACTCGGTGATACATTCTTGGTAACTCATACGTGGTGACTTCCTCTTGGTGAATGTCTTTACTCAGAGTTGGTAGCCATATTATATAGGTGTGGAACAGTCCATTTGTAGGTAGGTCCCCACAATAGTATGATTTTCAGAATTGATAATGAGTTTCAAAAAAGAGGGTATGATTTTCAGAATTGATGAGTTTCAAAAAGAGGGTATTATTTTCAGAACTGATAATGATTTTCAAAAAGAGCATATGATTTTCAGAATTGATAATGAGTTTAAAAAAAGTGGGTATGATTCTTCATATATTCAATATAAATTTACATCCGACATCATTAATGGAAACGAAAGGCCGCAATGTGTTTTTGTAGTAATGATTCCAGGGAAGTGATAAAATTGAAACATTATTCCTAGAATGTGATTTCTCAACACAACGATAAAGGCAAAAAGGATTTTTGGACTGGTCTCAAAAGTATGAAATGTTCGATGTCTATCAACAGGAAATGTAAGGGAGCGAATATCTGAGCTTAGAGATGGGCTCAAACTATCTTTTAAAGTTCAGGGCAAAATGGAATTTTTTTGCTTGGCCGGATGATGTGGAATGGACCATGCACCTTATTGCCTTATTTGGTTGATATTTTTTGAGCAAGGGAATAAACTGAATCTTCAGATGCAAGGAAGGAATAAAAAATTAAATTCCTGAATGCCTTGAAAGCAAGCTGGAAAATTGGAAGAGAAAGTTCAATATAAAAAAATGTTGCAATGTTTGCGAAGCAGTCATCCCTCCTTCTTTTTGGTGGTAAAGGCCAAGTGCTTCTAGAGCTAGCAAATGGAATTTTGCAGCAACTGACAGCACTGGAAAATGAATCTATATCTCCCTAAACTCAGTGATGATAAATTGGATTTACTGCGAAATCCATTCAAATTGTCAGTTGAAAAAGCTTAAAACTGATTCGAGAGCAAGAGATATGTTCGATGAGAAATCAATCACAGATTATTGGCCCTTGATGTGCAATGCCTACACAAAAGTGACGGAAAGATCAATTCGTTCTTTGCTTCCATTTGTATCAACACATCTTCGTGAGTCGAACTTTTAAACACTGTTGGAAATTAAAAGGAAACAACATAATTCTGTTCACCTTTTAGTATACTGAATTATAATAAATTGGTATTCTATTTTTGTGTATTAACTTACAATTCCCTGCCATTTTAACTTTGTATGTATTGC
>OZ038495.1:3462500-3560000 GCA_964036315.1 Acanthosepion esculentum
CCAAGATCTCCGAGGAAATGAATGCGTCAAATTAAACCAAATCCACTGGTTACTCGGCAAGTGTTGCAGGATGATTGCTTTCATCAGGAATCTGTGTCGCAAAACGGAAAATAAGCAATGAAATTCATATTAAAAATCTAAAGTCACAATCCCCATGGAAAACTCCACAGACGTTGAAAAGACACAGAGATGCCAGATTGAAATTCAATCGTGAACAAAAGGATAAGGAAAAATCGTATTGGGAAAAAGTATTATGGACAGACGAAAGCAAAATTGAGTTGTCTGGATGCAATTCTAGAAATCATGTATGGAAGAGATATGGCAATGTCTTCAAAAAAACGAACACACTTCCATCGGTAAAATTTACTGGTGGATGAATCATGGTTTGGGGATGTTTTTCTGCAAAAGGCACTGGCAACATGTCAATAATAGATGGGAGAATGAATGCCGCAGCATAACTAAATATTCTGGAAGCAAATTTAATGATTTCGGTTGAAAATCTTGAACTTCCTCCTGATTGGATCAAAAAATGCAAGATAATGATCCTAAGTACACTGCAAAATCCACGAAGTAATGTCTTGTTGAAAATAATGTAAATATCCTGAAATAGCCAAGTCAGTCCCCAGTTTTAAACCGAATCGAGAATTTGTGGCGTTATTTGAAAAGTAAAATCCGATCGAGAGCTCCAACAATCATCCCGGATTTGAAGAACAAATGCGAAGAAGAATGGAACAAAATACCAACTGAAATTTATAAATCATAAATTGAGGACTACAGGAAGATATTGGTTACTGGAGAAATGAATAATGGCTATTCTACAAAGTATTAAATGAAAATTATGTATTTTTTGTACGGTACGAATATTTTTTCAACAATTAAAATGGATAAAAGATTACATACATATATTTTTTAATTTCGCACGTGCGCGTTATTTGTTTTGGATTTTGTCGATTTCACAGTATAGTATGGTCAGTTGGGCACCGTTTGATCGTCATGACGCAATTCACTCCTCGAGATATATGGAGACGGCATGCTGTACCGCTTGACATTCGCACCGGAAGTTCTAATACGAACATTTCAGAGTGTTTGGGTGTCAATCTGAGGGCAGTGCAGAGGATCTGGAAAGTGTTGGATGAGTCTAATGTTGAGTACGATGGTGTTTGGAGTGATCACACGTGACGACGACGTTAAGCCTCCGTTTATCTTTCCACAGGGCCTCAGATAAAACGCAAGTGCCTTGAGGTGGTAGTGGGTCCCTGGGTCAAGATGATGGCTACTGGAAGACCCTATGTCCAGAAACAGGACTCTGCACCATGCCATACAAGTAGGCGAACATAGTCATGGCTATCAGAAATTTCTGAGAGCACATCAGTCTTTACATCTGGCCCCTAATTCCCCACACTGCAACCCTCTTGATTATTATGTGTGGCGCGTTGAACGAGAGACCAATAAAATCTTTCTAACACCAAATCTGAACTGAAGGTAAGGATTATAGTAGCATTCATCAACTTAAACAAGGAGACAGTTCAGAAGAGTTGCAGAAGACTCCAAAGTCGTCTAGAGACCGTGTTTGATGCCAATGGTGATTTCATCGAATACATTTACTCTATAATATTTGAAGATATTTTTGTGTAGTTTTGGTAAATATATCTGTTAAATTTAGATGCCAGTGTTATTTTTAATTTTGCGTAATTTAGAAAACAATCCGTTGCACTGTGTGTATATATATATATATGAAGAAATATAGTCTTAAAGTGTGCTATATTTATAGGATAAAGTGCTCAATATCAGAGATAGAGCGTGTGTAAATATAAAAGTGTAAATATAGAAGTCAACACTTAGAGGCCTCTAAGTGTTGACTTGTATGTTCACTTATATATATATATATTTATATATATATATATATATATTATAAAGAGATAATCATACATTGAATCAATTAGCAATATTAATGCAATTAATGGCGAATTCTCTTCGCTAACAGAATAAATAAATAAATAAGTTTAAACCTACTAAACATCCACTGAATGATGCGATCCTTATGTATAAAATTAGTAAGACATATCACTCTATTAATTAAACTATTTACTTCGTTCATGTCACGTTAACAGGAAAACACAACAAAAGAAATCGTGGATTTACCAAATTACCAAATTCGTATAAAAATGCTCGCCTGAAATATTTGAAATTTAGCGTTGCGACTTGCACGTTCCAATATTATATAACCGTTAATAAGTAAAATTATCATCTTTATTGAACAAAGCAACTAAAAATAACAAAACAAAAGTCATTGAAACAAAGCAAGTTCAGTCGACCAATGATGACAATTCCAGAACAACGTAACTATAAACAATTTTTTCTATCCACTGCCAGCCGCTATGATGGAGAAAGCATTACCTCGAACCGTCGCCAGTGAGACACGCTGCAAGAGCCACTCCGTTTCGCGAGGCTCGTTCCTTAATCGAGACGCAATCGCGCCAATCCTCCGAAGGAACGCCATCGAACGAGGGCCAATAAACCCTCATGTCTCCACTGCCACAGGAGTAAAAAAGAAAATCTATCAGCAAGAGAAGAATATTTAGATATTTTTTTTATCTCTGCGTCTCGGGCGACAAACCCCGGCTCAACCGCGGACCTGATCAAATTACCGGCCGAAAATGTATCCGTACAGGTCGCATCCCAAGTCAACGATTTTAAAAGGGAAGATGGTAATGCCATCCGGCCGCTTTCCATCACCACGGTCGAGGCCTACGGGTTCGATTTGGGAAGGGAACCCAGCTGCATCCAAACCTCTTTTGATGATGTCGTTAATTGCTCCATGACGTGGAAAGTGGTCGGCACTACGACGACATTCTTAAAAAAAACATCTTTCGGTCTAAAACACATTTCTTTCGTTTTCGAATTTTGATTTTAAAGGAAAAAATTACAACCTGATGATGAGAACATGAAGTTTTTGATAGTACTTGCTGCTCTAAAAATGCACCAGATCCAATTGACAACAATTATATATATATATATATGTGTGTGTGTGTGTGTGTGTGTGTGTGTGTGTGTGTGTGTGTGTGTGTGTGTGTGTGTGTGTGTGTGTGTGTGTGTGTCTGTGTCTTTTATTAAGAACAACAGACAAGGTACTACGATTAAGCATTTTATTTAATTTTTCTTGTGTTCGAACAAGTGTTTTCTTTTCTGGACAGTTTCCACACACTCAGTGTAGAAACTTTCCAATTTTTCTGTGATTCCGAGCATATTCGGCTATACATTTAGTCATTATCAAGTATGATTTTATTTTTATTTTTTAAATGGATGTATAAGTTGTGTGTATGTATCTAGAGTTATAGTTATGTTTTATATTCCGAACACACTCAAAGAAAGACATTTTTCATGCACTGAGATCGAAACATTTTACAGGCGACATCGTTCTTTTATCAAATGTATGCCATCTCTGGCGTTTGATTCTTGCCCGTGACCCCACAGAAAGCAATCATTAAAATAGAGACGTGATTTGAGATAACATTTAAAAAATGACTTGAAATTAAAATTTTGACTTCACAAGAGTTGAATATTTTATTCAACTTTCCAGAATGACATTTCAGAAAATTCTGAAAATTCATTAGCATTGATTTTAGAGTCCCTGATGGAAAATAATTCGTTCCCATTTTAAAACTAACAAATTTTTAATCATCGAAAAAATATGATAGAGAAATCCTTTTGGCCAATTAATTTTTTAATTACAAATTTAGTTTACGAGATTAAATTCCTTTTAAGTCAAATGAAAGGATCTCAAAAGCCAAAGCCAAGAATATTTCAACGAATGCTATCATTTCCAGAAAAAAATGTGAGAAATGATATTAACTGCTAAAAGAGGCTGAGGCATGTATAGTGCCGGATATATAGCTACATTTCTTAACTGAATCTACGATTGGCGCGTATCAATCTTTTCTTAAGCCAGGATTTGGAATGATTGTTGAAGGTATCTCATTGGCAGCTTTGGCAATTCAGTATCTTGTTACTCACATTGTCATATTTGATTTTTCGCCATATACACACAGACAAGTTTCGTAAATACACAGTTACCAATGCCCGTGCGGGCAGTCGCAGCAAGTAAGCTACATGTGTAGGCTATGTCTCATAATATCAATCATCACTCACATTTGTAAATATATATCATCGATTATTTTGATGAGAATGCCAATTGCTATCCTATATTCTCGATACATATGTGGTGTGAAGGGAAATTGCATTGTATAAACTAACTCGCTTTCGCACCAAAGTGTCACTGTAAAGAGAACGAGGAAAAATTAAGAAGAATCGGAGGTTGGGGGGGGGGTATTTGTTAGTTGAATGAGAAAAGGTTGGTTCTATTATGGGTGATTGGGTGCATAATAAATGGGATGAGATAGATTGTAGACTGTAGCATTTATAAGACTCTGGTAGTCATATCCAGGGCCTGTTAATTAGTGAATATCGAGTCTGTAAGGAAGAAGAAAAAAAAGCGTAGGGGAGAGGAGAGAAGAGGAGAGGAACGCATGAGGAAGGAAGGAAGGAAGGAAGGAAGGAAAGCGCGTGCGCAAAGAAGTGTTTTTTTTTCCTTTTCTTTTTGTCCGAGATTGGCGATCTTCTCCAATCATTAGATGTCAGAAATCAATGATATATATATATATATATATATATATATATATATATATATATATATATATATATATAAATACACACAACATATATATATATATATATATATATATATATATGTTGTGTGTATTATATATATATATATATATATATATATATATATATATATATATATATATATATATATATATGTTGTGTGTGTTTAGGCAGCAATCACTATTTTATACATGTTTCGATAAAGACGACAGACAAAGTATTGTGTTCGAACAAGTGTTTTCTTTTCTGAACACAAAGTGTGCATAAACTGTCCAAATTTGTTGCATATCCGAGTGCTTTCGGCTATTCTTTTAAACCTCATCAAGGCCGATTTTTATTTTTTTTTATTTTTAACTATGCGGGTTTTTATGTGTTTGTCTGAAGTTGTACGAATGTATTATTTTCCGGACACGGTCAGCACATTGTGGCCATGTTCATAGTAAATATTTTTGATTGTTTTTTTTATTATTTAGCCTCCATTATTTTTAATCTTTTCTCATATGTGATAAGGCTATTATACTTGTGTTTTCTACTAGTATATTTCGCTTAAAGTCTTGTAGGTTTGCGTGTGTGTTTAAATGGGTCTTAATGGGTGTTATGGACGGGAAGGTGTAACGTAAGTCGTGTAGATAGTCATGTAGTAGTGCGACCAATTAAATCATTTATGAGTTTGGTTGGATGAGGAACATTTTTACTTAAGGGACATTTAAACACGTAATTAATGTTGGTTATTTGTAGCTTTGATTTTACAGACGTGTTATTTTTGGTGATAAGTTTAGCTGTTTTAAATTTTTGTAATAGATAATTATTTTAAATTTCTTGCTAAGGTCGAGCGGGGTTGTGAATTTCTTTATTATATATATAAGAGAAAATTTATCTTTCTTATAGCAGGCATTTTTGAGCTTTTGTATAAGGCGTTAATGTTATTGTTCTTATCTGTATGTTTAATTTTGCTATTATTTACTTTAGAAAAATAATCTGGTGGTCGATGATGTGGTTAGGAAAACCATTGTTACCTAGTCTCTGTTTTACGCTATTGAGTTCTTTAAGAAAAAGTGGACGAGAGGATGATTTCTCATTTGCTCTCTTTTATAACTGCTATTTTATATCTAAGTAGGTATTCACGCTTAAAATTAAGGTGGCAAGAGTTTCTGCTAGTGTATTTTTTTATATAATGAAGTGATGAACGCGTTATTACTGTATTCCATGAGAACGACTGAGAATGGGTGTTTATTTTTTTTGATTAAGTTCATAGGTAAGGTTGAGAAAAACTACTTTTTGTAATGCGGTTTTGAGGCTATAACTTTGTGTTTGTTTTTTTTCGCAAAAAAGAAAAATATTGTTTATTTAGTAAACATAGATTTTGGGTTTAGTGACTTGTTTAAATAGTATGTTTTCTATGTGTGACATATAGTAGTTAATGAACCACGGGTCAAGAGGGTTTCCCATAATAACACCATTACTTTGGCTGCATTTGTTGCCATTATGGCCTTAGAAAGGGACTTTGGTTTGTGCAGGCAATACAATAAGTTTTGGGGGATGGTTGTACTGATGGGTGGAAATGGAATGGATTTATTTGTATACAAAGAATTAAGGGTAATGTCGATAGCTTGACCAACGGGGGCGTTTGTAAATACATTTTCAACGTAGAATATATTATTTCTTCTCTTTTTCGGTCATTCCATTTCTTCTGAGTTCTTTTTACTTGCTGAAAATAGTAATGAAGCAATAAATTCACAGTAAACTAAGTGTGACTCTTGGAAAATAATCTTTTTTCCTTTTTATTTTACTGTCAAAATTTAACCTTCAGATTGAAAAAAAATCATTTATATTAATATCTTCGCAAAGAAAACTCTCATTATATTCACAATAACATGGACATTTTATAATAACATAAGATATGCACATGACACGGTGTAGATAGAAAAAACATAAAGGAAACTACAATAACTCCTACAGAAGACAATGAGGGAAATCGAAAATTAAAGAGTAAACATCAATTGAAAGAAGATAACATTGTCAGAATAAAGGAAAGCCAAACATACGAATTACAAATTGGAGATAGTAAAATCAAATAAGTTCAACAATTTTAATATCTGTGAAGTGTTTTAACAGAAGGCGGGATGTACGGCACCGAAATACGAAGGCGGATTGAGATAGAGAATGATGCCTTTGCTAAGCAGTTTTCAGACACAGGAGAATTTAATTAGAAACTAAATAAAGAGTACCGAACTGTCACTTAATGTCAGCTCTCCTATATGATAGTAAATATTGGACAATATCGTCATAGAAACTTAAAGCAATACAGATGGGGTTCTACAGAAAGATGTTGAGAATACCATTGGCCGTATATGTGAGCAAGGTTGAAATTTTAGAGTAAATAGAAACAAAAAGAACCCTTATACTTAATATCAGGAAGGGGCAATTGAAATTTCTATGGCACATAATGAGGGCTTCGAAAATTGAATACTCACAGGGCACCTTTAAGGCAAAAGGAACCGAGGAAAAGCAACGAATAACCTCCCCACCAAACTTGTTTGGTTTGGTTTGCTTTACGGCATATCAAACCTCAATAAGTTATTTAATGCCAAAAAGATTTTTATTGCTGGTATTTCAAAAATATATTACTGGTAATAAAGCATTGTTGGTAATATTTTTCCAAAGATGCATTGCTGGTATTAAAACCTACTTTTTCACTTCCATATTGTTGTGACTCCAGCATCGGGGTTAACTATTGGCCCATAGCTCGGACCCTAACAGGTGCTACCACTCTGGGTCAGGATGGACCTACGAACAACAGTCGGCGTATTCTGAAACCACAGCCGACAAGGCCGAACAAGCTTGTATAAATGGATGGTAGAACTGGGTTTACGTGTGATAGCAAAACGACAAACTTTACTAATAGTTACAGAGGGCAGAGAAAGGGCAGCTGTGGAGAGATATATTCGCCAACATCCTGCAGTGACTTGGCACATAGAAGAAGAAGAGTCAACCTGAATCCGAATATAAACTGTTCGTCCTAATATCGCTGACAATGATAGATTTATCGCAACATTTCAAATAGTGCATGCTTCAAACAACCTCAGGTGTAGTCTACCTGGATCTTCGTTTTTAGTTACTATTTTGCAGGCAGTGATAAATCTGTTCGAAACTAATCACTGATTAGAACAAATGAAAATAAAAAATAATCTAGTCACAAATATTCCACTAAAAATCTTAAAGTAGTTGTCATATGTTTGTGTTGCATGCTATTAAAATGTTGAGGTCGTTTCCACATTCTACGACCAGTAAATGAGCAAAATGAGTCGGGAATAAAGGAAAAACACTAACAAGACGAATGACTAAAGAGAAAAAGTGATCATAGCAAAATTGAGGAAAGTCCGTTAACTAATGTCGTTCTAGACAATTTTTCTCGTCAGAATATATCTGACGTATTTATAAGTTCAATATTCATCAGTGCATCGAATGTTACCACTGCATCTGGTCTAGTGCTTCTGCTATATATCTAGATATTCTTGACAAAATCCAAAGAACAATCTTCAATGTTATTCGAGTTGACCTGGCATCTCGTCTTCAGTCACATTTCCACCGCTGTAACGAAGCTTCCTTATGCATTTGCAGTAAATATTTCACGTCAATCGTTGTGATGAGCTTTCCTCTTTGACCCGTCCACTTCACAAAATTAAATGCAGTACTAGATTGGCAACTAGGTCTCATAATTTCCCTGATGAAATTACTAGATGTAAACGTAAGTCATATGCTATTGGTTTCTTTTCCCGCACTTATCGCTTGTGGAACTCACTTTTGGCTTCCAGCTTTCCATTTCAAACTCAATTTTCAAATATTCAAATGCAATATCAATCGTTGTCTCCTGTGATCTTGAATCCTGTCCTTTTATTTTTCACTCTGTTTCTGTCACGGTCAGTAAAATCCCTTTTGTATCCGAGTGGCTTTTATCACCTTTGCTTAGAGTGACATGCTTAAAAATAAATCTAAAACAATGCTATCTTCTAAGCATATTCATGTGATAAGGCAGATTTATTTTTCTTCGTTTCGCTAGTTTTTGTTTTAGATTCTGAGAATGAATGCGGACAACGCGTTACCCCGTCACATAGAATATTTTCTTCTACTGAACGCATTCATCTGGAAAGTTCAGCTCCTTTCACGTGTCGTGGAATCACCTAGGATCACATATCTCTAGTGTTCTTTCGATTAGGACTGGCTTCTTTTCTTCCACAAGTGAATATAATAATACAGAGAATTTTGATCAGTTTTATCCCAGAAGAAATTCTATGTATCGATAGAAAATTACAGAAATTTGCGATTTTTTGGAAATATTCTGCCTTGTTTGGTCAGCAAAGTTCTTCGTGGCCGAGTCGGTCAAAATACATTTGAGCTACCGACGATATCCTCTGCCCAGGTAGAACGGTTCCAGTCCTGCCGGATAGCGCGTATTTTCTCGAATGTCCATATATATATATGAAGAATAATAATAAAAGAGTAGACGTTCAATTTATTTATTAAACTATATTTATTTATTTTCGTCTACGTGCCTGGACATTCGAGAAAATACGCACTATCCGGCAGGACTGGAACCGTTCTCCCTGGGCAGAGGATATCGTCGGTAGCTCAAATGTATTTTGACCGACTCGGCCACGAAGAACTTTGCTGACCAAACAAGGCAGAATATTGCCTTTTAACGAAATCCTTCTCGCCATAGATTCTAAAGATTTCACATCTGTTAAGGTTCGTATCCAAACGGAGGGATGCATATTTTACTGTAAGAATATGTCTCGAATATTCAGGTCAGTAGAAGAAAATAAAAAAAATACTGTTTAATAAATAAACGAACAAGTCGATTCAAATATGAATATCCACCAAAATAAGGTTTAAAGTAATAATAATAATGATATATATATATATATATATATATGTGTGTGTGTGTGTGTGTGTGTCATTCGCAGACAGTACTGTTTCGTTGTATCACAGCTCCTCAGTGCGACTAGACATCCGAATGCCTCAAACTAGCATTGAAACACAACCGATTTGGTGTCAGTCAGAGTTTCTACCACTGAGATAATTTCATTCGACATATTTTGGTAGCTAAATCTAGCGTATTCTTTTTGCGGATGTAAACAAATGCCAATCAGACATAGGGCTCGATTTATTTTAACGAAGAACTTTGCATTAGCGCAGGTGGCAGTTTATAGAATTAGATTGTCATTCAACAGTGATCAATTGAAATATAGTTTCAAGAGCTAATCGAGAGAGAGAGAGAGAGAGAGAGAGAGAAAGAGGGAGAGAGAGAGAGAGCTTATGTAGATATACACGTGGCCATTGCAGTAAAAACCCAGAGTATGAAACAAACTGTTGCCTCAGGTTGTTGACTTCAATGGCCACTTTTATATTTTCATACACTATATCTCTGATATTGAGCACCCATAAATATGGCATGGCTTAAAACTATATTTTATTTTATATATATAATATATAATTATCAAGTTCTCCTAATAATTTAAAATGTATATCATTGCTTGAACCAGCTTCTCATGCTCTGGAGTGAGCGGCTTGGTGATAGTAGTCGTGGCTCCAGGGGACACAGTCCTATGGTTAAAGTGAACTCAATAGAGTTCCACCAAGAAATATGTGAGTGAGCGGCGCTATATTGAGTTTGATTTACTACCTCTTTGTCACCGAGGCCAGTTGGTATGGTGCTTGCTTGACAACCTAACTGTCAGGGTTTCAAATCTCGGTAGTGGATGCGCACTGCTGATGAGTCCCAAATATAGGACGAAACGGCCGTCCAGTGCTTTCTGCATTCTGTAGAGGTTTCAGACTCGATGAATCACTTAAAATATAATTATCAAATTCCCCTAATAATTTCGAATATACATATATATATATATATATCTATATCTATATCTATATATATATATATGTATATATATATATATATATATATATATATATATGTATGTATTCTGAATGAATTCCTTAGTGAGATAAAGCACCTGTTAGTGATGAGTAGTTCAACTCCCTAACTCTGTAACCCCTTACAAAATACGACTATATCATGTGTGTCTCCTTGAAATTAAGCGAGGAAAATTTACCTGAGAAAATGATTCCTTGTTCATTAAGTCTGTGATGTAGCACTGGAGTTCTGATACGGTAAGAGAATCAAGAGACGACACGCTCCATGAAAAAGATTGGGGCATAAGGAAGAGTATTAAAACAGATAAGATTTAATGTGGCCTTGATGAAGTCAACTTCTTTCAAATTGCACTTATGAGAGCAGGTTAAGCTTTCATGCAAGTGATGTTAATTTACATGTACAATGCAGAACTTGAGGTGACACTCCTAGAGTGTATTAACTCTTGTTTACCTCTGGCACCAATGCCATGACCGTCAATAACATTGTGCAAACACTGCTAATGCAACGAAGGCGATGTTTTCTTCCAACAGCTTAACTCATGCGTAACATACTCTCCACAAATTGTTTTACAAGTTAGAAACCTCGCTCACCAAACCTGTCTCCTATTGAGCAATTGTGGGGAAAATGTTCACACGAGCAAAAGCAAAATTGAAAGAGTTATTGAATAATGTATCGCTGGATGGTGTTCACCCGAAGTACGAACGTGTAGGCGTGCGAGGGATCAGACAAGTGCTAATAATAAGCAGGGTATCTTAATGATATTTTATAGATATAAATCTTTAAAATATTGGGGTTGAGTATTATTGCTATGCTTCTTAGAACCTGTGCGCGAATTTTAAACTTCTTGGGCGGGCCCGGAAAGGATTCTAAAAATATTTTAATCTGGTTTACTTTAGAAGATATTGGGAAGAGGTTATATGACTTAGAATTAGAAATTCTCATTAAACACACAAAAATCTTTATTCATATCATTATTATTACATGTTTGAGTAGAAGCCCCTTCTTTAATTCATTAATAAGTTTTTGTTGCCTTTTTATTTTATTCGATGTGAACAAGGGTTATCTTTTCTTGATTTAATGTGTGTAGATATTTTCGAAATGTTTGTTGATTTCGAGAGTTTTCATTTAATTTATTAACTAATTTACACATATTTATTTATATTACAATAATAATAATAAATGGTAAGAGAAATTATATACAGTTTATACATTTCTGAGGTTTAATAGCGCAACTTGCCTCACCTCAGAGCGGGACATTTCCATTTTTTATAATATGTTTATTTTTCTTCAATAATACATTTTTCTTGCTTTGTTTTTGTTCTTTGTTGTTTGTTTTCATCCAACTGTGCGAAGAAACGAGAAAAAAACAAAACAAAACAATTGAAAACCGAATTCACAGAGATTATATCAAGGGGTCACAAAACTGAAATATTATTCGGGACTCATGCTAATCTTAGATTTGAAATTCAAAGTTCGAAGATGAAACACCTCGGTGAGAGACAAGAATCACCCAGACATTCGTGAACTCTTCGAAACAAAACAGTTTCGTTCATGATGAACAACTGAGAATCGGTAAAATAGTTAGGATTTCCTATTTCCTATATCTTCTAATTATCACATCGTCTCCGAAATGAGACCAAAAAAAAACATTGTTGAACAGGAGTAGCTGATTATCCCTTGTTTCCTGTTTAGCAATGGGTTGCCGGTTCCTTCCCAGTCGGCCCTTGCATCTTAGTAGCATTGTCAAATTGCTTGGGATGCATTGATTAAAAAAGAAAATAAATATTAGATATAAAATGGAAAACCCGTTAAAAACATTTGCCTAATATCACGCAATATCAGGCATACATACATACATACATATCTATCTATCTATCTATCTATCTATCTATCTATCTATATATATATATATATATATATATATGTATATATATATATACATATATATATGTCTATATATATATATATATATATTTGTATATATATATATATATATATATATATATGTATATATGTATATATGTATATATATATATATATGTATATATGTATATATATATATATATACGCCAGCGTATCCGACTCCAAGAAAGAAGTGAGCATTGAAGTCAACACTTAGAGGTGACAGGCTGTTGTCTGATTTCTATGTTCACTTTTATATTTACATACGCTCTATCTCTAATATTCAGCACTTTATCCCATAAATATAGCACATCTTAAAATTATATATATATATATATATATATATATATATATATATATATATATATATATAAATATATATATATATATATATATATATATATATATATATATATATATATATGTGTGTGTGTGTGTGTGTGTATATATATATATATATATATATATATGTATATGTTCGGTATGTATTTTTTCCTTTATGTTTTTCAATGTTAAATATTCTCGATACGAGACAATGAAAAACATAAAGGAAAAAAATTAATTATTTTTAATAATATGTGGAAATCTCCACCCTTTACCTGAAGACGGTCGGGAGACTGGAAAAACGTGTAGTAAAATTATGGAAAATAAAGCATAATATATTTTTTTTAAATCCACATTACAACCAAAAACGTTTGCGGTACCTCTCTTCTTTTTAATATATATATATATATATATATATATATATATATATATATATATATATGCAGAAAGGTGTTTGATAAAAAGAACCGACAAAGTCTGTCTGTTTAATTTTTTTATTGTATTTTTCCAATATTTTTGTGCTTCAATTTGTGAACAAAAAGTATGAAATTCATATTCTGTTATATTTTTTATTCTAGCACTTTTGGCTATTGCAGTTATTTTCAAGAACCAATGTTGTGTCTGTATTTTAGAATTCATTTGTCTACATCCTGGCTCTCTTTGGAAGGCTGAATTTTGAAACGGTCATTTGGAATTATTCCATACATTAATCATGCTATTTATTTTATTTATTAATTTTTTTATTATTGAGAATTCATCATTTTTTAAATTTTTATTCTAATAATTTCGGACGCAATACTCAGCACTTTATTCGAAATTAGAATCATACAATAAATAATTAAACAGAACTTATCGATTCCTTTTAATCAAACTTGTTTGAATGAATATTTGATGCTTAGATATACCTTATTCATATATATATATATATATATATATATATATATATATATATATATATATATATATATATATATATATATATATATAAAATGATTGATTTATTGATTAAGTAAACTACTCAGGAAAGGACCAGGTTCAATAAACTCCAAGAAAAGTTCAACCAAAACGCACCCAAAGGTGAACTCATTGTTAATCTGAATTTCTGATTTTTAAAGTTATTGTTAAAGGTAAAATGCCATTGATTAGCGATGAGTTAGCAAATATATATTTAGTGAGCAATTATTATCCAAACAAGTTTTATCAAATTCAACACAACCAAGGAAGATGTTACCCCGAGTTCTGAATACTAACCTATACTTGTTTGTATATACTTGGATGATCACTTAAGAGATTGTCCCGATGTTCCAGAAAAATGTTGATCATATTCTTCACTCTGAATTTATGCTGCAAATGGAAAGGTAAACACTGACTAGAAATGTTTGCTTAAGATCTAAATATTTGCTCTGTACAAGTTAATAGCAGACATTTTCGACTGATGGATATTGCATATTCTATGCTAAAATGATCCGAGGTTTACTTGTATCTCTTCATGGTTTATCCAGAGGATGAAAGAGTCATCGTCTTATCTCTTATGTTGGCCACATATTTGGCCTCAACAGTGTTACTTTTAAATCCCTTTCCTTCATCATGATACAATTTTGCTGTTTAAGCAAAGGTAGGATCTATAAGGAAAATGATGCTAACAATTAAAAACAGGTGTAATTCCTGAGACACATGAGAATGAAAGAAAAGCGCTTACCATTTACCGCCCAGACTGATGATAAGAGTAGCAAGGGAAGAATCGCGTAACCCACTTGAAGAATTTGAATAGATGGCTGTCAAACAAAACTCACAAAGATCAAAAAGTGATTTCCATCTCAATTAAAAAGTTAAGTATTAAATTATTTTCTCTTATTCCTATGACATTTTTACCGATAACAAAAATACATTTTTATATAAAATGTTTGTAATTTTTTACCCAAAAAGTTGCAATGTCCAAACTTTGTAAGACTACGACCTTCATATTTCTGAGTGAGTTTAATTTTAAGTATGAAAAGAATAATGAGAACAAACATTTCTCAAAATGAATTTAATCAGCAAAGAACAGATAAATTAATGGTTTTCACGACACATTACGGTGAGAACAATAGAAACACGGAGTAAAACAGGTGAAGGGAATTTGGCGCCATTAATAAACACACACAAATTTATAAATATATATATATATATATATAAACATAAAACATAGTTCATGACATATTAACTGAAAACACTTGTAAAATACGTGGATTTACCACATCACACATAAATCCAAATAAAAAATTCTCACTTAAAATTTCAAAAAACCTAGCGTTGCGACTTTGCACGTCCCGATATTGTATACTACCGTCAATAATAGCACATTCTTAAAAAAACATCTTTCGGTCTACAAGCAATTGTTTCGTCTCCAAGATTTAATTTTAAAGGAAAAAATATGCGTGAGGATGAATAAAGGATTATTCGAAAGTACTAGCATTTAAAAAAATATAAACTGGAAACAACTGACAACAGTTTTATGAGTGAGGATCACATCATTCTATGGATTAACAGTATTTTAATGCATACATTATATTCTACTAGCGATGTGATAGCGCCAATAATCGCATTGATATTGCTGATTGATTCTATGCGTGATTGTTTCTTTGTGTGTATATATATATATATATATATATATATATATATATATATATATATATATATATATATATATATATATATAAATCATATCTTATTCAAAATAGACATGAGCGTATTTTGTTTGGCTGGGGATTTTAGACAATATTATTTTATATGTACTGTATGCTAAAAAGAAAAGGAAGATTTAAAAAATACATAAATATCCCTTGCAATTCATATTTCTTGTAAATTCTTATTTTCAATAATGTTCTCCGTTCTCAGGCAAGGCATATCGACATAATGGAGTACATTTTTCAAAATAAACATTCCATACTTAGAAATAAAAAATAAAATAGTCGTTATCTTGTTAAAGCAGTTTCCATGGCCCGGACGTTTTGATTTCATATTTAATCTTTTACCGCATTTTAAGTCTCTATATCACACGCACACACAATTACACACATTATATATATATATATATATATATATATATATATATATATATATATATATATATATATATATGTATGTATTCTATTTAAGCGTTATTTTAATATATATAAATTATTTAAGTAAATGTTCTGTTTTTTTTTTTAATAAACAGTATTAAATATAGCTTTAATTATCTCCACAAACAAAAATAAAACAGGTTCAAGGTTAATGCATTTTATTAAAAATTGTTTGCGAGAGTGATTCTTGCCATTTATATCATTAACTTCTCTATCTGCTTTTTGTATGAATGATTCATGTAATGTATGTATATATATATATATATATATATATATATATATATATATATATATATATATATATATATATATATATATATATAAACGGGAGACTTCTAGACATCGATTCCAGCCAACAAACATTCTTCTTTTCTCTGAAACTCCAGAAATGTTTTGGATTGAGTTTAGCAATATAAATAGTTTGCGTTTTTTCATAATCAAGAATTTCCTGCCGTTCCAGTTATTTGCTTTCCCTTCTCTTAATGAATCTGTAAATGACGTCATTTGATTCCTTCTAACGTGACTTTTTCATGGGTTATCACCATCAGAACATTTGCATCCAATTAAATCTGCCCTAACATAATTACATGCTGCAACACTTGAAACTGATACATATTTCATAGTTTTATACACCGCATGTACACAAGTGTGTGACGCTCAGTAAAGAATTCATTAAAATGTTAATTTATTTGCCATTGCTTACTCGATACAAGTCACAGGAGCCACTCATGGTAGAGGGCTACCAAATGAGGTTGCTGTAAGGGCATACATAGAGGGAGAAAGAAGTGTCCATTATGAGTGTATGTAGGACAGATCATAATTGGCTTTCGGTCTGAAGAGGTTAATGTTATAGAGATCGGGGAAGTAACCTGTCGGGAGTCTATTCCATAATGAAACAATTGTGAAGAAGAGCTGTCTGAGTTGAAGTTCCTTCTCACCAAGGGAATATGAAGGGAATGAATATGAGTTGATTCCGTGTCCTTAGCATGGCCGGCAGTCTAGGCAGGAGGATCTAAGGACTGTAGATCCGCCTCTGATCATCTGTCATAAAATAGCATTAAAAACCTGAAGGTTAGTAACGTTCCTTCTGTGAGAAATAAGCTGTAGTATGGATAAGAATATATCCCCCACAAGACGACGAAGACGCTGTCGAGTTTGGAAAGTGACGATTGTGTAGCCCCAGTCCAGGTGTGGTGACAATATTCCATTTTGACATAGTTCTTTTAAACTTAAAACTAGCAGATGGAGTCAGCTACATTGTAGATTGATGCAGAAATTTTAGCGATTCATCATCTGAGCAATGAAATCTATAACAGTTACACTAAATCGATGCACCTATGAATGGCTTTGTTAACTGCATAAGGAAGCAAATTTTATTCATTAACAAACTATTCAGTGCATACCTAAGTTTTTGCCAATATTTTACCGACGACTTTGGTTGCCAAACGAGATGGTTCCAGACATTATTAATACTATTTATTTGTTCTTCCTGCTTTCACACTGGGTCATGTTAAATGCGAATCATTTTTTCTTGGCTGAATTATGGCTACCGATATTCCTTGTATCTCATTAATTTTTTATTATGAATGTTATGGAAAGTATTGCGGTCGAACGCGTATTAACCAAAAATAAATCAGTTTACATTTTTAGACGAGTGAATCGTTAAATGTTAATCTCAGCTTAGATTAGAAATGAATCTGGAACAAAATTGAAAATAACTTCATCTGTGAGAAGCAAAATAACTAATTCATTCGAATTTAATCAAAAGGAAATATCAAATATTTGATTGCTGAGTAGAAGTTACGTTTAAGACCATAAAATCAGGTTGTCGATAATATTAGCTGTCTGCAAAATGTTCCCTTCATTTTTTCGTTGAAAAAGATTTCAAAACGCCCTCATCTTCAAGAAGGAGATCCCAGCAAAATTTTACACATAGAATATTTCGTTTTGAGACATTAATTCCACTGTTTAATCAATGTATGTATTTATGGCTATATATACTTTCAAAAATTATATTTCATTTTAAAATTATTTTCTTCTGTCGTTGGGATGTGAGAGGACCATTGTTATTAGGTATAACAATAAGTCCATCATCCCTGTATAGCCCTACATTTTGGGGGTTAAGGAATCTGCTTAAGATATCTAAAATGTATATACCTATTAAGTCTGCTATTTGAGCTGAAGGAAATGCTCCCATTGGCGCATCGAAGTTGTCTCTGTTTTTAAAAAAATCCAAGTAGTGTCATTAAGTCTTAGTATAGACTGTCCATTTTAATCCTCAAAACAAACCTACTAACCTTAATGACGCTTTTTACTTGAAATCCATAAACACTCCACCCAGGAATAAATTATTGGAACCCTTTGAACACGATTTAATTAATTTAATCAATAAAATATCTTTTAGAAAGAAATACAACCCATTCCAATCCAAACTTAAAAAAGACATTGCAAGTATCAAAATCTCAAATAAACTATGGATCAGAGCTGATAAATCCAAAAATATCTACAAGATTAATCCTTCTGAATACAACCATCTGATTCAGAATAAAGTCTCTAATTCTTATAAAAAAGATAATAACTCCAGGCGCTTATCCTCCATACACAGAGAAACTGCTAAATTCGCATTTAAATATGATATTGCTGATAGGATGGGTACAACTCATTTAAAAGGCGCCTACATACATTTTAAAGACCATAATCCTAACTTTCAGAATAATCTACATTCCAGACTAATAAATCCCTTCAAATCAGAGTTAGGAATAATTTCTAAAAACATTCTAAAAAGAATAAACACATCTATATTAGAAAAATACCCCTTAAACCTTTGGAAAGATTCATCTGACGCCATTAACTGGTTCCAAAATCTAAAATCTAAAAATAAAGCCACTTTTATCCAATTAGATATTATCGACTTCTACCCCTCCATTTCTAAGGATTTATTAGAAAATACCTTAAATTTTACTAAAAATTGTACTAAAATTACTAACGAAGAAATAAAAATCATAATGGACTCTAGACAATCTATACTAAGACTTAATGATACTACTTGGATTAAAAAAAAAACAGAGACGACTTCGATGTGCCAATGGGAGCATTTCAGCTCAAATAGCAGACTTAATAGGCATATACATTTTAGATATCCTGAGAAGATTCCTTAATCCCCAAAATATAGGGCTATACAGGGATGATGGACTTATTGCTATACCTAATACCAATTATCCTCTTACATCCCATCTACAGAAGAAAATAATTAAGGCCTTCAGATTTCTAGGATTTAAAATCGAAATATCTTCCAACCTAAAAATAGTAAATTTTCTAGACGTTACATTTAATCTCGACAATAACACTTATAAACCCTTCCAAAAGGAAAATAAATCGCCCATATACATAGATATCAACTCAAACCACCCGAAATGAATTATAAACCAAATTCCAAATACAGTAAATACAAGAATAAGCAAACTGTCTTATAGTAAAACAATTTTGAACCAAAATAAATCAACATATAATCAAGCCTTATTAAAAAGTAAATTTAAACAAACACTAAATTATATAGATAAATCAATTAATAACACATCCACTAAGTCCAAAAATAGGAAAAGGAAGATTATATGGTTCAACCCGCCTTTCTGAACTATTGAAAAAGAAGTTCAACAAAATGAATTTAAAAAATAGTTATTCTTGCATGAGCAATGTAGAAAAAATTATAAACTCTCACAATAGCAGAACTATGAGAGAATTTCATAATAATCAACAACAAAGGGATCTTAATGCAAAACAAAAGATAACATTTACCTGTAACAGCAGGGCAGGATCCGATTGTCCAGTTGAAAGAATATGCATGACAGAATGCGTGATATACGAAGCTGCAATTTTCCCCAAGGAGAATATTGAACAGACAAAAGATATATATATAGGAATATCGGCGGGAAATTGGAAGCAATGATTTTATAACCATCGCCAGTCCTTCGCAAATAGATCTAAAAAAACATCAAACAGCACTGTAAAAACATTATTGGGATTTGTTTGTGAGTGGCTTAACCCCACAAGTAAAATCCAAAATCGTCTTGAGGGCCAGAACTCCAATACACTTCAGAGACCGATGTGGCTTGTGTATAAAAGAGAAGATCCTAATGATAAAGCATAAAGATCCGGATATATTACTGAACCAACATAACGGGTTAATTTTTAAATGTAGACATAACAACCACCTCAATCTAACTAAATATATTTAGAAATAACTATATAGAAAGGAAAATATTATGTTATTTTTGTTTTTGGAAATGATTGTATGCACACATGGATGCGGATACATAATTGTATGTATACAAATATGTAGATGAACTTGAACATTGATATGTGGTTTTATGGGTATGTGCATATGCATTTGTACAGGGATACATATATACATATATATCTATATATATATTGTAGGCGCATATGTAATATATATATATATATATATATATATATGTGTGTGTGTGTGTGTGTGTATGAGTGTATGCGTAAGTTTAGGGATATATGTTTGTGTGTATATATATATATATATATATATATATATTTCAAACATGTAGTGTTGAATGTTAAAGACAACATAGTCTTACATATTTTCTTTTGAATTTTCTCATATTCTCTAATGAGACTTTTTATTTGAAAATAGTTCCGAAATATGTATTTTCCATACGATGACCTAGCGCTTTCGAACATCATTGTTCATCTTCAGGGTCAATATTTTAGTCAAAATATATATATATATCGTGTAATGTATATAGGATTGCATATGGTCTGTTTATGTATATATGTATATATATATAAATGTAAGTATTTGTGAGTTCGTATATGTAATATGTGTGGATATATGTAAAATATAGTAATATAAATACATATGCATTTGTAGGTATTTATGGGTATAGATCTGTTTATATATATATATATATATATATATACAGAAAGTATTCTAATTGAAGGACATAAAGTCATTTTATTAATGTTTAATCGTATTTTCTCTCTTAATATTCTCTAATTATAATTGTGACATTGAAATTTTTCATCATCTGGATGTTATTTCGTTTCAAATTGATAATATAATTTAAATTTAAATATATTACTCTTTACCTATCAATATTGATTGTAAAATATTAAAATTAGAACTATTTTTTGATATTTAAACATTTAAGTCATCACCTAACGTCAAACATGAACTGTGCAATTTAAGGGAAAATTTTAATAGATATAAATATAAACATGGGTAAATATTTGTAAATGTTTGTGTAAGTATTTATATATGAATATGCATAGGTACCTGTGTATATCGATACATATGTATGTTCCTATGTGTGTAATTGCACATGTAAATGAACGAATGTATATGTGAGATTTACATAAGTGTATATGTATATATGAAAAAACAAAATCTTTATTATTGCCTTCAAATATTACTCCATCTTAATTTGAAACCTAAACTTTAAGTAAGAAAGATTACCCATCTAAAAATAGTTACAAATTACATTCATGAATTAAATTCAAACTGCTAAAGATGTTAAATTAACAGTCATTCACAATATTAAAAGATTACTATCAGTAAACTATTATATTTTAAATATTTTTTTAATGTATTTTCTATGAATGTGTTTTTAAATATAGTATTTAACTCATATTAAATCCCCAAATTATTTGCAAAAGAGTTAAATATTTAAATTCCTAGCTAGCATCAAATTAATTTCTTCATGTTTTGTTTAACATTTAATTTACTATCAAACATTAAAATCTGTTTTTTTTACATAAATTGCTAAAACTTTACCACTCCTCTTCTTCCTACGTAAAACCTAATTAGACCTTTCTCTTGACTTCTCCCTTCTTTCTTTATTCTTTTTCTCTCTTCTGTCCTTCCCTTTCAATATATCACTTCCGTTAAGTTAACCGATTAAATAGGTCAATGCATGGCCCCCTCCTATCTCAATACTAAGTATGATAGATGGAAATATTAAAATAAACCCACTTTAAACTCGACCATGTCTCTCACACCACTCGTCGTTACCTTCTCTGTTACATAAACTTAATATTACCCGTCCAAAGTGTGAATTTTCATTTAATTTTTCGTTTCACCTTTGGGAAGTGATGTCTGATGATCCAGCGTCCTTTAAATGGGCTCTGGTGAAATAAATTATTACACTGAAGCCTTAAAGTGGTCTGTTTTTCTTTATATATATATATATATATATATATATATATATATATATATATATATATATATATGCGCAGAAAAGTAGGAAAGAACACGTTAGGTAAATAATCCGGAGTTCTTTACTATTTTTTTTATTTTTAAAAAACAGTGCTCCATATAGAAGTAGAGCTTAAATTATAATTATTTTAAAAAAATATGATTCCTTCGCTATATAATAGTTCTCATGTTTCAAAAACGAGAGTAGAAAACCTCAATAGAATTATTAAAATTAAATTGAATTAAAGTATCTAGCCCTGTTTCATCCTCAAGCGAAAATTTAGGAATAACCAAACTTGAAATTTACGCATCTTTATAAGCAAGTTCATTCGCAAAATTAAATACTATGGAAACGGCTGTGGCGACCATTTCGATAAGGGGCCTAAGAGTTAATTTTTATCCACATATCAGTCACTTTCGGAAAGAAGTCAAGCCGAGGTAGGGTCGGGGTATCATTTTCAAAGCGAATGATGGCGTTCATGTTCGCACATCGTCTGGTCAGTCACACCGAAAAACAGCTTTTGGCACCATGATATATCGTGAAGTGTCTAAAGAATTTTGTTTTATTTTATTTTATTTATTTATTTTTTTCCTAAATGGCTGTTTCGTACATAAATGTGTCACACTGAATTACAATTTTTTTTTGACGACTTCATAAAGGGTTTTTCCATCTTATGATTGGGTTATGCTTTTAAACCTTTTATTAGACTATGAAATTTAATTTTTTATGCTAATTATTTAATGCAAAAATTTGTTGATGTCGGCAAAAAACCGTTAACTCATGTCTATGGTTTATTAAATTTTCATTATTTAGAAACTTAATAATGTATAGTTTTTCATGTAGGCATAAAGGGCATGGGCCATCCCAGGTTTTACAAGTTCTTGTTCTATTTATTGTTTTTCATGTGACTTTTGGTGTTTTATTCATTTCTTTTAAATGCCAAAAATATTTGGATAGGGATGTCTGATTTTTAATTCTAATATTGTTGAAGGAGCTTTTGTGTAGTCTCCATCTAATTTTAAATTCATTTTCCGTTGACCCAATGTATATCCTATCAATGTTAGGACTCTCAATGGATGAGTGCGGCATTTATTTTCCAACGGGCAGTCTCCAGGGTTTCTACAATCACATAATGTTTCATTATTTTTGTCTTAATTTATTTTAGGATTATTATTAATACAATTTTGGTGTGCGTGTTTTTCCAGGATTTTATTATTATGTTTTTTTTTATGATTCTTTCTAGATTTTCAGTGCAACTGTAACTTAATTTTAAGGTGTTTTTATTAAAGATCTTGCCAAGTCTGCTATTAGTAGGAAAGTGTTTTCAATTAAATCTAGGAACTTATGTCCTAGCTTAATACTAACCATTTGGTTGAACAGAGGGGTATACCAAATGATTTTTATTTTCCTATTTTTATCTGGTTAATACTATTGTTTCTATAATTTATGTTATCATTTTTGTATCCGTATTTTTTAGGGCTGTGTTATAAAAATTACTATGTTGTTGGAATATTTCCTTATTAGCGGAGTTCATTCTGATTCTTTTCTCTATTGATGTGGGTATATGCTTAATTATAGATAGACGGTGGTTTGACTTAGGGTGTACATACAATGGATTAGCGTTAGTTTTTCTGTAAGGTAGGTATATGCTGTTCATTAAGTCTAGAGTTACGTCGAGGAAGTTTACCCTTTTAAATTTAGTATTGACTGTAGCTTTTAAATTTAGTTTTCTGAATTCTCTATATATTATCTTTCTAATTTTATCTGTATTAAAATTTGAGGAGCTCCTCACTACCATGATCCCGTCATCCCTGTATAGCCCGATGTCTTTAATGTCTAATTTACGGTGCGCGGTTAGATTGTACAGTATAAATAGACCGACAAGGTCAGAGGACTCTGCAGAGTCTAAAGATCCCATGGTGATGTCAAAATTGTCATTAGTATTTTTAATCCATTGGTCTCCATTATGGATACGGACCTGATTTTTTTGCACTAAGAATTATGTTCATTTCTTCATTAGTTAAGTCAGATTATACAATAGCAAACAAAATAAAATGTCCTTAGCAACTGGAAGAATTTAGAGAACGCTATTTTCATACTGTTAACTGAAAATTACGTCAATTACTGTAATAGTTAACGTCAGTTAACAGTATGAAAATAGCGTTCTCTAAATTCATCCAGTTGCTAAGGACATTTTGTTTTGTTATTAATAATTACTTTGTTTAATAAATCCATTTCGTTTTGCCTTGAAAAAGTCCACATAGGACGAAACGCGACGGCAACTATTACAGTTTTCCTATTGTCTTTTACATTTATAAATATTGTCTTTTTCTACAGGTTAACTCTGAGAAATGTTATGGCTGTACGTTGTACTAATGATATTTTATCATTCTCTTTTACTATTTTAAAACTTATTTAACTAGAATATGGGATGAAGAGACAGAGGAAAAGACGTTAGTCTATTGTAATTTGGTCAATAAAAAAGGAACTCACATGATAAAATCATATTTTATAAATGATTTTGTGAGGGCGTACAATACGGGAGATCGCGCTTACACGAATATATATATATATATATATATATATATATATATATATATATATATCCGATGCGATGAGAACGAAAGTAATATATAAATTACAACGTTCGCAGCGTTAATTCAAAAAAGAGCTCGATACAGGTAGTAGAGCGATAATTATTTATTTATTATAATTTTAGTTAAAATGCACTGAAACCAAGTTGCATCTTTGTTGTGACTAAAATGGTTTTGTCTATATGCTAAAATTATAATAAATAAATAAATATATATATATATATATATATATATATATATATATATATATATATATATATATATATTGAGATATCTTTCGTTGAATAAGTTAGACATATTCTGTCTACTTATTTTCAATTCGATCCTTTCGTACTCACAGCTAATTTTTTTGCTTTCGTGATTGAAGGACGAGAGAAAATCGACGTGTATTTCTGGTTATATATATAAAATACGTCAACATTTGCAACTGGTTTTGGCGCGAAACTAAATGTTAGCATTATATGTCAATGCTAATAAATATATATATATATATATATATATATATATATATATATATATATATGAAGAAATATAGTTTTAAGGTGTGCCATATTTATGGGATAAAGTGCTCAATATCAGAGATAGAGCGTGTGTAAATATAAAAGTGAACATTGAAGTCAACACTTAGAGACGACAGTCTCTTTCATGCTAGACGCAATCCGTGGCCTGACGATTCCGTCTAGCATGAAACAGACTGTCGTCTGTAAGTGTTGACTTCAATGTTCACTTTTATATATATATATATATATATATATATATATATATATATATATGTGTGTGTGTGTGTGTGTGTGTGTGTGTGTGTGTGTGTGTGTGTGTATGTGTTTCTGATTAAATGAATTATTATTATTATCTTCAGTAGGCGTCAGGACTTCGAGTTGATTGAATAGGGGAGTGATTGAGGATTTGATGTTGTTTAAAACATCTTGCAGAGCTGCCAATAATCTCTGGAATCGAACTCGCGAGATGCTTTAAATTGCTTCATTCTGTCAGTAAACATTAACTTCGCTTAATTGAAGATATGCTTGCTCTCGTTACGAGCAGATACAGACGCGTCTATTGCAATCAAACGTGTCGCTCTAGTACAGACGGAAGTATTGAATCCTGTGGGCTATAGCGGCTGAGAAAGCAGGTGAGATCTAAAGAGAGGAATGTCGTTTAACTTGGTATTTCCTTGCTGGAATGAATTGATGCCGGCTTTCATTCAGGAAGAGACCTCAGACGCGCATTTTTTAACAAGATGATTAATAACTTCTTTCCATGAGTAGTCACGAAGGAAATCACGGAACGAGCCTCAATCTGCTCGTTGAAACAGAAGGATATTACGTTGGTAAGAGGTTCTTGGCTTGTGAGAGATTGGAAGGAGATATTTAAAGACACTAGCGCATGATCAGAATTTTCAAGAGGGCAGAGCTTTGTAGAAGGACAAGAGTCAGTGATAAAGGTAAAACAGAGCTCAAGAATTGAAGCGTTTTCATCAGGGTTACTAGGGAAACGCATAAGGAAGTCCACCAATTTGTGTGAGAGACTGAGTGAATAAGAAGTTAAGGGTTTGAATGCCAGCGAGATGAGTGACACAGTGTTTAAGCTACCTGCTATGGTTGGCATTAAAGTCACCATACAAGTGTAAGGAGATAGCCCTGTCTATATTAGCGGAAATACTGTCTAGCACGCAACAGTCTTGGGAGGAAGAGGAGTGGTATAGAAAGAAGAAATAGCTGAATACGTTAGGTAGAGAGAGACGGAGACACTGGAGATTAAAGAAAGATTTCCCTAGACAGCGAGAGATGACCGCGGACATAACCTTCCACGCCATGCATTTGGACATTAGAGTCTTTTCTAAAGAGAGGAAGGTATCCTGAAATCGAGAAATCAGCGGAGGGGATTGAAGAGATAAGTTTAGTTTCGCAGAGAGCTAGGATATCCGGAGACTTTTCGAATAAGAACGATTCCATACTACATAATTTGGTACGAATACCACGTATGTTAGAGAAAGAAGGTTTAAGGGGTTTAGTTTTTTTTTATTGTTAAGCTAGCTTAAGTTTATATATCTTTATATAGTTTCTAGTCATGATGTGTTATATTGGTCATGAAAAGACCTAGGGTAGTAGTAGCAGTCGGTCATCTAATGTAACAAATATATATACATACCTGTGCCCAGGCCGGTGTAACTTAGTATAAGTCCGAATACAAACACTTTCAAACTGCGTTTGCAAAATAAAACATTGTTATATGCGATGACAAGATTATATATATATATATATATATATATATATATATATATATATATATATATATATATATATAAGCAACGTACTTAAAATAAATAGACAAAACTTGTCTATATTATTTAATGAAACATATATATATATCTTCGGCAGAATTGAGTCACTGTCAGTCACTGTGTGTTTATATAAATCTAAAAATAAAGGCGCTAAAATTCACCTTCATCCCTGCCGTGAGCCGATGGCTTAGTGGTAGAAGTTCCGACTGACGCCAATTCAGTCGAGATTCTATCCTAGCTAGAGGCAACCGCACGTCTAGCCACACTGATGAGCTGTGAAACAGCGAAACAGTCTGTCTTTGGATGACAAATATATATATATATATATATATATATATATATATATATATATATATATATATATATATATATATATAAATAAATAGGAAAAAGCGTTTAAACAAAAAGGTTGGAAGACGATGCAGGCAATCAAGAGAAAAAATAAATTAAAAACGAAAACATATATTACATTAAAACATGATTAGAGTCGCCCACTTACACACAGGTGAGATTTCCTTTATCAGTGACTTTTGAATAAAGTGTGAATTTTCAGATGGCATTTAGGTATCTAACCATCTATTAATGAGCATACACTAAACAACTCACTAAACTTAGCAAAACACTACGTGACTATCTCCAATAAAGGCATAAATATAATTAAACATTGCTGAAAATCAATATTATACCACAGTTGTGACTCAATCTTGAAAATACATTTCAATTGAGCACTGTTGAGTGATAAGCTAATTCTATAAGCAACAGCTACCTGCACTAATGCAAAGCTCTTCAGTAAAATGATTGGCATTTGTTTACATTTCTAAAAACAATACGCTAGATTTAGTTGTGTAATTCTACCGGGTGAAGATAGCTCTGGCTGACACCTAATCAGTTGTGTTTCAATCCTGGCTTGAGGCATTCGGATGTCTAGTCGTACTGAGGAGCTGTGATACAGCGAAACAGTACTCTTTGTGAATGACATATATATATATATATATATATATATATATATATATATATATATATATATATATATATATATATATATGCGTTAATTTTCCATTTTCTGCTATATTTGAATGCTATGGGAGTGATAAATGAAAGTCTATCAAAACCCTATAGCGATAGGTAAATCGCATTTTATAAATGTCGACCCAAAGACGCTCCTTAAAATAAATTAGGAATCATTAAAATCCATAGAAATATATTCAAATAATCTCTACTGATATTGGGAGGGAACAGCTTGCATAGGTAGTGTGAACGAGTAAAATAAACACACAATAATAAAAAGATAATTTCAAAGATGTTTTCCCTAATAGGATGTGTTTGACCTGAACAGCGAGATGATTCTAAGAGGAATAGAAGGTTTTCTTTTAAGGACGGGAAAACAGACAAAACACATTTTTAGAGTTTATTATTATGAAAGCCAAGTTTTTTCTCATTAAAGTTTTGTTAAATAATTGATGTTAGTAAATTTGCAAGTTTTTTATATTAGTGTAACTTATTTATATGTAAAATACTTATTTATCTTTTTTGGTTTACTTACAGAGATCTGAAGTGACATAGGGAAAATGATTTTCAGAAAGTGGGTAACATATTAACGACTTGAACAATGTTATTAGAAGCAAAGTAAAGATTGCTGAACTGCAACGAGACATGGCGTTACCGATGTAGCATTGAGCATTGGAGATTTTCGACATAAATTAACAAAATACATCTAGCGGTATAAATGTTTTGCCAAGTAATGCTGATTGGTTGGTTGTTATTGTTTAGCGGCCTATCAACATCTCTATGGGTAATTTTATGTCAAAATCTAAATATTTGGAACGCAATTTTATTTATTTATTTTGAGATAAAAATATTTTTATTAACAACGCCGAACAATTATCCACTATACTTACCCGCACATCCAAGTTTACAGCATCTGATATTCTTTGGCGGCCATTCGTCTAGTTACTGATCTGGCTTGACGTTGCTTAACTTCAGTGATCGTACGGGAACCGGTCTTTTAAACATGCTGTAAGCCGATAAATGTTGAGAAGATCTTGGATAGTGTCTGCTACGAAGAAGTGAAAATAGAAAGTAACTGCCGCTAATAAGTGGAGAGAGACAGATGAATTTTGGGGACACATAATGTAGAAAGAAGGTTTAGAGAATTTAATACTCGCAAGTCATATCCCAAGAGATTTGAGGAAGTGGATGGCGAAAAAAGCACCAGAAATCCAAAAAATTATTATTAATGAAGAAAGTATTACTGAATATGATTAAACACAGAACACTGTGGAGAACCATGGCCAGCTATAACCTGAAGGGACATCGAACTGGGATAAAACGCGAAGCGCTGATTTATTTCAGAAATTATTCGTAGTTTTCTATCTCCAGATATCATTCCAGGAACTATTCGGATTATCATGGTTTTGTTTCTTTAGTTGGCATTATGGTCGTTAACAAGTAGGACATTAATCTTTATTTACAAGTGTTTCCATGGGCGAGTGGTTAAAATGTTCGCATTATGGCCATGAGACCCGAATGTCACCATGGTCGATTTGTCAGGATGGAGACTTCCTGATGTTATCGGACTGGAGGGGTCGATCCCAGTGTGCGTTTCCTGAAAACCATACCACGGGTTGACCCAAGTAGAACCCCAAGTAGAACCCTTGCTAACACGAAGTTACAAGTCACCGTGGCCGAGGAGCGTGATGGCCTTGTTCACATTGTTGATCACGCTAGATAACACGCTCTTTCCCAGACACTGTAACTAAGGTCTGCTCAGCATAGTTGCAGTATAAACCACAGGTGGGCTCTGTGGGTGATGAGCAACACATAAATGTGACTGAGCCAGCGTCTGCAATAGGGAATGGCTAGCCGTCCTACTAGATGAGTATCCTCGAATAAGAGTGGCCAGCTATTACATACATGCAAGTTTTTTCTGAACTTTTCTAAATATGAGGAATATTTTGAGGGCAAAAGTTGAAAGCACCTCGAAGATTATTAGTGTTGAAAAAATAGTGAACGCCTCCGATTCGACGCAGGTGAACATTGCTTGAAATACCGTTGCTATGGTGATGCAGTAGAGCTGAAAACTGAACGCAAGAGGATACAGATTCCAGTAGGTGCGCATGTATATATGCCCTATGACGTTAGTTATATTAATTAACATCAAGGTACCCTCGTTCGATGGTGTTCCTTCGGAGGATTGGCACGATTGCGTCGCGATTAAGGAACGAGCCTCGCGAAACGGAGTGGCTCTTGCAGCGTGTCTCACTGGCGACGGTTCGAGGTAATGCTTTCTCCATCATAGCGGCTGGCAGAGGATAGAAAAAAAAATTGTTTATAGTTACGTTGTTCTGGAAGTGTCATCATTGGTCGACTGAACTTGCTTTGTTTCAATGACTTTTGTTTTGTTATTTTTATATAGTAATATATATTTATATTTTTAAGTAATTATTCGGTTCCTTAAAAAATATATATATGCATAGTGTTGTGAATATAGGCAATAATGTTTAGTTTAAAATATCTGCCAATGTATTACTGTTTTTTTATTGAGTTTTACTCGTGTGCGGATAAGAGATTTATTTTTTTGGTCCTCGTGTTTGTAGAAGCTGTCCAAATGATTATTAAATTCCAGGCACTTTCGGCTACTCTATTAGTGATTCTCAAAGGTTTGAGTTGTACTATTGTAAATGGTGTGTAGGTTGTTGATAGATTTTAATTTCCTAACACGGAAAGTAGATATTCGTGACCGCAGTTTATGCTGTTAGAAGACGGCTTTATTTCTTACGTTGTTTTTTTTTGTTAGCAAGATTTATATTTGCATCAAGTATTTTACGTAACGGTGTTACCATGTAGATTTAAATGGGTCATTATAAATTCAGTGTTCGAGAATTGAAACAGAATCTCACAGCCAGGTCCTAATCTCGGTGCCCCCAAAATATAAAAAAATAACATTTTCAGACACACTGGGTTGTATATTAATATTTTTGCGTTTTTATTATTTCAATAAGATTTCTCGACTAGTTTCGGCCAGTATGACCATCATCAGGAGAAAAAAATGCTTGTTAGTAGCAGTGAACTACAGAAATGATTGACATGATGGAGAAAATGAACTTGTGTCTGTAGTTTTCTTTTGTTTTTTTCTTTTTTTTATTTATTTGTTTTGGCCAGTCATTGTTTTGCTCAAACAACCTCTTTTAAGTTGTGATTTAAGATAAGGGTTGGACGGATTCATGCTGCTCTGAATGCCTTTGGTCATTTTGACGATTTTATTGAATCCTGAAAAGGGGATGTGTCTTTGTTAAGTGTGTGTGCGTTATTTGGTTCTTAGGGAGTGAGTGAGTATAATGTGTGTAAGTGTGTATATTAGTATGCGTGTGTATATAAGTGTGAGGCCTTAGCACCTCCGCAAGCATGTATGTCTTGTGTGGGTGAGAAATGTGGTTAGAGCCTGATTTGTGGGATTATATATCAATTCTGTCCATGTTGTTAAATTTGTGATTAAACCCGTCTCCATGGTGTGTTTTTCGCCACAGAATCCTCTTATCTTCATGATCTTCTAAAATGTTTCTAATATTATCTGCTCTGATATATATATATATATATATATATATATATATATATATATATATATATATATATATATATATATATATCGGGTCCCGCAAGCCTTCCTTGTGCAAACAACGTGAGTGTTTGTTGGGGGATCGCTGTCATTTGACTCTAGCTCCCTTTACTCATAATTTTTTTCCTTCCTCCTCCACATTTACTTTTCATTGTACATTTTCTGTGTTTTTTAATTTAAATTAAATCTCCCGGTGTAAGCCTGATGAGCGGGAGCGAAACCGGATACATCGCCCGTTTTTAATATGTCTAGTAATATCAAGCTTCATACATTTATTGCTGTGATAAAATTTTGTACCTTCAAAAATATCTTTATATATATATATATATATATATCTTTATATATATATATATATATATATATATATATATATATATATATATATATATATATATATATATATATATATATATATATATATATATATATATATATATATATATATATAAGCTCTTCTATGAATCCATTAC
Organism: Acanthosepion esculentum; assembly: GCA_964036315.1. NCBI lineage: Eukaryota > Metazoa > Mollusca > Cephalopoda > Sepiida > Sepiidae > Acanthosepion > Acanthosepion esculentum. Next base: position 3,494,612 of record OZ038495.1, read on the forward strand.
TCTGAGTCACTGGCGTGTTTATTCTAAAATAAAAACGTAAAAATTCACCTTCCTCTCTGCCGGGAGCTGATAGCCCAGGGAAAAAAATCTCCGACTGATGCCAAATCGATTGGGTTTCGATCCTGCATTGAGGCAATCGGATGTCTAGCCACACTTATGAGCTGTGATACAGTGAAACAGTCTTTCTGTGGATCACGCACACACACACATATATATATTTATATATGATAGGAAACTAGTAGGAAACAGATCTTAATCTACCAAGTTTCATTTTATTAAAGTTTCGTCAGAGATCAAATTGGAAATGATGAAAAATGATAAGCAAAGAAACGCAGATTAATGGTATATTCTGTTTGACTATTTTCGTATTTCTTACATAAGTGACACGTGCAGTGAAGTAACTGATAATATTTAAATATATGTGACAAGCATTATCGATGCTAAAGTGTGTAAAAGTTAATAAGATGCAGAATGATGTTTTGATTACATGTGACACGTATCTAAGTAATGCAGGCCGACAAAACTGTTTAATATATAAATGGAGCTTCTACACGAATATAAGTAGTCACGAAACCTATTTAAATGATCAGATAAAGTTACTCAGAGATTCATGCAATAATACAGTCATCAAGGGGATAACATATGAAATCAGTAACTGTGATACGACATATAATAAAGGTTGCAGGTGTTTATTAAATATTTTACCCACCTGATAATTGTGTTATTGCGTCAAACTCTGACTATAGGATCTTGATATTATTGTATTAATAATATTATTATAATATATTTAAGCTTTGTCTACTTTAACATAGAGCCCTTATTTCATTTTATATTTTAAGCTTCGCAGATGTATTTTCGGTTAATATTAATCTTTGTATATTTTGAAGTGTGCATTACAGAATCATAGAACCACAGCTTCTCTATTCTGCAAAGTTGTTAAGATGTAGTTGTAGTTCCATGTCGTGATAAGCGTAAAATCTGACCGAGAGATATTTCACAAATAATTGAGGGGAAATAACAATTTTTTAAAATTTAACACAGAAGTTATTTGAGAGGGGAGCCTTGCACGAGAAGTTATTTTATATTTAACTATGAAAATTGTTTAAGCAATTTGATTTCTGAAATCAATTACATCTTTAATTTTCTGGCAAATTATTTTGCTAGAAGCAAAAGGGTTCAATTTTAACAATCATTTGAAATCAGACATAAAAAATATAATATTGTTGCAACATCTGGTCTGGTGTTCTTGTTATATATTTAGAGATTCTTGATTAAATCCTAAAAGAATATGCAACCTGGAATCTCGGCTTCAGTCACTTTCCCACCGGCGTAGTGTAGCTTCCCTGTGTCTTTTCTATAAATTCTTCTGATAAACGTAGTGCTTGATTGTCGTCAAAGCCTCCTCATTTTACTGTTGAAATTCCATGATCTAATCATAAGTTCTATGTTAATAATTACTTGTATTACCCTTGTCACTTGTGGGAGTTTCGTCCGGCATCTTGCTTCCCAGTCAGCATTGATCTTGATGCAATAAATTAGATGCAATGTCAATCGTTATCTTCTTTTTAATTCGTGTTCTTTCATGTTTCTCTCTCCTTATTCTAGTGTTCTTTTCACATTCTCTAACACTCAGTAACCTTTGCATCTTTGTGGTTTTGTTACCTTCCTTGATGTGAAATATTTAAAAGAAAAATACTAAATTATTAAAAGAAAAATACAAAATTATTAAAAGAAAAATACTAAATTATTAAAAGAAAAATACTAAATTATTAAAAGAAAAATACTAAATTATTAAAAGAAAAAATACTAAATTATTAAAAGAAAAATACTAAATTATTAAAAGAAAAAATACTAAATTATTAAAAGAAAAATACTAACTTATTAAAAGGAAAATACTAAATTATTAAAAGAAAAATACTAAATTTTTAAAAGAAAAATGCTAAATTATTAAAAGAAAAATACTAAATTATCAAAAGAAAAAAATGCTAAAATGTCTTTGAACTAAGTATGACAACAAGGTTTTTGTCAGCAAGTTTCTCAATATTATGTGTGACTTTACAAGAAATGGTGATATATTTTTATTTCTAACGATAAAGACTGAAAAGATATTAAGGTAATTTTTAAGGTTTATTATTCATTTTTACTTATGTATAGTTTATCCACTTCCTTCTACGTCCTTTAGCGATTCGGAAATAAACAGCCAGCATTGTGTCCGACCGGCATTGTTCCCCAAGAATAGCGAATTTTGTTTCGTGATAAAAAGTAACTAGATTTACAATGATTAAAAGAGACATAGAAATTTGACAGCAATTTACAATGCTTACACTAATAAATTTATATCTGTTATTATTTCAAAGATTTCTCTAATATTGTAAAAACAAATATGGCGCTGGATTTTTTTATAAAAGTAATATTTTGAGTTGCATTCTTAAACCGCCAAAATACATCATGGAAATTATTGGCATCATCAGTGGATGCGTTACATAGTTGTGTAGATTCCACCAGCAGCAAATATCGGGGTTCAGTCACAAACCAGGAATGTTAATGTTGATTTTCAAAGAAGACAGGTTTTATTTACTTGCCGTCTCAGTCATCAAACTCTAGTTTCCTTTTATATGATATTCTGTTAAAGTAAGGAATATCAATAATAAAAATCCTGTTGCTATATTAATAAACTAACCATGGCAATTTAATCAGTAATCAAATGTTAACTGAGATTATTTATCATATATTTTAGTTTAGCCAGAATGTTCTGATTCACTTAGGAAGCTGAATGTGTACCACAATATTTTATGGAGCAATACCAACATTTATTCTTCAAAATAAAATCCATCATTCTCAATGGTTTCTTCCACCGATCAGCCAGCATCTGAATCTTTCCTAGATACCAGTCCGCTGGCTTTGAATAAAAAGCTGTAAATAAACTTTCTTCATTTTCTCAAAAGTGTTGAATCGTTGGTAGCAAAGTGTGCCATAGTCTCACGGAGCAGCATTGGAACTGAATGAGGAAGATTCTCAACAGGGTCCATCAGTTTTTGAAATTCTCTTTAGTCAACCTGGCAGTGTGTTGCCTCGCATTGTCTTGCTGAAACAAAGCCCGACCTCGCTTGACCAAGGCAGGGCATCCCTCATTTAGTTTGTCGTACACGCGATCTAATGCTGGCAATATAGTCTAGCGTTGATGGCGCGACCGTGTAGCACAAGTTCGAAATGCAGCACTCCTTGCAAATTCCATCAGACAGAGATCATTTGTTGTTTTCGTTCCGCTTCCGATGTGAATCAGGATTTTCTCTCATTTTTTGCCCGTATCTTCACATTCTTTATCATGCTCGATCTTCGTGTTGCGTTTATATTTATATCTAAATGTTATACAACCATGACTAATTGAGTAATTCGTTCTTTAAACCTTATCAAAACATTGCAGGGTATTTAAAGACATAAAATATTTTTTAATTGTAATAACTTTTCTTTTATTTTGGGGATAATAATGATTTATTGATACAAGTCTTACTAATTAACCCATAGCTGAAGAGAGAAGAGGTGAACTCATAATTTCCCATGGGTATTTGAGCGTAAGTGAATGTTATGAACCCAACGGGAATTTAAACTCGGCTCCATGATTAACAATTCTGAGCGCGCTTACCCATTACACCACCCGCACATCCAAGCATACATTATCTGCTAATCCCAAGCGCTCAATCCTCTAGATAGTGACCATTATCGCTCAAAGGTTTTCAATTGGCTCTGACTAGGCCACAGGAAGAGTTGAGAATTATTAAAGCAAAAGCTTACCCAACAAAATAGTAAATCATTATTTGACTTGTATAATGTACATATGTACACCTGTATTAATAAACGAATTCTATTACTCACTTGTCTTAGTAAAAATACAAAAATCGACTTTCTATTCGTGCGTCCATTATTTGCCTAGTCTGTATATATATATATATATATATATATATATATATATATATATATATATATATATATATATATATTGTATTTATATATAAGTTTCATTAAATACGAGTGACAAGGAACTGCGATTAAGCTTTTTATTTATATATAAGTGTTTTCTTTTCTGGACATAAAGTATGTAAACTATTGTCCAAACGTTCCGTGTATCCGCTTATGTAGAAGATAATTTTTAATTCAGCCGGAAACAAAAAAGAAATTGATAATCATAAAAGAACATTGACAAAAAGTAGTCGTTAATTTTTCTTATTCACAAATTATTAACACATTCTCTGCTTCTTGCGACCGTTATGTGACGTTAACATTTTTTTCTGAAGGGAGTGCATGAGAATTTATCATCTCGTCCTCTTTTACTTAAAGAACACAATAATGTTAAACAAACGTTAGTTAACAACGGTTTTCCGAACTACCTCATCGATCACCAGATAAAAACTATTTTTCTAAAGTACCTAATAGCAACACTGAACATACATATAAAACAATAACATTGACATTTTCTATAAAATACAGGTTAACTATGAGCAAGATTAATTTTCTCTTAGAAACGTTGTAATGACATACGCAACCCTGTCGACCAGAATAAGAAAATTGAATTAATTAAAAAAATGAAAACAGCTAACCTTATCATGAACAATAGTAACATACCTGCAAGATCTAAATTACAGAACATCAATATTATTCATGAATTCACATGCCCCTTAAGAATAAGGATAAAAATGCAACAAATTAAGCCTGTCTATATTTCTGAGATGAGGTATTATGTATACTATTTACATTATTCGGACTATTGTCTACATCTTTGTCACCATATTTATTTCAGCGTTTCGGCCGTTGTACGCTCCGACTTTCTTCAAGTGGTTGTAATGTCGAACTGAACCCTTTATTTCGCTCACTGGGGTAGACTGTCCCTTTTCTACGTGCCATGTTTAGTTATCAGTTACCTCCTGTTAATTCCCCTCTCCAAGTTATCCACTGCCTTAACCGGGTATTGAACTAACACACTTTGGCTCCTGTCACTGGATCTGACCAACGCATTTATCCACTGTGCCATGTGTCCTGAAGGACAAACGGCACAGTGGATAAAGTGGAGAGGGTAATTAACAGGAACTAACTGACATCCATTAAACATGGCACGTGGAACTAGAACAGTCTACCCCAGTGAGCGAAATAAAATGTTCAGTTCGACATTCCAACGGTCTGAAGAAGGCCGGAGCGTACAAGGGAAGAAACGTTGTAATAAATATGGCGACAAAGATGAGGACAATGGTCCGAATAATGTTAATAGTATGCACTAAATTAAATTACCTCATCAGATCCGAAGAACAGAAACTAGAAAGATTCTGTTTGATATATATATATATATATATATATATATATATATATATATATATATATATATATATTAGAGCCTTTGGTGTATATTGGGTTTTAAATCAATCCACTCCGAATGCTTTGAAAATAGTGTGCAGCATATCTCTGCAATGTTAATATAGTCTTTTTTAAGGTCCTGAATGTTTCGCTGTTGTGTAGCATTATACATTTGATGCAGTCAATTCTATATTTTCCTGCCTATGTGCTGTTGTTTTTAGTATCTCATTTAGTGCTAACTATGCCTCTTCTAGTTTTAGAAGTGGTGTTGAAGAATTTTGGGTTTTGTTATAATTTTTTATTTTATTTTATATTTCTAATTATTAATATTTTTTCTAAAATTAATATAAAATAAATGCGGAGTAATAATAGGCTTTTATTTAAGACCCATTAGAATATGTAGTCAACCCCACCACCCTCCAATTCCTACCCGAAGAAGTGAAATACATTCAAGACTTTTTCAAGCTCCACCAATACTCGAATTATTTCCTGCACAACGCCCAACACAAAGTGTACAAAATCCACAGAAGAAATGTTTTTTTTTAAAAAGAAAAACACACAAATAATAAAAATCCCACGTACCAAAATAAAAGTAGGCACATAATCCTGCGGAGCAACTCCATAACATCCACCATCGAAAATAACTTAACCGCCCTTAACTTAAAATTCGTTCATAACCTTTTTCACTTTGTCAAATCATCTACAATTTTGTTTATATATATTATATATCTCCATTCAATAATCTCCAATTTTGTTTATATGCGCGCGTGTGTGTGTGTGTGTGTGTGTATGTGTGTGTGTGTATGAGAGAGAGAGAGAGAGAAAGAGAGCGAGATTGTGTATGTGTGCATACAATTTAGTTCCGAATAAGCCGTTTCATATATAGGTCTTTTAAAGGAATTTGCCGATGTGATCGAAACATTACATGAGAGTAACCAGGACGCAGAAAATAAACAACATATAGAAAATAACCGAATCATACTGAAAAAAATTATTTTCAAGAAATTAGGTTGTTTGCTTTCTAAAAAGATCTAAAATAATTTACTCACCCTTATTTCCCTGTACAATTTGGTACATTAATATCACGAAATATTCCTTCTTTTTTTTAATGTTACGAACAATGAAAAGTGGTTAATTTACAACAAATTGGAATGCAAGAGATTGTGAAGCAACTGAAATTATCATAACAAAGGCTAGCCTTCAGTTAAAAAAAGTGAGACTGTGTATATGGTAAGAATGGGAGTGTATTCCCTACAATGATCGCGAGAACCGAATGATTAATTCAAACAAGTTCGACTACCAAAAAGACCAGTTCAAGTTAGTGATCGATGAAAAGTGTCTGTGCAGGAAATAATTAACAAAAAGGTAATTCTCTTCTCTCAGACCAGACAAAGATTCTATCTCTTTGAATAGGAAATTTTGATTCCAGCGCCACATTTACCAGAACCGTGAACATCCCGACGACAAATAATTACGATTTTCCTTCAGGGAAAACTGTCTGTAAGAAAATAAAACGAATATTGTTTTGATGAGAAAAATAAAACTTCCAGGAGGATGAAATTATTAAGATTACTGAACGATAGCAGTGTAAAATGTTTATCAGGAGAATATATTTTTTAATCATTTTATATTAAGGAAGGCAATGAAGCTACTAAGATTTGAATATAACAAAAAACTATGATTAAAGCCGAAGGCCAATATAATGCCAAGAATTAAGAAGACAGAAGATAAAGATTGACATTGCATTTAAATTTTTGAATATCAAAGTTGATTGGGAAGGAAGATGCCGGGAGAGAGTTACACAAGTGAGAAGTGCAAAAGGAAGATGCCGGGAGAGAGTTACACAAGTGAGAAGTGCAAAAGGAAGATGCCGGGAGAGAGTTACACAAGTGAGAAGTGCAAAAGGAAGATGCCGGGAGAGAGTTACACAAGTGAGAAGTGAAAAAGGAAGATGCCGGGAGAGAGTTACACAAGTGAGAAGTGCAAAAGGAAGATGCCGGGAGAGAGTTACACAAGTGAGAAGTGAAAAAGGAAGATGCCGGGAGAGAGTTACACAAGTGAGAAGTGCAAAAGGAAGATGCCGGGAGAGAGTTACACAAGTGAGAAGTGCAAAAGGAAGATGCCGGGAGAGAGTTACACAAGTGAGAAGTGCAAAAGGAAGATGCCGGGAGAGAGTTACACAAGTGAGAAGTGCAAAAGGAAGATGCCGGGAGAGAGTTACACAAGTGAGAAGTGAAAAAGGAAGATGCCGGGAGAGAGTTACACAAGTGAGAAGTGCAAAAGGAAGATGCCGGGAGAGAGTTACACAAGTGAGAAGTGCAAAAGGAAGATGCCGGGAGAGAGTTACACAAGTGAGAAGTGCAAAAGGAAGATGCCGGGAGAGAGTTACACAAGTGAGAAGTGCAAAAGGAAGATGCCGGGAGAGAGTTACACAAGTGAGAAGTGCAAAAGGAAGATGCCGGGAGAGAGTTACACAAGTGAGAAGTGCGAAAGGAAGATGCCGGGAGAGAGTTACACAAGTGAGAAGTGCGAAAGGAAGATGCCGGGAGAGAGTTACACAAGTGAGAAGTGCAAAAGGAAGATGCCGGGAGAGAGTTACACAAGTGAGAAGTGCAAAAGGAAGATGCCGGGAGAGAGTTACACAAGTGAGAAGTGCAAAAGGAAGAAGCCGGGAGAGAGTTACACAAGTGAGAAGTGCAAAAGGAAGATGCCGGGAGAGAGTTACACAAGTGAGAAGTGCAAAAGGAAGATGCCGGGAGAGAGTTACACAAGTGAGAAGTGCAAAAGGAAGATGCCGGGAGAGAGTTACACAAGTGAGAAGTGCAAAAGGAAGATGCCGGGAGAGAGTTACACAAGTGAGAAGTGCAAAAGGAAGATGCCGGGAAAGAGTTACACAAGTGAGAAGTGCAAAAGGAAGATGCCGGGAGAGAGTTACACAAGTGAGAAGGGCAAAAGGAAGATGCCGGGAGAGAGTTACACAAGTGAGAAGTGCAAAAGGAAGATGCCGGGAGAGAGTTACACAAGTGAGAAGGGCAAAAGGAAGATGCCGGGAGAGAGTTACACAAGTGAGAAGTGCAAAAGGAAGATGCCGGGAGAGAGTTACACAAGTGAGAAGTGCAAAAGGAAGATGCCGGGAGAGAGTTACACAAGTGAGAAGTGCAAAAGGAAGATGCCGGGAGAGAGTTACACAAGTGAGAAGTGCGAAAGGAAGATGCCGGGAGAGAGTTACACAAGTGAGAAGTGCAAAAGGAAGATGCCGGGAGAGAGTTACACAAGTGAGAAGTGCAAAAGGAAGATGCCGGGAGAGAGTTACACAAGTGAGAAGTGCAAAAGGAAGATGCCGGGAGAGAGTTACACAAGTGAGAAGTGCAAAAGGAAGATGCCGGGAGAGAGTTACACAAGTGAGAAGTGCAAAAGGAAGATGCCGGGAGAGAGTTACACAAGTGAGAAGTGCGAAAGGAAGATGCCGGGAGAGAGTTACACAAGTGAGAAGTGCAAAAGGAAGATGCCGGGAGAGAGTTACACAAGTGAGAAGTGCAAAAGGAAGATGCCGGGAGAGAGTTACACAAGTGAGAAGTGCAAAAGGAAGATGCCGGGAGAGAGTTACACAAGTGAGAAGTGCAAAAGGAAGATGCCGGGAGAGAGTTACACAAGTGAGAAGTGCAAAAGGAAGATGCCGGGAGAGAGTTACACAAGTGAGAAGTGCAAAAGGAAGATGCCGGGAGAGAGTTACACAAGTGAGAAGTGCAAAAGGAAGATGCCGGGAGAGAGTTACACAAGTGAGAAGTGCAAAAGGAAGATGCCGGGAGAGAGTTACACAAGTGAGAAGGGCAAAAGGAAGATGCCGGGAGAGAGTTACACAAGTGAGAAGTGCAAAAGGAAGATGCCGGGAGAGAGTTACACAAGTGAGAAGTGCAAAAGGAAGATGCCGGGAGAGAGTTACACAAGTGAGAAGTGCAAAAGGAAGATGCCGGGAGAGAGTTACACAAGTGAGAAGGGCAAAAGGAAGATGCCGGGAGAGAGTTACACAAGTGAGAAGTGCAAAAGGAAGATGCCGGGAGAGAGTTACACAAGTGAGAAGTGCAAAAGGAAGATGCCGGGAGAGAGTTACACAAGTGAGAAGTGCAAAAGGAAGATGCCGGGAGAGAGTTACACAAGTGAGAAGTGCAAAAGGAAGATGCCGGGAGAGAGTTACACAAGTGAGAAGGGCAAAAGGAAGATGCCGGGAGAGAGTTACACAAGTGAAAAGTGCGAAAGGAAGATGCCGGGAGAGAGTTACACAAGTGAGAAGTTCAAAAGGAAGATGCCGGGAGAGAGTTACACAAGTGAGAAGTGCAAAAGGAAGATGCCGGGAGAGAGTTACACAAGTGAGAAGTGCAAAAGGAAGATGCCGGGAGAGAGTTACACAAGTGAGAAGTGCAAAAGGAAGATGCCGGGAGAGAGTTACACAAGTGAGAAGTGCAAAAGGAAGATGCCGGGAGAGAGTTACACAAGTGAGAAGTGCAAAAGGAAGATGCCGGGAGAGAGTTACACAAGTGAGAAGTGCAAAAGGAAGATGCCGGGAGAGAGTTACACAAGTGAGAAGTGAAAAAGGAAGATGCCGGGAGAGAGTTACACAAGTGAGAAGTGCAAAAGGAAGATGCCGGGAGAGAGTTACACAAGTGAGAAGGGCAAAAGGAAGATGCCGGGAGAGAGTTACACAAGTGAGAAGTGCGAAAGGAAGATGCCGGGAGAGAGTTACACAAGTGAGAAGTGCAAAAGGAAGATGCCGGGAGAGAGTTACACAAGTGAGAAGTGCAAAAGGAAGATGCCGGGAGAGAGTTACACAAGTGAGAAGTGCAAAAGGAAGATGCCGGGAGAGAGTTACACAAGTGAGAAGTGCAAAAGGAAGATGCCGGGAGAGAGTTACACAAGTGAGAAGTGAAAAAGGAAGATGCCGGGAGAGAGTTACACAAGTGAGAAGTGCAAAAGGAAGATGCCGGGAGAGAGTTACACAAGTGAGAAGGGCAAAAGGAAGATGCCGGGAGAGAGTTACACAAGTGAGAAGTGCGAAAGGAAGATGCCGGGAGAGAGTTACACAAGTGAGAAGTGCAAAAGGAAGATGCCGGGAGAGAGTTACACAAGTGAGAAGTGTAAAAGGAAGATGCCGGGAGAGAGTTACACAAGTGAGAAGTGCAAAAGGAAGATGCCGGGAGAGAGTTACACAAGTGAGAAGTGCAAAAGGAAGATGCCGGGAGAGAGTTACACAAGTGAGAAGTGCAAAAGGAAGATGCCGGGAGAGAGTTACACAAGTGAGAAGTGCAAAAGGAAGATGCCGGGAGAGAGTTACACAAGTGAGAAGTGCAAAAGGAAGATGCCGGGAGAGAGTTACACAAGTGAGAAGTGCAAAAGGAAGATGCCGGGAGAGAATTACACAAGTGAGAAGTGCAAAAGGAAGATGCCGGGAGAGAGTTACACAAGTGAGAAGTGCAAAAGGAAGATGCCGGGAGAGAGTTACACAAGTGAGAAGTGCAAAAGGAAGATGCCGGGAGAGAGTTACACAAGTGAGAAGTGCAAAAGGAAGATGCCGGGAGAGAGTTACACAAGTGAGAAGTGAAAAAGGAAGATGCCGGGAGAGAGTTACACAAGTGAGAAGTGCAAAAGGAAGATGCCGGGAGAGAGTTACACAAGTGAGAAGGGCAAAAGGAAGATGCCGGGAGAGAGTTACACAAGTGAGAAGTGCAAAAGGAAGATGCCGGGAGAGAGTTACACAAGTGAGAAGTGCAAAAGGAAGATGCCGGGAGAGAGTTACACAAGTGAGAAGTGCAAAAGGAAGATGCCGGGAGAGAGTTACACAAGTGAGAAGGGCAAAAGGAAGATGCCGGGAGAGAGTTACACAAGTGAGAAGTGCAAAAGGAAGATGCCGGGAGAGAGTTACACAAGTGAGAAGTGCAAAAGGAAGATGCCGGGAGAGAGTTACACAAGTGAGAAGTGAAAAAGGAAGATGCCGGGAGAGAGTTACACAAGTGAGAAGTGCAAAAGGAAGATGCCGGGAGAGAGTTACACAAGTGAGAAGTGCAAAAGGAAGATGCCGGGAGAGAGTTACACAAGTGAGAAGTGCAAAAGGAAGATGCCGGGAGAGAGTTACACAAGTGAGAAGTGCAAAAGGAAGATGCCGGGAGAGAGTTACACAAGTGAGAAGTGAAAAAGGAAGATGCCGGGAGAGAGTTACACAAGTGAGAAGGGCAAAAGGAAGATGCCGGGAGAGAGTTACACAAGTGAGAAGTGCGAAAGGAAGATGCCGGGAGAGAGTTACACAAGTGAGAAGTGAAAAAGGAAGATGCCGGGAGAGAGTTACACAAGTGAGAAGTGCAAAAGGAAGATGCCGGGAGAGAGTTACACAAGTGAGAAGGGCAAAAGGAAGATGCCGGGAGAGAGTTACACAAGTGAGAAGTGCAAAAGGAAGATGCCGGGAGAGAGTTACACAAGTGAGAAGTGCAAAAGGAAGATGCCGGGAGAGAGTTACACAAGTGAGAAGTGCAAAAGGAAGATGCCGGGAGAGAGTTACACAAGTGAGAAGTGAAAAAGGAAGATGCCGGGAGAGAGTTACACAAGTGAGAAGTGCAAAAGGAAGATGCCGGGAGAGAGTTACACAAGTGAGAAGTGCAAAAGGAAGATGCCGGGAGAGAGTTACACAAGTGAGAAGTGCAAAAGGAAGATGCCGGGAGAGAGTTACACAAGTGAGAAGTGCAAAAGGAAGATGCCGGGAGAGAGTTACACAAGTGAGAAGTGCAAAAGGAAGATGCCGGGAGAGAGTTACACAAGTGAGAAGTGCAAAAGGAAGATGCCGGGAGAGAATTACACAAGTGAGAAGTGCAAAAGGAAGATGCCGGGAGAGAGTTACACAAGTGAGAAGTGCAAAAGGAAGATGCCGGGAGAGAGTTACACAAGTGAGAAGTGCAAAAGGAAGATGCCGGGAGAGAGTTACACAAGTGAGAAGTGCAAAAGGAAGATGCCGGGAGAGAGTTACACAAGTGAGAAGTGAAAAAGGAAGATGCCGGGAGAGAGTTACACAAGTGAGAAGTGCAAAAGGAAGATGCCGGGAGAGAGTTACACAAGTGAGAAGTGCAAAAGGAAGATGCCGGGAGAGAGTTACACAAGTGAGAAGTGCAAAAGGAAGATGCCGGGAGAGAGTTACACAAGTGAGAAGTGCAAAAGGAAGATGCCGGGAGAGAGTTACACAAGTGAGAAGGGCAAAAGGAAGATGCCGGGAGAGAGTTACACAAGTGAGAAGTGCGAAAGGAAGATGCCGGGAGAGAGTTACACAAGTGAGAAGTGCAAAAGGAAGATGCCGGGAGAGAGTTACACAAGTGAGAAGTGAAAAAGGAAGATGCCGGGAGAGAGTTACACAAGTGAGAAGTGCAAAAGGAAGATGCCGGGAGAGAGTTACACAAGTGAGAAGTGCAAAAGGAAGATGCCGGGAGAGAGTTACACAAGTGAGAAGTGCAAAAGGAAGATGCCGGGAGAGAGTTACACAAGTGAGAAGTGAAAAAGGAAGATGCCGGGAGAGAGTTACACAAGTGAGAAGGGCAAAAGGAAGATGCCGGGAGAGAGTTACACAAGTGAGAAGTGCGAAAGGAAGATGCCGGGAGAGAGTTACACAAGTGAGAAGTGCAAAAGGAAGATGCCGGGAGAGAGTTACACAAGTGAGAAGTGCAAAAGGAAGATGCCGGGAGAGAGTTACACAAGTGAGAAGTGCAAAAGGAAGATGCCGGGAGAGAGTTACACAAGTGAGAAGTGAAAAAGGAAGATGCCGGGAGAGAGTTACACAAGTGAGAAGTGCAAAAGGAAGATGCCGGGAGAGAGTTACACAAGTGAGAAGTGCAAAAGGAAGATGCCGGGAGAGAGTTACACAAGTGAGAAGTGCAAAAGGAAGATGCCGGGAGAGAGTTACACAAGTGAGAAGTGCAAAAGGAAGATGCCGGGAGAGAGTTACACAAGTGAGAAGTGCAAAAGGAAGATGCCGGGAGAGAGTTACACAAGTGAGAAGTGCAAAAGGAAGATGCCGGGAGAGAGTTACACAAGTGAGAAGTGCAAAAGGAAGATGCCGGGAGAGAGTTACACAAGTGAGAAGGGCAAAAGGAAGATGCCGGGAGAGAGTTACACAAGTGAGAAGTGCAAAAGGAAGATGCCGGGAGAGAGTTACACAAGTGAGAAGTGCAAAAGGAAGATGCCGGGAGAGAGTTACACAAGTGAGAAGTGAAAAAGGAAGATGCCGGGAGAGAATTACACAAGTGAGAAGTGCAAAAGGAAGATGCCGGGAGAGAGTTACACAAGTGAGAAGTGCAAAAGGAAGATGCCGGGAGAGAGTTACACAAGTGAGAAGTGAAAAAGGAAGATGCCGGGAGAGAGTTACACAAGTGAGAAGTGCAAAAGGAAGATGCCGGGAGAGAGTTACACAAGTGAGAAGTGCAAAAGGAAGATGCCGGGAGAGAGTTACACAAGTGAGAAGTGCAAAAGGAAGATGCCGGGAGAGAGTTACACAAGTGAGAAGTGCAAAAGGAAGATGCCGGGAGAGAGTTACACAAGTGAGAAGTGAAAAAGGAAGATGCCGGGAGAGAGTTACACAAGTGAGAAGTGCAAAAGGAAGATGCCGGGAGAGAGTTACACAAGTGAGAAGTGCAAAAGGAAGATGCCGGGAGAGAGTTACACAAGTGAGAAGTGCAAAAGAAGAAACCGTTAGTACAAAAGTTACAGTTACATTTAGCCATTAAAACTGTAAAATGTTGAAACAGTATTTACTGCCCCCCCCCCCCCACGAGGAATAGATGTGGCACAAGGCCGGGTTTAAAGTGGGGTATTCCCGAGCCTGTAGGCTCGGCCAAAAAATGCCCGTAGAACCCGTATAAACGGGATCGGGTTGGTCAACCTCCCCGGACGAGACTCTGACCTTCGGCGGAGCCTCGTCCGGGTTCCTCTCTGCTCAGAGGCAGAGAGTTCGACCGTCTAACAGAGAAGACGTCGCCTTTTTCTCTGTTGCAGACTAAATGTAAAATGTTGAGACCTTGCCGCCAATCTAGTACTGCGCTTATATTCATAAAGTTATCATATCAGAAAGAACAATTAACATGAAATTATATTTTGATTTTAATTGATATTTATTTTGATATATTTTATTATAGATATTAAAATATACCAAAACAGATTTAATTATTTACAGCGACATACTTTATCTTCGATGCGCTGTACCCATTCATGACGTTGGATATTATGGCTCTCCCCAACTTCCTTTATTTTATAGCTCTTAGTAAGTTTTGTCTTTTTAATATTTGCCATAATCCTTGTTCTGTGTTAGGGTTAGGCTTTGGGAGCAGTGCATGCGTCTACTTATTTGATGTTTTATGTCATCTTAAATGTTTGCAGAAGATCCTTTTTTTGCAGAAGATCCTTAAATTATATTTAGAGAATAGGAACAACAAAGACATCATTACTGAGAATCGTGGGTTGGGCGAATGCACTAGCATGAAACAGACTGTCGCCTCTAAGTGTTGACTTCTATGTTCACTTTTATATATATATATATATATATATATATATATATATATATATATATATATATATATATATGTATACATGTGTGTGTGTGTCTGTGTGTCGCTGTATGTGTCTCTGTGTGTGTTTGGCTGAATAATCTAGATATATTATGTCTATTTAGTTTTAGTTTAATCCGCTCAAATTCACGGATCAATTTCTTAATGTTGATACAAAACTGAATAAGAGAGACGCCGTAGTTTTTCATATTCCTTTTATTTTCCAAAGTACCTTTCAATCTCATCGAAGATGATTTTTCATTAAAAACGACAGACAAGGTACAAGGTATATATATATATATATATATATATATGTATGTATATATGTAAATTTGTGAGTATATATATATATATATATATATATATATATATATATATATATATATATATATTATATCATAAAGAAGTAATTATGCAAATGATTAATTAGCAATTTTAATGGGATTAATGGCGAAATTTCACCATTAATCACATTAACATTGCTAATTAATTCTTTGTATAATTACTTCTTTATGATATAATAAATATTTTATATATAAATATATTTATATTTAAATAAAAGTTTAAAAAATTCTTCCCCCGTAACGAGGGTTTGCTATAATGTTATAAAACTTTATGGCAAATCATCTGCCATTTTAAAGTTACATTAACAGAAAATAGATAATAAATTCCGAGATGATTGTAGAATGTATTATTATTTTTACGTATTATTATTAAATAAATTGTATAACTTCTTTAATTTGTAAATTAAAAAAGCCCTTTGCCAGTTTGATGCCAGACATTTAGGCCCAGTTGATTTTAGGGTTGCCATGACGTCGTGAAATCTCCTCGAACCAAAAGTTATTTTCGTAACCTTGCAAGAACGTTTCTGATGGGAAGAAACTGACTCTGTTAAAATCGAGAGTTAAACAATAACTGGAAAATATATTTATATATTCACATTCTTGTAAGCGTAAGCTCTTAAGAAAATATTAGTTTCAAGTTACAATCAATAAATAATATGTACCTATTATTTATATTCCAACATATTTTGTTGACATGCGCTTTCCATGTTAAAATTGCAGTAAGTGCTAGAGTCAATTCTAGAAAATATCTCAATTTATCATTAAAGGAAAAGAAAAATATAGCAGTAAACGTAGATCGAATATATCTTTTCTTTCATATGAAAAATTCTTTAAATATGGAAAACATTAAATCCATGTTCACGTATATACGTTGCAGAAACTAAAACTTTTCCAGGCTAACTCACTTTCCAAAATCAGTATTCTGAGGATTGGTGCTTAAAATACTGGTTTGGCGAAATGTGGAAACTAGCAAGATTTTCGCCGAGGCTTAGAAATTGTTGAAGACATTTTAAAGTAATATCTACATTCGTTGTAATTTTTATTTATACTTTTTCGAAACAAATCCATTTTCCTATAGTCTGAAAAACTTTATCAATTTTCTCATTCATAAAATTACTTTTATATTTCAATTTCATACAGGGCAAAAATCATCTAAATAATGATTAATTATATTCTTTCTTTCTTTCTTTCTTCTTTCATTCATTCTTTCTTTCTTTCTTTCATTTATTCATTCATTCATTCTTTCTTTCTTTCTTTCTTTCATTCATTCTTACATTCTTTCTTTCTTTCTTTCTTTCATTCATTCATTCTTTCTTTCATTTTTTCTTTCTTTCTTTCATTCCTTCTTTCTTTATTTCTTTCTTTCTTGCATTCTTTCTTTCTTTATTTCTTTCTTTCATTCATTCATTCATTCTTCCTTTCTTTCATTCATTCTTTCTTTCTTTCTTTCATTCATTCTTTCTTTTATTCATTCATTCTTTCTTTCATTCATTCTTTCTTTCATTCATTCATTCTTTCTTTCTTTCATTCATTCTTTCTTTCTTTCATTCTTTCTTTCATTCATTCATTCTTTCTTTCTTTCTTTCATGCATTCTTTCTTTCTTTCTTTCTTTCATTCATTCTTTCTTTCTTTCATTCATTCATTCATTCTTTCTTTCTTTCTTTCTTTCATTCATTCTTTCATTCTTTCTTTCTTTCTTTATTTCATTCATTCTTTCTTTCTTTCATTCATGCATTCTTTCTTTCATTCATTCTTTCTTTCATTCATTTTTTCTTTCATTCATTCATTCATTCTTTCTTTCTTTCTTTCATTCATTCATTCTTTCATTCGTTCTTTCTTTCATTCATTCATTCTTTCTTTCATTTTTTTCTTTCTTTCTTTCTTTCTTTCTTGCATTCTTTCTTTCTTTATTTCTTTCTTTCATTCATTCATTCTTTCCTTCTTTCATTCATTCATTCATTCTTTCTTTCTTTCATTTTTTCTTTCTTTCTTTCATTCTTTCTTTTTTTCTTTCATTCATTCATTCTTTCTTTATTTCTAATCTACTCGGTCCTACACATATCAGATTTCTTCTGTTCTGTCTTGTAATTAATTCTTTCTTTTTTTTCCACATTTTTTCTTTCTATTTTTCTTTCGAATTTTCTCTTTCTTGATTTGTTTTGTGTTTTATTTTAATTTAATTATCTTTTCCTTTTCCTCTTCTCTTTTTTCTTTTCTATCCTTTTTCCCTGTTTCTTTCTTTCTTTCTTTGAAACCTACCAAATTATTTTCTTCCTTTTCATTGTTGACTTTTTATTTCCCTGCTTTTCCTTCTTTCTTTCAATTTTTATTTTCTGTCTTTCTTTTTGTTTCTTTTTTTTTTATCGATCTTTCTTTTCGTCAATTTAACATCACATATTTGTCCATTCTTTACCTTAATACTTTTGTTTTCTTTACTCCTTTCTCCCTTTCTTTCTTTGAAATATTCTCATCTCATGGACAATTTTCAATGTCTCGATTCATTTTTCTACATAGATAACACGATCACCTTTCAACTTATTCGCATAAGTAAACAAGAAGCTGCAGACATAACATTAAATCACTTCATAAAAGAAAAGAATAGTCTATTATGTCTGCATCAATTTCACGGTCTCTAAATGAAAAGTCCTTGCTCTAACCCTAATTAAGCATCGAAGCGTGTACTTTTAAAACATTTGCTCTGGATCGGCATGTTATTTTCCGATAAGATTTGGACTAAAATATTCTAACCCGAGAAATCACTATTATTTAGGATGGTTTTCCCTGTTTAACTGCTAAAGCTTTGCCCATGACAGACAGACACATAAGGAAAGAAATGAAAAATATGACTAAGACGTTGATTCTTCTTTTCATTATCCATACTGATTACATATTTCACGATATACTTAACAATGTCCTTGTATGAAGCACAACTTTAATTAAGTATATATTACATTTGAAATATTCAGCCAACAATGAAATCTTCGTGTTTGCAAGACATAGATCGTGATGACTAAATGGAAAGATAAGGAAACAATAACTTTAATTTTTAACCAACGCGTCGGTGACAATCTACAGACAGAGGACTGCATTAAACAAAGAGATGTTTGCAATATCGAATGCTATTTAATCAGAACGCCGTTATCGCTTCGCCGGTAAATGTCTCCAGGAAAAGACCAGAGCAAAGCGCATCAGCCGAGGCTGTTTTTGGAAGGACACGTTTTTTTAGGAGAGTCTTATTAATGAAATTGTCTCCCTCACTTGCGACGATTTCAGTCTATGTAAGATGTGTTATCTTGTAGGATATTTAATACCTAAGACCAAAACCAGGATGCAATAATTGCTTTGTTTTTTTTTGTAATGTCATACGATAATGCCATTAGCAAGCAAAATTAATTAAATTATAAATAAAATAATAATAACGTTTTCATGCTGTCGATAAAGTAAAAACACCGCAAGGCAGTTATCAAAGTGTAGGATCAAGACATATATATATATATAGAAACAGACCACTTTAAGGTTTCATGTAATAAATTATTTCACCACAGCCCTTTTAAAGGAGAGCGGATCATCAGACTTTACTTCCAAAGGTTGGAAGTAAAGTCTGATGGTCCGCGGTCCTTTAAAAGGGCTGTGGTGAAATAATTTATTACATGAAACCTTAAAGTGGTCTGTTTTTATTTAGACTATAAGCTCTGTAGTTACATTGAGCTCTCTGGATTTTATCCTCCTTGGGTCTATCCATACGGATTACCTAGTTTTTCGTAAACTAAAAACTATATATATATATATATATATATATATATATATATATATATATATATATATATAAAGGTTCAGAGCAGATAGCATTAGAAAAATTTTAGAGTACCATGAAAAGTGGATTCGGTATTTAAAAATGCTCTATCCAGACTGGCTTAGTCACAAATTGAACAATATAGATATTATTAATATATAACCCCACAAATCAGGACCTACCCACATTTCTCACTGACACAAGACAGACAGGCTTACGCAGGTGTTTGAGGCCTCACACTTATACACACACCCACACGAAAAAAACACTTACACACATCATACTTACTCCTTAATGAGCCAAATGATAACACACACCCATAGTAATATACACACTTACACACATCATACTCACTCACTTCCTAAGAACCAAATAACACACACACTTAACAGAAATACATCCCCTTTTGCAGGAAGCAATAAAATTGTCAAAATGACTAAGTGAATTCAGAGCAGCATGAATCCATCCAGCTCTTATCTTAAAAAACAACTTAAAAGATATTGTTTGACCAACACAAGGGCTGACAAATATTCGTGTTAAAATTTTTTTAAAAATAACAAAACAAATGAAAACTAAAGACAAATGTTCAGTTTATCCATTAAGACATTCATTTCTGTAGTTAAATGCTACTAAGAAGCAGAATTTTTTTCTCCTGATGATGGCCATCTTGGCCGAAACTTTGTCAAGGAATCTAACTGAAATAATAAAAACGAAAGAATATTAATATACAATCCAGTGTGTTTGAAGATTTTAATTTTTTTAAATAATTTCTATTGTTCAATATATATATATATATATCCTATATTTTCGATAATTTATATGATAAAAAGAATAACAAAAACATACATTAATCAATACTTTTTCATTTGGGAATGAAAAATCGAATTATCGTGCTATATCTAGACTTAGTTCCCTTGAGACATCCGATCTCTCTATATATAGATTATCGGACTGGGTGTGAATACCCACTTGATAATATTATTAATAAAATGCAAACATGACTAGAAATGGCTATATTTTCCGTGTTAAAATAGTTTAATTACTCTAATAAAATTCCCGCTACAATAGACCATTTTAATTGTTTTACGTTAATCAAACATACAAAGAAAATTCACATGATTTTAACAGAGATGAAATAAAGATTCCCATGTCATATTAAATGCAAAGATTCAAAAGTATGTTATCTTATGTAGGATATCTGGTTATTGTCACCATCATAAGTCGTCCAAAAGAAATGAATTCTTTTTTGAATCAGTCGAACCGCACGTGTCTTTGTTTTAAATAAAGTGTCCTATTAACATTTATTCATGACTAAGTGAATTGAAAATGGATTTAATTAAAGATATGTCACATCGTGTTATTTATTATAATAGCTGATTATTCAACCGCTGTCTCTTCATTTTTTTTCATAAACATTCTATTAGATTTATATATATATATATATATATATATATATATATATATATATGTATATATATATATATATATAGCATAATGAGAAGCCACGTATACTTTCTTGATATGTATATAATATGGAGAAAACAACTGAAAAGTTGCAAATTAAAAGAAAAAAATTGAATGTTTTTTTGTGAAAGTATTTATATATATATATATATATATATATATTTGATATTCCAGATCGCCCCGATCTTTCGTCAGAAATTAATTAAACTGTATTCAGAAGTTTGTTTTCAAGTAGTGTCCGTCGCGAGACGCGGACGTCACGTGATGTGGAAAACAAACTTCTGAATCCAGTTATTTATTTAATTTCTAACGAAAGATCGGGGCGATCTGAAATATCAAATATATATATATATATATATATATATATATAAATATAAATAAATATTTTCACAAAAAAAAAATACAATTTTTTTTCTTTTAATTTGCAACTTTTCAGTTGTTTTCTCCATATTATATTGTTTTCTCCATATTATATTGTTTTCTCCATATTATATATATATATATATATATATATATATATATATATATATATATATATATATATATATATATATATACTTTTTGTAGGAGATTAAATTTTGAGACGATGCAGACAAACAAGAAAGGATTATCTATTTTGAATGGAATTTGGAAAAGTGAATTATTACGACTTAATATTTATTGAATTGTTGAAGAAAAATTACAATGCAAATGTGATGCAACATTTGTTCCGTTAGAGGTCAAGGGGGTAGGAATCACCAATGGATGCTTGGCTGTTAAATGACGTCAAGAGTAGAAATAATGTCAGTTCGAATTCATGGCAGGTGATCATAATGAAAGATTAAAAATGTGGTTGAAGCTATCAATTGTTTTTCATTGCAATTGGATTCAAATAAATCTTTGAGAAACGCCGACAACAGTGACTTCCTATTGCAACACTGACCACTAAATATTGGAAGCCTTCAAATACAAATATATATATAAAATATTAACATTTTAAAGAGTCGCTGCTCTGAAAATAAAAAAGAGGAGGACAATTTCTGAATGATTTACCGAAATTTAATAAAAATCTTTCATGTATATATGTTTTCAAATCCTTTCCCGTCATTTACACGTGAAGGGAAAGATAAAAAAAACTGTGATAATTCTGTTTTACTCGTAAAATAACAACTGATGAAACATTCCATGATTTTTTTGATGGAAAATAGATTATCCTACAAAAGAAATTAAAAAAAAACTTATTTCTCGATTTTTTTTATTTAAATTATGGCTGTATTTTAATATTGCATTCGTTGAAATGTTATGAATTAGAAATAAATACTTTTCTGTCACATTATTTACATTATTCGGACTATTGTCCTCATCTTTGTCGCCATATTTATTACAACGTTTCGGCCGTTATACGCTCCGGCCTTCTTCAGGTGGTTGGAATGTCGAACGGAACCCTTTATTTCGCTTACTGGGGTAGACTGTTCTAGTTCCAAGTGCCATGTTTAATGGATGTCAGTTATCAGTTATCTCCTGTTAATTCCCCACTACAAGTTCTCCACTGCCTTAACCGGGTATCGAACTCACACTCTTTTTTTTCTGACACTCACACTCTTTTTTTCTGTTGAAAAAAAGATATAAAAACAAGAACACATATTTATGTGCATGTAAGTTTGTGGATAAACGCGCATGTGCGCGTTGTTATTGACGAAAATTTAGCAACTGAAACATGCATCTGTTATGTTCTTATATGAACCAATCAATAATTTATCTTTCTGTGAACGTTTTTAAGAATATGTTTTGAGTCAAAATTAAAGAATTTCTGCAGATGTAATTCAGGATCATTTTCATTTGGAGTGTTGTTGATCTATTCGTCTTGCAAGCCATTGGTTCTAATATCATTTCATAGTGGCTGTTTAATAAATATGGAATTAGGCAAAAGCTAACGTTTGTTGTTAATTATCCTATTTGTTTAATTATAGTTGTTAGCCTAAAATGTAAAAATCCAAAGTTTATCATTTCTTTATACATCTCCATTCATTTAAACGCAAGGTGAATAGCAACAAACAAATGACATTTTGATTTTAGAAAAAAGAAAATAAGGAAAGAATAAAATGAAAATTCAACGATGAGTTGCTGAAAAATTCAACAATCTATTTTGGAAGTGTTAAAAAAAACGTGTTTTGAACTGCGATCCGAATGTGTCAGGTAGCATGTGGCCTTAAGATATTCTTCTTGGTCTTTTTAGCAACACCTCGTAATTTAATGACTAATCAGCCGTGATTAAACGGGACCACACTGATGCTCGAAGGTAAGAAAAACGGGTTCTCTAATATGTTTTAAGGGTAAATTTCAAGTTAATTAGAATCTCAAGATATTTTAACGAAAACGTCCGATGATTTCCTCATTAAAATAACCACTGACATGAATCTCATTAATTTGCATTGTTTGCAACATTTACTAATTTTGTAAAATGATGAAGATAACATCAGGCTTATACATTAACTTGTTTAACACGGAATTTCGTTGGAAACAAAGAAAAGATCACTGAGCATTGGCATGATATATGTCCTTCGGTATGATGGACAATCTCATCAAAGATAATGAAAATACTTGAAGCAACAGAAATAGGCTTCTACAGAAGGATGCTGAGGATACCATGAACTGAACATGGGAGCAATAACGATAAGAAAATGCAAACAAAAAGGAAATGCATATCATCAGGAAGAGAGGGTTGCCATTTCTAGAGTACATAATGAGGGAAGAAGGCTTGGAAAATGTGATACTCACAAGACAGATTAAAGACAAGTGAGACAGAGGAAAACAGCGCGTAATATACTTGAGTAAATGGATGGCAGAACAGGGCTTAAGAGAAATAGCAGAAAGACGAAATGTATTAAGAACTACAAACATCTGGAAGTTTTGGAGGGCCATGATCGCCTACGTCCTGAGGAGACCCTTCACATAAAGAAGAAGAAGAAACATTTTCTTAAAAATAATGCTTATTTTTCTTGAAACACAGAAGTGAGTACAGTTAAACTTCCGCGGCACTCTATGCATTTCCTCCTCGCCAGGGTAAATGATACGTTAAATGTGTGGCAACATATGGGTAAAGGTAATAGTGTCCCAGTTCACAAATCCTCTGCCACAAAGACATAAAGATAAATCTCTCCTTTTGTGGGAAATTTGCCGGTGCTGAGCCGATGTTGAATCCTTAGAATATTCAAAATATCAGAGTTGCCGCTCCTCATCCGAAAATGGGAGTGTGGTGTCGTCTGAAGGTCTGCACATACATGTGCCTGTAGTGGCCAATTTCCACCGAAATTCTCACTGTCATTAGAGTGGACTACATACTCCACCTCATTAAAGTAAGTGTTGCTGACAAGGATGCCTTACATTTGTGTTGAAGACGAGATAAGAATGACCCCCTCCAAGCCATCAGGCCTAGAAACGAAAACATATCTTATATCGTCATTTAATCGTCCAGTTTAGCTGACAAATTCTGATATCAAATTAATTTTATCCACTAAATAGACGTTTTCGTTTTAAACGTTGATTTTGCAATATAAAACGTAACAGTTTTCATAAGAAAATATTTCCGCAAAATAGAACCTAATTTTAAAAATATAAAAACGAATTCTAATAATCAACTGATTTTATTAAATATATTTATGAAAATGAATTTATTTAGGTTGTTAACGATCATGGCTCACCACAACTTCCTCTCCTTTGTAGCTATAAGCAATTTTTTCTTCCCTTACAATCTCTTCCAGTACCTGTTCTGCAATACACATTGATTTTCGCTGCCCATCATATCTTCAATATGTCCTGTGAGTGACAATTTCTCCAAGCCCTCTTTCCTCCTAATGTGTCCCAGAAATTACAGCTGTCTCTTTTTGTTTCTATTTTCTTAAAGCTTCCTCACGTCTCACACAAAATATCGTTTATCTATATCGCTTCTCAAGTTTCTCGACTCTTCCCTTTTTGAAATGAGATCAAGCTGGGAACTTTTCAGCATCTCATCTTAGAATTTTTTGATGTGAATTATTTCATTATTATTTTTTTTCTAGTGTTCATTTCTGCTCAGGAGAAAATATATCAGTTGGAATTTTATTTGAAACGTCAGCGAATGTAAAACTATTGCGGGATTAACAAAAATTATTTAAACAAAGTATAGAAAGAATATCAGTTGGTAGTTTTTTGGACGCATGGGAATGTCAGGACTTTGTTATTAAATAATCATTTTTGTGGTCCGACGCCTGCGAATCATCAATTAAACGTTCACAGATTTAAGCAATCTTTCATCATTCATGGCTTTACCGAATTACGTTCGTTTAAGATAATAAAATCCTTCTAAAATCAAAACACTGTTTAAATTATTCGGACACTTGTCCTAATCTTTGTTGCCATATATTTATGGCCTTCGTCAGGTGGTTGGAATGTGGAACTCAACACTTTATTTCGCTCGCTGGGGTAGACTGTTCTAGTACCACGTGTCATGTCTAATAGATGTTAGTTATCAGTTATCTCCTGTTAATTCACCTCTCCAAGTTCTCCACTGCTTTAACCGGGTATTGAACTCACAACTCTTTGTCCAAATAATTTACATTATGTACACTCTTTACAGAGTATACATAATACCTCATCTCAGAAATATAGACAGATACTGAAGGGCCGAAACGTTGTGATACATATGGCAACAAAGATGAGGACAACAGTCCGAATAATCTAAATAGTGTACATAATACCTCATCTCAGAAATATAGACAGATACTGAAGGGCTGAAACGTTGTGATAAATATGGCGACAAAGATGAGGACAATAGTCCGAATAATATAAATAGTGTACATAATACCTCATCTCAGAAATATAGACAGATACTGAAGGGCCGAAACGTTGTGATACATATGGCAACAAAGAGGAGGGCAATAGTCCTAATAATCTAATTAGTGTACATAATACCTCATCTCAGAAATATAGACAGATACTGAAGGGCCGAAACGTTGTGATACATATGGCAACAAAGAGGAGGGCAATAGTCCTAATAATCTAATTAGTGTACATAATACCTCATCTCAGAAATATAGACAGATACTGAAGGGCCGAAACGTTGTAATAAATATGGCAACAAAGATGAGGACAATAGTCCGAATAATGTAAATAGTGTACATAATACCTCATCTCAGAAATATAGACAGATACTGAAAGGCCGAAACGTTGTAGTAAATATGGCGACAAAGATGAGGACAATAGTCCGAATAATGTAAATAGTGTACATAATACCTCATCTCAGAAATATAGACAGATACTGAAGGACAGAAACGTTGTAATAATTATG
Source organism: Acanthosepion esculentum (assembly GCA_964036315.1). Classification (NCBI taxonomy): domain Eukaryota; kingdom Metazoa; phylum Mollusca; class Cephalopoda; order Sepiida; family Sepiidae; genus Acanthosepion; species Acanthosepion esculentum. The sequence continues at coordinate 3,520,431 of OZ038495.1, forward strand.
GCGAAAAAATGAGGACAATAGTCCGAATAATGTAAATAGTGTACATAATGCCTCATCTCAGAAATATAGACAGATACTGAAGGGCCGAAACGTTGTAATAAATATGGCGATAAAGATTAGGACAATAGTCCGAATAATGTAAATAGTGTACATAATACCTCATCTCAGAAATATAGACAGATACTGAAGGGCCGAAACGTTGTAATAAATATGGCGACAAAGATTAGGACAATAGTCCGAATAATGTAAATAGTGTACCTAATACCTCATCTCAGAAATATAGACAGATACTTAAGCAGAACATTATTTTTCTACATTTTACTTGTTGTTTTTATTTTTATTTTTTATATTAAAAAAATATATAAGTTCAAAGTAAGTATTTAAATGATAGTATTACATATTAACATTAAAGAAAAACGTTGTGGATAATCAGGTTCTCTGGGATCAGATGAATACCTCTTTGTTCCTAGGTGTTTTTATATCAGACATTTTTTTTAAGAATCTTCAAAGGGGTCTTGACAGGTTTTTATGTTAAAATGACTGAAAAACGTATACATATTTGAAGATTCGATTTGAATGTTAATGTAAAATCAATCTAAAGAATACTACATTTTAATTCTAAATTGGTTCACTGAATCTCTTTATCGGGTCACAACCCATCCTAAGCTAAACAGAGTAAAAATTTTCTTAAAGTCGTTTGATGTTTCGTAAGATTACCTTCGAAGTCATTGCCTTCATAAAGGTAGGCACATCTTACTTAATTTATAAAAAAAATATTTGTTTTGCCAGAATGGATTTGCAGTCGATTTTTTATTTGATATTATTAGTGTTAAAATCCGCCGACGAATAAAAGCATTCGTATAAGCATTCTTCTTGCGAAAATGAAAATCTCCATCATTTGAAGAGAAAAAAAAAACGCCCAATTTTATGTCAGAATGCTGAAGACCAAGTTAGTAACCATTCAGCTTTACTTATGCATTTTCTCGAACAGGTGTGTGAATATATGTGACTATATTAGTACTAAAAATAATTGGTTGTTTATGCGCATGCTCCGAGACAGAATATTGCCATTATTTGCAGATCACTGGTGCATTAAGTCGCGCCATCAAACAAAGATAAAAGCTCAAATTCTGAGATTAATTACTTTCATTATCAATATTGGTCTAATCCTTCGTTCAACTAATTATTTCTTTTTATCTCCATAAACAAAAAGAAAAAAAAACTTCTCCACACAAACTGATAATGAATTTAATTCATCTCGGTTTATTTAATGCCATTAAATAAAAAAATAATATGACGTATAAATAACTGGATTTGAGAAGAAACAATGTATCTATGTATAGACTGTGCTGTCCGAACTGGTTATAGCACTGTCAAAATGAGGGATGTGAGTTCAAATCTCGTCTAAATCTATTTCCGCAGAGATCGATGATGAGTTTATCAATACCGAGAGTAAGAATGCACGCCAAAATTAAAATGAAGCAACATTAGCAATAAGTACGGAAAAATTGTAGAGAAAATAACAGTAAACACGAAGTCTTCCAAAGAAGTTTGTGTTCTAATTAAAGCTGCTTTTATCTGTTTTATACTAATTATGTTTGCTAAAGCTTTTAACCAAAGCTTTCTCAACGTTCTGTTTTGTCGTCAGTCATTTTGAACAAAACTTGCATATTGCAAGAACAGACTGAATAAGCAAACCACTTTACTATAATTACTTTTGTTCTATACACAAAGTGTGAATAAAATGGCTGCTCTTTTATTTAGGCTTCGCTGATTTTGATAGCACACCAGTATTCTACATTACTAGAAAAGCATATTTTCATAAATAAAATGATACCAACAATCCTTGACGTTAATGATCGATAGTAGTCAACAAATAGTATACGTTCGTCTTGTTTTTACGTACTTTTGTAGTAAGAAATATAAAGTCTACCCGCGAATGTTATTCGGCCAATATTCTAAAGTTTTAAAATGGAAGAACACTAACTTCAAATTGATCATTGACAAAACTAATCTAAAGATGTCTAGACCGAGTCTTAAAATTCTATTCACACTCTTTAAAAACCACAGCCGATGTACTGGCGTTTCAAGCTATAAATGTAAATCTGAAACGAAGCCCAAAATCTTATTGAAAGTTATGCATTTGTTTCTTATGACTCCTCTATGGCGACATTTTGATATCTTTTGAAGTCATAATTTAAAAGTATAACGAATTCATTTTATTAATGTTAATGTTTATTAATGTCAATCTCGAAATATAAAAATTCTGTATGTTAATTGAATCTATAGAAAAAAGCTTTCCCAAATTCTACATTGTATTTTTAAAATATTATTATTAAATTGAACATTATCAAATGTCGGATTTACACCGATTTTAAAACTTGCACGCAAGATGGTGATTTCTCTACAAGAAAAGTTTTGGCATTCATTGACCATTCAGCCAGTACTGTTTTCTCTGGAAATCTATAAAATATTTCTCTTGAAATACATTTTAAGGAAAACAGGTTACTCAAGTCTGTACGTTTTAACGCTCTTTTCAATAGTGATGGGGTTTTCTTTCTGAACCTTCTATTTGAAGTTGTGTGGAATGTTATCATCATGATTTTGTCATTATTTTCTCTACGAGTAACATGTGATCTACATTTTAGCCATTGTCGCTGTTGTTAATAGTCAAGTGATGTGATTTCTGCTTTTCTGGTACAGATCTTTGTAATTCTGTAGCGCCAGAGTCTACAAGTTCCATTTTGCTTTATGCACTTAAAGCCTTTTTTCAACATTGACTTTAGCAAAAACATGTATACAGCTGACGGTTTAGATATTTTTGAACGGGTTTGGCGCCATTCATGACATCCATATAAAACACTCGATCTGATGAGGCATGGATTTACCACATTATGTCATTTAATCTTATCAATAAAAGAATATCTTTCCATTTTTAGACGCTGTCCTTTAAAACTATTTAATTCAACCTTGAATAATACATACGAAGAAATGACGATTATTGTATTAGTTTGACCACAGATACAATACAGTTTCCTTATCCTTTATGTTTCGTTGACTTTCAAAATATGGATGATCATAACTCGTCTTATCTCTTGTCGATGTTTCCCACTTCTTTTCTGAATGTTTGTCATCACTCAGTAAGTATGCAATATATTATTTGCATTCGTGATATGAAACATTCAATTGTCGCGCATCCATATAAGAGAAATTAAACAATTAAATATGAATATCAACTCTATTTTATATATTTGCATTTACACTATAGTGAACGACTCTCAAGGTTTATGATGAACTAAATAAATTATTTTAAATATTTCTTATAAAATCTTGCATTATTTGCAATAATTCCTATGATATTTTTTCATATAATTATACCAGGAAAGTTTTAGCAACATCAAATTATTAATACCACATTTATATTGAAAAATTGACTTGCAGAAATAAGCTACATTTTGTTATATAGAATTCTGACTGGAGACATGGTAAATAGACGTTTTAATATTTGTCATCAATATTTAGTATTCTTAGCCTCGTCTATTTCAAAGTGACTGTAGTAGAGAAAGAACTATCATTAAAACTTACTAACCATGTGTTTCGTGTCTAGATTGATAGCTGTCACTGGATAATTATTTCATTTATTGCTTAATTTTGGATATCAGCTGTAAAGGACACTTAGAATCGAATGGAGATTAACATTTATACTTAAAGTGCTCATTGACAAAGGTCTTTATAAGTATAGGCACTGTTATTTTACTAGTCATTTTCTGAAATAATTCGAGTCGAATACAGCAAATGTTTTCATGATTTGTCTTATTTACTTCAGGATTTAAAAAAATATAAGATTGGGGAGGTCACCTTTCAAAGACGAAATCCATGACCACTATCTTGATTGAGTAAGGTTATTTTAATCCGGTTACACGGTTAGAAGAATCGCGCATTTAATCAGGATCAAAATCTATTTTCGGATTTTCTTTTGGAACCGTTGTGCCATAGTAAATGTCCTGATTCTGTCACAGATGGAACACAAAAGTACTTTTCTTTTAATAATTAATTCAAATTTTTGATAAACGCATTAGTTTTAATATTGCATATTTAAAATGAATTATTAATCTTTGTCATTATGAAGGACGCAATTATCCTAAATCAATTACAAAATTAATTGCGTGGCACACGGAGCCAATTGGATCATGCACAAATAACAAATAATAAAAAAGGACAATTTGAATTCATAATCAAGATAAAATATTCATTAGGCGAATAAAATATTTATTGATTCGCCACAAATTCAACCTGGATCAAAAGTTATCGCATCTTGTCAGTAAAAAAGAAATGAAAGGAAATATTTTTTATCGAATTAAATACTTGAAATTTTTGACACAAAATGTAATATAATTAACATGTTCTCATTATTAGTGAAAAATTCATGTAAGCACTGGGCACAAAAAAATTATTATTATGAGTTTAGTAGCAGCAAGAATCAGTTCATATTATTAAAAATGTTTTACAATGGCAACACTTATATTACAGGATGTTATATTAAATCTTTAGAAATATTGCTAAAATTTTAAGGTTATAAGTTTACTGTATTCTAGTCTTCTTGACTTATTAATATTTATTAAATATACAAAATTAATATTGACACACACACACACACACACACACACACACACACATATATATATATATATATATATATATATATTAGTATAAATATGTATTCGTTGAGGTTTAGTGACTAAGAAAGTACAGATTGGCCAGCAGTCCCCCAGCATCATAGATTTATCCTTAATTATAGCTGTTTATCCTGCTTGTCAGGCCCAACGTAACCATAGGGGGGGGGCATTGTTAATATAGACATTACCGGAGTAGTAAGGATTTTTGTTGTTTACATTTTTTTTTAAATTTTATTACAGAAAAATTATAGTTTTGATAATTTAAAATCTTAAAATTCTGTATTCATTTCTGCCATTTAGATGATATTATTATTAAGTGAATTCTGTATATATTAATCATAAAGGGAAAAGCGTAATGCAAATCATCAAACACCAATTTTTAAAAAAAACTGATCTTTTTGTATGTGAATAAATGTGCTGATTTTTGTAAGTTCAGGCGACCATACACGATATTATCAGAAGATAAGAGCGATAACTATAGTAAAGCCAAATGGGACTTGTAGACTGGCGCTACAGAATTACATAGAACTGTACCAGAAAAGCAGAACCAACATCACTTGACGACTAACAACAGCGACAATGGCTAAAATGTAGATCACATGTTACTCGAACAGAAAATAATGTCAAAATCAAGATGTTAACATTCCACACAACTTCAAATACAAGGTTCGGAAAGAAAACCCCATTACTATTGAAAAGAGCGATAAAAGATACTGACTTGAGTAACCTGTTTTCCTTAAAATGTATTTCAAGAGAAATATTTTATAGATTTCCAGAGAAAACGGTACTGGCTGAATGGTCAATGAAGGCTAAAACTTTTCTTGTAGAGAAATCACCATCTTGCGTGCAAATTTTAAAATCGGTGTGAATCCGACATTTCATAATGTTTATTATTTACATTATAAGGACGATTGTCCTCATCTTTGTCGCCATTACAAAAGGCCGGAGCGTACAACGTTTCGGCCGTTGTACGCTCCGGCCTTCTTCAGCTGGTTGGAATGTTGAACTTAACTCTTTATTTTGCTCACTGGGGTAGACTGCTCTAGTTCCATGTGCCATGTTTTAACGGATGTCAGTTATTAGTTATCTCCTGTTAATTTCCCTCTGAAAGTTCTCCACTGCCTTAGCCGCGTATTGAATTCACACTCTTTGGGTCCTGTCACAATATCTAACTCAAGCCTTTATCCACTGTGCCATGTGTCCTTGGAACTAGAAATAAATATGGCGACAAAGATGAGGACAATAGTCCGAATAATGTAAATAATGTGCATAATACCTCATCTCAGAAATATAGACAGATATTGGTTAACGTTCTTAATATAAAGGATAGAGCGTATGTAAATATAAAAGGGGTCACTGAAGTCAATATAATGCTTTAACGTAACCTTCAAGCCATGCGTATTGTGTTTCGGCTTGGCTATTTTATATATGCTGGTCAATGGTGAAAAATTACTGTTGTTTCGGCCTTGATAGGATTGGGTATAGCGGAGAACCCATGAAGCTATCGCCCACAGTTGTTAAAAGACTCTGCTGGATGGTTGCACTTCCATAATGTTGTGGTGTGTATCCATGTGATGTAGGTTGAACCCGCCGTCCTGAATTAGCATTGTTTTAGTGCTTTCTAATCATATGGCGCCAACTTATAAACTCTACATATATCCCCAAAACTAGGGATATTGCACCGTGTCGTCGAGGTTAAACTATCCATTATTCATCTGAAGAGCATTTTGGATATTTTCAATAATTGTTTACCAATACAAGGTCTAAGAGCCACTCAAGATAGAGAGTTACTTAATGAAATTGCTGTAATGGTATACGGAGAGTAATGTCTGTTGAGAAGAAGTAAGAAGTGCACATTACGAGGGTAAGTATGATCGATAACTGCTGACCCTAAAATTGAAGAGGTTAAGATTGTAGAGGTCGAGGAAGCATTCTCTCGGGAGTATCTTCGATAAATAATAGTTATGATAATTAGTGGAGCCACTAATTTAACCCGCCATATATGGGATTTGACGGAGTTGTCTATTCGCGCCCAATGACCTGCACCCAAGTATATCAGGGATCAGTAGAAAGCTATGGAATCGACATGGATTTACATGTTTCTATAGGTCTTCGATCACATGTAGAATTGAAGCTGTCTTGCACTATAATAAATATCTATTCCATGATTTTTAGTACGCCATTGTATTTGCGTGTATACGTTTGTAGGGAAGTATTTGTATGAGCGAAAGAGAATTACATAGACATATGGTCATTTAAATCATACATTCTTATCGTGCAAGATAATAACAAACTAAAAACACCACCGTAAAAACCAATTTAATAGAAATTAAGGATATTCTCTTTTAATGTTTTCCTTCAGAATGCGAGCGATAATGGCTCTCCGCATCTTCCTATCCACTGTCGAACTGAGCATATTTTGCCCCATTTAGAAAAGATAGTTTGGACTGTTAATCCCCCTGTCTTCTTGTTTTCAAATCCCTCAAGCCGCATTTTCTCATTATGTGTCTTGGTCTTCGGATTAAGTCGAATAATTTTTGGTAGAGTCCAATTTAAACGGATTAACACAATTGCAAACCTAAAAGCATTTCCAATTTAGAATTAAAAAAAAAGAAAACTGTAAAAATATTTCAAAGACAGCGACCGCGAAAATGGATTATCGTAAAGGTGTAATTAAAATGAAAAATATTTGATTTACCTTTTATTCTGAATGCATTTACTTTGTAACGAAATGATTTCATCCTGAAATCTGGCGTTTTGCTTCCTCGATTAAATCCGATTATTCAGTATTGAATATGAAAGGCGCCTGAACGAAAATTTCCCGAACTTACCTGCTGCAGGACATTAGAGAACGAAGACACGAATGAATATTTCTTATTAGACATGTACGAAAACTCGAAATGTCAAGTGTGGCGCTCTCTTGTACACGCAATGAGTTTAATTCTAAGACAAATCTTCTATGCAGATATTAAGCTTTGTAACTGTTGAGTCTATTCTGTGCTGGAGCTATTTGGCTAATGTAAACGAAAGAAAGTTTTATATTAACTTTTATTTACTTTGGTGAAAATCCAATATGATTAAAACTTCTGGTTGAAATATATGTAAGGTTTTTCGTTGGTTTAATGACTAATTTGAAGACATACATTCGCAAAAGGTGCTTTGTTTTATGTAATCATATGAATACGTAACTTTAAATGACTATTGAAATAATCTCGTTAGTATAAGGATAAAGAACAGGGCAACAGGATGTATCAATGCCAGAGACTGCAGTCATTTAATCAGGTGTCATTTATTTCCAATGAATGACACTTAAAAAGAGAAATTATCTTGAAATTATTAGGCACTGCGGGTCTGTGAAGTTGCAATAAAAAGCAACAGAAACTAAGATGAATTAAATACAAGTTGAAAGATTAATAACGACTCAAAAGTCTTGATCTAATAAAAAAGAAAACATGAAATTATTGTGAAACATATTACAGTGAATCCGGATTTCGGAGAAAATAATAAGTAAAAGCTAATTAATAAGATTTGTTCTCTTTTAAGTTTTGTTTTTTGTGGCCTAATCAATAAAACAGTTATTGTAATAAGATAGAAAAATTGTGATGCAGTTTCGTCTCTATATTTCTAACGATCTTTTTCTTGATGAAAATCGTAGAATACAGGCTTGAAAAGTAAAGAGAGGCTTGAAAAGTAAAGAAAATCGTAGTATACAGGCTTGAAAAGTAAAGAAAATCGTAGAATACGGGCTTGAAAAGTAAAGAAAATCGTAGAATACAGGTTCGAAAAGCAAAGAAAATGAAGATAAAAGAAAACCTAGGAGAATTGGTAATAAAAGAAGAAAAACATCAGAGATCAGAACAATTCATGGCAGTTTCTGGTGAATATAGAAAGTTCTTTACTTTCATACTGACCATTTCTTCAATATTGTATTAGTTTACAAGAGAATCTGAAAAGAACGTAAGAAAGGGATTTGTACCGAAGGACACATCTCTGTCTCTGACTTCTACTTTGTATACAATATGTGTAAATATCTTTAGTACATACCTTTTCCAATTCTATTTTATCTATAGTTTCATATATAGTTACTAAGATGTTGGGCACATCGACTCGGTGTAACGATTAACAAGCTTAGATAAATTATTGTTGAATAGCGGTTTCGATCCTCACTGGGGGCTTCATTATTACGGCCTTGTGCTATGTTTCATCTCTATTTAATAAATCATTATAAATATTTCGTAAATTATGAAATCTTAGTCTTCAGTAACAACCAATTTCATGATAAGTAATCATCACGTGATTCAGTCGGGAAACATTATCATTTGGTGAAGTCAAGAATTAAATTAGGGATGCGGGTACGAAATGGGTCATCACATATTCCACACCAACTTTGTACTCAAGAAATTCTTTCCATAATAACACTATATACACTACGTGCAAAACTTTTGGATCACCTTGGTAATTGATTTACTTTTGATAAATTTACAAGATCTTGAGTGGATCGATTATAGTGAGTCAACAGCTAGGTCTGCTGAATGGAAGATTCGTTTACTGTATCGTACCAAAAAAAATGTTCTTGTCAGAATCCATCTTTTACATTAATAAATCTACCATTTGTCCGTGTAGTGGATACTGTTGCCATATCATGTCTGGAGCTCTAACTGTGCATCTCGAGGTTCTTGACAAAATCAAAACAAGGGTCAGCAATACGATTAATCCTGACCAGGCATCTTGTTTCCCGTCACATTCTCACCGACGCGGCGTGGCTTCCCTCTGTATCTTCAACAATCTTTTCAGGGTAACAACTCGGCTGAGCTTTTTCTCAAACTATATTAATTTAATCGTGCAACTAGATTGACAACTAGTACTCACCATTTTACTGTTGAACTAACTCGATACAAGCGTCACTTCTACTCTAAAATGTTCTTTTCTCCCAATTCTCACCTGTAGAACTCCCGATGTCTGGCTTCACTGATAACTACAATCTTCAAAAGTATTATCTTCTATATTCTTGAAGCTTGTTTCTTTTTTCCTTTTCATCATTCCTCACCATTTACAATCTCCTCATTCTCTTTCACTTTCACTTCCTGTAATTCCCTAACTTCTAGTGACATTATCGCCTTGCTTTCTACATAAGATAAAAAACAAAAACTATGCTTTTCTCCGCAAATGTTTGTTGTTGCATAATCGTTAATGCTGTACAGTAGTGATAGGACATCTTATGGATGGGGATGATGACAAAAAGTTAATAAATTGTCACTTTTTAGCACTTTATTTAAAAATGACATTTTTTTTTGAAAAACATGATCTTCATTATTACAGCACAAGGAAAAGATAACAACACAGCGCGTTAGTCATTAGTGTTTCGGTTTGTGTTAAATGGCGTCAGCTCCACATTATCTCAGTGAGAATATTTCTTTCCATTCTTCTTGGAGATCGGGTGGTTTCTTCAATTCCTTCCGCAATGGTTCAGTTATGGTGAGATCACAAGTTTTTCTGGCCAGTCTTTCAAATTTTGAACGTCTTCGTCCACAAAAAACGTTTTGTATAACAAGGTGCAACGTCATGCCGAAATATTTTTCAATCTTCGTAAATTTGGCAGAATATTAGACCGTTGTAAACGTATGTAGCTACACTGTTTATTGACCCAACAACTTTACCAATTTTCTTCTATTTTGATGTACTTCTCCACCTTTACGTGCCCATTACCAAATTGTATCGTCTTTTTAGCGTATCTTGCATTGGTTCTTTCTCTCACTTATCGTCTTCCATTTTCTCTTTCATGAGAATTTACCTCTCTTTTGCATTCATCATTAAATATTAGTTATTGTCACTTTCCAGTATGCCAATTTATATGCACTTTTGTTCATTTCATTCTTCTATTCCGATGTTTTGGGGTTAATGATTATTATTTCTGCTATACGCCCGTTTTTTTTGTTGTTTTTTTTTAGCGTAGTTTATCAACTGAAACATCACTGTTAAGTTTAAATTCACTCCTCACTTCTTGGATCGTTAATTTTGTTTTGCCTACCGAGACTCACATTATCTTTCTGTCATCGCTATCGTCTAACTTCTTTGGTCTTCCGGGTTTCATTGCACTTAAAATCTTCCAGTAGTAGCGAACTTCTTTTGGATATGTTGAAAACTGTAAATTCTCAGGAGCACATTATAATGATTTTATCATCTCATATCGTTCATTTGTCCAATAGTTTTAGATAGCTTTTGTCTGCTTGAAATGTTCTATCTTCTCTTACACGCCAACTACGAAAACTTATTTTACACTCTTCTCAAGGTCTACAGAGACTACTTATAAAAGCATGATGGTAAACAAACTTAACCGAATAAAGTAGATATGGTGTATATTTTTTTATGTAGTTGGTTGGTTGTTTTGGGTTTTATGGTATATCAACCGCTATGGGTTATTTAATGCCAGATCTAGTTTCCACATATTTATTAAATATATATATATATACTTTGTAAACGTAATTTAAGGATAACGTTAGCAACATCATTGTTTCAGAAAAGTATATCTGGCAACATCATTGTTTCAAAAACGCACAGTTGGCAACACCACCGCTTCAAATATGCGAATGCAGTTTACCGCCACACCCAGGATGCGGATGTAGTTTATCGTCATACCAAGGACGCGGATGCAGTTTATCGCCATAGCCAGGACGCGGATGTAGTTTATCGTCATACCGAAGACGCGGATGGAGTTTGTCTTTAAGCTGAAGGTAAATTACCAGATATTCGAAAATCATGTAAGAGTCAAAATCAAATCTAGCAACAATGAAGAATTGTCTATATTTCTGAGATGAAGTATTATGTACACCATTAACATTATTCGGACTATTGTCCCCATCTTTGTCGCCATATTTATTACAACGTTTCGGCCTTTCAGTATCTGTCTATATTTCTGAGATGAGGTATGATGTACATTATTTACATTATTCGGACTATTGTCCTCATCTTTGTTGCCATATTTATTACAACGTTTCGGCCTTTCAGTTTCTGTCTACATTTCTGAGATGAGGTATTATGTACACTATTTACATTATTCGGACTATTGTCCTCATCTTTGCTGTCATATTTATTACAACGTTTCGGCCTTTCAGTATCTGCCTATATTTCTGAGATGAGGTATGATGTACACTATTTACATTATTCCGACTATTGTCCTCATCTTTGTTCCCATATTTATTACAACGTTTCGGCCTTTCAGTTTCTGTCTACATTTCTGAGATGCGGTATTATGTACACTATTTACATTATTCGGACTATTGTCCATATCTTTGTTGTCATATTTATTACAACGTTTCGGCCTTTCAGTATCTGCCTATATTTTTGAGATGAGGTATTATGTACACTATTTACATTATTCGGACTATTGTCCTCATCTTTGTTCCCATATTTATTACAACGTTTCAGCCCTTCGGTTTCTCTCTATAGTTCTCCAAATTCTCCACCGCCTTAACCAGGTATTAAACTCACACTCTTTGTGTGTTGTCACTGGATTTAACTAACCCCTTTATCCACTGTGTCATGTGTGCTCAAGGAGCGAGTGTTGTGAGAAATACGGCAACAAAGATGAGGACAATAGTCCGAATAATGTAAATAATGACGAATTGCGTTTGTAAATGTTACGAAAATTTTAATTAAATCAGTAGCTGAAAAAAAAAAGAGAAGATTTTTTAAAGTTGAATTCCTTTTCAAAACGGAATACGGATTGAATATCCTTAAAGCCAAAAAAACGACAGATTTTAACAAATATGTGTGACTCATTGATTATCCACCAAAGCTCATTGGGCCCAAGGTATCAGTAAGGCAATAAAGTCACTAAGGCGCAAGGGAGAATATGGGATGAAAATATTATTAAGGAGATCAGGAATTAAGATGACAGATGGCGTTGACTGACATCGCATTTTATCTTTTGAAGGTCTAAGCTGACTGGAAAGTAAGAAGCCGAAGAGCGAACCGTGCGAGAGAAGAATCTGTTAACATCCGATTAACAGTTACATCTTTTGTCAGTTTAACTGTAAGATGATGAAACCTTGCCGTTAATCTAGCATTGCACACATTTATAATGTTTCGCGGAGAGCACATCGGCAGAATTACGTGTCACAGTGATAAGCTGCAAATATCAAGGTAGAAATCATCTGGTAATTGTGTATATGAAATAAGACTATTCAAATCTATACTTTCTCGCTAACAAAGATCTACTGAAATTATAGCTGATTATGGTTTTGATAAATTCCTTTATTTTTTATTATCAGAAACATCAAAATCCCGAATGGAACGAATAGAAAACATTTTCTTTTTAATTTGAAAAAAAAAATCATTAAATTTTGAAAACATTTGCAAAACTAATATTTTAGTATTTCTTGCAGTTTTAAATTTTCCAACAAAATCTTTTACCTACTACGTTTCGTTTTTTACCTTTTTTATATTTGAACTGATTTTAATTTTCTTTTGTAAATTACGTCACTGTAATATGAGAAGAGCTATTAAGAAAACCAACATTACTAGGACAGTGGAAATTACTCCGTATAATTGCTGATGATTTGGTCAACCATATATGGCAGGAGAAGTATTCTCATTTAATCCTCTGTAATGAGGGCCTAGTCCTTGAGAGTGACCAGACCTTGAGCGGGACTATGACAGAGTCAGCATTAATAAACACCTAAACTTGGTAACACTGATTGTGCTGACTTCAAAGGGACAAAGACGGGTAACCAAATATATGCAGTCACTTTTGATACAATAAACAAAAGTTTTAAATTATATCATTAGTAAAAATTGGGAGGATTGAAATAATTCCTTAAAAATTTCAATAAACAATTTTAGTTCACCTAAACAAAATAAATATATTGCAATCTATTTCATTATGTCGCAAAATTAACCCTGAATTATGTAAATAACAATGTAAATATATTTGATTAATATATATATATAAGTTTATACCTTTAGAAGAGGAGTGGAAGTTTATCACTTTTTTCCTGTTCAGGATTGTGTTTCCGGTTCCTTCCAACATGTTTTTCTTTCACTTCCACTCCAAGTAGTCCCTTGCATCTTAGTGGCATTATCGCCTTGCTTGGGGTGAACAGATTAAATATATATCATGCAATAAAAACTACTATTATTACTATTAAAATCTATGAGCCATTTTGCATGAAGATTGGTAGGGCAAGCTGCTATTTTTAAGTAGTAACCAAAACCAAATTTATACATTATATGAAGCATGATCTTAAAGGAATTTCAATTTTTCCCCAAATTATTTGAACGAATTTATTTGATTTTTTCTTACGCTTCATTGACTTTATGATTCCATTGGTGTCCTAAGCTCATCATTCGCTTTTCAGCTTACTTCGTGCTGTGATTTTGCATCAGCTTGTTAGTTTTCTTTCCAACAAATATCTTTAAAAGCCTGAAACCCATTTTCTCTGGAAAAATTATTTGGAAAATTCTATTTAATTCCAGAATCTATAAATATTTTCTCCATTTAAACATTTCTGTCATTTGCTTTCAAAATGAAAATAATATATTTTCAGGATCCAACCTGGACTTCACACACACACACACACACACACACATATATATATATATATATATATATATATATATATATATATATATATATATATATATATACATATATACATATATATATATATATATATATATATATATATATACATATATATATATATATATATATATATATATATACATATAAAAGTCTTTAGATATTTAAGTATTTACTGAAAACTTAGAAGATGCATCAACTAAATTTTTGTTGAATATTTAATATGTTTAATGACATTAATAGTTTTATTAATATTAAGTATTTTTGATTCAGACAGTCATTAATGTTGTTGTTATGTATCAGACATGGACAGCAATCGAATATCGCTAAGACGTCCTCCGTGAAATGAATGGAGCGCATATCGAAATTTATTATTTTTTTATATAAAACTTCAATATTTACACACTCTTCTAGTGTATGTAAATATTTCAACAGCATCCAGTATATATTTAATATTTTTCCTGTTAGCCCTTGTGGGCATCCTGTATGTATATATATATATATATATATATATATATATATATATATATATATATATATATATATATATATATATATATATATATATATATGTATATTTAGGGAGCAATTTTTCATTGATGCATGTTTCATTAAATAATATAGACAAGTTTTGTCTATTTATTTTAAGTAAATTCCTTTCATATTGTCTGATAAGCTTAATAACATTATCATTGAAAGACGAAAGGAAATCACCATATTGCTATATTTTTAAATCCAAACTAAGCTCAACTAAGTTCAACATCATAACTTGATAAGACACTAGAAGTGTTGAAACAAAATGGCTATTTTTGTAGTGATTTTATAACATATTTATGTTATAATATTTAAATAAATAATTATATATATATATATATATACATATATATATATATATATATATATATATATATATATATATATATATAGTGTGTGTGTGTATGTGTGTGTGTGTGTGTGTGTGCGCGCGATGTGTAAATTATCGCTATTTTACATTTTTAATTTAGCGCGTCGTTTGTTCTTGATATTGACAACAGCGCAGTGTAGTATGGTCAGTTGGGCACCGTGACGCAATACGAACATTTGAGTGTGTTTGGATGCCTATCTGAGGAGAGTGCCAAGTATTCAAAAAGAGTCGGATGAGTCTAATGCTGAAGGTGTTTGGAGTGATTACTAGTGATTGTGACGTTATGCCTCCATTTATCTAGTCACATAGCCTCAGCCCCAAAGCGGACACCTACATCAATTGCCCCGAGGAGAGAGTGTTGCCCTGGGTCAAGAAGGTGCTCTGCATCATACCACACAAACAGTAGAACCCAGTTTTGGTTGCAGACATTATTTGCGACTACATCTCCCCTTACATCTCGCCACTTAATTCCCCAGACTGCAACCCTCTAGATTATTATATGTGGGGTGCAGTTAAGCAACAAAACCCCTTGTAACACCAAAGATGAATTGAAGGAAAGGATTATGACATCGTTTACAAACTTAAACAAGGAAACCGTCCAGAAAAGATGCTATGGCGATTTTGTTAAATAAATTTACTCTTTAGTATTTGAAAATATTTTTGTGTAAATTTTGGTAGATATATCTGTCAAAATGAGATGTCATTGTTATTTTAATTTTTGCGTAATTTGAATGCCAATTTATCCATTGCACACACACATGCCAATTTATCCATTGCACACACATATGTATATATATATATATATGTTAGAATCTTACGCCTACTATAAGATTAGTAGGACAGAAGGCTTCGGGTAAATGTGAATTGATTGAGCGCTAGTTCATTTGATACACTCTCACTAGTCGTGTAATACTCTTCTTCTTCTTGTGTACTTACTCTTTAATATACGATATATCTGCAAACCTGGTCTTTGTTATTATTTAACCATTTACTTGGTCACAAGAATATATATGAAAGGTCAGAGTTGAATCAGACCAAGAAACCTAAATACAACAAAAGTAAAAATAACATGTAGAGCTTTCAATTCAAATTCAACTGTTCCCCTGATTTTTAAATATAGATATAGATATAGATATAGATATATATTAAAAAGAAGAGAGGTAACGCAAACTTTATTGGTTGTAATGCTCATTTTTTTAAAAAATATTATCCTTTATTTTTCATAGTTTTACAACACATGTTTCTGGTCTCGCGACCGTCTTCAGGTAAAGGGTTGAGATTTCCACATATTATTAAAAATAATTAATTTTTTCTTTATGTTTTTCAATGTTAAATATTCTCGATACGAGACATTCTCTGTTTTTGTGTTAGTAATGAGAATGTCTTTCTTGAAATGGCAGGGAAGAGTTCTGAGCGAAGGTTCACAAAACAATTAAGGTTGGTTTGAGAAATGATGAATTAGTTGTCGGTATCTTATCTTTTAATGTTTTAGTGACCCCTGTGTGTTCTTAGTTCTATTTTCATTTTCGTGTGTTCCTGTCAGCATGCGTGTATATATGTGTGTGTATATTCCCCCTCAATACGTACACACACACACACACACACACACACACACACACACACACACATATATATATATATATATATATATATATATATATATATATATATATATATATATGTTAGACTCTTACGCCTACTATAAGATTAGTAGGACAGAAGGCTTCGGGTAACAGAGAATCGATTGAGCGACACTTAGAGGTGAGTCTGTTTCATGCTAGATGCAATCGTCAGGCCAAGTATGGACTTCTATGTTCACTTTTATATTTACACACGCTCTATCTCTGATATTGAGCACTTTATCCCATAAATATAGCACAACTTAAGACTATATTTCTTCATATATATATATATATATATATATATATATATATATATATATATATATATATATCAAGATGAGAAAATAGTCACTTAATCCTTCAGTGTTCAAATCATTGTTCCATGGTTTAATGTTGAATAGCAAAACGAAACACTTCATTCCTTTTTCTTTAAAAAAATTGTTTAAATATTGCTTCTCTATGGGGACAAGTATCTGAGCTATTCTTTCTCCATCTTTTGTCTGATATCAACAAAATTGATGACTGAATCTATATATAATTTACATATGCTTACTTGTTGCACTACAATCCATGCCCAGGGCAAAAATCTACAAAATCAGCACCAGATTAGAAGCAGAGATTAACTATAAGTTTTTAATAGCTGCGAATATAAAGAACTGCACAATGTATCACGTGTTTTACTGCACATATTCAAGCCGTGAGCATTCAGTTGTACTTATTTCAACGGCGACGCTGTTTTATTTTATTTTATTTTTTAATTCAACGCCATATTGTCTCTAAAGGCAACGGGTTACTGAGAGTGAGAGTATATCAGAAAGCGATAAGATAATCAATAAGAGAGTACAAAAAGTACATGAATTATGAAGACAGAAGATAACGATTGACATTGCATTTCAAAAACAAAATTGATTAAACAGATATATCATAAAGGGAAAAATTATAAAAATAATGAAACGTATAATGATACCAAATTGTTACATTTATATTTATGAGAAAAATAAAATAAGTTAATATTCGTCTTTTTTCCGATGTCACTGGATTCATACTGTCACTTTTCATTATGAAAACATCTTAATCTCATTAATTTTATAAAGTGATAATGAATTTATAAAAGTAATATCTCATACGTGATATATAAAGTTCAATTAAAAAAATGATTTTTATATATTTCCTCATCGCCTTATCTTATCGTCCATATGAAGAATGTCTCGTACTCATCACTAATTATGCCAATTTAGGTCTTTCTCTTACAAAAATCTAACCAATTGTTCCTTGTTTAAAGCAAAGTTCAGAACCAAGCATCAAATCCAATTCTTTGATAAATTCTTTTAGCTCTTTCTAGTTTCCTTTTCTGTTCATTTTTATAACTAGCATTCCTCATTAATGAAGTTTTTTTTTAATTTTCCAATTCTTAATTTAAATTATTTCTATTTTGTTTAGTAAATGACGGCATATTTTTGGACATTGTTTCTATTTTAAGATGAATATAAGAAAAGTTATGATGTGTAGCAAAACAATGGTGCTAAGAATCAAACATTGCATTTTACTTTTTCAATATTTCGAAGAAAAATTACTGGAGGGAAATAAATAATACACAGGTGGTTATCTTATTTAAATTTTCATGTTAAATTCCTGTGCAACAATATTTTATTTATTTTTTAATAATCTATGCGAGATTAAAAAAATGCAGAGCAAGCTAAATGAGTAGGAAAATGTGTTATTCTTGAAATGCATTCGTAAGCAGATATGAAATATATAATCATCGAAAAGAAGAAGGGTATCAACAAAAATGTGTTATTTTTGCAAAATTTGCATTATAAGATTGTATCATTCCTGGATTGCATTGCAAAGATCTTACCATATAAGTTCACATTTTCAGGGATAATGTACATCAATTTATAGTACAAGTGAATGACAGCATGTTTTTATCGCATGAATTTCGCAAATATTTAAAAACAAAAGGGTTTTCGCCTCTACATTCTACATAGAATACTGGCAAACATGGAAGTCCGCCGTTAATAGTTGATATATTTAACCTTAGAACACTAACCAAGGGGATATAAAACCTCGCCCAAATTTTCCTATTTTTAAATACAATTTTCAGTAGCTGATTTTCTTACCTAAATAATGTTTTTCAGTTCCTATTAATGTTAACTCAAAGTACAAAGTTTGAAGTGCCTGCATGAAAAATATTTCAAATAAAAATGTATATTTAATATCATTTTTTGATATTTTCAAAATCGGGTATGATATACCCGTGGCTAGTAGTTATTAAGCCTGGCTACATAAAAGAAAAATGATTGATATTATTAACGAATGGAAAATTAAACAATAATAATACAGTTGAATGTCTTGATTGCTTTGATGAGAATACTTGGCATGGAAAGTCGGTTTTATGCTAAGCGCAATCGTTAGGTCACGGATTTTCGCCTCTGGATAGCCATTTTGATATTTCTATACACTCTATCTTTGATATTGAGCATTTTAAACCATAAATATAGCATATCTATTATATTTTATATACAGGGTGTCCATAAAGTCCGTGTGCACTTTAAAACTTTATTTCTATTTGCGATAGAAATAATTTGTAAAAAGGATTAGAAAGAAGTAAATTTATATTTTTTAAGGTTTTATTGAACTTTTATTTAAGTTTCCACATGCCCTCCATCATTAGCAATACAAAGGGTAATACGAATTGCAGTTCACGGAAAACATTTGCCAACTGATTTACAGTAATGCCTGAAATCACATTAGTTATTTTAGATATACTTAAAACTAGGTACATTAAACTTTATAACATTTTTCACAGATTATTTCTATCGCAAATACAAATAAAGTTATAATTTTTTTAAAGTGCACACAAACTGTATGGGCACCCTGTATACAGTGTAACCCGGATATAAGAGAGTTGTCGGGACCGGAGAAGAAGTATCTTATATCCGGGTTTCTCTTATATCCGGGTTTGGTCTATTTTGTTTTATTAACACAGGCTCTAATTTGGGACCATATAAATTCTCTCTTATATCCGGGTTGCTCTTATATCCGGGTATCTTATATCCGGGTTACACTATAATAAAATTTCGATCAGTTTCGTAAGCGCAACTGTCCGTCCACTCTTCACTGGGTATCAACAATTTACTGCTTATATTTTTCGATTTTTTCTTTTTATACACTTATCACTGGTCTAAGTTTTTTCTTACTCAAGGTTTGAGTTTGTGTGTGCGTTTGTACGCGTGTGGCCATGGCATGTCTGTGCGGATGTGCATTCACGTCTGTGCTCGCGTCTGCGCGGATGTCCATCCATGTAAAGTGTCGTGATCATTCGTCATTTTTTCCGTGTTTTTTGTCACTTTACGCTCGCTCATTTGCTATTTCTCTTTTTATTTTCCTTTTGATAGTTGCCATATATGGCGAATTATTATATTCTCTTGACATGGCACAGTTTTTAATTTATGAGCGTTCTAGTTTGTTTTTTTACGCGAGAAACTGTATTTCGGTTTTACATAAATAATTGATATTAATTCTTAAATGATAAATATTTTACACACACACATACACACACGCAACACCCATATATATATATATATATATATATATATATATATATATATATATATATATATATATATATATATATATATATATGTGTGTGTGTGTGTGTGTGTAGTATGAAAAAGAACCATATATATTATACTAAGGATATTTATACATTCTTTTTATAGATACAAATATTTAAGTAAATGCTCTGTTTATAATAAACAGTATTAAACAACATTTACCGGCATGAATATCTGAGAAATTTTCATAGAATATATTCGTCATCTGACAGGAATCCAACCTGTATCCTATATGGAACTGTCATATAGCTTGACATGTCATTAACCGATTGGGCCACAGAGGAGCATTCGGTTAGCAAGGTCGATTTTACTGTCTTTAAACTACAATCTTTCATGATTCTCTCACGTACATTCAAATCTACTCATGGCGTATTTTTCGGACATTCAGGCCGGTAAATAATGTTTAATACTGTTTATTATAAACAGAACAATTACTCATATATTTGTATCTATAAAAATAATATTAAACATAAAAATCTCTTAAAATAATTGTCGGACTTTGTCCATTTCATAATGTGCATGTACATGTATATATATGAGAAAAATATTATGACGAATTGAAAAAAAGTTTTGTGATGTATTTCTTCCGTTGGCTTTGTTGATAATGCCAGGTCTCTACATGCGCACGAAACGAGAGTCGCTGGTAATTTAAAAAAAAAAAAATTAAAGAATATTTGACATTTTTTTTAAAGAATATCTTTTCAGTCGAGCCAAATTCATCTGAATTCTTTTTCTTTCCATCACCTTTTCCCCTGATTATCACATATTATGACAACAGAAAATCTAACAAGAATGGTGATATATTGTAAGAGCCTGGGCGCAAATTTATCGTGGCTGAACTAGCAATCAAGGCACTTTCCAGACATTTTCCTCTCAGTGAATTATGTTCATTTTTTTATCAAATTGGCATTCTCTAAGTTAAAAGTGTGGTCAGTTTCGGAACGGTGGGCAACCAATTTTTACGTCAAAGTTATTATTAGTAGTAGTAGTATTGTCATTTTCTTCCATATTGTGTTATAATATTGATTTTCGTCAGTGTTTAATTATAATTATGTCTTCATTGGGGATGTAATGTTTTGCTAAGTTTAGTGCGTTGTTTGATGTATGCTCATTAATATATGGGTAGATGTCTCTTTTATCTAATTGCGTGATATATATATATATATATATATATATATATATATATATATATACCAATACACACAGATAAACCGACATATATATGTGTGTGTGTGCATGTGTGTGTGTGTGTGTGTGTCTGTGTGGGTGTGTGCGCGCATGTGTGTGTGTGCGCGTGTGTGTGTGTGTGTATTACCAACACTAATCTTTTCTGGTACTGCGGTTTCAACTAATGAAGGTGGAGAAGTTTTTTCTCTGCCTGAGGAAACATTTTTTGGCGGAAACCGCGATAGGGGAAATGATTACTGTTTATATCATTTGGTGGTTTATATCGTTGAATAGGGTCTTCTTTTAAACCGTAGACTTTCCGACAATTGTTCCATAGAAACCATATTCAACGAAATTAAGAAAAACTATGAAACAGCTCTAAAAGTTACTGGATTCCTGGCAACACTCACGTATACAGCCACACAGCCAAAAAGCCGAGTTTTGAGAAACATAATAGTTTTCAACCCAGCGTACAAGAAAAATCGTGAAAACAAACGTAAGAAAAATATTCATTAAATTCATACACAAAAACTTCTCCGTATCAAAACTCTCCCCAATTTAATATACCAATTCACTGTAAAATCAGCAGATAACGATGGAAAAATATACATAAGAGTATCTGAAGGACCATGAAAATACTACGCACACGAAACATCGTTCACAAATACTAATTACACGAACAGCACAATACTTTCTAAATATATCTGAGAGATTAATCACAAATCACACCAAAAATATCATAGAAATTAAGGAAAAGAACATCAGCCTACGACAATCAATGCAAAAACTATAAATCCTGCCTAGAGGAAAAATTGCTATAATTACCTTCTCAGACCAAAACAGACTAGTAAATAAACGATCAGTATTCAACTCAAAATGGAAACATGAAAACAAATTTTAACTACGTTACTTAAAAATTTTAAACTGAAAACAATGAAGAATAAATGAAAACATATATAAGCAAAAACAAGTAAAATAAATTAATCCACACAAATAATTAAGTAAACTAAGCAGATAATAGTAAATAATAGTCAAATTAACAAAACACCTCCCCACCTAAATAACGGTTAGAATACTACAATAGACCACCTGCGATCGACTACCCACAATGCATCACTGACATGTATATACAAGAAGTCGACCAAAATCACAAAGCACATGGCCTGACAATTGCGTTTAGTATGAAACAGAGTGTCGCCTCTGGATATTGACTTCAATGCCCACCAATGCCTTGTCTTGTGAGGGGAATAAAAATCATTTCAGCACGTAAATTTACACAATTCAAATAAATCGGTCTCTTTTCTAAAAATGCCGAAAGTCACGTTGTATTAAAAATCAGCTGTATTTTTCTCAGTTAAATAAAATATCAATACAAATCGTTATATATGAACAACATGCATTTAAATAGCTGTTGTTTTAACAAGGCTATCATTTAAAATGTAAGAGAATTCAGTTTAAAATCTCTTTTCATCATCATTAATAATTTTAATAAAAAATGAATTTAAGAAATCCGCTTTGCTTTTATGTCTATTTCTTTAATTTTAATTAATTACAAATGTTCGACTATTTTCCCCACATTACTTTTGTATCGCTTGTTTCGTCGAAAATGATCGCTTATCTATGGGAATATCGGAATCTATAAAAGTATGATTATGATTCTAAATATATTAATGAGCCAAGAATGATGACAAACAAGAATGGCACCTAATGCCTTCTCTGAAACATTACGAAATATATTGTTGATTACAACAGGAAAAGTTTAATTTACTTTAATGCGAAAGAAAAAATACAATGAAACTTTAGTCAAAATTAACTTGAAAGACAAAAAATTACGATGAAGTTAGCATTAAGTAAAATTAGAGGAAGGATAGAGCAAAATCATTCTGAAATTTCTGCTTTGGTAATAAGAATAAATTTGTTACACATCCAAATAAAATCATGTTTCACATACATTTCAGATATCACACAGAAAATTTCTGAGTGATTTTTACTAAGTGAATTAAAAAAAAATCCTCCAATTCCAAATTTCTATTATTTACCGGCCTTAGCTAAGAAATTAAAAATGTATGTGCATCTATACGACTGAACACTCTAGACAGCGTTGCCCAAGCACTAGTTCGCCGTGCTAATAACGGTCTTGAAGTTAAAGGATACCATTTTGAGCATCTCTTGTAAGGCAGCTTGTATTGATCTCGTGATGTGTGATTAGATTTAACATTAAAATATCTATACAAGTTATTTTTGGGGTTGGACGCGGTGTAAATATACTAGCGTTTTTTGCTGTAATTGTTGTGTGTTAATCTGAATCTAAAAATAAACACGCTAAAATTCACCCTCATCCCGTACGCTGACGGCTTAGTGGGAGAAGTTCGGACTGTCGCAAATTCAGTCGGGTTTCGATCCTAGCTAGAGGCAACCGGACGTCTAGACACACTGATGAGCTGTGAAACAGCGAAACAGTCTGTCTGTGGATGACAATATATATATATATATATATATTGCACGTATATATATATATATATATGCAATTCTTCAGGGGTTATGGTGATCAATAATTTCATTGAAATTAAAACAGATACATGGAGCACATTGACACCATTGAATCAAGGAACTTTTCAGCAATAATATGTTATTTATTCACATATCACCAAAATTGGATATGCAATTTCACTACAGTAGAAAAATGATAGCATTCAGACTCCGGAATGGTAATGTATTGTTGAAGTTCATGTTGGTAGTAACATTTTTTATTAATTGTACAATATAATTTTAATGTTAGTATTCTAAGCAATCTGCTACAAATCAGGTATATGTTTTAAATTCTCACCATTTTTCACACATCGGAATGAAATGCATTACTCACTATCTAACCGTAATCATATCCCATATCTGATACCTGTAGACGGTCATCAAGGATAAATATAAACGGGTTGATGTTTTTTTGCATAGAATATTTCAATGACACACCTCTCTTTCGTGCGCACATTAATATCAGACATTTCAGACGCTATTTTACCAGAGTAAATACCTTTTTTTACTGCCTCGTTCCCAATGACCTTTACAGATGACGTCACTGTAGACTTCTTAGAACCTCCAGCTTTCCAAAGAATACCAAGATTTAAAGAATGGATCCACACAGACTGCTATAGTTGAAAGTTTTAAAGTAGGGTTTTTTGGTCATCAAAACTGTTTATATATATATATATATATATATATATATATATATATATATATATATATATATATATATAAATGTGTGTGTGTGCGCGCGTTTGCAAGGCATATGCAATTGAATGATAGATTGTAAAAATTACGTGAAACGCATTAGACAGAACTTAAATGAATTAAAATTGCTCCGAAGACGGTGGTTCAATTAAGTTCTAAATTGCTTTATTTTCAGTGTCAGTGGATTTATTATTATTATTATTTGATATGATATTCAATTTTTACTCTAGAAAAGACACAAAAATACAAAAAATATTATTATAATATCAATTAAAAATATTATTATTATAATATCAATTAAAAATGTTATTATTATAATATCAATTAAAAATGTTATTATTATAATATCAATTAAAAATATTATTATTATAATATCAATTAATATTATTAGTAGTAGTTGTTGTAGTAATAGTTGTTGTTTATTTGGAATTTATTTTGGGGGGGGATTAGTTTTGTGTTTTTCTTCCAAACCATCTGGCGTAGTTGAGATTCAATGAAGACTAAACGTTTTGGCTACTGATTTCCAGCGCATGCATTTTAATTGGGTAATGTTTCCTACACGATTAGGCCACATTTTATTGAAGAAACGTATTGAGTAAATTCATTTTGTAATGAGTGGATAGCGAAGTCACATAGTCACCCCCGCTTTAAAATTACGACCCTTTTCAACCGTTGCACCCCCTTTATACCGTTCTGATTGATACCTACTTTCAACCAATATTATTTACTCTCCGTAGTATCTTTATTTTTCTATCCTTCGATTACATATATATATATTTCAGTTTCTATACCTTGAATCTGAAGCTGTTTATTTTTTCCTTTCTGTTCGTATTTTTTATGTTTATTTTTAATTCATTCATACATTTTATATATTTCTCTTTAGTATAATTATTCGTATCTTTGAAAGGGAATAGACACTAAAATATTTAAAAAAATTAAAGACGTTTCTATTCTAATAACAAATTTGTTATCTTTAAACAAAGAGTCTTTGTGCATTATAACTATAGTAAAAATAGAATTCGCAAGTAGAATTAAATTTCAAATTTTAGAATTCCTTCAAAGAATAGAGATTGATAGAAAAATAATTTAGTTTTCCTTTCAATATAATTTCGCATGCCTTCAAGATATTTGATGGATATTTTAATCTTTTCTCCTGAGAACATTGCAAAACATTAAAAACTGTTATTTACTGTTTTCCATACATTGGCTTTCCTAAATGAACACAGCATTCAATGCGATTCTTTTGTTGAAGAAAACTGAATGAAACAGAAATATGGTGATTCATATGTATGAAAATTTTTATGCATTCTGAAAGATAAATTACTTCTGAAAGACGGTTGAATTACAGAATACGATGTTAGTTTCCTTGAGATAATAATGTACAACAAACAAATAAGAAATACATCACTTCAAAATGTTGTATTAAATAGCACATAAACCAATTAGAAAGTAGAGAAATAGCAAATAAAACATTTGTGCTTTAAAGAGTATCACGCTTGAAATGAATGTGTATTCCATCCTCCGACGATGAAACAGAATTTAGCATCACCATGAAAATCGTGTGTACATTTTATGGGCTTACTAACACATGAACAAATCTTTTTCGATTGTGAGTTGATTAATTTTAATATAAAGGGCCATTAAGATTTGTAAACTTTTTTTACAGCCGTAGTAGAAAAGAACTGTTGTATTGTCGACAAAAACCTGGCAAAATTTAGAACGAACGCCGTGGATATTTTTATGTTTGCATATTGACCTTTCTTGAGATGACCTGATAATCTTCTTGAAAGAAGCATTTGTTATAATCAATTAATATTGAATTAGTTTTAAAGATATCAACAGAAACACGATCAAATCAAGTAAAGGAGAATTGGTATATATCATTAGTCTTTTGCATGTTTTTGTGAAGTAGAACTGTTAGTAGCGACAAAGCTAAAAACTTTACCTTTATTGTAATATATGATACTTTGTAGTTTATTAAATTTACTCTCTGTTAGGATCATGTATATATATTCATTAATTGATATTTCAGATTTCAAATTATCCTTTTTCTTTTTTATTTCCCTGCTGCTATGTTTCTGGGGCTCACTCCTCACCAACGACCTGTTACCGCTACTCCTTCCTAATGTAATGACATGGTTTAATAAATTCTGCGGGCTACAAAGCGACGCCAAATATAAGTTATCAGTGTATTTCCAGTTATAATTTAAGTGGAGATCCACCCAAACAATTTAGCTGGTAAAGTTCTTTCAGACGTATGTATCTTCCATTTCTAATTCTTTGTTGAATATCTTTTGAACGCCTCGACTTTAACTAAGTTAAAACTTAGTACCTTTTAATAGGAGTAGATAGGCTTTCGTAACGCCTGGTCCATGCTCCTCTCTTGAACAGGAGTAGAGGCTCATACCTTGTTGCCTGTTTAGGAAGGGGTTTCCGGTTCCTTTCCTTCTCCCAGGCCTTAATAGTTGCGCTTTCATGATTTTTTTTTGTGTGATATGTGTGGATAGTAGCAACGTCCATTCATGCTTATGATACCTGGTTGAAGTTTTCTGGCCGCTGCTCCCGACTAGTAGGATGCCGAATTCTTGAAAAACATCTTGAGAGGCTGCTCTGATGAATAGTCGCATTATATCAGGGTCCTTGCAGTGCCATGTCGCGCATAGTAAGTTGTCCCTGCAAACATACCCGGTCGGCAATCATGAGACCACACTATGTTGCAGTCTGCGCCAAATTCCTTCCTGTACGTGTTACATTAGATGACCGACAGCTACTACTACTCTACTACACTTAACAAAATAACACAGCATGCGTATAATCAACCAAAGATATAAGCTTAAGCCAGCTCAACAAAAATACTTGAACCCCTTAACATTTCCTTCTTCAACATTCGTAGTATTCGTACCATCTTCTGCGCTGTAGAATCGCTCCTATTCTAAAGGTCTCTGGACACCCTAGCTCTCTGGGAAGCTAATCTTAAGTCTTCACTCCCTTCCTCTGATTTATCGATTCTTGGCTACCATCCTCTCTGTAGAAAGGACTCTAATGTTCACATGCATGGCCTGGAAGTTTATGTCCGCGAACATCTCCCGCTGGCTTAGGAATTCTATCTTATATCTCCAGATCATTCTCACATGTGTCTCCGTCTCTCTCTAGTTAACGCAGTAAGCTATCTCCTATATATATATATATATATATATATATATATATATATATATATATATATATATATATATATATATAGTTCAGTTTTCTTCGACAACTTCGGTGTTTAAAATACATATAAAAAAGAACAAATCTATGAAAAAACATTAAAATATTCACACACACACACACACACACACACACACACACACACACACACACACACACACACACACACACATGGAACTAGAACAATCAACAATCATATCGAGATAAAGAGTTTTAGTCCAGGTCACCTGGAGAAGGCCGGAGCGTACGACAAACAAATGTCGTGAATATGACAACAAAGATGAGGACAACAGTCCAAATAATGTAAATAAAATCATATTAATTCTGTAGAAATCCATCAGAAGCAACCACTAAAAAAAAAACGAGCACATAACACGGCAAAATTAGTCTAATATATGAAGTAGTTAATAACATTTTCCTAATAGACTTCTTAACTATTTAGTAAGTTTAATATAACAGCTCATGAGTATAACAGCTAGTGATCGAACGCACTTTTTTATATTATTCAGCTTAAATTTTTATCAACGTCTACTCCCTCATGATAAATAACGTATATTTAGACAGCGTATGTTATTGAATTTTATGTCATATAATATTTCATGCGTATGCAAATATGGAATCCATTCATTACGAGTATAAAACCAATGAAGATTGAACTTACTAGAGTAATAATAAATGTTTAAATTACAAATTGTTCCATAATGCGATGATTAATGAGTATGGTAGTTAATATGTAGTTTATTTTTTAATCAAGTAATCATTATCAAAAGCTTGAACTCTGTTTAGATTCAAATATTAATAACATTGTAAATTTCAACCGTTTTAATAACGATGAAAAGAATGTGAATTTGGTTTTTACAGAAATATATATTTTTTAAACACAATTCGCTCTTCTTCTCAAATTGCTAACATATGATTTTGCTTGAGTTTCGGGCCAACATTGATGAAAATATTGTGACGTAACATGTTGAAAATCGTACCTCGTCAAATTATTAAAGCAAACTTGATCTCTAGAAAGTCTAAATTATTATATTGTTTTCACGCAAGGATTTAGTTTATGTTTGAAGGAGAAGATTAATGATTAGAGTAGATCTTGGAGATGCAGTGAGAGCAGAAAATGTCGGTTGAGAGATATAGAACGAGAGTGAGACACACACACACACACACACACACATCATAAATTTAAGAAAGGAAATCAAAGAGATGATAATTTTTTTAATCAAGAGCTCCGTGAAAATAAAATAAAATGATATAAATATTTGAAGGATAGCAAAAAGGGAAAAAACTTTGTTAAAAGTGATAAACTTTGGCTCAAGACTAATATTCAGGGAAGGATTTACAGCCGTATCCACTATTTCGCCAAAAGGCAGATGTTTTATAAATATTTTTTTAAATATGTTTTTCTTTAATCAACATGCATGCATAACTATTACTCTCCAGGTTTTATCAAGGAAAAGAGGAAAAGGGAAAAGAAAGACGAGCAATTAATCAGAATACATTGTGGACGTGTAATTCTAACGGTCATTGCCTTTGTCTAAGACATGGTTTCCCCACCTGGATTCCTTAGAGAGGATAACCAGCACCTGGTGGAATTCTAAGAATGTGTGGGCCTATGTTCCTCTGAAGTTCTCCTCACCTCCTAGAATCAATGATATAATTTCTGTTCCTCTCATAAAATAAAACGGATAACAAAAATAAACGATTCGTTGATACAGCAGAAATGGCGCTGGTGTATGATGGGCTGAAGTCAGTAGCAAAACGGAACAAAACAAAAGGTTACCAAATCCATTGCCATTAGTCAATTGAAGGGCCGAGTTTGGCAAATCAAAAATGGGAAATTGTTTGTGTTGTAAGGTCCTGTTTAACTTGGTTAACGGTTTTGTTTTTGTTTTATATAAGATAAACAGGAAATAATGTTTGATAGATCTGAACAAATGTAAGTAAGGAAAAATATAGATAATTATTGATCGTGTTGTTGTCTGAAGCTAATACATCGGAAATCCTATATTAACCAATCTTACTAAGCTTTGCAGTATTTAGCTCACAAAGAAATTCTCCATGACAAATAATGACGTCCCTTGTGTTTTCTCTCGTTAGGTAGGGAAATAAAAATTAAATCTTGTCAACAGAACTTTTTTTCTTTATATTTGATACATACTTCATGATTAAGGATTATGGAATTTGTGTGTGTGTGTGTGTGTGTGAGAGAGAGAGAGAGAGAGAGAGAGAGATAGTGGATCTGAGCACTGAGACAAGAAGAGAGAGAGAAAGTGGATCTGAGCGCTGAGACAAGAAGAGAGAGATAGTGGATCTGAGCGCTGAGACCAGAAGAGAGAGAGATACTGGATCTGAGCGCTGAGACAAGAAGAGAGAGAGATACTGATTCTGAGCGCTGAGACAAGAAAGAGAGAGATACTGGATCTGAGCGCTGAGACAAGAAGAGAGAGAGATAGTGGGTCTGAGCGCTGAGACAAGAAGAGAGAGAGAGAGATAGGGGATCTGAGCGCTGAGACAAGAAAAGATAAAATAGTGAAATGAGTGTTTAAAAATACGATAGTCATGATTAGTTGTAAAAGTGCAACTGAAATAAAAATGAGCAGCAGATTATTAAAATGAATGTGTTTTCAGATACGAACACCGTAATATTATTATGAAAAATTATGATTTTAGAGATAATAATGATAATGCTTCATCTAAACTCAGTGTTTTCAAAGCAGATTACACGTACTTTTGGGAGTACGCGAGAGAAATTCAGTGGTCTCCACGATCTAATCATTCTCACCAGTTTTTATGATGAGAAGTTTTTCTCTATTTTGCCGATAGAAAGGAACATTTTTCTTTCAGTATTACTTAACTCACAGCTTCAACCCAGATGTAAAATTATTTAACTTTGACTACTAAATTCTTCAGTAAGGGTTCATCAAAACAGTGTTGTATGTGAGTGAAAAAATTGTGGAAACCCTGATCTGAGGAATTTAGACATTTTAATAAATAAATTCATAAATTTTAGATTTATCATGTATCAGACTATAAGCTGTAAACAAATAATATGACATAGTCAAAATTGGATCATGAAGAATGTAGTTAAATATCTGAAGTTTGATAACATCTATTAGTTGGCTTTCCGAATCTTTAATGCACCATAGCGAGCCGGCTGCCAATGGTAGAGAATATTAGTTCAAATTTCTTGTTTGTCTTTAGAAAATGAACACAAAGTCAGACACCAGAGAAGTAGATACACTTTCCATCAACTGATGGAATTAATAATAACTGACATGAAGGCGAATGGATTTTCTATCAGAAACGAAACAACCGGATTTTCAAAGAATCACTGAAGCGTTCACAGTCGGTAATATATATTGTTTGTTTCCAAATATATTCTGTAGCCTTTTCATCAAGTTTAGTCTGGAAAATTTTTATTTTGTCTCTGCTCTTAACTTATAAAACCTCTCAATATTTTGGTTATGAAGTCTTTCGGTTAGTTCCGCTTTTAAGCACTCGCTAAAAAACTTATATAAGATTTAAGTAGAAATGCTCGAGTATCCAGATCAGCGATTTAATTCAATGACGTTGTCTACATTTTCCTTTTTTAGTAATTACTGAAATCACATGTTTCTATGAAGCAAAAGTGCATTGATTTGCCGAACATCATAGAAAGCTGAGCTCGCCTCGGGTACTGCTTATACTGACCATTTCTTGTTTGTATATCTCTGGGTCGCCACATATGACTTTTGCTCGATGTTGTAAGCAGCGGACTATCCCTTTCTTTACACTTATGGGTAGTGGGTGTTGAAGCTGGGGTATTGACTGGTGAATGTTGGTTTGCGGTATACAGATGTCTTGAACCCACGCTGGACCTCTTCCTGGTGTGGCCAGAGTATGAATGTGCTATCTATGTTTCTCAGACATAGATTTACTTCCAAAGAGTTGTGAGTTCAATACCTGGTTACAGAAGAGGTGAACAAAAACTTGGAGTGTTAAGGTAAAAGGGATATAAATGATACTGAGATATCTGGAAGAGGCATGACACGTGGAACTGGAACAGTCTACCTCCCGGTGGACGAAATGAAAGTTTCGGTTAAAATTTCCAATCACCTGAAGAAGGCCAGAGAGTCCAACGGCCGAAACGGCGGGAATATGGCAACAAATAAGAGGATAACTGTCCAAACAATGTAAATAGTGTAAATAATTACAATATCTCAGAAATATAGACAGATATTAGAGAAGTGTTGTTTATATAAAAATTCTAACAATGCATAAATTTTAATATAATATTTTATTTATAATATTTAAATAAGATTTTAGTAATGGGGATTTAGATCTTCGTTTCAGTATGAGAGACATAAAAGGGGGAAATGGAACGTTTTCACCCTGATCAGAAAGTGATTTTAGTTTCAAGCCTGTTGTTTGAACGTTTGACCTGATATATTGAAATGGCTCGGACCGTGAATCTTCGCGCCGGTGAAAATGGCATTTCTGAGACACTAGACTGATCAACACTATTTTGTAATAAGAATTCAAATTTGAAACGCATATAGATATAATTCACATTGAAATGGGTTCATCACGTAGTGCCATTAGACTCCCCAATGAATATAGGACTACTACTTAAATATGCTAGGTGTTTGTAATTCTTTAGGAAGTAGGTTTTATTATCGGGTGTATTGTCAGAATCTCGGCCAACCCTTTCGGAATTCGAAATTGTCCTTCTCCGAGATTAGTTTCCAACCAAAGCTAGTGAGACAAGTCTGCCCTGCTATATTTTTTTTCATAGTGGTGAAGAGAGGTGAAAATGTGTTCATACCATTCACAATTATCTTTTTGCAAAACTTATCAAAATTATCGGAATTGAGTCTTGACACGCCAATGACCGCTACAAATCTCAGGTATCTAACAGAAAAATATCGCACAGCAATAAACACACATAATTAATACTTAAAAAAAGTGCTCCGAGGTGAATCAGTCCTCGCTTTAGTAAATTACTTTATCAAAGATAGATATATGCAAAGTCTGGTGGAATATTGTTTGTAAAAACAAGTAATTAAAATTGAAAAATCAAATCAAATGAATTATGAAGAAATTGATGAAGAAATCGATTTATGATTATTTAACCCTTGATTAAGATACGCGCATGCGTATTCATCTAGAGCACTAATTGATGGCAGAGGGAATAAAAATAAACTTTTATGGAAAGTATGTGGTTAATGACCTAAGCACGTAGATTCTAAATTCTTCACAGTAAAATATTAAAAATAAAAAAGCACGAATTATTTGAGGATTACAAAAAATAGATGAAATAGTATAAATTACTTTGTAAACAGTATAAAAATAAAGATCGTCTATAGAAAGTAAATTAATTAATTTTTTATACTCAAGATTTCTTAATTATCCGAGAAATATTAATAAAAGAATAAACATTAAAAAAACGAAATCAAGAAACAAAATATCACTGGCGCATATGTAAGCAGCACTGTTGAGTATAAGTAAACAGAATCTATTTCAATACTTAAATAAACTTACTCTATATGAATATACTTTGCTTATTACAAGGAAAGTTATATATATATATATATATATATATATATATATATATATATATATATATATATATATATATATATATATATGAATTACTTGCCTATTCTTTTTCTGATGTATGAATATATAAATTTCAGAAATCTTTTCTTATTTCAAACGTTCTGAAAATATATCTCATCAAACTCTCATCCACACAAACACGGACACATATATATGAGATTGATAGTATATATATCTATATCTATAGCTATATAAGAACACGATGCGTGTAGACATATATATATATATATATATATATATATATATATATATATATATATATATATATATATATATATATATATGTATAGGTATATATTGCTTGACAGGTATGTGTCCATGTATATAGAAATATGCAAAAGGAAAAAAAAATTATTATTATGAAGAGGCTTTCATATATATATATATATATATATATATATATATATATATATATATATGACTCTTCCAGCTCTCTCCGAGTCTTCTGCACTGTCCTCTCATTGACACCCAAACACTCTGAAATGTTCGTATTTCAGCTTCCGGTGCGAATGTCAAGCAGTACAACATGAATTTTTCTAATTTCTGGTGGATTGAATTGCTGCATCATGTTCTTTTTTCTCATAGATGGTGCCCAACTGACCCTACTATGTTGTGCCGTCGTATAATAATATATAAATAATATATATTAAAATTTTATATATGTTAAAATTTTATATATATATATATATATATATATATACATATATATATATATATATATATATATATATATATATATATATATATATATATAAAATTTGAAGCAATCGGACGTGTAGCCACACTAACGAGCTGTGATGCGGAGAAACAGTCTGTCTGTAGATGTTTGTATATATATATATGTGTGTATGTATGTGTGTGTATGTATATATATTTATATAGGTATTTTTTAAAATTTCAGTAAGTATATTTCATGAAAACTGAGCTTATATGCGTACACCCTTATAAATTATATATTAGATATGCACACATATTTGAACATATTCATCCACCGAAAGCCGAAGTCACACAGAAACACGCAAATATGTTCATAGTAACGTATATTAAAACCTGGTGCCATAACTATATAAAATGTGAGCCCGTGTGTGTATACGTGTGCGTATCAGAGTGCGTCTCTGAGTATCTAGCTGATCTTATACACATATACGAATTACTTATACGGTATGGTGTAGATGTTTGCATATGTAAACCAGCATTGCTTGCTGGGTTGTTAATTAGAGGGAATGGGAAGGGGAAATCTGTGAAAGCAACTTGTTATTTGATAAAAAAAAATTTGTTTTTTAGATTTTAAGTCATTATGAAGAAAGAAACATTCAATTAATGAATTATATGGCATATATTTGTAAGCATATATACCTCCCCCCTCGCACAATCACGCATGAACACACACACATACACATATATATGTAGAGAGAGAGAGAGAGAGAGAGAGAGAGAGAGAGAGAGAGAGAGAGAGGAGGGGATTAGACACAATACAATTTGTTTTGTATTACTGATGTACATTATTCTAACAAAATAAATTTTAAGGTAATTATGAGAGATTTGAATGCCAAAATAGAGAAGGAAAAAGACGGTGAAATGGTTGGAAAATACGGATTAGGAAATCGTAATGAACACGGAGACAAATACGTCAAATGGTGTTCGGTGAACGATGAGGCAGTAGCCAAAACCTGATTTCAAGATATGTTTATGGACAGTGAAAATCCCAGAAGACGAAACGAAATATCATATCGTCTGCGTAAAGATATCAATAACATTTCCAATAATACAGCTCCACACTGTAAAACATACCGAAGGTTCGACTGCGAAAGTGATCAGATTCCAGTTATTAACAATTATTATAATCAAAAAATAAATTTAAAACAAAATAGAGAATATGACAGATGAAATTCTCGACATCATGAAAAGGAGGCAAAAAACAATGCCAATGTATGGCACAGAATATAGGACGTT
This sequence comes from Acanthosepion esculentum, assembly GCA_964036315.1. NCBI lineage: Eukaryota > Metazoa > Mollusca > Cephalopoda > Sepiida > Sepiidae > Acanthosepion > Acanthosepion esculentum. The sequence continues at coordinate 3,555,983 of OZ038495.1, forward strand.
GCAAAGTAATTAAGAACAAATGTAGGCTAAATAGGAATGACTCAATGGAAAGCATGCAGAAATGGAAAGAATGAGTAATTGAAATAAGCAGGTATTTATAAAAGAATAAGAAAACTAACATGACAAAGTCATGCGCATCAAAAGAGATGCTCATCAACAGGATACATAAAATCAAAGGAGGGGGAACTGATAATAGGGAAAGAAACATACATGTATATTTCTAGATATAAATAATTTATTTTTAATCCGACATATTTTTCTTACTTCAAATATTCTTTTTACTAGACACCCGTATTTGAGTAAAGGCCATTAAAATAACATTAGAACACATTGAAGGAGATACACACACATAGACACACGCACGCACGCACACACACACACACACACATACACACACACACACACACACACACACACACACACACATATATATATATATATATATATATATATATATATATATATATATATTAATTAATTAATTTCGGTTGAGCTCTTTAGTTTGAGGTGTGAGTTTGTAAGCAGTGGCTATTTAAGCTAATATTGCACGACTCTTCGGTAGAATTGAGTCACTGTCAGTCACTGTGTGTTTATCTAAATCTATAAATAAACACGCTAAAATTCACCTTCATCCCTGCCGTGAGCCGACGGCTTACTGGTAGAAGTTCCGACTGACGCAAATTCAGTCGGGTTTTGATCCTAGCTAGAGGCAACCGGACGTCTAGCCACACTGATGAGCTGTGAAACAGCGAAACAGTCTGTCTGTGGATGACAAAAACATACATATATATATATATATATATATATATATATATATATATATATATATATATATATATATATATATATATCCAGGCCCGTAAATGAAATTAATATTCTTTATTTTGAAAAGTATTTACTTTTTAAATTGTGTCTATTAAAATAACGTATGAACACACACACACATACAAACACACACACACACACACACACACACACAAATACACACACACATATGTATACAATATTAAAAGATTACTATCAGTAAACTGTTTTATTTTAAATAAAAATGATTTGAATGTACTTTCTATGAATGTGTTTTTAAATATACTATTTAACTCACATTAAATCCCTAAATTATTTGTAAAAGAGTTAAAGATTTAAATTGCTAGCAAACATCAAATTAATTTCTTCGGTTATTTATGAAATTAAATTATTATCAAACATTAAAATCTGTTTTTTTTACATAAATTGCTAAAAATTACCACTCCTCCTCTCTTTGTAAAGCCTAATGACAGCTTCTCTCTCTTTACTTCCCCCTTCTTTCTTTCTTTTTTCTTTTTCTTTTTTTTTCTTCTCCTCCTTCCCTTTCAATATATCACTTCCGTTAAGTTAACCGATTAAATAGGTCAATGTCTGGTCCCTCCTCCCCTAATACTAAGTATTATAGATAGAAATATTAAAATAAACCCTCTCTACACTCGATCATATCTATCACACCACTCCTCACTGCCCTCTTTGTTAAATTACATAAACTTAATACTACCCGTCAAAAGTTTAAATGTTCATTTCATTTTTCGTTTCACCTTTTGGACGTGTAGTCTGATGATCCAGCGTCCTTTAAAAGGGCTATTATGAAATAAATTATTACATGGAGCCTTAAAGTGGTCCGTTTTCCTTTAAAAAATACGAGGGTCATTCAATAAATGAGTTGAATTTTTCGGTATAAGGACTTCTAATACAGATAAAAGCTTACTTTTTTTTCATTTTTTTGTTTTACTTCTTTTTTACATAGATTTAATTTCTTTTGCAGATTAAAAAAAACTTTGAGAGTTTTGGTGATTAACAAACATGGCCGACCAAGAAACATGCTCCATGATTGAACAGAGGTAAGTTATCAAGTTTTTGGTTGCTGAAGGGTGCAAACCAGTTGAAATTCATAGGAGAATGTCAACTGTGTATGATACCACATGTTTCAGCCAAAAAATATTTACAAATGGGCTAAATTGTTTAAAGAAGGACGAAGCAGTGTTGAGGATGAAGACAGGCCTGGGAAGTGAGGTCTGTAGGCCTGAGGTGATCGAATCAGTCAATGACCTCATTCAGTCTGACAGAAGGGTGACAGTGGATGACATTGCAAGGATTTTGAGCTTATCTGTTGGGACAAACACAGGGGTCATCAGTCAAAAGGAGTCATCTTGCACCATGACAACGCAAGACCTCACACAGCAGCCCAAACGGTGCAGACCATCAACGAGCTGGGCTGGGAACTGCTCCCTCATCCCACTTACAGTCCAGCCCTTGCCCCTTCAGACTTTCACCTGTTTGGTCCCTTGAAAGCATTCACGAGAGGCACGAAGTTTAAAAGTGACGATGAAGTCAAAAGTGTTGTGAGCGACTGGCTGAGACATCAGTCCAAACATTTTTACGCTGAGGGATTACGGAAGCTTGTGCACAGATGGGAAAAGTATGTGACAGTGCAGGGAGACTACGTTGAAAAATAAAACAGAAAGTCAGCTTCTATCTGTATTAGAAGTCTTTATACCGAAAACTTCACCTTATTTATTGAATGACCCTCGTATATAGATATATACCGATAGATATACACATAGAGATTGAGTGAGAAGCTTTTAATGTTTTATAATTAAAAACAAATATTTTATTTTCAATATTATTAGTCAGTATTATTTGCCATTTCTCTACAGTATGGCGCTCCTTTTTAACACCTTTATCATTCTATCCTGAAATAAATCCGTAAATTTATTAATAAGGAACTCTCTTCGTCTGAGATCTTTGTGGTTTTTGATGGAAGTGAAATTTTTCACTGTTCCTTAATTTGTGGCCTGTGGATATTTTGTTTGTGGAGGGATTGTGAATCTGTAAACGGCTGTGATAAAAAATATGCAAATGAAGAAGAGGAAATTTGCTTTCAAAATGTCTTCACGAAAAATGTGTCTGAAATACTTAAACGCGTACGCGTTACCGATTGAAAGCTTTAACTTGAGGAATTGAAATGTATTGAATTCAAATAAATCAGGTGCGATAACCCGACTTTTTTTTTTGACATGTAACGCATTCTTGAAACCGACAAATAACTGAATTTATAGATATTAAATTTCAGTATTTTGAAAAATCTATCTAATTCTGTTTCACAGTAGGATATTCGAAGCTCACATAAAACTGAATTTAAGATGATTAGATTATCGTAAAATAACGAAACAGTTCTTTGTCCTGTGAATATGTCATATTTTTCAAGTAATATAAATAGAAAAGTAAACAGAATGAAATTAGTCGGCGTGTAAAATCCGTCTGGCAAACCAGATTGGATGAACGACAGAATTTGAGCAAATATATTATGGTTGGCTCCTTGAATTATGATTTAGGTTGATTCCCTCACCGTTCCTTCGCAGACACGTGGGATAACCATCAGGTAAAATACCCTAGTGTGAAGAGTTAAAAAGTTATGTGTGGCGAGCCTGTGACCGAAAAAAACCCTTAAACCAATGTTTTATATGGAAATACACACGCCAAGGTGATGTGGGTTTCCTCAAAGAACTTATTCCGAAAGTGGATAAAAGTATTCTGAAACGCAATAAGTATTTTGCACAGAGCATTCGAATAGAGTTCTTTATTCCTACATTTGGACCATGGCGCTTTTCTCTGTAGTCTGCGATACAAACAACATTATTAGATATTGTCAGATGATTTGAAATAGTCAATATTAGGTTCATCTTCTGGATCTAATTTTCCCTAATTCACATGTAAATACACAATTCCTAATCAGTTAATCATTGATCATAGCAAACAAGATGCGTATGTGATATTAGTGCTGGGAAATCAGGGCTCAATTCGTTGTTCTGTCGAAATCAGGAACGTAAGTATAAACATTTGTTTTATAATAGTATAAATTGCTTGATCTCATAACTGCATAATTATACATTTTAAAAAATTGTTATTGTAATCGCTTATATATATAAGTGTGACCACCCAAAAACGGGAATTTTTGAAGTGCGTATTGCCAGACATGAGCAAGTGCCAA
>OZ038495.1:3562500-3607500 GCA_964036315.1 Acanthosepion esculentum
TAATTTATTATTTTTTCATTTATTACTTATGATATTTTGAAGCTATAGGCTTCAAAGACCACCCTTATGACCATCGTGAGATTACCTATACGTACGAAGTGTATTATATTGGTGGAAAGACTTCATCCTAAGACATGCATAGTCGTTTCACTTTGACGTTGGTGACTACCGGATTCACCTCGGCTTAGTTCACGCATCACTCGCTTTATAACCATATCCTGCAAATAATCTTTTAATCAGCTTACACACACACACACACACACACACACACACACACACACACACATATATATATATATATATATGTGTATATAAATGGGGAGAGAGAGCATTAGGTGACATCTTTTGGAGGCACTTTTGCGGAAAAGGTAACACGAATCGATAAAAACCTTTTATTGATTATGTTTGCTGATCTTAAAAACAAAAACGGATTTTTAAAATATGGAGGTTAAATGTAATTTTTGCTATAATTCACAATAGTTACTATTCGCCTCATGACACAATTGATTTCTGATGTGTTGGTCGGTGTGGAACCTCATCAAAAGTTTACATCCAAATCGATACACCTTAAATTGTGGTGTACAAGTCGAACTGCTTTGTATGCCAGGTCGAATTGTACGCCTCCAGATTTTAGCTCAAAATCCTGAGTTAGTCCTCTACCTACCGTATAGGCTGACTCTTAGACATACGGTAGGCTACTAGAGTATCAGCTGTTAGACTCGATTCGTTCTGTAGCGTTGATAGAATACTGAATTCGTGTTATCATTTTATAATAATTTCTGTGTTAACATGCCAAATATGTTCCCAATACGCCAAATATTTGCGGCAGCCTGCTGGATGCACTGTAAGTGATCTAAAGTAATTGTTATGGGTGTTGTTCAACTTGTTCACAACTTGGAGATAAGTTTGCATTTTATACTCAGCATATAAGTTTTGAAAATATTTTTAGGATTGAAACTCGACTTGTATGACGGAATTTACTGTATTTTAAAACAGATTTTGAAAATTTAATTTCACAATAATCATATCTGAATAAATGAATTTTTGAGTTTAATCGATTTTACGGACAACAATACTTTTATATGAACCGCAAATTTATGTGGCAAAGATAACAGATTTTTAAGCAGCGTATCAAGTTTAGAAAATATCTATTTCTAGTTCTTGGATTTCCTATCACCCGCAAATGATATTCTCAAATTCGTAGAATTGAAATTGTTAAAGCTCTTCTACTTTTAGTTTAAAATTTGAATAACTGTAATATTTTAAAATTTCAACTTTTATGCTTCTCTTTAAACTTTAAAGGATGACCAAAACCATTATTTCCATATCAATATTTTTCAAGGACTAACCAATTAATTATATAAATGTTTCGACATCTATTCTCATCAATTTGAGAACAATATTGTAGCATGATTACAGTCAGGTATTTACAGACAGGACCCACCATACCGCGTACACAAGGTCGATTCATCCTCATTCGTTTTGTATTTTGCTGGTAAGGAAGATATTCTACACATAAAAATTATTCCAGAGAACTGAAACTTTTTTGGAAAAGACTCCCGGGAGTATACTTCTCTGATCATTATAATTTTAACCTTTTGAAATCTTACATTTTTCTTCTCATAATCAGCACTTACTCCTTCCTCTTATCTTCTCTACATCTTATCTTCTCTACATCTTATCTTATTTACATTTTATCTTCTCTGCAGCGTATCTTCTCTACATCTTATCTTCTCTACATCTTATCTTCTCTACATCTTATTTACATCTTATATTCTCTACAACTTATCTTCTCTACATTTTATCTTAACTTCATCTTATCTTCTCTACATCTTATCTTCTCTACATCTTATTTATATATTATATTCTCTACATCTTATCTTCTCTACATTTTATCTTAACTTCATCTTATCTTCTCTACATCTTATCTTCTCTACATCTTATGTTAACTACATCTTATCTACTCTACATCTTATCTTCTCTACATATTATTTACATCTTATATTCTCTACTTCTTATCTTCTGTACATGTTATCTTAACTTCATCTTATCTTCTCTACATCTTATCTTCTCTACATCTTATCTTCTCTACCTCTTATCTTCTCTACCTATTATTTACATCTTATCTTCTCTACATCTTATCTTCTGTACATATTATCTTAACTTCATCTTATCTTCTCTACATCTTATCTTCTCTACATCTTATCTTCTCTACCTCTTATCTTCTCTACCTATTATTTACATCTTATCTTCTCTACATCTTATTTACATCTTATATTCTCTACATATTATCTTCTCTACATTTTATTTTCACTTCATCTTATCTAGATCTTATCATTCAACATTCTCATTCTGTAATCCTTGAGCTTAACAGGTGCTTAGGCCGTTTTTATTAGCTAAACATTTAGCAAAGTTAAATATCAGTGAATATTACATCACAATCACTGACCACAAGATATTCAACATTTTGAAATCAAATGGAAGAAAAAAAAAACGAATCCATTATAGCATACATGCATCAAATTCATTTTTGTCGTTGGATATTCAAATTAAATCCTTTCTCTAATTTTCAGAACCAATATTGAACATCTTTATTAACGCACAAATCCTATTTTAGGAATTCTCTTTCTCATTCTTCTTATTCAGGGTTTATATCGGTTCTCATAGAATTATAGGCACTACTAAATACGATCATACTCCGTGTATTTAACATACTCATCATGCGTAATAAAAGCTAATAGTCAAATAGTTGACACTCCGCCATCAATATACTGGCAATGTATTTATTATGCAACTTAAAGCTAGCTGGCCGATGGCGCTCACAAGAGGGCATCCACCATCGTAGAACAGAACAACAGGAATAAAAACCGGTTGTAAACAATTCAGAAATACCCCATTTTGTTTGAACCAATCCATTTTTCAAGTGAGCAAAACTACTGGAACACACGACAGACAGGTGTTTCTTGTTGTCCACGTGTCATCTTTTAGATTGAAAGTTAAAGAACTAAATAGCTCTTAATGACTACTAAGATTTTACTCTTGACTGTTATCTGTATATACTGCATTTCTTGTTAAAAAGGATAAATCAAAATGAAGAACAGAGAGCTTTCTATGGAAGAATGGCAAGCAATTCTGAAGATAATAAAAGAAGTAAAAACAATCAGAGCCATAGAATAGACAATGGGCATTGGCATCAAAACAATTGGAATGTCCTGAAAACGAAAGAAACTACTAGTGTACTGAGCGACAGATATAGAAAACGTCGGCGAAGTAAAAGAACGTCACTTGATGGTAGAAACATTGGGAGAGATGTGAGGAAAAAAATCACTACAATCAGTGACATCACCAGAAACGTCCATAATGAAGAGGCGAAGGTTTCTCAATTCATTGTTTGAAGAAGACTTCGAGTCCAAAAATATAGAGGTTATAGCAAACAATGCAAAAATACTTAGCTCTAATAATCGGAAGGCCAGATCGGAAGTACAGAGATGAGCGACAAAAGTTCTGTTAGAAGGTTTTATGGACTTCTGAGACTATGGTTACTGTCTCCCAATGTGATAGACAGACCAAACTATGCAGAAGGAAAAGATATGCTTATGATTCAATGCATACTAGCTTGTCTGTGAAGCATAATGGCCGCAGTGACTTGACTTTGGACTTGCATAGCTGCTTTTGAAACATGCTCATTCTTATTTATTGATGGTGTAACTCATGTTAGTAGAAGCAGTGTGAATTCAAAAGTGTGAACTAACATTTTGTCTGCCAATTTGCAGAGAAATGTGTCCAAACTATTCGAAATATATCCTATCTTGCATTAGGATAATTACACGAAATATAATACAATACAACAGAGGACTTTATCAGGGGAAGAAGTGGAGAGTTTAGACTCTGGCCAAATCAATAACGGAACCATAACCGAATATGGCATGCATTTCATCTCCTGAAGAGAAAACTGAAGGAAGAAACACATCGATACAAAAATTGAAAGGGACTGTGTTTAAAGTCTGAAAAAGCCATCACAAATTAAGAATGCAACAGTTTGGTGATGTTAATGGTTTGCAGGCTTCTTTATCATACTTTCTTAGTCAGCCTATTTAAATGTTTTGTCTTCAGTTGAGATCAGAAGAGCAAAGAGTGTAACCGTTACATCGCTGACCCTTTGATTAAAAACAATCTGGGAATAAAACGTTCGAATTCCATCCAAATTATTGTTTCTCCAAGACTTATTTTTGGATACTAACTTATTTTATTCTATATTAATGAGCATTTTTGTAATCTGATCTATAAGAAATAATGATTGATTATAGATGTAGTTGTTAATTAGTTAATTATTTAATATCAGTAAAATGTCTCTTGTGAATTTTTTTCTCAGTAACTGTTGGCTGGTAGAAATTAAGAATTAACACAATGGTCCCCAGTCAGAGACCCAAGCTGCATGTTTTACTCGGCTGTGGGCAACCGCAATCACCAGACTAGATTAGATCCGTTCTTCTTCTAGATAACTGAACTTTCATGGATTTTTTGCATTCATTTTGATTATATATTTCGCTATGCTAACGAAGCATCATTAATATGTCGCCAAAAATGTGTTTGTAAAATGTGTGTCACAAGGAAAAGCGTTTGGAAAACTCTGTTATAGGCTCTTGTTTTTGCACATACGTGTCTGTTATATGTGAAAATAGCGGGTTTGGTTTGAGGGAGGTTTTTCGGGGTGTATTGAGCGCTTCCAATGGACTGAGGGATTACGTAATGTCAAGCATACTTTCGAAATTAACGGCTTCTACAACAAACGTCGAAACTCAACTTTCACCATCAGAAAAGAGGACAGACATGTCACTTATTTTGGGCTTGAGAATACATAAAAAATTTCTCCTTATAAAATAGGAGTAATTGCTTCTTCCTTTACACCTATTCAAATAATGAGACAACCTGTACAAATTCCGTTCCTCCGTAAAGCTGAAATACCGTTAAGAGAATTTCCCAAACACAAGGAAACGCGCAAAAGCCATGTGTAGTTTCTTTAAAATTACTTCTCTTCCAGCTTGATTCCTTATTATATAGGGATTTATTTTTCATGTCTTATTTTGGTAATAAATTAGTTTCTTTATGTTTTTATATTATTCTGCTATATTCTCTTTGAGGCATAAATTAAGTGACTTTCTTTGGAAAATAAATAACACAAGTCAACAACAACGCAAAACAATGTAAAGTTTTCTTACAAGCGAAATGTCGATAATCGATTTTCGAGAATAATATAAACTCCTGAACAAAAGAAGAGAACTTATTTCTAAATGAAGACACGAAAGCAAATTCCTACTATGCTACCTACAACTAAATAATTGTTTAAAAAATATATACAATAACTTATAACAAATTAAACTTTCTAATAAACCTTTCTTCAGATAACAAAATATTGAACCGAATAAAATGTACAGAAATTAAAATAAACCCAATGAATAAAATAATTTAACAAAAATTAAATAAATAAACAAATAATTTTAAAAAGTAAAAAAATGGAAATTGAATATCAGGTCTATTAACATAAAATTCATTAGTGCTTAAATTATTGGAAAGGAAATGTTTCCTATTTCTACCGCATGCCATGCCATCCAGTGATCCTACATGTAAAACCCACGCAAGATGTAGTGACACACGGTCTGAATGTCTGTTGAGGTGTGCTACTTGAATTCGCCATGCGTTGTTTATTTGTATCCCCGCAAAACCCGCCTCATTCTCTCTCCACCTTTCTTTTCGCAGAAAACCAACATTGTTTATAAATTTCAATGTCTTCTGAGAGATTGTATCTCCAACAAAAGAAATATTTATCTTGCATACACTACGACCACGTTGTCTCGGCATTTGAGTTTTAATTTGAATGATGCGTCCAACATTTCTGTCCACATTAGCAATTCAGAAAAATTCTTGTTGAAAATATATCTATACTTTTCCATGAAAATAATAAACATAAACTAAACATTCTCGAATCTATTTATATTTAAAATGGAAAAAAAACCTTAATAAAATTAATTAGGGGTACTGCACAAATATTTTAAAATGCGTACGGTAGATAGTAGACACCATAGTTAGTTATCTCTCCTGAAGCGTTAGTCAAGCCAATCGCAGAACTAATTCAGCGTTCTTCACTTCACAGGTAAAAAAAATATATTTTAACTTTCTGATGAACACGGCAATTTTGTCTTTGAATATGATGAGCACTACAATATTTGTCTCGAAATAAACATCAGCTTGATGATGACATTGTCCTAATGTCGAAAGTACTTGGAATAAAATAATATGTATCAAAACAACGATTTTCTCTATTCCTTTAATAATGATAACAAAAAGCTTGTCTTTGAAAATAAGTATCCAAAACTTATCTAAATTATTCAATGAACCATCTCAATATATATATATATATATATATATATATATATATATATATATATATATATATATATATATATGCACATTGAAGTCAGATCCCAGCGGCGACACTTTGTTTTATGTTTTATGCTTAAAACAGCAAGAAACAGACCGTCGTCGGTGTATCTTGACTTCATTGCCCACTTTTACATTTACTAATTACATAGTCTATTCCTAATATTGAGCACTTTAACCCATAATTATAGATACCTTAAACTATATATATATATATATATATATATATATATATATATAGAGAGAGAGAGAGAGAGAGAGAGAGAGAGAGAGAGATAGATATGTATATGTACATATATATTGAGTATTATAATAAAAAGAAATATAAAATAAATTTTAAAACTCTCCCCTCTCTCTCTAAACTCGACCATGTCTCTCTCACCATTCCTCACAACCTTGTACCTTTTTGTCAACATATATAAGCTTAATACTGACCGTCAAAAGTGTAAATTTTAAATTCATTTTTCGTTTCATCTTTTGAAATTGAAGTCTGAAGATCCAGAGAAAAATAAAATTCTCTGGTGAAATAAATAAAGCCTTAAAGTTGTCTGTTTTTTTTCTTTAAATTAAATTTATATATATATATATATATATATATATATATATATATATATATATATATATATATATATATATATATATATAAGTCGTTCAATAATAATAAACGATAAAGAAAATAGTAGACGAAAAATAGAGCTTGAGAACGCCATAAAACACTCCTGTAAAAACCCTTTGCGTGATAATTCGTGATATATTTGAAGAAACAAGTGAATTTCTTTCGCAACCCAATATCATGGTAGAATGTAACTATATATAATTATGTTTTTACTATATTTTCTAAAAACAATTATCTCAGCCATATTCAGATATATCCGTAAATGTTTTTCCCGTGTGATGTCTATTTTCATTAAAAAAAAAACACAAATCAGAAACGTCTCTTAGGGAATAATACTTTCTTATGAGAATTTGGTACGCCAGATGCGATTAGTAACATTGGATATATCCTAGGTAACCTTATTCTTTCTGAGAATGATACTTACCCGCCTTATTGAATATACTTTCCATATATAGACAGGCATGGTATCATAATCTGCATTGATAAATGATTCGAAAGAATTCCTTGATTAACATTGTTATCATATTTGTATACGAATGGAAGCTGAATTCTCAAAATAGAGAAAGTGAATTCTAATCTCGTCGAAACCTTTTATTATCATTATTTTCGGCCTATGTTGCCGTAGTCGTAGAATATCAGCCGATCTAAGCTTTGTGATAAAAAGCAATGAGCAAAGGAAATATAAATATAAAAGCTGTGTCCATGTCAGTCTTCTTTCAATGACACGTGTTTGAATTTATATTTATTTTTAAACTAAGTGACCATGTTATAAAAGGACTACAAATATAGCCATGATTGTGCTGAATGTAGAAAAACTCTACATTCAACACCATCACTTCATAAGACACCAGAAGTGTTGAAACAAAATGGTTATTTTGGTAGTGATTTTATAACATATTTATTGTATAATTTTCGAATAGATTTATATATATTTTAAGACATTTTTATGTTTATACATTCTTTTTATAGATACAACAATTTAAGTAAATCCACTGTTTTATAAAAAATACAGTATTAAACAACATTTACCGGTCTGAATGTCCGAGAAATTTTCATAGAAAATTTTCGACCTCCGACAGGAATCGAACCTGTACCCTATACGTCAGGCCGTATAGGATACAGGTTCGATTCCTGTCGGAGGACGAAAAAATTCTGTGAAAATTTCTCGGACATTCGGGCCGGTAAATGTTCTTTAATACTGTTTATTATAAAATAGAACATTTACTTAAATATTTGTATGTATAAAAAGAATGTATAAACATTAAAATGTCTTAAAATAATTGTCAGACTTTGTCCATTTCATAATGTGTGACGTCATTTGATTACATTTGATACGCTTTGAGCAGTACGTGAGAGATTCATGGAAGATTAACGATTAAAGACAGTAAAATCGACCTTGCTAACCGAACGCTCCCTTGTGGCCGAATTACTTAAAAGGCACGTCAGGCTATATGACGGTTCTGTATAGGATACAGGTTCGATTCCTGTCGGAGGATGAACATTTTCTGTGAAAGTTCCTCGGACATTCAGGTCGGTAAATGTTGTTTAATATTGTTTATTATAAAACAGCGCATTTACTTAAATATTTGTATCTATAAAAAGAAGGTATAAACATAAAAATGTCTTAAAATAATTGTCGGACTTTGTCCATTTCATAATATAAATTTCTTTTTTATTTATATATAAATATATAAAGCTTTCTATGCTGGCCTCAAGAGCATTTTCTGTCCTCAGAAAAGTGGTGTTGCTCCATTCTCCACAGCAGATGGTGAAACTCTCTTGACGGATAAGTCAGACATTTTAAATCGCTGGAAAGAACATTTCAAAACTGTGTTAAACTACACTTCGGTTACTGAGGAGGAATCCATCACATCAACTGAACAACATCTTGAAATTCCGGAGTTGTCTTTTGAAGCTACTTATCAAGAGGTAAGTGACTCCATCAAGCAAATCTCATCTGGAAAATCCCCTACTCCTAAGGAACCTATTACACCCGAAGTGTATAAGCATGGTGGCCAAAAGTTGGTAAAAGAGTTACATCTCCTTTTCGTGGAGATATGGAAGGCAGTGTCCCAAAGGATTATAAAGACGCCTCTATGAAACACCTCTACAAAAACAAGGGTTCCAGATGTGTCTGCGACGATCATCGGGGGATATCACTACTTTCATATTGAAGGCAAAATCCTAGCGAGACTGATTCTAAACAGAGTCATTATACACCTTGTTGACGACATCTATCTTGAATCGCAGCGTAGTTTTCGGCCGGGTCGTGGCAAAATTGACATGATATATTCTCTTCGTCAAGTTACAGAGAAGGTTCGCGAGAAAAAACAGTTGTACATGGTGTTTGTGGACTTGACGAAGGCCTTTGACACTGTGAAACGAGAGGCTCTTTGGCAAGTCTTCAGGAAACTCGGCATCCCTGAAAATATGCTAAAGGTCATCATCACCTTTCATGAAGGAATGGAAGCTAATATCGTGTCTGATGGTATGATGTCGGAATCCTTTAATGTCACAAATGGCACCAAGCAAGGTTGTGTTATGGTCCCTGTCCTTTTGGCCCTTTTCTTCTCGGTGATGCTGAAATATGCATTTGCAGACACAGAGAGTGGCGTCAAGTTTCAGTTTCGAACAACTGGTGGTCTCTTCAATCATCATCCCTTCAAAGCCAAGACCCACCTTTGTACGCAAATTATTCGTGATTTGTTGTTTGCTGATGATGATGCTCTTGTAGCGACATCCTTTGAGGAGGCCCAACATCTAATAAATTGTTTCTCTGCTGCATGTAAAGCCTTTGGCGCTTACACTTAGCATAAAGAAAACTGAAGTTGTGCACCAACCTTGTCCTACTCCCAAGCAATTGCGTGGTGAGAAACAAAAACCACCAGTCTACAAATTTCCAGAGACACCATTGAAAGTAGAAGACAAAACCCTGAACTATGTAAAGTCCTTCACCTATCTTGGTAGCAAAGTCAATTACAGTAGAACTTTAGATGATGAAATCATGCATCGGATTGCTAAGGATACCAGTGCTTTCGGCAAACTTCGCCATCGCTTGTGGAAAGAGCGGGGTATTCGACTGGATACGAAAATTCGGGTTTACAGAGCTGTTGTACTTGCCATCCTCTAGTATGGCTCAGAGTCGTGGACTCCATACAGGTACAATATACGCCAGTTAGATATTTCCCATAAAAGATGTCTGCGTGTAATCTGTGGAGTTAACCTTCAAGATAGGATATCTAACGTAGACCTGTTTAACAGGTGTAATATTGGAGGAATCGAGACTTTTCTCATACAGTCTCAGTTACGGTGGACTGGTCATGTCTTGAGAATGTCTGATGACAGGATACCCAAGATCCTAATGTACATCCAGTTAGATCAGGGCTACAGGAATATAGGACGCCGATGGCTAAGATACAAAGAGAAGCTGAAAAGCAAGTTGTCAGCAGTCAATATACCACATAACACCCTTGAACGCTTAGCCTTGGAGCGGGTAGATGGAGATCAACCTGTTTTTAGTGGACTCAGCAATTTTCAATATGCTTGTCTTAATCATCTTCAAGAAGCGAGAGCAAGATCTAAAGGTCAGCCAATCTAACAGTGATCTCATCTCACAATCCTCACACTTGCTCCATGTGTGGCCTCCTTTGTAAATCACTTGCGGGTCTTAAATGCCACTTAAGATTATCGTACAAAATTTCATAACTGAATCAACTAAGCTGTCAGATCCTCATACATCGAAACCGACGGGAGAGTCCATTATATATATATATATATATATATATATATATATATATATATATATATATATATATATATATATATATATAAATATATATGTATGTGTGTGTGTGTGTGTGTGTGTGTGTGTGTGTGTGTGTGCATATTTCATTAAAAACGACAGACAAGGTTCTACGATTAAGTTCATTATTTAATATTTCTTGTGTTCGTACAAGTGCTTTCTTTTTTGGACACAGAGTGTGTAGAAACTGTTCAAATGTTCTATAATAATATTATTATATTCTTGACAATATTAACTACGAACTAGGACATAATGTGCTAACCATGTTCGGAAAATAAAACTTCTCTATAACACACTAAAAACATACACATAACGTACACACTCAAACTGAAAAAATAAAATCATCCTTGATAATGGCTAAAATATAGCCGAAAGCACTCGGAACTATAGAAAATTTGGACAGTTTCTACACACTCAGTGTCCAAAAAAGAAAGCTCTTGTTCGAACACAAGAAAAATTAAATAAAAAGCT
The DNA here is from genome assembly GCA_964036315.1 of Acanthosepion esculentum. Classification (NCBI taxonomy): domain Eukaryota; kingdom Metazoa; phylum Mollusca; class Cephalopoda; order Sepiida; family Sepiidae; genus Acanthosepion; species Acanthosepion esculentum. The sequence goes on from OZ038495.1 coordinate 3,573,828, forward strand.
TTGCTGAGTATATTGTCTGTCGTTTTTAATGAAACATGCATAAAAGAAGGATTGCTGCCTACATACACTATATATATATATATATATATATATATATATATTTATTAAAAAAATATATCGTAACCAGTGTATTTTAACACCTTATACATAACTGTGTGTATTGTTTCACGGTATTTTTTCGCACGCACGACGACAGTTAACTAGTTGGCGGAGGATACTACAATACAAGAGTTTAAAATACGGTAGTCGCTAAAATAAACATCCCTACACTAGCGGACATGAGTACATGCTAAATTTATTGCATAAAACTGACAAGTTGCTTGCCAAAATGAGAGGGAAGTCAGTGTTTTTCTTACGTAAGGGGCAAGGAAAACATGAAAAAAAAATAATTTAAACCCGGAAGATACCCTGTTGTCATAAAAGAGCAGACTGGCTTTGAAAAAGATATGCTTGGTTATAAAAACCACATTAAATTTCGAAAAATTAAGATCAATTTCCAACGATAATTTTCTACCGAACTAAAAAGAAGATGAAATTTAAAACGCCAAAAATACTGGTTAAACGTGACAAAAGAAGAAACCTAAAATGAGGCTGCGAGAATACTCAGAAAAATCAATTAAGAAGTCTCCAAGTTTTACGAAAAGGCACCGTCTTTGCACATTGAAAGAATCAATGAGGAAGCAGAAATGATCCCGACTAAGCTGGGTATAGGTGACAATGTCTAGATCCTATGCGGTAAGTAAACATTTCTAAGCATAAAGTTCAATAAGGATAACTTTCCTACGGATACTTCATTTCTCAACTCAACTAAGACTGAACTGGGTATAGTAAGCCAGTGAATCTTAAAAAGGGTGTTTAACCTCTTCAGAATTGCAATGCAGGCTAACCGGTGGAAGATCACAAATGACTGTATTTCTTGGTCCCATGGAATTAAGAATAAAGAAAAGCATATATTCGTAAAATAAGACATCAAGGACTTTCAACCTTCCATATCTAACAAATGGCTGTTTGAAGCTTTGAGGTTTGCTAAGGGCTTTGTTGATATGCCACCTGAAAAGGTACAGATAATCTTGCAGTGTTGAAAATCTGTGTTATTCCAATGGCGAAACATGGCTTGAGAAATCAAACAAGGGCTGCTTGTTCCATAAGGTTCGTTCGACGATGCTAAGTTTCAGAATTGGCCTGTATAATTTAAATAAGAACAATGAAATAATCCACATAGACAACCACGGCCTGTATAGGGACAACGGGCTGGCGATAGTGTCAAACAACAGAAGAGTGAACGATAAAATAAGAAAGCTGCTTTTAAATCTCTTAAAGAACCTCAAGTTTGAAATTGAGGTCGATATGAACAAGAAAGTTGTCCAATATTTGGGTGTGGAATTAAATGTATAAATTGGCAGAGTCTCAGCTTACATGAAACCCAACGTAAAATTGAGGTATATGAACGCTGAATTCAACCACCCTGACAGTATAATCAAGCACGTCCCAAAGAGTGCAAACTATCTAGAAAGTGCACTTGTAAAATCATTTTTGAAGAAAAAAGAAAGAGTAGGAAAGGCGTTTAAAGAGGAGGAGGAGGGACATAAATCTAAACTGAAATTCAAACCTCAAATGTACCAACAAAAGAGGAATGAAAGGAGGAAAAGAAACATTATTTGGTTTATGCCCCACTTTTAAATTAGAGGTGAAATCTAACATAGGGAAGATTATCTTCAAGTTGCTTGATAAGCACTTCCGTAAGAGTTCTGAATTACACAACATTTATAATATAAATACATTAAAGTTGTGTTATAGCTATAGTAGCAATTTAGAAACTACACCATAAAGACAGAACGCCAGAAATGTTAAGCTGTGCCTGAAACAAGATATTGTTAAACGTGTAACTGTAATGATAAAGGCAAATGTCTACTAGATGGAGTTTGTAAACGGTAGGAGCGGTTTACAAAGCTGAAGTAAAGGAGGCAAATGGTCAGAACAAATTACATGTGGGTGCAGTGAAGACAGTTTCAAAAAGAGATGGTACAATCATAAGTTCTTGTTCAAATAAGAAAGCTATAAGAATTGCACCAAACTTGCCAGGCATGTATGGGAATTAAAGAAAAAAATAATAATAGCCCTAATGTAAGCTAGAGCATATTGAGAAGATCCAGGTCTTACAGTAATTGTCTGCAGGCTATACCAAATTGAAAAATTACTAATAATAATGTACCTAGACCAAGAAAAGCTATGAAATGAGATGTCAGAATGTAAAAATAATATAAATTATATATTTTAGTTTTGTACGAACCCGGATGAAAGTACGTATAATTTTTTTCTACGCATCACACTTGCCTTACTCCCACATTTTTTCATTCCTGTTGTGCGTACATAAAAAGCAAATAAAGCGTTAAAAATGAATGAACGTCTACCATCTGACGAAACATCAGTGGTTTAAACCATGGTAGCGTAAGTGGATGATCTTCCTATTGTTTAAGATTTAAAACTCTGCACGTTCGATTCTTTCGATTGGGTATCATGCACTTTTAATATAACCGTTTCCTGGTCTGATTTAACTCTGACCAATAACTGTTAATCAATATATATATATATATATATATATATATATATATATATATATATATATATATATATATATATATTACATGAATCATTCATATATATATATATATATATATATATTACATGAATCATTCATACAAAAAGCAGATAGTGAGGTTAATGATATAAATGCCAAGAATCAATCTCGCAAACAATTTTTAATAAAATACATTAACCTCGAACCTGTAAATGAATGTTATGATCCCTGTTTATAAATTCCAGTTGTATAAGGTATTTTTTACTACAAGTTACAAGTTTTCGATTGTGCATACAATCAATCTCAGGTATGGAAATAGATATGTCTTTTTTACATCCAGGTAATAACAGGACAACGAAAGTTAAAATGTACTCTGAAATATGTTTTTTTAGAAATGTGTTATTGTTAAATGTGAGACATTTTGGAGCGTGTGGTTGCAACGCTGAGGTTGAATTTAAAAAATATATATATATATATATTTATATATATTAAGACATTTTTGAATGTTTATATGTTCTTTTTATCGATACAAATGTTTAAGTAAATGCTCTGTTTATCAGTATTAACGAGCATTTACTTATATATTTGTATCTATTTGTATGTCTTCAAATAATTGTCGGAGTTGTCCATTTCATATATATACAAACATATATATATATATATATATATATATATATATATATATATATATATATATACTACTCTACTCTACTCTACACTGACATCTTTTTAGACATCTATTAGCTCATTTGATGCTACTAAACAGACAGGCTAGCCGAACAACTGATAGTGGTAGAGGCTTATACATAATATGCCAAAACGTTTTGAATTCAATGTTATGCTTCTTCTAAACTGGTTGGCAACCATGGCTGAAGAGCCAATATTGTTTTACTCTTTAACCCATACCCAGCTGGATTCATACATGTCCTAAATATATTTGCACATAAATGAATTTAACGAATTCAACTGAGATTCGAACACTACAATCTCAGTTTCTTTTTTCTACAATTTATTTTTTCACGCTGCTATTAGTTTATTTTTTATTAAGACAACACCATCACATCCACAACACACCACACACACCCACACCCACCCACCCACACACACACACACACACACATATATATATATATATATATATATATATATATATATATATATATATATATATATATATATATATGTATGTATGAGTGTGTGTGTGTGTGTATGTGAACGAATGAGATTTTCCTAGATATCTATGTACACGCACTTTGTTCACAGCTCACATTATTTCCTTTCGGTATTATAAATGAAGTTTTTATAATGCATATGAAGTCCATCGCCATTTGCTTTGGTCTACACTATTGAATATTGTTTTAGGAACAATTATCCTTATCTGTCCCATGAGATCTACTTTACGCTTTAACCCATTTGACACCAACGTTTTAACAGTTCAGTGCACTTTTCAATTTCACCTCTGCATTCTAGCCTCCATGCCTGGAAGCTTTCACATTAATTGTAACTTAGGAAGAGAGTACTTCTTCCCAGATAACACTTCCTTGTTTTACACCTGCAAGGCTGATAATAATAATATGGGAAAAACTCGCAGTTCTCCTTAGGAAACAACATTCGTTCTCAAAATTCCAACATGCTTTTCTCATCTTCTTTTACGACAGTGAAACAAGATGGAATACCTTCAACCTTAATTTTATGAAAAATAGGATCTATGTCCAATTTCGAAGGAATCTTCAATGGACATTGCGAGGCTTTCTCTTGATGTTCACACATACTCGATTTGATTTCTATATATTTTATAAAGGAAAACGTAAGTACAGTGGGACAGAAATGAACTGGCAACGAGCTATCTGAGATGGCCTCAGAGTTCTAGTGGCCTGTGATTGATGAGTGTTGACTGACCGAAGTGCCAAGCGATAAGGCTTGATTGATTCTTATAACACTTCATGATGTCGACTGAGGTGCCGATATATTTTCTGCAAATATAAACCAAATTATAGGAAAATAAGTTTGTTCCTACTTTGCTCATAGCATAGAACGTTGATGCTATGTCCATTGGTACGTATATGAAATGATAGGCATTAAAGTATTACAACCAACAAACAAGTGGGAAAAACAGAAGATGGAATGTTTACATGTATACATGGGCATATTTTAGGACGAGGAAGTACACATTTGTGTTCAAGTTGCCATTGCGCAGACTCCATCCGAAAAAAACCTTCTATGATTTTATCAAACTAAAATCACGTCTTCTAGAAAGTGGCGAAGATCAAAGCTTGATAAAGATTTATCCAAACAGAACTACTTCAAACGATGTTATGCCTAGCAATTCGTCAAACAAGAAAATAAAGAGCAAATAATTAACAATAAATATAAAATCAAACTTTGTAAATATTATGATCAACAAAAGAACATTTGTCCATTCAGTGTTTTTGTATGCATGCCGACTCTGATGGTACAGCAGCATCTCCTGCCGATCATATTCGACAGAGACAGCGAGTTGATGCTACTTGAGGAGGGTTTACAGATAATTTTCCTTCAGTCGGGGATTTCCACTTTCTGACAATAGTGTGCTCTCGTTTTCATCTGTAACATATTGACAGGTGAAATATTTTTATTCTATACACCTCATCTTGTCCTCTTTCATCTTTTTATATCCTAGCATTCCCAGACACCAACACAATAGAAGTTGCCCTCCCCCACTACTAACTAGTCATGTTATTTGTGTTAAAACCTATAAAATCACTATGTGTTCTTCTGGCGCAGTTGAGTTTTTTTTTTATTTACTGAAGGCGTTTGCATATATCATTTTATTTACACACACACACACACACACACACACACACACACACACACATATATATATATATATATATATATATATATATGGAGAGGGGAGAAAGAGAGGGGTTGAGAGCGGACATAGAACTCAAAATTTCTCTGTGAATGCCTGTGTTGCATTTGAAACGAGATTCAAACCATTTTGGAAAGCTTCTATTTAATTGTATTCTATAGTTTGAAGATCACTTCAGAAGTTAGGCTGTTATATATATATCAAGAATGGAGGAACCGCAAACGTTTTTGGTTGTAATGTGGATTCTTTTAAAAAATATATATTATACCTTGTTTTCCATAATTTTGCCACACAGGTTTCCGGTTTTTGCGACCTTCATCAGGCAAATACTGGATATTTCTACATATTATTAAAAGGGCTTCATTTTTCTTATACTTTTCGTTGTTAAATATTCTTGATATTAGACATTCTCTTTTTTTGTGTTAGTGACGCAAATGTCTTTCTTGAACAGTCAGTGAAAGAATTCTGCATGAAGGGTAATAAAATACTTAAGACTTGTCCGAGAAAGGGTGAAGAAGATATCTATATTTTTATTTTTTAATGACCCCAGTGTGTTCTTAGATCCATTTCCATTTTTTGTGTTTTTGTCAGCATGCGTACGCGTACGTATAATCCCTCTCCATATATATATATATATATATACTGTCTTGTTAAAATTAGTATACACATATGTACACATACACACACACAAACATACATACGTATACACACAAACACACATACATCCTATGTTGTATAGGGTTCGCGTGCGTGCCCGTGAGCAGTTTTGTTTTTGTTAATGTGTATATATATACTAGTACGCGCATGTACATGCGTACTCCCTCTCTATACACACATATGGCACAATAGATAAATTGTCGTCTAAATTACGCAAAAATGAAAACACCTACATCTCATTTTAACAGATATATTTACTCAAATTACACAAAAATATCTTGAAATACAAAAGAATAAATTTACTCAATAAAATCGCCATTGGCTTCAACCACGGCCTCTGGAGGATTTCGGAATCTCCTGAACCTCTTCTGGCCAATCTACTTGTTTAAGTTTGTGAATGATGTCATAATCCTTGCCTTCCGATCATCTTTCGTGTTACAAGAGGGTTTTCCTGGTTCCTCGCTCAACTGTGCTCTACACATAATAACCAAGGGGGTTGCAGTAAGGTGGCCAGATGTCAGGAGAGATTTAGTCGCAGAAATTGTCTGACAACCATGACTGAGTTCTGTTTGTTTGACAGGGAGCCCTGTTGCAACAGCCACGCTCTTGACCCAGGGCAGCACAACCTCCTCAGAGCACTTGATTAAGGACTCTGTATTGAGTCTGACGCCCTATAAAAAGATGAATGGGGGCATAACATTGCCATCACTAGTGATCACTTAAAAACTTTCGTAATGACCATTAGACTAATCCAACTCTTCGAATAATAAGCGCTGTCCTCAGAATGACACCCAAACCATCTGAAATGTTCGTATTGGAGCTTGCGGCGCGATTGTTAAGCAGCATATCAAGCCGTTCGAAAAATTACAGGTGGCGTAAAGTGCGCTTTTCCTCAGAGACGGTGCCCAACCGACCCTACTATACTATGTATTTGATAAAATCAAAAAACAACAACGCGCATATTGCGAAATTAAAATATATAAATGTCCATAATTTACCCATCGCATCCTCTCTCTCTCTCTCTCTCTCTCTCTCTCTCTCTCTCTCTATATATATATATATATATATATATATATATATATATATATATATATATATATATATATATATACGTATGTATGTGTGTGTATGTATTTATGTATGCATTTATGCATAGGTTTTTCTAAAAACTTCATGACACAACTAGAATTGCTTTCTACAGAAAAAAATATTTGACCGTCATATATATATATATATATATATATATATATATATATATATATATATATATATATATATAGTAAAATTACTGAGAAGAGATATTTTAATTTTCTGTTCATTTATATTTTGGCGCTGCCAAGAAAACAAATAACGTCTATTTTTGTCCTCTTGGAAATACACTTCTCTTCAGGTCATTAAGACGTGTTGACTGTTGATTGAGATTACTTTTCTCCTTTGTTGCCTCCTGCCTTCCGTTCTTGGTTTCTATTGGTTACAGATCCATCATGTTGTTATTTCTCATCTACATATTAACAAGATGGTTTGGCTCAATTCTCACAGGAAAAACCTACACCAATTCTATTTTCAGCTCTGATTAAAATTGAAATATAGTGTAAAATTTTTGTCTCTCTATCCATTCTAAATATAGTTTATAATTCCAGTAATTGCTTATGTCTTTACAGTATGTCTAGCCACCTCTACTAATATATTTCAAGATTTATTGCCTAAATCACAATTTATTGGCATTTATTGACTTCTATTATCAACACGTTAAACTATTCTTTTTAAACATCAATTCTTGAAACACTTCAGTTAAAAATGATATCCTGTTGCATTGCAATTCTTCATATTCTACTTCTTCTTTTTCTTGTTTTCGCAATATTATTATTATTATTATTCCTTTTGATATCTGGCGTTTACACATTTCTTTCCGGGTCCCGCCCAGGGACCTAAGGTTAGAAATGGCATCATGACACTTTCCACTGAAAAAAAAAAAAATTACATAGATAAAGCCCTACGTAAAGTGTGGGCTGTACTTGTCAGAACAATTTTTTGTATCTCTTTGAGGCATGGACTTCCAGGGATCCCTTCAATCAGCCTACTGGAATCTTTTCCAACCAGTCCAAGGGCTCCAACTACAACAGGAATTGTTGATGTTCCCATGTGCCACATTTTTGAGATTTCGATTTCAAGGTCCTTGTATTTTGACAGTTTTTCGAATATCTTCAAAGACACATTGCAGTCTGCAGGGACTGCCATATCAATAAGGAGGCACTTATTTTGTTTGTGGTCTTTAATAACAATGTCTGGGCGGTTGGCTTTGATTGTTCTGTCAGTGTATATTGTGTAGTCCCATAGAATTGTAACAGGTCCTATCTCCGTGACCGGGTCAGGGTGGTGTTCGTACCAATTTCTTCCAGTTTCCTTCCCATAGGAGTTGCAAATTTTCCAGTGCAGATATTGGCCCACTCTGTCATGCCGGTTTTTATATTCAGTGGATGCCAATATCGTGCAACCTGATATAAGATGATCAATGGTTTCTGGATATTTGTCACAGAATCTGCATCTTGGGCTAACACAGTATTTTAGTATATGTGCTTGATAATTCCTAGTTAACAAGCATTGGTCTTGTGCAGCAATTATAAAACCCTCAGTTTCACCTTTCAACCCTGCACTACGTAGCCACTGATGGGTGCGGTTTTTGTCTACGTCTGCTTGTTTGGTACGGGCAGAGTATTGGCCATGGAGCGGTTTATTTTGCCATTGTTTCTTTATCTGGTCGGTCGCATTTGTCTTTGCATTTTTTTTTAAGTTTTTTGCAGCTTCAGCCGGTGTACAGTGATGTATTTGAATTTCTGTGCCCATTTGAAGCTCTTTTTTGAATTTTTCGGCTTCCTTTACTACAGAGTAGAGACACTTCCTACTTTCATGTTCCTTGACACATACCATCATCCAGTCTTCTGTTTTTTCCAAGTATCTTTGGAGGCCAACTGTTGTAATTGTTATTATTATTATTATTATTATTATTATTATTATTATTGTTATTATTATTTTAGTAAAAGTGTTCATTTTCAGCCAATGTCTCACCTTACATGAAACCCAATACAAAACTGAGGTATATGAATGCTGGATCTAACTACCCTAGTAGTATAATCAAACACGCCCCAGCGAAATAGAATACAAGCTATCAAGAAATTCCTCTTGTAAAAGCATTTTTGAAGAAAAAAAGAAAGAGTAGGAAAGGCGTTAAAAAAGGAGGAGAGGCATAAATCTAAGATAGAATGAACCAACGACAGAAGACGTGAAAGGAGGAATAGGAACATTATTACCCCCCCCTACGCCTTAATTCTGTTAGTAAAAGTTTTCCTTTTCAGCCAGATATATTGCTATATGGCTGTTCTCCAACAAAAGTTCTATGTGCACAGATTGAGAATAGTAACATTAACGTCTCGCAGTCTGGCAAATTCAATCAGTATCTCGGTATAGTTCTTGAAATTGTTAATTACTTTAACTTGATATTATGGTCACAAGGAAGAGGTAAGTCGATGAGAATTAATTTTTATTTTGTTGTGTCAGAGACGATGATGCCGGGCTTATTAGTCTGAAGGACGCCGACTATTTGGAGTCTGAAGTTCCGCAGAGCTTGAATTGGTCATTTTGGATCATCTACCTTGGCTTGTGGCAGTACCGTGCAGATAAGATGCCATCATTATTTTTATTATTATTATTGTAATGATGTTGATGGTCGAGATGATGATGATGATGATGATGATGATGATATACCGTAATAAATGAAAAATACACATTAAATAGTATAATTATTAATGAATTACATAAAAATTAGCTTATAAATAGAAGTATGAGTGAAATTAGATTGGATTTAGATTAAATTAATTTAAACTTACTATGATCAGTTACGAATAAAGACGACACTTGAGGCAACTGACATGTAGATCTGTAGAAGAATTGTTTGAATGCCATGGACGGAGCATGTGAGAAACGAGGATACTTATACTTAGTATAAGAAAAAGACAGATGAAATTTCTGAGATGCATATTAAGGAAAGATAGATCTGAGAATTTGACGCTCTCAGGGAGAAAAGAGGCAGAGCTTATCAACAAGGACTTAGCCGAGCTTGTACAAATCGATGGCTGAACAGGCAGTTAGGAGCCTAGTGAAAAGACAAGCATTGCTAAGAGTTACGACGAAGAGTCAGGAGAGAGTCCTGAAGGGATACGCTAAGAGTTACGACGAAGAGTCAGTGGAGAGTCCTCAAGGGATACGTCACATAAAAAAAGGAACAATTAAGAAATTATAATGGATTTTATTTTGAGCTGCCAATAACATTTTGTCGCTTTAATGTTTGCCATGTCCGCCTCGTTTGATAAATAGAATTCGCGTCGTTGGATTAACAGATCATTTTCTAGTCGATATTTAGCAAGGTGTCATATCGCTAAAGCTTCCATTCCTTCCAACAATTCCATGTGTAATGCCACATAAAACACCAGAATTCAGAACACCACTGAAGACGCCCTCTAGCGCTAATGAGCGTATATTCAAAGTAATTTCAATGATGTTGAAACTTGACTAATGCATGGAATAATAATGCAACACAAAATGTACTTAGAACAAAATGTATTGAAACAAGAAAGTGTACACAATATGTACATATAGTCTTTTGTCTATTCCTGGGAAGACCGTTCCTGGAGAATGTGTTGACTAAGTCGCAGTCGGGCAGAGTCTCTAGTTGAATCTCTTGATTCGCCTCGCCTGTCTTCCCGGTACCAACCATATTTATATAGTCGGTACTCCACTATGCAAATTAGGTGGATCCTACCACAACAAATGATTAATTCTCTTGTCTGATAATTGATTTTAATATGTTTCTCAATGCCAGGAAAAGAAAGTAAAATTTTGGTCGTACGTAATTCTATTTAGAAAAAAATCAACTTTTTTGCTGAAACTATGTGAAGATTAAAAAACCGATGATAATATTTTGAACTCATTGTTGATTAGATTTTGTGTTTTTGAAGATGTTAAGGTCTTTAAGGTTTTCTTTTAAAGAGCGATAAATGATTGCCTGAAATGATGCAATATTAAGCGAATGTGGAAAAAGGAGATTGATTCTGCTCTCTGTTTACGTGAAATATTTTTTGTATTTAAAAGCTTTTCAAAATGGATTCGCTTGAATGAAAAAAAAAACAACCGAAGAAAATCCTTGGGGACAGGATCCTTACCAAATCCAGCAGAAGAGTTTCAATATTGCAAGATTATGAGTAAATGACGTGCAGCATGGAATATGGCACTTCAATGCTAAATTAAAATCGAAGATGGTCGAGAACATGATAACGGAAGTGGGTAGAAGTAGTTAAATGTGAAAAGACTGTCTTGAATTCTCAGCTGATAAAATTCCTGATATTAAAATGCAGTAAAATTAATACAACATATATTTTCATTTTTCTTCGTTGATTTCTTAGATTCAGGAATATTTTTCGATAAATGTTGGCTAATTGTGTCATGATAGACAAGTTTTCGCACCAGAATCTCTCATACACTTTTATATTTCTACCATTCGTCTATGCATTGAATATTAGCCAATCTGGCCTGGTACTTCTGCTATGTACAGGGGTTGGATAAAATAATTGAAACACTTGTTAAATTCAAAGAAAATTTATTTAATATGGAGTTGGTCCTCCTTTAACCTCACATACAGCTTTAATACGTCTGCGAATGGAATCATAAACCTTCTTGACTTTATCCAGAGAAGTTTCCAGCCATTCTTCCATTAACACCTGCTCCAGCTCTTTAAGACACGACGGTGGAGGATAGCGGCTCCTAAAATGTCGCTCTAAAATACACCACAAATGTTAAATAATATTGATATGTGGAGATTGGTGAGGCCACTCCATGTGTTCTAGCTCACTTTCATGCTCTTCATTACCAATTCTTAACTACTCGAGTGGTATGTATTGGAGAATTGTTGTCTTGAAAGATGCAGTCACCATCAGGGAATAAAGTCTGGGCCATTGGATCAACATGATCTCCCAAAATATTCAGGTAATCTTTGCTGTTTTTCTACCATGCAGGGCAACTAGTGGATCGAGACATTTCCATAATATGGCGGCCCAAACTATCACTGATCCACCTCCATGCTTCACTGTTGGAAGAATCCAGACAGGGTTGTAAGCTTCTTTGGGCTGCCTACACACATAAATTTGCCCTGAAGTTGGGAAAAGAGAAGAACTGGACTCTTCTGAAAATATGACTTGCTTTCATTGGTCTGCAGACCAGGCATTGTGATCCACTTCAACAAACTTCTGAATGTTGCGAGTGGAGAGAAGAGGTTTCTTTACGGCGGTTCTTCTATATATGGAGCTCACGATGAACAGTTTTAGTAGAAACTGGACTATTCAGATGATTATTCAACGCAGCAGTCACTTTTTCCGCAGTAGTCCGATGTTTTTCGTCACATGTTTCAATGCACATCGGTTCTTGTCAGTAAGTTTGCAAATCCGGCCCGAATTGCTATGCTTGCTAGAGGTTTTACCCTGTTTCTTGAATTGCGTCATAGTTCTTGATATGGTAGCTCTTGAAAAACCAAACAGTTTAGCAACCTTAGTGATCGAGGCTCCAGCCATGCGAGCTCCAAAAATTTGCCCTTTTTTCGATCTCTGAGAGGTCACGGGTTAGGGTTTAGCTTAAATTTTACTAAATTCTAAAAATAAATAAGACAAAGACAGTAAATTAGATGAATAAACGTATTTACAATAGATATAACCAGAAATTACGAAGTTTTAATTAATGTTCTTAATATAATATGTTTTTGAAATATAGGAGTGGAATTTGCACCTGTTCCAATTATTTTGTCCAACCCCTGTATTTAGATATTCTTGATAAAATACAAAGAGGAATTTGCAATGTTAATGATTCTCATCTGGCATATCGTCTGCAGTCCTTTTCCCACTTCCTTAGCGTAGCTTTCCTGTGCTTTTTCTGCGTATATTATCATAGTAATTGTTCTGATGGACTTTCCTCTTTGGTACCTAAACTTTATGAATTTAAGCGTACTTCTCAATTAGCAACAAAGTCTGAATATTTCACACTTGAAATGGACAGATTTAATCGTAAGTTCTCCGCCAATAGTTTCTTCTCTCGCACTTCTCACTTGTGGAACTCAGTTCCGGCATCTTAATTTCAAGTCAGGTTTGATATTCAAAAATTTAAATTCAATTTCATTCATCATCTTCCAATTCATGTTCGTTTTTCTCTTTCTCTCTCTCTCTCTCTTCTTAATAATATTTTGCTTTTCTCATATTCTTTCGCATTCAGGAACCCCTTAATCTGAGTGGTTTCATTGCCTTGCTTGGGTTGAAATAATAAGAAAAGCAGTCTTATTTTTCACAAAAATATCAACTACGCAAATAATAAATCAATAATCTGTTATCTGTTTGGTAAAGCAATTGCGGTAGGCAATTTATTTTTCTTTATATTTTAACTTTATAATATAACATCAGGATAATGCTGTGGAACTGTTAATATGAAGCTGCGACATATATCAAAGACCCATGTCCGATTCCATAATTTTTAATGCATAACACAGCGTGAAACTTAATCCAAAACTAATAAGATAATGAATTATCTTTCAGTTTCATGACGAAAGACGTTACGGCTAAAATGATGCTTCATCTGTTTTTCAATTAGCTTTTGTGTTATATTTGAGTTCTCGCGAGAATTAATGAAGTTACTCTTAAATCTTACAATAGCAATTTTAAAGATAACGTCACATGACTTAAAGCAAACAATTGAAATGTAAACAAGCAGGAATTTTAATAAACTGCAACAACTGGGTTTATATATTTTAGAGGATTTTAACTATCGTGAAGCATTTACGAATGAAAAACTGTTATGTTGTCAAAAGGAAGGAATTCCTAAAAATTAGCAGCTAAATTAAAAAAATCTGCGACGAGGAAGTTGGACACTAAACATTATATATAAAGTTGAGGAAATTTTAAAAGCCAAACATTGTTTAAATTTAAATTGAAATAATTAAACGTTTCCCAGAATTAATGCTTCCAAATAGAGAATGTAGAGACTACATTTCCATACAGTTTTTTTTGGCTTTGTATTAAACAGTAACAAAACAACAATTATGGCAACGATTTCATAGTGTAAAAAGAAATAAAAATCTAGTTTAACAGAGGAAAAAATATCATTTTCCAGCATTATAACTTGACCTTTTCCGAACATTCACGATTTTTGCTTCCATTTCATAACGGATTTATAAAAGAAATAAAAACGATGGGTTTGCTGAAAATCAACTATAACGGTCTCAAATGAGTGAACAATAGTTGGAAAGACAAATGATTGATGACTATAGATCGAAAGAACTGGTCTGCATCGAACGCTTTGATGTCTTCGTTTTGAATACGAATGTGGAATATATATATATATATATATATATATATATATATATATATATATCACACACACATACACACACATACACACACATATATATATATATATAGATAGATAAATAATATTAGTGGTCAATATATATATATAGATAGATAGATATATGTGTATGTATGTATGTATGTATGTGTGTATGTATGTGTGTATGTATGTATGTATGTGTGTATGTATGTATGTATGTGTGTATGTATGTATGTGTGTATTTCCAAGGGAATATAATCCAGGTAGAGTTATATGTACAAAATTGAGCAAGAATATAATATAAAACGTTCAAACACTAATATTCCATGGATATCATTTATTATATTGCAATCGTAATTATGATCCAATTCATCAGACCTACAAATTCAAATATTCTTTTAAATGTAGACACGGAAATAAATTAACTCTGTGCTACCTACAAGCATGGAATAAATTAATTCTATGCTACCTACAAGACAAAAAGATGAAATAAAATGCCATATACTAAAATGAAACCAAAGAAAATGCATGCAAGAAAAGTATACCGTTAAAATTACATGAATTATATAAAAGAATAATATAATAAATAAGTATATACCTATGTAATTTAAAGGGAAAGAATTGCGAAAAGCCTGCTTATGTCTCCCCCGCACTTTACTTAATTTCACAAGGACCAATATTTAGAGCATTCTAAAAGAGTAGTGACATGTTTTGAAGATCACAGCGTGACATGAATGCAATGCGATGCCTATATCCACACTATTGACTGACAGCTCTAAACACACTCTAATTTATATTGAGGTAAACTTCGCCAATAAATTTTAATACCCATCGTATTCTACGTATGAGGAGCATAGGAATCGACACACAGAGACCAGCACATGCTTTGATTATAGTGGTGAAGGTTTTGTGCAGAAGGAACAACACTTTTTGGAATACAGGGTCCCCAAACAACTGAGTCGTCCTGCTATTTACCCATAGCTGGAGGAAGAAAAAGAGGATTCATACCTTTCCCAAAGGTATTAGCACATAAGTGAATGTAATGGATTCGACTGGAATTCGACTCTCCGATCCCTCAGTCTCTGAGTCGATATTCACTACACCACGGTGCCTCTTTATATATATATATATATATATGTGTGTGTGTGTGTGTGTGTGTGTGTGTGTGTGTGTGTGTGTGATGAAATGACTGACATGAATTATCTTAAGAGCGCCTGTAATAGAGAATATATGAAATCCAGATGCAATGTCTTAAATTATGCTACCCAAAAAACTATTTCAGTCGTTCCAATGTTGTTCGTATTGAACGAAAAGATGCGACTACTTTTCATATGTTCCATTTCAAACACATAAAAACACACACATACACACACATACATACACATATTCTATATATATATTATATATATTACAAACACACACACACAAACACACACACACACGTATATATATATATATATATATATATATATATATTTTTTTTTTTTTTTCAAATCAATTTATACAAGAAATGTATATGCATTCACACGAATCGCTTGGGTCATACTTGTAACTTTTAATCAATGAGATAGATAGATAGATAGATAGGTAGATAGATAGGTTTGAAAAGATTGATTTAGCTGAGATAGATGCATTCATAGATAGAAATAAAGAAAGAAATAATAATAAAAGTCAGAAAAGAATGCACTTATCAAGGAGTGAACAAGATGGGAACTGACTGAATGTAAATCAGATCCATAAAGTAAATATTACTTGCCTCATTGATCAAGTTAGATTTACGACCATAAGAACTGATTAGCGATAGAAAAAGGAACAAAGACGGAACATAAAATGTAAGACAGATTTTAGAAATATTAAGGCAAAAGCACAATTATGGCTCTCAAGTCCTTCAAATGGAAGATTTCATAACAACGTAATTACTACGTGTTACGGAAGTACATTTTTGTTTTACACACGCATACACACACACACACACATAAGAGTGTTTGTGTGTGTGAGCATGTCTGTAGATGTGTGTATCACTGTGTGCGTGGGTAGAAGTGAATGCAAATGCGAGAACGAAGAAGCTAATTAGTTTTATGCTTGACTCGCTTAAAGGGTTTCACACAATGTACATGGCAGGTTGTCATTGAAAGAAATATAATTTTCTTAATGTATACTATTGCAAGGGATTATTTTGACATCCTTATAGTTTTAGGGAATCTTCAACTTCAAAAATGACTAAACCCCACCAAGATCATGTCAAAGTTAATTATTTTAGACATTCGTCTTTCCTAAAAGCCTGTTAAAACAATGGCGTCACTTCCAATACACGTCATCAAAGGATTTTTAGCCCAATTACTTTCGTAAAGAAAACTTGATTATTTCTTAGAGAATCACATTCTGCACTCTCTTTTTAGATTTAAAGGTTGTGTTTATCCTTGAATTTTAACTCATGAAGAAGAAAATGTTGAAAATTCTTTGAGGTTTTCGTCTAAGATATTTATTCCGTATTTTGGCTTATCAGATTTTCACTGTTGTTTTTGTTTTGTTTAATGTGTACCTTTAAATCTATCTATCTATCTATCTATCTATCTATCTAGAGAGAGAGAGAGAGAGAGAGAGAGAGAGAGAGAGAGAGAGAGAGAGAATGTGTGTGTGTGGAGAAAGAAAAAGAAAGATACATGTGAAGAACGATAAATCCAGTTGTTTTTGGATATATCCACCTTGCGAAAAACATTATTGAAATGACTATACTGTGTGTGCATTTTGTCTGAATTTCTGATGATGAGGACTTATCATTATTTTCTTTATTCACACGCCAACTATTCTCTTCATCTTTATTGTTGTTATCCAAATGTTTCTGTTTTCGTGCCCTCTGGTCTTCATCAGGTTGTTAATCCAGATAACTTATAGGAATCTTAAGATTGAAGCGTTTATTTAATCTACGGTGGTAAATTATTCTTATCCCGCTGCCCATAACCTATATTTCTTCATATATATATATATATATATATATATATATATATATATATATATATATATATATATATATGAAGAAATATAGTTTTAAGGTATGCTATATTTATGGGATAAAGTGCTCAATATCAGAGATAGAGCGTCTGTCAATATATGGTATATAGTTGGCATGACGATTGCGTTTATCATTGCGTCTGTCCCCTCTAAGTGTTGACTTCAACATCATATATATATATATATATATATATATATATATATATATATATATATATATATGGTGCTCAATAGAAGAGATATAGCGTAAGTAAAAATATAAAAGTGGACTTTGAAGTAAACATCCATCAGCGTCAGTCTGTTTCATACGTAAACGCGATCTCCAGGCCATAAAGATTGCCAGGTCATTTAGAGCCTTCTTTGAATTTCATAGATGATATCAACAATTAGAGGATATATATCAGGATAGAGGATATCAGCAATATATAGGCAGGAGCACCAAACCAGTTATGGTAGTAATAGTCACTGAATGGACTAATAGTAGCTTTATAAAATGTGCAACACGGATTCTAGTGAAAGAAATTGTATGGCGCGGCACAGTGAACCAAGATTCGCAGCACTAGACTCCAAACAATTGATTCAATAATAATCACTCCACAACATGTCACTGAAAAAACAACCAATAATACACAATGAGTTTAGAATTGTGAATGTGGATTTAAGGCAAAAAATCATTTTTTATACTGATTAAAAGCTGGCAGTTTTGTTTTAGAGGTGTTAAAGTTTATAGGACATTTTATTGACACAGTTAATCACATATTGGAAGGCATTTTCGTGAGTAGCAGCCATATTTAGTTTTCCGGGCCTATTAGACTTACTCTTAAAACTGAAGGAAATAGTTACGTCATCAGCATAAAATGATAACATTCTATTGTATGTGATGAAATAAAATAAAATAATAACGATTTCTTTTAGTGTTTAATTGCGTTGGTTGCGTATGTAATTTAATTGAATTATTATTGGGTAAATAGAAAGTTAATCGCTGTGGTAATGTAGTCGCAGTGTAACCAATGCATATGTTGTTTGAATTATTATTATTATTATTATTATTACACATATATTCTTCAAGAATTCATATTCAACATTTGTTTAATTGCAGCTTTGGTTTTTGTTCTGTTTTTGATATGATCTTGTTGGAAGAATTTAGGTTAATGATGACTTAATTCGTTTTTGCTCTCAGTTGCTGTGTGTCTACGTATTATTTTATTTTCTGTCATTTACTTATATTAGCAAAATGTGACAAGAACGACACCTACTATCTCATAATACATGTGCCGAAACTTTACTTTACCTTCTTCACTAATGCGCAAAGAGGAAAATAATTGTGATTTTAATAACAGATGAATTATCATCGAAAGAATCTGAATGTATAACATTTACAAACATCAAAGAAATGTCGGGAGTAACCATCAAAAATGATGAGGGCTGATTAAAAAAACCAACACGCTGAAGCACCTTTTGGATTTCAATAGAGGGAGACAAGATTTCAGCAGGGGCATGCGTGAATGGAAAACAATTAGATATTCGTTATTAGTTTTTCTAACTAACGCAATCTTGGTATACCTGATTAACTTAGGAATAACTTGAAATATTTTAAAAAGATCCAGAAGCTGCATATGAATTGATTGGGATTCTTAATAGATTAACTGAAAAAAAAACAAATCTTAGTTGCATCGTGACTTGATGCTACCCCCCTCATGTGGATAAGTGTTAATAGTGCCTAATATAATCCATTATATATATATATGTATATATATATATATATAATATTTATTCAAAATTATAACATATAAATAAATCTTTATTTTGCAATCAATGCCATCACTTGATAAAACACCAGAAGTCTTGAAACTATATTTGTAGTGATGTTATAACATGCATATATTATAATTTTGAATAAATATCATTTGCTCTACTCTGTATTGATTACTCTTTTAAAAGTAGTGTAGTTGGATATCGGAATTTTATTCCATCTGTACCAACCCTGTACTTATATATATATATACATATATATATATATATATATATATATATATATATATATATATATATATATATATATATATATATATATATATATTATAAATATATGTATTATTTATATATATATATATATATATATATATATATATACGTATTATTAATATATATATATATATATATATATATATATATATATATATTAATTAAAGAATGTCAAAAACCTAAAATCCCATAGGTAATAATTTGTGATGCATGAGAGATCTAAAAATGTAGCTCTCAATCTTCAGGACCTAACAAATGAACTGGAAAAAATATTACGGTTAAAATCACGAAATATAGCTATCTTATTTAGAGATTAGAAAAAGACAGAATATCCTGACCTATATTGATATACTAACCTCAGGATGTCATTTGAGGATAGTGGAAATGCTTAAAGTGTAGTTAGATCAGTGTGAATTGGAAACAATCCCGTCTGATTCTGTCAACGACCAAATTTTAATACAGATATATTTCATTGAACAAATTATTTGTAAATAATATTAAAAAGAACATTTTTAAAGATTTCGAAATTAGCAAAAAAAAATTCATAAGCATTTTATATAATTAACCAAGAAATTTACATTAAAATACCTAAGAGATTTGAATTAAATGATTATTAATTATATTCAGAGAAACATATTTATAAAGGTTATATACCTAGAGTCTTGAACTTTTATATCTTAGATGTTTTTATTAATATTTAGCAGGATATGAATGTACTTTAAAGTAAGGAAAAGTTAGATCATTCAACAAAATCCGTAAATAAAATTAAAAAATGTCTGATCCAGTACAATTTTTAAAAGTTTTTTTCCCAAATTAGCGGATTATTTAAAAAATTAAATGTAAATTAGTATAAGCTTTTTGTATAATTAACGAAGAAAGTTACAACCAAATAGCAAATTTAAACAATAATTACACTACCTAAATAAGCCTAAGAACCTCAATTCAAAAAACTCTAAAAACAGAAAAAGGTAAGTCATGTAGTTCAATCCACCCTACTGCAATCTTTCCAATATTAATATAGGTCATTACTTCTTAAAACTAATAGAATCCTCTATCAAAAATGTTTAATAGAAAATCACTTAAAATTAGTTATTCTTGTGTTAACAATGTAGAGAAAATCATCTCAGCTCACAACAGTAAGTTACTAAATAAATTCCATAACATTGAAGTAACGGATATTAATCCCACAGGCAATTGAAGAGTGACAACTGCGTGTCATGTTGGAGGTAAATTCAGGTCTAAAGACGTGGTATATGAAGCAACGATTTTACCTGAAGAAAATATACACCTGTAGAAGACCTACACTGAAATATCTCCGGGAAACTGGAAGAAAAGCTTATATAATCACAGACACACCTTCAGCAATAGGTCTCTCAAAAATCCAAACAGGTTTATCCAGACATTATTGGAATCTTATCAACAAAGGTCTCACATCGCAATTGGAGCGGAAATTCAGATGCAGAGCTCAAACTCTTAAGAACTTCATGAACAGTTGTAACCTTTGTATTCTGCTGAAAATACTTATAATTAAATACAAAAATTGGAAGAATTTACTTAACCTTCGAAGTAAACCCATATCAAAATGTAGACACAAATAACGCCTTAAAAACAGAAAAGTACCAATTTTCTTGGATTATATAAATTCCTATCTATATCTCCATCATGCAAATGTTATAGTATATGTTCACCTGGAAATATTTATTGTCATTTATCGTTGTGATGCGTACGCTTATATATATATATATATATATATATATATATATATATATATATATATATATATATATATATATATATATATATATATATAAGCAAATGTGTGGATGACCGAAACGTCTGTCTTCGACAGAATAACAAAAACAAAATAAAAACAGTAAACTCACATATTCGAATTTTGCTTTGTCTTTTCCACATTTTCATCATATATATATATATATATATATATATATATATATATATATATATATATATATATATATATATATATATATATGTTTGTGTATGTGTGTGTTCGTGTGTGTATTGTAATATTTATGGTTAATTGCATATGGATTTGCTTGTGGAAAAATATGTACGTGTGTGAATATGTATGTATATATGTGTGTGGGTTTCTGTTCTTGTGTGTGGGAATTTTGGCGGTTTCTTAATACATATAGGTGCGTTTGCGTGAACATTGTGTTTAGAGAGAAATACATCGATGTTTGTGTCTGTATGTATAAATATATGTGTGTATATGTGTATATGCATATGTGTATATGGAAGGAGGAAAACTGATAGGGTTAATGACCTGTAATTTGTGCTTAGACTAGATATACATATATGTAAGGATGTATATATAGGAATATGTGAACTGAAATTAGTGTTTGCCATGTTTGTTATGGACTTTTTTATTATGATGCTTATTATGTTTCTAATGTTACTTATTGCTTTATACTAGTGATATGTTCATTATGACTATTCTTGTTGCAGTGTATGTATTATGGGGGAAGAAAATATATATACGTATATATGCATTTTTTGACCAAGATGGATGCTATGCGGTAATTGGGTTAAATTCGCACTGAACTAACTACATTTTAAGCCATTCCACCATCCTCAAATGACAGACTGAGGGCAGTATATCAATATAGGTTAACACATTCTTTTTTTCCCACTCTCTAAATAAAATAGCAATATCTATTGATTTTAACCCGGAGTATTTTTTCCATTTCATTTATGATTTGTTTGTGGATCTTGAAGATTGAGAGCTACCTTTTTACAGATCTCATGAAATAAAAATTGTTACCTATGGGATTTTAAGAGTTTCATATTCTTTAATTAATAATAATTTTGCACTGTCTTTTGACATAGTGCTCTCCCTGGATCTATATCCCCCTGAAGATTCCATACGGAACACCATATTGTATCATTACTATATATATATATATATATATATATATATATATATATATATATATATGTGTGTATTTTAATAATATAAATTAACTATAAAAATTAAAATCGATTTAAATCTCGCAAATTAGTTACTTTAATTTCATCGATTGTCGACTCCACGGATTGAAAAATATTTCTTGAAGCGTTTATTTTAGTTTTAATTCCAAGCTTTCGTTTTACGCTTGATGGGAAAATATTAGTAAATTAGCAACACATTTTAACTTGGCTATAGTTACCACAATTATTTTCTGATAATGTCGCGTTTCGACATCGGTATTAACAAAAATCGACACGTATATAAAAGAGTGGGCTTAAAAGTTCATAGGCTGACTATGAAGGAAAAGAATGTAGTTATTATAAATAACATTTGAAATTAAGGCATGAACAATTTCACAGTTCAATGATCACTCCTTCCTAGTCAGCTTTTGATTTTTTTCAGGCCACACTCACACACACAAAGTAAATTCAAAATTGTTTTTAGAATACTGAGATTGTTAAATTGTAGTGAGCTTTTCCATATATGTTTAGTAAATACCGTTAATTAATCGCTACTAATTAATTCACAATTTAACAGATTTAAAAGTTTATACATTTTTTAAATGAAACTTACAAAAAAGAAATATTATTTTTGTAAAAACTAATTATTCATCAAAAAAACTTTTCTTAAGACAATGTGTCCATAATATATTTTATACATAAAAGTAAATAAAACATTTTCACATTAAATAATGCCTCATTCTCATTAAATAATAGTGTTATAGCATTTTTTTATTTTACGATTCAGAGGTGATTTTCAGCAATGTTTTACAAAACAAATGCATTCTCTAAGCGGTTAATGCATGTAAAATCTGATGGGATCTAGGGAAATGCAGGTTCGAATTCTGCTAGACAACACATATTTTTCTAAAAAGATTTCTGGAAAATTCAGGACGGTACATGGAAATAATTAAATACACTGTTGTATAAATAAACAGAGCATCTATTCAAATATGGGTATCCCTAAAATAAAACTTAAACAATTATATATATATATATATATATATATATATATATATATATATATATATATATATATATATATATATGTATATATATATATATATATATATATATATATATATATATAATGAGCACAGACGATACTTAAAAATCCATTCAGTTATAATTTATTTCATGAATATACAAATCTTCATTCGTCTCTTCAGAGCGATTTTTTAATAAATGGAGTCAATTTATCCAGATAAAAGGAGAGAGAAGAGGAGAAAAGAAAAAAGAAAAGGAAAAATACGCTCCTCTTTGCTTTTGTCTGGATAAATTGACTACATTTATTTTTAAAAAATTCGGTCTGAAAAGATGAATATTTGTATATTCGTGAGATAAATTATAACCGAATGGATTGTTAAGGATCGTATGTAATCATTATTATATTGCTCTGTTACTTACATTGAGCACTTTTTGGATTAATGAGCTCCTTGGAATTATCCCTGATACTGAGCGCTTTCCAATAAGTAATGCGCATATATAATATATAAATAATATATATAAAAAATTGCATATATATATATATATATATATATATATATATATATATATATATATATATATATATATATATATATTTACATACGCATTTCATATATATATATATATATATATATATATATATATATATATATATATATACATATATATACATATACATATATGTGTGTGTGTGTGTGTGTGTGTGTGTGTGTGTGTGTTCAGCAGTACGTCTATTGATTTTTGTGACTTAAATTTGTTTCTTAGTGTGATATTTAGAGGGGTAACTTCTCTAACTCTGCAGATCAATTCACTATTGTAGTGAGTTCAATCCTATCAAGCCTGGTGTTCTTAAAGTGATATTATACAGCTCAGTAAATAATTTTTTTTTTAAATCATGACATCTGGTTTTTCTCTCTAAGTGATCACATGCCATTTATCATTTCACCTGTTTGCATTCCCCTTTCAAATTAATGTTACTTTATTTCAGCCAATTTTGGCTGTCTTGCCAAGTAATTGATCAATTTTGAACTGTTCAACGCTGTTTTAAGATGGAGAAAAACACTCAAAGATAAATGGTTGCAAGATCAGCGATCAAGCAGATGGTCTCTGTATGAATTCTCTTTTAAATGCAAAAAACATAGAAAAAGTATGCACTCAATTTTTCTGACTCTTCTTTTACTGTCACTCTCAATAATCTGTAGCGCCCTGTATGTTTTTTTACGTTCCAATCGATGGCGTTTTTACTTGGAGTACAACTTCTAGGTTTGTACGTTAAACAACGTCCTTTAGATGAATAAAAGTTTGGATATATTCAAAACACTTGCTTAATATTTCACAAGGGCAAAGAATTATATAACTTTTTTACGTCAATTTTCTGTGTTTTTCCTAACCTCCGTAAAATCTTATTTCTTTCCTTAAGTGGGGACTAGTGGCTTAATATGGAATCACCGAAACGCATTTTAACTCTGATTAGAGAAATTTGCTTTTAATTAATAATTTCATCCTTGGTAAAGGCATGCATTAATTTCTAGCAGCTGTACATATTTTGCCCTATAATTCAGTCCGTCATGGGCTTTAGACCCTTCTTCTATGTGCCGTCCCACTTCAGGACGTCGGGATCACTGCTATCTACAATTTCCTGTCCATTATAGATCTTAATAGCTTTTGTCTTTTGCCATTCCTCCCGAATCGTTCATTGCCATCCATTCACTCAACTTCGCCAGGTAATTTGTGTGTTGCTTTCCACTGTCACTTCGATCTGTCCTGTATTAAATTTTTCCAGCAGTGTCTAGCCAACAGAAACATTCCCGACAGAGTTACGTAGGTTGATACGTAAAAGGGATCAATACGCTAAGTAGTGCAAAATTAGAGTACCCAAAGAGCAAGAAACTATCTAGGTAGATAGGTTCTGGGTCTTTAGGTATAATATATATATATATATATATATATATATATATATATATATATATATATATATATATATATATATATATATATATATATATATAATTTGAATATATAATTTGAATGTAGATCTCTTTATTCTACTTTCAATACAATCACTTGAGAGGACATCAGAAGTATTGAAACAAAAAGGCTATTTTTGTAGTGATGTTATAACATGTTTATGTTATAATATTTCAATAAACAATATTTGGTCTACTCTGTATTGAGCACTCTTTTAAGAATAGCGTTTTTTGGTATTGTAATCTTATTCCGTCTACACCAATCATATATATATATATATATATATATATATATATATATATATATATATATATATATGTATATATATATATATATATATATATATATATATATATATATATATATATATATATATAAAATACTATATATAATTAAATATAAAATACTATATATAATTAAATATAAAATAATATATATATATATATATATATATATATATATATATATATATATATATGTGCAAATATCGTAAATACCTATGTATAATTCTCACTTTATTAGATTCATTTAAAGATATAACTATAGGTGGATATTATGCGAATCCCCTAAATATTGAAATATTCTGGTCAGATCTATGTCGCCATAAATTCCAGCTGGAAAGACCAAAGGTAAGTGAATTTCCTTATAATTCAAACTAATACATGAAGATTTTGAATCACTAAGCAAATGCTGCATTTTCGTTCCTATAATTATTTGCATAGCTTATTTTGGTTTGTTTCCCAGTTGTTCCTGTCAAAGATAGATGTCATGACATTTTCACTTATATTTGCAGCGTATTAAATGCCGTCATCAACTTCGATGTAGTCGTTGCTGTACATTCTTTCTCAAAAAGGATGTTATCTTCACTGCCGTTCAGTGTGTTCGTGCAGCGGCATTGTTTGAGTAAATTTTCCCGGATGGCTTCAGATATCTTCTGCCACGTTTTTTATACCCATTTACATATCACTAAAAGCTCTTCTCAGAGAAGGCAATATGTCGAAGTATGTTACCCGTGCCCCTCTGTCAGCCATTGATTCCACTTGTTATGAAAAACAAGTTGAATGGCTCGTTGTATTGATTCGCACGTCCAGTAGTTGAAGAATACAAGCCATTTCACCAACAAACATGGCTAGGCAGGTTTTCACCAATTGTCGTTTTGCAGAAAACTCTCGGGAGAATTTCTGTGTCGTGGACGAGTAAAGATGGCTGTTTCGTCAGGCCACCGGAGCGCTTCGCGTACGCAGTTTCAAATTGATCACTTATCATCCGTGTTGGAAAGCAAACTTTTTGCGGAAACGCAAATATCTGAATATCTGCCTAAGTTTACTATACTGTGTAAAGTTCATGTCGAGATACACATAAACGCACAAACACATATACTAATCTCAGACAAAGACAGCAATGAGAAAAAAGACAAAGACCTAAAGACAAACACCTCCCTACTCAATAAAGTGCACAGCGCCTAGATTACATCAAGACAGCAAAAAACGCATAACAATATTAATTGCCACGAAATTATGGCCCTAGTCGTAACACGCGTTTCATGTTCACGCGATCTTCAGATGAATTGAACGTCTGATACATATATATATATATATATATATATATATATATATATATATAAGTGAACATAGAATTCAACACTTAGAGGCGACAGTCTGTTTCATGCTAGATGCAATCATTGGCCTGACGATTGCATTAAGCATGAAACAGACTGACGCCTCTAAGTGTTGACTTCTATGTTCACTTTTATATTTACACACGCTCTATCTCTGATATTGAGCACTTTATCCCATAAATATAGCACACTTTAAGAGTATATTTCTTCATATATATATATATATATATATATATATATATATATATATATATATATATATATATATATATATATATATAATTTAGTGAATATACATAATGTCCATCATCGATGGTACGACTCGGAGTTTCATGCAGTTCTTACAATCTTCAAGGGCGGAAAATATTCTAGCCGTTTTTGAGTTCGCGTTCTCGTGGTGATGATTCAAAATTGTGTGTTAAATATTCTTTATTTAATTATTCTTGCCTAATATATTAGAATTATTAACAATTTATTTTATTCAATTCTTAAGTTCGAAAGGCGAATTAAAGAAAATTAAAAAAATCATGAAAAATTATTTTAATTTAAAAGATAACAAATGGAATGGCTCTCATTTCGCATAAAATACCATAGTTATACTAATTAAATTAAATTAGTACACCGGAATAAATATAATATAAGAGTGTAAATGAAAATAATTGGTCGGGACTATTTATCTAATATGTTTGGAACCAAGTCTTATTCTTATAAAGGTGAAATTATATAGACACACGTTATAAATTAAACGAGTGCAGTAATATTTGATTATATGTGTAAATAGATTATATGAGAAATATTATTAATGATGGGTTCTAAGAACATTAAGGATTATATTCACTATATTATTTATTTATTAATTATTATATTTACTGTTATTTCCTGTAACCCACTGCGTCTTAGTGGCATTGTCACCTTACTTATGGTGAAATGAAAAAAAAATGAATGAAAAAGAAAGCCGATTAAAAATATGTTTTATAAATTATATATTTAAAATAATAATAATTAAAAAAACGATATGAGTATCACAGAAATATGGTTCATAACATTTGAAATGTACTGGTATTTCACTGGAATATATTTGACCACAAATTTGACTTTATAAATGCCAGTTTGATCATGAGAGAAAAGGATTCATTAAGACGATAAAGCATTCACAGGGCACTAATAATACAATTCTCAACAATAAACGCCAGACCAGAACCTTACATAATATCACCAATCATCGAAAAAGCTGTACTAGCACAGTGCAATATGCAAGTTCATAGAGATCTACTCAGAGTGGACGGATTTAAAATCCAACAGGCACCAATGGCTCTAATATATATATTTTTTTATTTTTTTATTTTTAAGAGTTTCACACACACACATATATATATATATATATATATATATATATATATATATATATATATATATATATATATATATATATATATATATATATATATATATATATGTGTGTATATATATATATATATATAAATGCACTCTGGATATTGGATCTGTTGATAAGGAAATTTAATTTATTGCCTCTCTTATCCTCAAAAATCCTAACCCATTTTCTTTACATTCAGTTTTGATTTTCATTCCAACTTGAAGAATCCAAACATAACACACGTCATATTGTCAAAAGCTCTTTCTATACTGTCTCATTATCTACAAATAAGATATTTTAAACACGTATATTTTTAATCATTTTAACCAAAGCAAGGCATTAAAGCCACTGAGATACAGGGGGTTGCAAGTGAAGGAAACTGCGAAAATGACATAAAAAAATATAGGATTTCTGCTATTATACTTATATATTATATCAAATGGTACCTCAATGGTACCTCAACGTCTCAAATTTAAGTGCAGTACTAGATTGGCAGCTAGGTTTCATCACTATACCGATTCTATTCTAATCTTTTCTTCTCTCTCAATTATCATCTCTTGAACTCTTCCTGATGCTTACTTCCCTGTCAACACTAATCTACAAAAATCACTTTTTACTTACTAATAAATTATTTCAACCATTAAGTTTTTTAACAACCATCTCATCAGACTGAAATTTCAGTCTTCTGAGATGGGTGTTAAAAATGGTTTAAATTTAAATTTATTCAGAATATTTTAAACAAGGTAACAGGAAGTCTAGCCGCTAGACCTACAAAATTTATTTTCTGCAGATTTATAATATTGAAAGTGGGGGTGTTAGCTTTTAACCTGATTTTCATGTGTGGTGATTGGGTGAACATTGTAACAGCTAAAATACTATTACATAGACACACATACATATACATACATAAATACATAAATATAGACATATAAAAAGGAGAAGAGAAATTTAGTAACAGATAGAAAATATTTTAAATAAAATAACTGAAATAAAATGAATTAATATGTAATATATGACATATACATTCATACATATATACACAAATAAGGAGGAAGTGAAAATAATATACTACAAAAAAATCTTAATTTCAATATCTAATTCATACACAAGCAACATACACATACACACATACACATATATATATGCATATATATATATATATATATGCATATATATATATATATACACTCAAATATATACATATGTAAACAAAAATCAAGGTGTTTTCGATGATGTATATCATATTGCTCTGTATACTATATTTTTAGCTCTCTTCATGGATCATTTTTGTACGATTTTATATTTCTTGGATTTTGCTTTCCACTAAAGGATTATATATATATATATATATATATATATATATATATATGTATGTATGTATGTAATGTGGATAGCTGATTTTATTCTGTCTGACCAGCAGACATCGCATTGTTTATTTTGTTTATTTATTGAATTTTTATCAGACCAGAAAAATAATTAACAAGTGTAAGTTTATTTCCGTGCTTCCTGAATAAATAATTAACTTCATAGTTAACAACACATTTACTTCCCCTTGATTTTCTTATCTTTTCAAAAAGGTTCAAACAAAGTTTGTTGATTCTTTTTTTTTTAATTCAAAACTAAATACTTCGCCAACAATGTTTCTACTTCTAATTCTTTTTGTTATAGGACAAAATATATGAACATAATTTTGTTTATATTTGTTAAAATTCAAAACTAAATTAAAAAAATTGGTTAACTGATGGTTTTTAGAGTTCCTCTAGGAAAAACGATTTCGTCTGCTTAAGAACCAAAACCTACCAAATTCTTTGCTTCCTTAAATCCAACCTCTGCCCCACGTCCTGAGAGGTGGTAACAGGGTAAAGTGGAATTGTTGGGTATGTTCAACATATTTGACACCCGGGCAACACCGGGTAGACCTGCTAGTAGATAATAAATGCATTACGAGGACGATTATGCGGGATATTTTGAAGGCCTTCGACAAGATGTATCATCGGAGGCAGCTAGAGTAACTCCGGCTATGGAATCTCTAGAAGGGTTCTTTCAATTATCAAGCTCTTCTTAGCATGTAGTCCCTGAAGGTCGTTTTTAACGGCCAGCCATCTGAAACCCTTATGCATTGCATAGGGGGTTCTCTCCTCGGACCCACCCCATCATTCTACTGTATATTTAAGGATCTGTTTAAGAACATACTCCGATCATCAGTGAGTGTCCATGGAGATGATACAACTTATTACAGCGGAACCTCCCAAAATACTGGAAGGACAGAACCCAGCAACCCATCTCACCTCTGACCTTGCCAAGTAGCTCAGTGACTTGTAAAATCTCAATACGGCCAAAACAAAATTAGTAACGTTCCACCACCAGCAAGCAGACATCGAACTCTCACCTATCATCAGGGATAGATCTCAGAAGGTGATTCATTGTCTTGAATCGTCTATTGAGACATAACCTATACGCAACGTTCAAATGGAACTTGTATGTCCTGTCTATTTTTAAGGATGCTGGAAAAATGGTCGATGCAATTTACCATTCACGTAAATATCTGACAACCCCAGATATATTTATCTTTACCAGATCCAGATCAGATAAAAACTGGAGTATTGCTGCTGTGTCTGGAATGGAGCGCTGCCGACTTCTTTATTGTCTTGTTGCGGACCCGCTAGTGTTGCAGAGCTGGCCTACGAAAAGATGGCCTTGTGCCAGACACTACACACGACTACCGAAGCCACTAACAAAATAAAACTAAGTAGACAGGAGTAACTACGAAGGTAAAGGAACAAAAAATTTTATTTTTCTTTAACAAGTAATTTGTCTCGACAGTGGAGACCTTCAGTAAAGTTACTGGAATTTTTGCAATCAATGAAAAGGTTGTGACAAGTAGTCACTAAAGGTATGTCAGGTTCGGCGCCAAAACGAAATTGAAAATGGCTAAGGCGGGAAAAAGTTTCTCCAGGAAGAAAGTTCAGAACAATCAATTTATATGGAATATTATGCATGCACAACAAAGAAAATACTCACTGCGAGATTTTTGTAATGTGTGTGTAATGTTATATTTTTAAGGTACTGGTTCGTAATGGTTAGAGTTCACAGAATATGAGACGTTCTCGTTCTGGTGTTGTTGACGGTTTCAAAGTTCCCTGTTCATGGACGAAGGCAGGCTCGAACAAAATGTTCGCATCAGGACGAAAAATACGTCATCGAAAAAGGTAATGTGATAACAGTGTCGTAAGCGCTAGGGTTACACGCGACGAGCCAAAAGGGACTAAGCAATATTTGCTGGCAAGATATCCCTGTCTGATATATGGTTGACAGACGAGGGATAAATGAGAAATGCTCAGTTCAGTGACCGGGCAGCGACTGCCTTCGAAAAGCCAGTTTGTCCATGACGTCAGAGAAAAAGCGCGGGCGAAAACATCAGCAGCAGCTGCCTTCCTCACTTTTGGCTACGAACAACTGTTTACTGCTATTACTAGCCGAAAGTGAAAGGAAGGGGTGGAGAAGCTCGCGCGCGCGTAAAATGAAAGTGGAAATACCATGTTATTCCACATACTGTCTTAATAGAGTTCAATAGCATCTTTGTGGGTGAAAAATTATTTTCCACCCTACTACCCATTTCCCACAAACGAAACATTGCGAGCGTCTGACTGGTCTGTCGCTACTTCCAAGGCATATGTCCTGATGATCTACATTCCTGAATCCCACCTACCCTGACCTTTACAATTAGGATCCGCTATACCATATACACAAGTGTAAGTCATCCCTATTCCTTTACTAAGGAGTAAATTTCTTTCAGAGAGCTTCTTCCCAAGAACTCTTGCTTTGTGAAATAGACTCCCTATGGGATGCTTTTCCAATCACTACAATCTTTAATACTAGGATTAAAGTTATATGTTCTGCAAGTTCACTTCTTGCCTTTTCTTATACTCATACAACACTACACAGTAATGATCTACCTTGAGTGGCTCCTGGACTTTGTATTAGGTGAACATTAGTATAAAAATGATTACATCGCTCAGTAGCCAGAGAAACTTTTATTATTACGCAGCAACCCTTCTTATAGAACGATTTCAAAATTAAACAGCCCAGAGAACTTAAATGATTATTTGTTTTCTTTCATAGCAATGACATCCTAATTTGCTAGAGTTACTTTTTTTCTTTTTTTGAAGAGGCACGGTGGTGTAATGGATAGCGCCTTGGATTGAGGAATCGGAGAGCCGAGTTCGAATTCCAGTCGAATCCATTACATTCACTTACGTGCTAATAACACTTGGGAAAGGTGTGAATCCTCTTCTTCTCCCTCCGGCTATGGGTAAATAGCAGAAGAGACTGGGTTCTATAGCCTTGGTTGGCAACTGGTCTAAGAGAAGGACAACTCTGAATTCAAACCCGGAGTGGAGCCCCGAAGGCGGATGGACGGCACTTTGTGCTACCTCCCGGCAACTCCTGCAGCCGCGTTGGTACCAAACTGTATTGGTTTATCGTCTCCTTTGCACTCTTCTAGCAAGGCCGAGAGTGGTGAACTAGACGCCTAGGCTCGTAGCGCACCGCGCTACTCCATCGTCTCTCGAGACAGACGGATGCCGACGACGACTTTTTTTTATCACTAATAAAACTTTTATGATATCAGTACAAAACAAAAATGCATTTTATAGCCCCATTCTCCCAGTAGTGAGTGGATCATTTCTTGGTAAGTGATAGTCACTGGTATCCATTGCTTTTCTATCGTAAAAATACTAGCACCTTTTCATTATACACAAAATGATCCTAATTTGCCAATAATGGTTACATTTGCAATAGTCAGTGACTATGCCATTCATCGTAGTGTTTAATGCAGTTTTACTAAGACAATTAGAAATTATTCATAATTATATATCTAATAATTACTAGTATATAAATAATTATTGTTATTAATCGCCAATCACCGAAAAGCATTTCCTTTATAATTTTTAATGTATAAATTTTAAATTATAATCAGGTTGAGATAGTGATGGCAATAACAAGCAAATACTATTAAGCAAAAGTGATAAAAACTTGAACATATTCACTATTTACATTATTCAGACTATTGTCATCATCTTTGTCGCCATATTTATTACAACCTTCTGGCCTCCTTCAGGTGGTTGGAATGTCGAACTGAACCCTTTATTTCGCTCACTGGGGTTTAACCTTAACGCAGTGGAGAACTTGGCGAGATGAATTAACAGCAGATAACTG
>OZ038495.1:3612500-3660000 GCA_964036315.1 Acanthosepion esculentum
TTTGTTTTACTGGCACGGTCTAAATTTACACTTCCTTTTGCAAAATATGTCTACAAATGACAATCCATTCGGTGGAAATAGACGATAACATTATCCTTGGGGCGAAGCTAAATTCGTCCACTTAAAGTCCTTGAGAAATCCACTTTACAAATATAGAAAAAACATTCCCTTCACGAAAAGTGTGGATTGCTCAAAAGTTAAATTTCCGTCAGATAAACAAAACTTCATTTTATTTTTTTTTAAATGCGGTAAGTGTCCTTAGATCCGGGTAAAAGAAAAAAAATCTATTTATTTACTGATAAAAGGTCACAAGGTCAGGACGCCTAATAAGTAAAAAATATCTTCTCAGTAGAAATAGTAAAGCACACTAGTTTGCTAACCACTGCACCCTATCGATGTCTATGTGCCTCGAGGAGGCAAATAATTAAAAAATTAACCCTGTACCAACAGGCGTTAATTTTGCATGCAATTTTAAAATGATGTGCTCTCAGTGAAAAGGTTGATAGCTCAAAAAGTGAAAATGGTGAACATTGAACGAATTCGGGAGGAGTATGAATTCATCTCTTCCTAACATCTGTGGGTAAAAGCTGTTTATAGTAAGACATGTGACTGGTAAATCATTGTTATTCTAACAAAATTGTTAATGCAGAATTCACTCGTAAAAATAATTACACTTACAATCCAAGATAAGTTGCGGCTTCAAATCACCCATAAAGGGGTTGATAAGCCGTAAAAGAACGAATCATTCAACTCGATTTGACTGATTCTGTTTGTTTTTTTCTGAAAATATGTAGTTTAGTTTTTCCTTCCCCATGTGCTGTTAAGCGTCGCGGGGAGACACAGTCGTCTGTCAGCGGCAAGACGAATGGTCTGGAGGAAGGAGATATACCTCGTGAGCTCTGAGAGTGTCTGCCACTGAGTCACTCCAGCGTCTTCTTGGTCTGCCTCTCGCTCTCCGGCCAGAGTACCTGATGGTGTATACTCGTAGGGCTGGTTGGTTGATAGGCATACGAGTGAGGTGTCCGAAACATTTGATCCTCTGTCGTTCGATATGTTGTATGATTGGGATTGCTCCTACCATATCTCTTATTGCCTCATTCCTGATCTTATCTCGTCTGGTCTTCTTCACTGCTTTCCTCAGGCATTTCATCTCACAAGTGATTATTTTCCTCTCAAGAGTTTTTTCTTAGGGGGTCATGTCTGGCACTGGTATGTCAGCGTTGGAAGGAAAATGGCGTTGATGAGATTTGCCTTGGTGCTCATGGTAATGCTAGGATGTTTTTGAAGCTATAGCAAAATATCAGGCCGGCAACCTACTGCAGGAAAAAAAAATCTGCCTCGTCAGTCATGAATCGAAAGATACATGATTGTCTAAGTGTGTATCACGCATGGTACATAACTGACTCGGCCTCGCAAAGCCCAACCACTCGTCCGAATCGTGGGAGGAGGAAACAGTTAATGCTGGCCAACGGGGCATTGGTGAAGCTGTGACTGGCTTAGCAGGCTGAACGTAGATAAAAATTGCTCAAGGAAACAAAATGTTTAAAAAAATGTTTATCTCAAAAATAGATTATCTTGAATGAATGCTGTTGGTCTGTTTTTCTCTTATAAACTAGCAGTATTCGAAGTTATAGTAAGTGAAGACCGCTGTTGACTTATCGATAATATATTCCTGAATATTTGGGACAATTAACTATTTAATAATATTTAATATGTAACAGACATAATAAGCAACAAAAAGAAGGTAGGTAGTACAAAGTTGTTTAGCCGAACGACCTTATTCTATTTAAATGTTAGGTTGTGCAATTCTTTTCGATGATTAGATACTGGAGAATTGTAACAGTAAATCTGTACTTTGTTTTCAACAGGTTTATGATACTTTATAACTTTTACATAGTGCTTCTTTGTGTCTTTATTCCATGTAAAGTTTCCTGGATTTTGCGTCTCCGTCATATATGTGCACCTGTGATTTATATCCACTTGAAGTATATGAAGATCTAGCAGATCATTTCAAAGGAAAGTTTATAATAAATCTATTCAGTCATTTGTTTAAAATTTTATTACAAACGTTATTAATATAAGATTTTTAGTATTTTTAATAAGTGTAGATGGAGTAGATGTTTTCCCAAAAACTTTGTCGTGGCTCGCATGTACGACCTATCGTATTCTTAGCATCTTCCTGTAGAACAAAATTTCAGTAGCTTCAAGTCTCTTACTTATCTCTAAGGATCTTGTCGAGCGTTAACTGCTATATAGGAAGACTGATGTTCAGCAATGTTTTCTATGTTTCTAACGAAATGTTTCTCTTTCTTAATAATTCGCTATTTCATTGCACCAGTTTGCACTTTCCGTCCTCTGTTAAACCCCCCACCCCAGATATTAAAATTGTTACAATTGCTTGATTATAAGGTTTCCAGTTTGTTATTCACATAAAATGTATAAATTGTTTGAATATGAATTATTTGTCTATATTTCTGAGATGAGGTATTATGTACAGTATTTACATTAGTCGGACTATTGTCCTCATCTTTGTCGCCATATTTGTCACAACGTTTCGGCCGTTGTACGCTCCGGCCTTCTTCAGGTGGTTGGAATTTCGAACTGAACTCTTTATTTCGATCACTGGGGTAGACTGTTCTAGTTCCACGTGCCATGTTTGATGGATGTCAGTTATCAGTTATCTCCTGCTAATTTTCCCTCTGAAAGTTCTCCACTGCCTGAACCGGGTATTGAACTCTTTGGGTTTGTCACTGGATCTAACCAACGCCTTTACCCACTGTGCCATGTGTCCCTGGTATGAATTTCTGGGTATTATAAACCTAATGTTTTCAGCAACCATTTTTACCAGTGCTCATATTGCAATTTTTGCTGTTATCATTGCATGTTTTTACCATTCCTACACCGATGCTTTTGTTTAGTTCACGGGGTTAAAGTGTTCTAGTTCTACATGCCATGCCTTTTCCGGGTGTCTCAATTCCAGTTATCTCCCTTTAGTAACTCAAGTTTCCAAGTATTTGTTCACCACTCCTGTAGCCAGGTATTGAAATCACATCTCTTTGGGTCAAGTCACTTTTGGATTATTTCAACCAACGCTTTTATCTAGTTGGCCACATGTCCGAAAGTGATTTCACCGAAAGAGTTTTCAGTTAAATTCCTGGCCAAAGCAGAGGTGAACATAAACTTAGACAGTTGACATATATCTATATTTCTGAGATGAGGTATTTTAATTATTTTAATTCTTTGGACTATTTACTCTTGTTCTCATCTTCGTTGCCATATTCACGACGTTTCGGCCGTTGTACGCTCTTTCTACAGGTGATTGGAATTTCGAACTGAAATCTTTATTTCGTCAACCGGGATCGATTTTTCTACTTCCGGATAACTCAGTATCAGTTGTCTCCATTTAGCTCAACTCTCCATGCTTTTGATCACCTCTGCTGTAGCTAGGTATTGAACTCACAACTCTTTAGGTCAAGTGACTGGATACAACCAATGCTTTTATCCACTGGGCCATGTGTTCTTGGGACTTATAAAGGTAATGTCTCAGTAACCATTTTTTATCAGAGCTCATATTACAATTTTGTTGCTATTATTGTGTTTTTTTCTCTAACTTTCCGTATTGCTGGTTTCCATAATGTATTCATTTCTATGATTGGCCGGTTTAGGAGATTTTTGCGGTATAGCATATGCGATGATTTCTTGAGTTTTCGTATTTTCCAGTCTGTTATTTCAACCTTATCCCACACGGAGGAATTATCTCCCTTTTCCCTCTATATGTGGTCAGCCACACCTGATATTTTCTATTTCCTCTCGTGTTACGGCTTTACGATGTTCTTGCAATCTTAAGGAGACGGCTTGTTTCTCGTTTCTTACGACAGCTGCACAGGTTGTCGTACACACAGGCCTTAATCATGTTCTCTATAGAAGGTCTTTTTCTTTTTTGAAGCATTTTACCCCAAGCAAGGTGAGAGTGTCACTGGTACGCAAGAGGTTACAGAGAGTGAAAGTAAGAGAAAATACTGCGTATAGCGGGGATTGAGGAAAGTATAAAACAGGGTTGGGAATCAAGACATCAGAAGATGTTGATTGGCATTACATTTACATTTTTTAAGATTATACAAGGTAACCAAAAAAGTTCTGTCCGTTTTTTGATTAGTCATTGAATGAAGTTGAAATATATACGAAATGCGTGTAGCAATTGTTTTCAAATTCGGACAGCCGGAAGTAGGAATATCAGACGTTATGAAAAAGCACGCGCACCGTGCCCGGCCATCAGTTATAAGCCGGACAGCTGTGAGAAGGATGGAAGTGTCTAGAGATCTCGTTCGGGGCTGTTTGCTTTACGACTTCAAAGTGAGCTTATCAGCAGCTGCATCAAGTC
This sequence comes from Acanthosepion esculentum, assembly GCA_964036315.1. Taxonomy (NCBI): domain Eukaryota; kingdom Metazoa; phylum Mollusca; class Cephalopoda; order Sepiida; family Sepiidae; genus Acanthosepion; species Acanthosepion esculentum. Next base: position 3,616,882 of record OZ038495.1, read on the forward strand.
GCCGCATATGTCAAGTGTTTGGGGATAGTGATATGGATGAACGTACTGCAAGGCGTTGGTTTCGAAAATTCAAGTCGGGAGATTTGTCTCTCCATGATGAGTCTCGCAGTGGACGACCACAGGTCTTGAATGACGGAGTCCTGAAGGCGGCCATTGAAGAGGACAATAGTCTAACGTGTGGTGAACTTGCAAGACAGTTCAGCGTTTCCGATGAAACAGTTAGACTTCACCTGCACCGCCTAGGTAAGACGTACAAACTGAGCAAATGGGTTTCGCAAACGCTGTTGGAGGTCCACAAAGGACAACGAGTGGCAGCCTGCGTATCGCTGGTTTCTCGCCACCGTACCGCATCCTTATTCAATCGAGTGCTTACCAGTGATGAAAAGTGGGTTCTGTACGAAACTCCCAAGCGTTGCCGACGTTGTTTGTCTCCTCAGGATGCTGCCCCTCACCCCGCCAGACCGCCTATGCACCCACGCAAGATTATGCTTTGTGTCTAGTGGACAGGTCGTCAAGTGGTTCATTATGAACTGCTACCAATGGGCCAAACGGTCACTGGAGACCTATACTCGCAGCAATTGAAACGTGTGCAACAGGCATTGCGCCAGAAGGAGCCAGTACTGGTGAATGGCAAAGGTGTGCTTTTCGTCCATGACAACGCCAGGCCGCATGTCGCGCGAGTGGTCAGGGATACCATACAGCAACTTGGGTGGGAAACTTTGTGCCATCCACTTTATTCACCTGACCTTGCGCCATCCGATACCACCTCTTCTACTCCCTGGATAATCATCTTCTTGAGAAATCATTCACCAATGAAGCAGACTTGCGCAAAGCCCCCACGGACTTTTTTGCGTCAAAACCGCCCGAGTTCTACCGCAAGGGCATTGAACAGCTGGAGACACGTTGGCAGAAGGTGCTGGATGCCGATGGCGATTACTTCGAAGACTAAATATAAGTAACACATACTGTGAAGCGTTTTCTTTTTTTCTTTTAAAAACGGACAGAACTTTTTTGGTTACCTTGTAGTTATTAGGGAAGCAAGTAAGAGAAAGAGAGTTCCACTGTCAGGAAGTGCGAGAGAAGAAGCTGTTGGAGTAGAAGAGGTAGTTACGTTTACCTGTTTCGACAGTAAAAGAGTCGGACCGAGATGCCAACTTAGTAGCACGCTTAAATTCATGCAGTCGGGGCACCAGTGTAAATTGCTCGCCAGAGCAGTTGCAATTAAATTATTTGTAGGAATGTCAGGGGGAAGCAACATCACGTCTGTGAGAAAGACTAGAGGCCAAATCAGGGCCTATCACTTTGCAGATCCAGCTTTTGTATTTGTAGAGAACCTCGAGATGAACAGCGTGGGCACCACACCATATATGACAACAGTATTCCATGCATGAACGAATGGTAGATTTGTAGATGTGAAGGATGGACTCAGATGGGAAAAACCTTCCGGCGCAACACAGAGAACCAAATTTCCTTGGGTCTTACTCCGAAGAGATGTCTGCGAAGTGTTGAAACACATTTGAAGGTCGTCCTGACTTTATGACTGATTTACTATTGAGAAAGGAGTAAATTCTTGCAGTCGGAGCACCAGTGAAAATAACTCCAGAGTAGTGGCCATGGAAATATTTCTAGAAAAGACAGGAAAGCCACATTACGTCGCTGATAATGTGACTGAAGTTCAGACCCCAACCAAGACCAATCGCATTGCATATACGTTAGTGGATTTTGTGTAGAACCTCGAGATGAACAGCAGAGGCACTAGACCATATATGGCAACAGTATTCAATGCAAGGACGGATGGTTGATTCATAGATTTGAAGGATGGACGCAGATGAGAAAAACCTTCTGGCGCGACACAGAGAATCAACTTTCCTTGGGTCTTATTCCGAAGAGATGTCTGCAAAGTGTTAAAACACGTTTGAAGGTCGTCCTGATATTATATAGATCACAAATATTTTTAAACTTTTTACCGATAATCCCTTCACATAGGGTAGGCAGATCGACACTGTTTCCTGAGTGCTGTTATCCTCTTGCACCCTTCTATCCCAGTTTGTCGGAACTGCTGCCATGTACACAGGATAGTTGTTACTTTGTAGGGTACTGCTTATACTGACAATTTCTTCTTCATATGTCTCTGGGTCGCCACCTATTATTTTTTTCGGTGTTGTAAGCAGGAGACGACCCCTTTCTTTGCACCGTATGGATGGTGGGAGTTGAAATTGAGGTATTGTCTGGTGAAAGTTGGCTTGTGGCATACGGTCATCTTGAACCCATGCTCTAGATATTAGTACCTCCTGGAATGCTAGTTTGTTGTTGTATTCTCTCTCTATTATGGACTTTATTATAAAGTTGAGTTATTAACTGGATTTAACTGACACTGACATGGCATGGCACGTGGAACTAGTCAATCTACCCTCCTGGACTAAATAAAAGGTTTTAGTTCGAAATTCCAGCTGAAGAATTTCGGATCGTACAACTACCGAGACGTCGTGAATATAACAATAAATATGAGGATAACGGTAAAATTTGAATAGTGGAAATAGTTACAATACCTTATCTCAGAAATATAGACAGATATTGCTCCATTATTGTTATACGAAAAAACTTAAACAAATCTCAATTCGAAAAGGGGGCTGGGGGTATTTTCCCACATTATTACCGCCAAAAAAACTTTCAGAAATATTTAGAATAATAAACAGAGGTATTGTCGGTTATCTTCAAAAATTAGTGCTGCCAAAAGTAAGAATTTCCGGAGAGAAAAAAATCACACAACGGCCAAATGATTTTTGGTTCAATTTAAAATAAAGTGATTTTATCAACTGTTTCCCCATTGCATTTCTGAAAGAAATAAAATGCAAAAAAAAAAACGCCGAAATAACATAAAAATATTAAAACCGCCATGATAATCTATTAAAGGGTTAAACATATGAAACCGTGAATAAGTCTCTCATGATAGTGAATACAGCAGAATATTAAATGAACTGCTCGTTGCTTTGGTGGCGGGGGTGATAAACTGAAATTATCGTGTTGATTATTATTATACGTTTGTCCAAAAAAGGTATGTTATTTCTCATTGGTCAGTCATGTGCATCGGATGGTAATATGTGTTCGTAATTGTGTATGCGTGTCTTTCTAGTTGGAGTTCTAATGTTTTCACCTTTGTACAGTCAAGCCATCGCAGCGGGATGTCACATCATTTTAATTTATGGCTGACATCTTTAAGCATGCATTCTTTGTATTAGATAGTTACAGGTTAGATTCTTTAAGGATGGATTCAAAGAAAGATAGTGGTGTAATGTATAGGTGAATGTTTATAGACTTAAAGAAAGGTGACACTGTCACAACCTTAACCAAATAGATACATTCTATGACACCGAATTTGAAAACGATTTCGTACAAGGTATATTAGCAGCCACCCTCACAAACAGCGATGAAACTACGCTATCCAGGAGATACATACGGGCACTAGAAACATTACCCCCGAACAAAAACATCATCATAACCCCCTCCGATAAAGGAGGAGGAATAGATATAATGGGAACAAATGTTTATATTGAAAAAATTAGAATCCATCCCAAATAACGACAACATCTACACAAAAACCAATGAACAAACTGTAAAAACAGACACACAACGGTTCACCAAAATAATTTCATTAAAAATGAAAACAAATCCCTTAACAGGTTAATAGTATACCATCGCACCCACACTATACGGCATACCCAAAACACACAAACACGACATCTGTTAGAGTTTTTGGGTACTTTAATATACTAGTGAGCCAAGCAAAATGAGCTGACTCATTTTATAGTTGACCAATAGAAGTTTTAACTATTCAGAAAGCTCAAAATATTTAATTCGACGTGTATAAAGGCAGCCATTTTTTCCGAATATTCACTGCCAACCCCCGAGACCTTCGAAGACTGAAGAATTACGGAACAGCTGCTGCTGCTATTGGCAATATATTCAGATTGAGTAGAGTGTCTGTGAGTGTTAATCTTTAACGTTGTTTCATTGAACAGATTACGTACTGCGCTGGATTCTATATTCATAGACTACGACGAACATGGTCAACAACATCCCCATCAGACCCATTGGGTCCGGAATCAACAGTGCACCTCACAAATTACCTAGAACCCTTCTTAATTCCGATCTCAAGAACACAACACTTATCAAACACTCTGTTGACTTAATCCAGGAAATATGAAACGTAAATATAGAAAGCATGGTTATGGCGAGCTTAGATATTAAATCATTATACACGAACAGACCCTTCACAAAATGCCTCAACATATTGAGAAACCACCTCAAAAAATCCAAAGAAAAACTTTCTATATCACTTGAACCTACCACTGAATTCAAACAAGAATTTGGAATAAACAATTCTCTACCTTTCCTCGACGTCTTATTAATACGCAACAATGAGAACTTAGATTATAAAATTTATCGTAAACCCACAAACAAAAACGATCTTATTGACTTTTATTCTTACTAGAACCAAAAAATAAAGTCTGGTATAGTCATAAGATTCTATCTCAGAACCCTTAGGAGATGTAGGCTGGAATACCTAATGAAGAAGAGAAAACTATTGAGAACACATTCAAAATTCTCCACGGCCCACACCATTTTATCCTCCACGTTCAAAAACGAGCTTTCAAAATCTACAAACCTCCAAAAACAGACACCAACAATAACGCATCTGATAAAAATTAAACGAAATTCATAATCCAATCTTTCTACTAAACTCGCAAAATAATTAGTCATCTCCAATACTAAAATCGTTACCATCACCTCCATGACAATCGGAGATATAATTAGGAAGAAAAATCAGTTCAACATTAATTCAGACGCCGGGATTTATGAAATAAATTCTTTACAATACAAAAATGTTTATGTGGGGAGACATCTCGTGATCTAAATGCCCGCATCTACGAACACAAGAGATCTAACGCTCTCGTTTTGCAATAAAACGATGCTGGACAACGTTGATTTCACTAATGCAAACTTAATTTAAAAATAACATAATTCCTTAAGGAGAAAATACATTGAAAATTTAATTATTACCAACTATAAACAGACGCCTAAAACATGACATTACATCGCCATCTTTGTTTGAATCAATTCTTAAAGAATCGAACTTATATCTATTTAATAGACACACTTTTTTAAGTCTGTATTCTTTGTATATATATATATATATATATATATATATATATATATGAGTAATAATTAGGAGGATTTGATAAATGTAATTAAGTAATTCATCGAGTCTGAAACCTCAACAGAATGCAGAAAGCACTGTCACAGAATGCAGAAAGCACTGGACGGCCGTTTCGTCCTATATTTGGGACTCATCAGCAGTGCGCATCCACTACCGAGAATCTCAGTTGGGTTCCACCACGGAATAATGTGAGTGAGCGGCGCTATATTGAGTCTGACTTGCCAAATCTTCGTCATCGAGGCCCGTAGAACAGTTGGTAGGGTGTTCGCTTGACAACCTAACTGTCAGGGTTTCAATTTTCGGTAGTGGATGCGCACTGCTGATGAGTCCCAAATATAGGACGAAACGGCCGTCCAGTGCTTTCTGCATTCTGTGACAGTGCTTTCAGCGGCGCTATATTGAGTCTGATTTGCTATCTCTTCGTCAACGATACGAGTACGCAACTAACTAAATAAAGTGCTCAATACAGTAAGTATTCAGTAAGTAGAGCAGACCTAGTTAGACCTAGAGAGCCAGACAAACCTACCAAGGTTTCACCTAAGCGGATCGTCAGGGAAGGCTGGCTTCCCTGACGATCCGTTTATGTGAAACCTTGGTAGGTTTGTCTGGCTCTCTAGGTCTAACTATATATATATATATAGAGCTAATCTCAAAATGTAGACATGAAAACAAATTTTTACTACGTAACTTAAAATAGAAAAATAAAGAAATATATAAACAAATAACAATAAAATAAGCAAAATAAACTACTCCAAACAAATCACAAAACCACACCTGTTAGAATATGCGAAATAAAATCAAAACAAAAGAACGGACGAAAGTTATAACTCTTATACAAATAAAAATAATAATAATAAGCAAAACAATTTGACCCAAATAAATAAGCGAACAAGCGATTTCCGGTAAATGACGGCCATTATAGACTACCAACAATAAGCTATATAAACAAATTTTTACTACTTTAACAAAAAACACCGATCAAAATAAAAGAACAAATAAATAAATATATAAGATAAAAAATAAAAATAAAAATAAAAAAACAAACAAAAAAACAAGCAAAATAATTTGACATAAATAAATAAACAAATAAGCGACTTCCGATAAAAGTAACCGCCAAAATATACTACCCATAATGCACCACTGACCCTTATATAAACAGCCGAGAAAAATAACAGCACTAGTCACCTGACGATTGCACTAGCATGAAACAGACTGTCGCCTCTAAGTGCTGACTTCCATGTCCACTTTTATATTTACACACGCTCTATCTCTGATATTGAGCACTTTACCCCATAAATATAGCACACTTTAAGACTATATTTCTGCATATATATATATATATATATATATATATATATATATATATATATATATATATATATATATTAATGGGTAAAATTGGTCAGTATCAGGGATAGAGCATACGCAAATATAAAAGTGCACGCTGAGGTCAAAAAATAACATCGACCGTCTGTTTCATGTGAAGTTTTCTTTCAAGCATGTCACCTCAGTGTCTACACGTTTGATATATTTAGAAATATGAAATCGCAATCTTTAAAATTACGCAATATTTTAAATAGGGAAAAATTAAATGAAAAAAGATCAAGAAATATTTTTTAAACCAAACACACACGTGTATTTTTGTGTATAATTTACAAATATGTGTGTGCGCGTATGTACGTGTGGCTGTATTAATCAAAAGGACACACACACACACACACACACATACACATACATATATATATATATATATATATATATATATATATATATATATATTTATGTTTTGTGTCTTTGTGCTTGTGTATAACTTGCACTGGCGTACATGTATGTATTCTTGCATGTATAATTTGTGCTGCCATGTCTTCTATGAATGTTATAATCATTAAATTCACGCGATCTATTTTCATTATTTACATTCATGAATTGCTCGCCATTTTCTTCGCTTCTTTCATTTCCAAGGTCAATTCTTTCGCGCTGAATCATTTTCGCCAGCCTAATGGTTAGCCTCGCTCCGCGGCTCTTCATTTAATTGATAATCACACAAATGATAAGTTATGGTTGTTTTCTCATTTGTGTGCACGAATCTTGCCAAAATCGTTCATTTATTTAATCATTTAATATATTTTGTTTCGATTATACTTAAATATTTGTATTGCTTCCCCACTTTATACAGAGGAAATCGGGCAGCGGGAAATTATATTTTACACGCAAACAAAACATGACTAAAATAGGGACATTTTGAAGCACAGCTAAGTTTAAGTTTTTCCCAAAATATCTTTGCCAATGGCAAACGCAGGGCTCTATACCCGGGTTTTAGGTCCATGTTAAAAATGATATTCTTTGCTTCAAAAGCCTCAAGGCGAGACATGATTCTTTTCTTTTAGTTGACAAAAGTGATACTTATTCGATGTTGCAAATTCCGCGAAACTAGTTCGATTATTCCCAGTTATATGCATTATCTTCCAGAATTCAATGACAAGATTTTCTATTTTACGAAAAAATCTGAAATCAGAAATACAGCCACAAAAAGTGGGTTTTATCAACACATTCATGCACAATGAATACCAAAAGTTTGGCTCTCAAGAGCCTCTCGCACATACAGAGTTATATCTCAGTTGGATCTATCACGGTTAAGGTATTAATGAACATTATATTAACTAGGCTCTCATCGTTTTATGAAGTCAACTCACAACCCAGGTGTGCAATAATAGCATATCAGTTATCTCTAATAAATCGCTTACCTTTCTCATAAGAAACTATTTACCTGTCGACCTCACGGTAACATCTGCTTTCACTCAGTGTTATATTAAAATTATGACTATAAGCGTTTACAAAAACGTAAATTCTAAATTGATGTGCAAAATATTTTTCCATAAATTCGAAAAGTACAATAAAAAATTATCCCTGACTGTTCCAAGAAGATTATTTTTATGTGCTGAGACAGATTTACATATTCTTTACTACACCGAGTAACTAGAATTACCTGTTTAAATGTTATGGAACAAATATTGGCTGGGAACCGGTAGCCTAGTGGATCTTCAATGAACTACGGATAGATAAATTCACGTAAAGATTATCGGGTAATGAACCAAAGCATCTGTATGTGTGAATAATTTAGGGGGCGAAACGCTTGCATACACCTTTTGGATAAATACTGATTGTTCAGGAGCAAAACAAAGATTAAGACATTCCGTTACTAAAACTGATCCGGATTTGAATTTGGAGTATTTGTCTGCTAAAAGGGATCTTCTAACAAGTACGAGAGATCGATTTAATCCCTAATCAAGTCCAGTAACAAGCAAAAGGTTGTTGTTTTATTCTGTGCGAATAAGAAAATTATTCTTGGAATTAGTTTTGGCAGAAATTCGTCCAGTGATGATTTATTCGGATCGCTTCCAACTAGATAAGTTAAAACTTTTATATTCTCACCCAGAGAATATTTTCAAACTAATTTAAAAGTATACATTGGATTCAACCCCAGTTCAGTTTCGAATTCTAACAGACATTCTCAAATTGATGACCAATTTTTTCGAATTTATCGTTTCTTTTTTATCATTACAACATTCTCACTCATCAACTTTCCTGTCCATTCTTTTTAACAAAACACTGCTCTCCTAAAAAGTATTCCTCCTAGGAATGGTCTCCATTTGATTGAAAACCTTACGTCGACATTTCCAAACACATTTCTTATCATTATGATCGCACTGTTCTAACACCAGGTGTTGAAAGCTTGAATGTGCGGGTGGTGTAACTGATAACGTATCGAAATTAGAAAATCGGAGAGTCGAGTTCCAATTCCAGTAGTGCGTGTTATGTTCACTTACGCTCAAAAAGGTATGAATGCACTTATTTCCCCTTAATTAGTAGAACATGTATGAAATAAATACTCCAAATATCTTAAATCTAATTTTTTCTTGCCTGAAAAAGGTTGATAAGCCGTAAAAAACAAATCAATTCCACAGTTCTAGTTTTGATTCATCTGATCCGAGCATCCCCCCAAGACTTATACTTATTTTCTAAGCGTAGCTTATATGTGGCACAAGGCCGAAAGTATGGGGTACCTAGTGAGGATCGAATCCAGTTTTCAGTCGTAACTGATCTAGCGAGATAAGCTTGCTAACCATTAACCACGCCGAGAAAACCAAACCTCATATGTTCCTCTGCAAATGCTAAACGAGAATTTACATGACTAATCATTAGAAAAACAGTTTTATGTTTTCCGGTAGCTTGTAAGCAGGACTCTAGACCCACAAAAAACAAGAAATTTTACATTTGCTGTATGATGAAAACAAATTAACTAACATATAAAAAAATATATATTATTTTTAGTTTGAACACCACAACTAATATCTGTGTTTTTTTCCTGATTTAAGATACTAATTTTTTATCCTTTGCTTTTGTTTCAAATAACTGTAGCAAAATCCCAACAATTAAATAAATTCTACCAAATTTTCTGGATTTTTTTTTTGTGGGGCACTCTGCAAGAGTATCCGTTGTTACTTACACTCAAGCGGTTTCAGAATTCTTCCCTAATTGAAATATTTGGCTGATTTTCAACATTTATTCGATTTTCCTCCTCAGCGTTGCTTGAGGGTTTCTACTTAAAAAGTATTGTTTATTTGCTATATTTCGAAAGAGTACAATAGACTTGGACAGGAATAATTGTAGCACAATAGAAATTAGGAACTAGATTCTACAAATAATATTAATATATTAAAATGTATTACTTATTTTCATAATGTACAGATGAAAAATAATAATGATGATTTTGAGCATAGCATTTTGTTGGCGTTGTCAAATATATACTGTGAAAAATGTTTCTTGCTTATATAGGCGCTTATTTTTTATAATGTCTTAACGGCAGAAAGCGAAGTCTTAACAGTCAAAAACTAAAAATAAGAAATAAAACCGTGCCAATATTTTCAATATATGTTTCCACGTTTGCCTGGCTTAAGTTGTAGGCACCGACACATTTACGATTCTTCAACACCCACAGTGTTAACCAGTGGGTATTTATACAGCGGCTATGATAAAGCGGATTTTAGTTACAATTTTCAGTGAAGACGTCTAATCTGGCATTTTCTGTTGTTGGAAGGAATCGGTTTGCTCGAACGCTAGGTGACGAAAACATGCAACTTTGAGTTAGCACGAAACAGGCACCATGCAAATAGTTCCCTCTCACCTCCACCCGCATAATTTCACAAATAAGGCTAAGGACAACCTGTGCCATTTGTTATCTGTCACTTCCCAACCAGGAATGTTTTTAGGAAATGGATTAAATCCGACAGATTTGTAATTTATGACGATTTATGATAATGAAGGTTTCCCCTAGAAGACATAGGTTCGAATCTCGACAGAGGACGTATATTTTTCTAACAAGATTTCTTGAAATATTTAAGCTGGTAGATGTAAATAAATAAATATAATGTTTAATAAATTAATAAAAACAGTGCATCTACTCAAATATGAGTATCCATTTAAAAATAACGCGTAAATATATATATATATATATATATATATATATATATATATATATATATATTCCGTCATTGATCAAGAAATTAAAATGTATCTCAATAAACTTAATAATACCTGTAACAAAATTGATAATATAAATAATAATTGTAGCCGCAAGAGTGTTGGTCAAAATAAACATAATGCTACTAACTTATACTATCGTAACCAAATGCATAATAATTTCAAACATGATGAAATAACAGAACATAGGTAGAAATGATAAACCCATTAATAATAATAAACAAGTTAAGCTCATCATATATTATGGAAAAAACATTTAAATAATTGACCTCATACTCTCCAATAACCCTACAATCACACAACTAAATGATGTACAAAAAGCCAATGTAGTGTATCAATTTACATGCCCGTTGAGAGATTCGATCTCTGAAACTAATATTAAACCCGATACATACATTGGTTTTAATACAACCACGTTCTCCGGTAGTCTTACCTGTCATATTTCTGATCTTAGTTCCATTAAATAACATTTCTTAGAAAATAATATTAAACAGATATTAGTTTATAACACAGCTATACTTACACATTCACACAATAAAAACATCTTAAGGTATTAGAAGCCATCTATATTAAAACAAAGCAACCTACACACAAGATTATATTTCAAACCAGTCACCACATATAAAAACGTATTTAAACATATGGTTCTATTAATAACATTTCTTTCTTTCACGTGGTCATGCATGACGTCATAAAGCCGCATTACGAATTTATGACCTGTGTCTGCTATTCCGGGACCGTTATCATCGCATAGCAAACTTCTATGTAAACAAAAGAGGTTGTCATCTTTGACGGTGAACGACTTTGTTGTCATGACCCTATAACCACTCTGACGATGACTCATATGAACAGAAAGCTTAGATATAATAAAGAAATATGCAAATGTTGGACAGTTTTTACCTTTATTTTCTCTAGAAATTAAATCCATTATACTACGCTTGAAACGGATCATGATCAAACATAATAAAACTTTTGTCTGTTTGTTATATTTAACAATATCTGTTCGAATAATGATCTGCTGCCCCAATACACACTATATATATATATATATATATATATATATATATATATATATATATATATACACGAGGGTCATTCAATAAATAAGATGAATTTTTCGGTATAAGGACTTCTAATACAGATAGAAGCTTACTCTTTTTTTTTTGGTTTTACTTCTTTTTCGCATTGATTTAATTTCTTTTGCAGATTAAAAAAAAACTTTGAGAGTTTTGGCGATTAACATAGATGGCCGACCGAGAAGCATGCTCCAGGATTGAACAGCGGTCAGTTATCAAGTTTTTGGTTGCTGAAGGGAGCAAAACAGTTGAAATTTATAGGAGAATGTTAACTGTGTATGGTGCCACATGTTTCAGTCAAAGAATGTCTACAAGTGGGCTAAATTGTTTAAAGAAGGACGGAGCAGTGTTGAGGATGAAGACAGGCCTGGGAGGCCTACAGAAGTGAGGTCTCCTGAAGTGAACGATTCAGTCAATGACATCATACAGTCTGACAGAAGGGTGACAGTGGATGACATTGCAAGGACTTTGAGCTTATCTGTTCGGACAAACGGACAAACGCAGGGGTCATCAGTCAGAAGGAGTCATCTTGCATCTCACACGGCAGCTCAAACGGTGCAAACCATCAACGAGCTAGGCTGGGAACTGCTTCCTCATCCCCCTTACAGCCCAGACCTTGCCCCTTCAGACTTTCACCTGTTTGGTCCCTTGAAAGCGTTCACTAGAGGCACGAAGTTTAAAAGTGACGATAAAGTCAAAAGTGTTGTGAGAGACATCAGTCCAAACATTTTTATGCTTAGGGAATATGGAAGCTTGTGCACAGATGGGAAAAGTATGTGACAGTGCTGGGAGACTACGTTGAAAAATAAAAAACGTAAGCTTCTATCTGCATTAGAAGTCCTTATACCGAAACATTCACCTTATTTATTGAATGACCCTCATATATATATATATATATATATATATATATATATATATATATATATGTGTGTGTGTGTGTGTGTGTGTGTGTGTGTGTGTGTGTGTGTGTGATAGGATAAGGAACACATTGGAAAGGTTTATAAATCCAACATATTACGCTTATTTAAGCTTAACATAAGGAAATCTGGAGTAATGGATAACGGCTCGAGCTGAGAAATCGGTATGCTGTTTTCGAATTCTAGTCGAGTTCATTAAATTAATTTATGTGCTAACAATCTTGTGAAATGTATTAATTCACCTCTTACCCACACCCAACTATAGGTAAATAGCAGAGCAACCGTGCTAGAATAGAAAACTGAATCCTAAACCACCCTGGAGAAAGTTGTGTTTCTTCAGCCTTTCTTGCCCAGGAAATAAACCTGTTACTGCGGGTTTATAAAAAAATCTAGGAACAAAATATGGACGAGAAAAAGCATATTCTACTATTATAAAATATTTTGTTTTGTATTAGTTAAGCAGACACAGATTTATCTGTCTTGACAAGCAACGTTCGTGTGTACAATTCATATGTGTGTGTGTAATGCTTATCATATTTTAGTTTGTCTATGTGGGATTCAGATGAGAATTTTCATTCTTTAGTTTGACTGTGTACCTGTGCGTGTGTATATGCCTACGTCCAAGAGGAAGTTTTAAAAAAAGGATGAATTTTAAAGTTTTTTTTTTTTAAATAGGAAGATAAATAAAAATAACGATGGAAAAAAGGAGAAAAATGAAACAGAAGAAAGAAGAGGAACAAACAACAAATAAGGGAAATAGCATTAAAAGACAGCTCGGGAGATGAAAGAAAACAAAGGTAGTTAGAAACGGCTGGACAGGAAGTCAGGACAAAGACAAGTTTAGACAGAAATTATAAACGGTTAGAAATTAACAATGACCTATATTTAACACATCAACAATAGTCAAATGGGAAAAACTTACATAGGAAAATACAAACATAAAGGGTAAGAAAAAGAAGACTTTTAAAGATTATAGATAAAGGAAAAATATAATCTAAAAATAATACTATTATATAATTTAGTATCCCATGCTTAAATGGCCATCTAAATGGGATAATAGACTTTAATTTTTATGTAATTCGTAGAAAATACACACACACACACACACACACGCATATATATATATATATATATATATATATATATATATATATATATATATATATATATATATGAATTACATAAAAAGGAAACATATATATATGGGTGTGTGTGTGTGTCATCCACAGACAGACTGTTTCGATGTATCACAGCTCATATATATATATATATATATATATATATATATATATATATATATATATATATATATATCACAATATATCTATTAATTGAATATATAACATTTTTATTCTCTGTAAGCTTTACGTAATATGGTAATTAATACTTGGTTATGTAGTCGTTTTCGGTAAGACTGTTTCCAAGTGCATCTTGTAGGATGATACGAGCGACATGTAGCGATCGAGTGCATTTTTATTCATGTATTTAGGGCATATTTCCTTCAACTCAACAATGCCATATACTTAACGCCAACTTGATTATTGAGTTATTTCCATTTTGTAATATCAGTTTCCCATTCGTATATTTGATGAGCACTAATGAACCTTTAACATTTTTCGATCATGTTTTAATATAGGATGATGTGTGTTTCTGTTCATTGTCTTTACTGAAGCACCCCAGTCTTAATGCAAGCTGTTCTTTCGCGCGAAACTTGACCTTAGCTAATGCGAATATTTCCCTTTAGCTGTAGATGAGAAACATCCGTACATCATTATACTGCTTCTACCATGCTTCACCGTTGGAACGAATTTCGTTGGAAAAATAAGCATCATTAGATTACCATCATCTGGTATTTGTATAGATCGTCTTGTTCTTTTCCTTTTTATAATGATTTTCGCGATGTGAAAAGCTCAAAAGCAACTCGAGGTAGATGATTACAAAGTAAGATATACAGTTTATATGTATATGTGGGGGAAATAACAATTGATTCTCGACATAAAGTAGTTAAGTTTGTAGTGATCAGGAAAGCATCCTCTTGGGAATCGGATCAACAGATCAGTGTTTCGTGGAAAGAAGGTTCTTGTGTCGTACTTACATCTCACCAATGGAATACGAAAGGAATGTTGATAGTTCGCTACAGTGTTTGTTGCATAACGGGTATTAACCGTGAAGGTGGAACTAAGAAATGTAGTTCGTCTGAACACTCTACATGGAAATAGCGATAGAGCAGCGAGAGGTTTGCGAAGTTTCGTCTTTGGCAAACGTCGCAAACATCTCACCGCAGTGGTACAGTGGAAAATAATTCAGCATCAACAAGTTCACGGAGTCGCTTTTGGACCCGATCGCGAGTGTAAAAGGAAGACTGTGCAGCTCCTGTCTGTATATGGCAGCAGTACTCCATTTTCAGTTTGGACTGGCACTTGCAAAGGTAGCGAATAGCAGGAAGATCAGCTGCAAAGCTCTGGTCATTTCGTTTTTCTGGTGATTTGTGAATATCTGTGCTGATGATGAAACGGTATATGATTACATCTTAGGTAGATCATTTGTGTAAATTATGAAGAGGGTTGGACCAAGGAGCGAACATTGGGGTCGCCTTTCGGCCTTGGAGGAATGACCATAACATAACATTCAGGGACCTAGTCATTATGAAGGCTTAGATAAATGTGTAGACTCCTTCCGTGATTTCATATCTAGACAACTTGTGCAGTAACCCTTTATGCCACACCTTGACAAAGGCCTTTGAAATATCATCCTTTGATGCCTAATGGTACACTGATTCCGAGAGAAATAACAGTTAGGATATTGAAACTGGATCGAGCTGATCGAAATCCCAACCATTTGTCGCTCAAGAGATTGTCCCTATTGAGGTGATCAATAACATTCTTATGATTATAGCGTAAAAAAGTGTTCTAATGTCACTGAAGAGGCTGGTGTGTCTATAATGTGACGGGGATAAGCGATTTCTAGCATACTTGAAAGCAGAGCAGACACTTTCCACAGGCTTGGAAAGAAAGTCTTCTTCAAGCAGCGATTAGATATTTTTGCTCTGACAATTTGCATCTATTAAGAATTTTGTTGCACATATTTCAGAATCTTCAAGTCGTTTGCATTTAGTCTTGGCTTGGACTGCTTGCGTGTGCAAACTTTGAATTGTCGAAAACCCACTTGCAATGATTGCGGTCAGATCAGAATGCAGCAAATGTTCTACTACATCGTTCCCAGTGATAGATATTGTAATAGTAGTTACGGCCAGATATAACTGCAACACATTCATGGGTGAACCAGATCTGGCTGTTCGGTTTTTGCAGGAGTTTTTTTTTCTGGGTTATAACCACTGAGGGCAGTAGTTTTGGAAACAGCATCTTTGAAGAAGGCTTAAATTGTCCCAGTTGACTTATGTGCACCGAAAGATCATAGATGAAACGGCTTATCAAGGGATGCCTTCTTTGGTTTGGCATCTACTTTGACACTAGTGAATGATCCGAAGTCCCCTGATAAAAATTCAGTGAAGCATTTTTCGGGACAGGGTATGAAGAAGAGGTCAACATGTTTCGCCTGATCTACTGTTGCATCAGGAATGCCGATGGGTTCTTTAATGATCTCTGTTTGTAGGTGATGAAGTACTCTCTGCAGTATCTGACTTCTTCATCAGTTTTGTTCGAGTGAATTAATCAGTCTTTTTGGTGAATATTGATTTGACCACAAAGCTGAGGAATATTCAGTGACGATATTATCAGTAATCTCAACTATTCGGGGGAACATTTCCGCCATCCTGAGGACTTTGCAGTGTTAACATTAATATAGTACTCTGCAGAATTGCCACGCGAAAACACACATACAGTAGAGCAGATGCCTCGTTTGTTTGTTTGTTCTGTGCCACATGGAGACCCATCCTTAATTTAATCGAATCCGTGCCCGTGTCAATTTTGATGGTCATGTTTACCGATTAGAAGCGAGGGATTGTGAGTTACTTTACTGGGATAGAGGTATCAATACCAGTTTCCCACAGGAATAGGAGGCCAGGTTCAGTATGGAGAAAATGAAATTCTACCTCTGGAAAGTTGCCACGTAGACCCATCATATTGGTGTAGGAGATGGCGAACCAGGGGTCTGTTTTTGTAACGATGGGTTTGATTTATTTGTTCAATTTAGTTGGTGTCATGTTTAGAAATCTGTCCATAACAGTACACTTCATCATGGCATCGAGATGCCCCACAAGAATCTAATGTACTGTCTAGAAGTCATTCACAAAATGGCAGTACCCACTCCCCGATATTATACAGAGTATAAAATCAAGCAAACATTTATCACCAGCACTCTTATCTTTTTTATTGGATAATTTGATGCTTGATTAATATATTTATTTCCTATTTCCATCTATGTTAGCCGTACTTTTGTGGAGTTTTCCCACAAATAGTTCATTGTCTATCTTTCATGCATTTTTTATGGTAATACTAAATCCAGTGGGGTAGATGCTAGTGTACCGCCGAGCAATATATGTTCTCCCAATTTTTCTTCTTCAATATGAGCGAGCTTCTTTTAATGCCTGAAGTCTCAGACCAGTAAGATATTTCAAATTCAAGAACTTCTGTTGCATTTATTTCTGAGTAGATGTGTCGAGTATTGGGATCCGGGGTTGGTGAGTTTTTTTTCTCCATCTAAGTTTCGTATTAGTTATTCCTAAACAATTCTATTTTAGTTTCGTATGACCTAAAATTATTGCATAAATAGGCATCAACTTTACTGAGACATTCGTTAGCAAGTTTAATAGGAGCCTTTTCAGGCCTTTTTTACTAGTAATAGTACTCGGTAGTATCGGCAGCTTATTATTGGCTACTATCGAAACGGTTTACATACTTTCGAGCTTTCTAAAGCTGTTCACGTTTTATTTGAGACGGATGTTAAAGGAGGAAAATGTTAAAGAAAGAAAAAGTCTGAACTGAGTGCGTTAATAGGAAAAGGAAAATAAAAAAACATTTTATGAGATGGAAAGTAATACATTGGAAATAAAAATTTAATATATTTCACAAATATTTCATTCTAAATTTTATTCAACATTTGTGACTTGAAAAACATTGGTTAACCATTACGAGTGTGTTTGATCCTCTCTTGGTGTTCCATACAGGTGACCTTGGGCTACATCTAAGCTATTCTTAGTAAATACTAATATTTCCACTCAAACTTGCAAATATTATAATGGAAACGAAAGACCGCTCCCACTGAAAAAGTTTAAAAGACAAAATGCCTTACCGACGCAAAGAGTTCACACATGCGTTGCACGTAAAATGTCAAAATATTTCAAAATAATGAGGTCACGCTAGACTTTACGAGATATTCGCAGTAGACTCTATATAACTCGAAATGAAATTACTTATTTCTTCGTCTTGCCTCGTCACTGGAAGTCCGTCGAAGTCAGACAGTTCGCTGCCAGGCTAGCGGCAGAGAGTAACCCGGACAATGCTATGCTTATGGACAGAGTCTCTTCTGGGGAGGTAGACAAACCCGACCGCATGTATACGGAGTCTACGAGCTAAGATACACCCCACATAAAAATCGGCCTTGTGTCACATCCTGCCTTGTGGGGAGGTTAGTAAATACCAGTTTTGCCTCGTGACTGGTGAATGGTTTGAGTTATTGTTGCTGGTATGACTTCGAGGTAGTTCTAAATTAGTCGTGAATTGTTTTCTTTGGTGTTCCAAACGAATTACTACTGACGGTAGAAAATTTGTCAACACGTTTATCTTTAAATATAATTCATCAAATTTCTTCATATTGTAAGAAAATTAGTCACGCTACAATTAGCTATAAGCAGTTAATTAAAACCTACCATTATCTGTTTGAACTGAGGATATACGTGATAGTATTCTTTTATTTTGGATTCCCATTTCTCGAAGTTTCCGTAATTTTGGCTGACCAAAATGTTGGATATAATTAAATTCTTTTACCAAACAAAAAACCTCGTTTCCAAAGGTTTAAACATTTATCAAAGATAACTCATTATATGAGTCTCGTTAAAAGAAATTACCTGTCTATATTTCTAAGATGAGGTATTATTTTGGTGGATAAAGGCGTTAGTTAGATGCAGTGACAGGACCCAAAAGTGTGAGTTCAATACCCGGTTAAGGCAGTGGAGAACTTTCAGAGGGAAAAATTAATAGGAGATAACTGACATCCATTAAACATGGCATGTGGAACTAGAACAGTCTACCCCAGTGAGCGAAATAAATGGTTCAGTTCGACATTCCAACCACCTGAAGAAGGCCGGAGCGTACAACAACCGAAACGTTGTAATAAATATGGCGACAAAGATGAGGACAATAGTCCGAATAATGTAAATAATGAAAATAAATTACATCTGATAAAAAGATACAAATGAGTATAAAAATAGTTTTAAATGTTAAAACCAACTTTAATCCAGAATACTGATGATGAAATAATATTTAACAAGCAGTGTAGAATGCCCCCGAGAGCTTAATTTTTTTTTCATCTTGAGAGTTAGTGAAACCTTACCGTGCTTTATGGCAAACAGATTGCTCAAGTAAAAACCTAACAAATCGCATATCTGGAAAACATTTCAAGACGGTAGGTATTTTGTTTGCAAACTTTGAAAGGAAATCGGATGCACGATGAAAAAAGGCGACATCCTATCTGAGAAAATTCTTTTGAAAATTTCTTTTCCAATCCCAGGAGATTTTTTATATCCTGGTACTTTACCAAATATGTGCTTCAACATCAACGAATCTTCTCTGCCGGGATGATTTTTTTTCTTTTTTTTTTCTATCTTACAATTAACATTTATCCTCACAAAAAATAAAGTTGCTTCGAAAAATGAGATTTATTTTTCTATTCAGTGTGGAATTTAAAAGGCGGCATGTATTTTGACTCATCGTTGTTTAAGATATAAAGATCAGTTCCAAATTTCTACTTCGTTTTTAATCCTTTACATAAGAAACAGGATTACATTTGCTGACAGATATATATATATATATATATATATATATATATATATATATATATATATATATATATATATATATAATTATTTATTTAAATATTATAACATAAATATATTATAAAATCACTACAAAAATAGCCATTTTGTTTAAACACCTCCGATGTCTTATCAAGTAATGATGTTGAATGTAGAATAAAGGGTTTTAAAAGTTTCAAATTAATTAACCTTCCTTCGTAAGAGGAAACGCTGTTACATAAGCTAGAATAACCAATCAAAATACAAGTACACGGGAATTCAAAAAACTTGACAACGAAGTAAGGTTATAATAGCTATTAAAAGCTTTAAAGTTGGGGTTTTACTAAAATAGAATTGATTCTAACCAATAAGTATTAAATTATATGATAAAATTTGATATTAGAATTAAAGGTAAAAAATTACCAATTTTGAAATCTAAATGTAATCTCTATTAAGTTTAAAATTATACAACTACTGACGAGAAAAGAAAAAAATACATATGTTATTCAATTTATTTTATTTTTTCATTGAAATTACGTTAGAACAGACGCTAATTTCAACTGGTCTTCCTCACAAAAATGTCCAAGTGTATGAAAAGGGCATTCACCTCTCGCGTAAAACAATATACACACTCAGATTATACAACATAAGCACCCAGACACATCTAGATATATTGGAATTTATTCCGTATATACCAATCCTATACTTGTATATATATATATATATATATATATATATATATATATATATATAAATTAAAGTAAACGTTGAAGTCAACACTTAGAGGCGACAGTCTGTTTCATGCTAGATGCAATCGTCAGGCCTGAGGTGGCCTGGCGATTGCGTCTAGCATGGAACAGACTGTCGCCTCTAAGTGTTGACTTCTATGTTCACTTTTATATTTACACTCGCTCTATCTCTGATATTTAACACTTTATCCCATAAATAAAGCACACCTTAAGACTATATTTCTTCATATATATATATATATATATATATATATATATATATATATATATATATATAAAAGCTAGGTACTTGAGAATATATTATTTATGATACCTATATGGTAGATGACCTCACAAAATTTGAATATTGTCATTTCTATTTTAGATGCACAACAAGTACATTGTGAAACAGTTTTCGATCTGTGGTGGGCAATGACAAACACGTTATGCAAGAGCCGCCAACGACAATTTTATACAAGCCGCCAGCTAAACAAGAATAAGAACAGATGGCTCTGCACGGACCCGGTGGAGTTAAACAGGATGGATACACGCCGATTTTTTTGTTTTCTGTGTTTTGGACAGGAGACTTTAGTAAAATTCACCAAACCATACCAACCAGTATCTTAACGCGTAGGCATATAATGAATGCTGCCGCTGTATCTATGTGGCCCTGGAATGTACGTATTTCAGCAGAATATTACGCCCTCGGACACAATAAAACCAGGGCCGGATTGTGGTTGTATAGAAATAATCACAGTCATGTAAATCCAACTATATCTCATGAATATCTGCAAAGAAACGAGCATCTTGTATAAAGGTTGTACGGTGTTAGCAACCACGGAATATAAAACTCGGCATGATACAAAAGGGCGATTATCTACACTGGAAAATATGCCACTTTTACGGAAAGGAAACTGTAAGAAACTGATATGAACATCACCTTGACCCAGTTACAGACATAGGAACTGTAACAATTTTATAGAACTTTATAATAAACACAGACAGAAAAACCAAAGTGATCAAAGACCGCAAAAACAGAATATGCTTTCATATTGATATGGAAGTCCTTGCAGATTGTAACGTAACATTGAAGCTTAAAAAAAACAAAAAACTATCAAAACACAAGGAAGAAGAAGTGGAAATCTGAAAAATGAAACACACGAGGACATCCATAATTCCGGTTGCCTTCAGATTGATTGGAAAAGGTTCCAACAGACATTGAAAGCATCACTGCTAGCCCATACCCTAAAGAAATACAAAATATTGTACTCACAAGTACAGCCCTCATATCACGAAGAATGTATGTAAAATGTTCGTGACCATAGTTTGTTTTTTTCCGAAATGATCAGTGGAAAAATCTATGAAGCCACTTCTGAGCTTAGGTCTCTGGTTGGGACCCGGAAGGAAATGTGTATACAACAGAAATCAAAGAAAATACTATTACTACTACTAACAATAATAATAATAATAATAAAACGATAACAACAACAACAATAATAATAAATATAATAATAAAAGACAATTAATAAAAGAGAATAATAATAATAATAATAATAATAATAATAATAATAATAATAATAATAACAATGAAGATCGATAATAATGATGGAGATTGAGATTATCAGGATGTGGGGTGAATAAAGACTGACATTGTATCAATAGTAATCGAAGTTCTGGGCTTCATGAGATAAAGGAATGGACACTTTTACTAACAGTCTCCCAGTTTAGTATCAATATATACGTTGCGGAAAAGGTCGCCTCCTAGGAACATCCCATACTAAGAAAAGTGCTATATATTTAACGCAAATTATCCTATAGGCCATAGGGACCATAGTTTGGGCCCAGCGCTACAGGCAACAAATCAGGAAACATAACACACAAATAATATTAATAATAATAATAATAATAATAATAATAATAATAATAATGAGCCAATAAAATGAAGGCTATCAACGACTATCAACCGTAGTGCCAGACAGTTTCAATATTATTAAATGGAAGTTGAATTACATTAAAGGATGAAACGACAAGATAAAAAAAATACTAAAATGAGGATGCACCAGCCGGAGAGTCCGATGTTGATAGTCTGCATGTACCAATCAATACCTTTAGGAGACAAAGTTTTAATGCAAATTGAATTTACACTAAAAACTGCAAAAATCGGATTGGAAGTCTACTTCGCAAAAACCAATGACCTTCTCCTACAAATAGTAAATCACCAAATCCACTCCATAAACAAAGAAGCTGCATTCTTCAACTAACAGCTTAATATACCTGAAATTTTACCAACAAAAAACCGAAGCGCATCTCATCTATGCTAAACGAGTAAAGCAGAAATCAAAACAACTTGGTCAAATGAAATTGCAAGAAAAAACTGGTAAATGGCATGGTAAATGGATAAACTGAACGAAAGAAGATATGAACCAACAGAAAACATATCAGAGGATGAGGAGCACCAGGCGGAAAGCTGAAACAGAAGAGACCTAATTATTGCAACTCAGGGCAAAAGCCTCGCAAGTAGATGCAATCTTTATTACATAATACATTACATACATAATAAAGGATGGAACTGACCCGATATGCAGGATCTGCAGAAAATGTCACCCATATTATCTCAGGATGTCTGGAACTAGCAAAAAATGAATATACCCAGAGACATAACAAGTTAGCGACATATGTGCACTGGAAGATATGCAAGAAGCACAAACTCAAACCACTGAGAGATGTTATGAACACCAACCAGACAAAGTTACCCAAAATAACAATTTAACTATCCCCCGCGCCATTCCACTTCAAACTGAAAGGGAAATAAAAGCCAGCAGACCTGAGATTATCATAAAAGACAAGAAATTCAGGAAGTGAATGCTTATTATCATAGAAGTACCATCTGGAAGAAACAACTCTATAAAAATTATCGTTAAATTGTTCAATAGAGATAGAGAGTAACAGGATGTGGGGACTGAAGACAGAGACTGTAGCAATATTTATCGGAGCTCTGGGCCTCGCGAGAAAAGGAATGGACAATTTTACTAACAGTGTCCCAAATAACATCAACATACATGTTTCCCAGATTCTATTATAGAGTTTAGAGAGAACAGGAGTCAGTTCAGCAGCTCACTTCTTAATGTCTATTACACGGATGCCATCGTGTTCACATCCTTTCTGGGTATCAATGTTAAAGATGATAGCAGAAACCATGAAGGAGTTATATGCATAACACTCATCAGAGAATCAGTTCTAAGTAGGAAGGAAGGCTGGAATACTGCAGATGAGTCTAGTAGAATCTGAAATGAATTTACAGACAAAACATTCAGCTTTACCAGCAGATGATAATACCCCAAATCGCTTGAAGAGGAGGAGAATAGAGACCTTGCATTTATTTAGTACCCTATTACAGAATCGCCAGTAATCACGAGAGCCAAAACTTTTAGAAGCTACGCGTTGCCTCATTCCTTCAGCAAACAGTGACTTAGAGCCATCGAGGACTCGCTTACATTTGGTACGAGCAGTAGCAAATAGGCATCTGTTATGACGAGAGCTGTTACGCTAGTATGGCCAGAAATAGTGGTTCCTGTGTGCTATGGCGGCCAAGGATGCTGGTATGAACCATGGAGAGGACTGAAGGTTTCATCTGGTATTTTCGAAAAGGGATGAAAGAGTACATAACGGCTTTGACCCAGGAAGAAACTCCATTGGCGCAAGGGTGAAGATGTCAGTCCAAAGGGCGTCACGAATAAAATTCCGGAATGAGTCCCAGTCAGCGTGCTGGTAACGAAAGCGGTCTTATGGATGCTTGGAAGAAGATATCAATAGCTAGCATAGAGCTTCCTGGGTTACCAAGATGGCAATATTGCGAAGCTCGGCAAGAACGAGGAGATTAAGTAAGAAATAGATCCAGTAGAGAATCTTGTTGAGCACTTTGGCTAGGGAAACGAGTAAGGAAGCCCAGGATTTGAGTGAAAGATTGAGCAATTGAAAACTTTAATGTATGTATACCACCAGAATCAGTATGTTTGGAATGTTTCAGCCACGTCTTGTCGTGAGCATTACAGTCACCGAAGACAAAGATATTCGCAGATGGATGGGGAGAAAGCGTCTTTTCTATACTGTCAGCTATTGCGTCTAATATAATCCAGACTTGGTAGGAGGGAGAGCGATAAATGAAAAAAAGAGATAGCTGACAGCGTTTAATAGCGAAAGACGGAAGCACATGAAACTTTAGTCAGAGGCTTCCAGAGACAGTTCTTTTGCCATCGGAAGATTATCCCTAATGGCAATACTAAGGGCATGCATGTGAATACTGGCATCTTTTCGGTAACTGTTTCAGAGTGCAAGGATATCTGGCAAACTTTCCAGGAAAAAAGATTCTAAGTTGCAAAAGTTGGAACGGATACCATGAATATTGGAGAAAGAAAGATTGATTTGGGTATGCGTGTGTGTTTTTGTTAGCTGGTTTAGATTTATTTCTTTTTTGTAATTTCCATTAGATATTTTTTTAGGAGAGAGCAAAACGAAAACCATAATTGTCAATATCTGTCGTCAATGGCAATACAGACCAGCAAGTGTGTTGCTGACAGAATAGCACAATGTGGCCTCAGGGTTGCCCACATGAAATTCATGCAAGGACACATACTTTTGTGCGACATGGCACTACATATACGCCGATATTATGCGACTGTTTATCTGAGAAGCCTCTTTATGCGCTACCAAAGTGTTCGGGCATTTAACGACCAGTCGGAAGCAGCAGCAGGAAAACTGCCAACCTGGTTCCTTCACAATGGAAAGTCACTGCTATTGGGTAGTCCGATCACGAAAATGCAGAGACTGTTAAATTATTGTGGTCCCGATAAAAGAAAGAGACGATAAAGAATATCCTGATCAGGGAACAAGGAATCAACCTCTACTCCTGTTCAATAAACGTGGAAGGATTTCGGACCGGACGATTGGTGAGCCTATCAATTCATATTAAACTGTGAGAAAAAATCATGTGAAATACGAAATAATTCATATTAAGTTATGGCTTAGTATAAGTTTTGATATCTACTACCATCTAAAAAATAGGGTGGTAAGACTTAATGCACTCTTGCCGCATCAAGTCTCCAGCATTGATAAGCAACCCTCTAATAGGAACACAGTTGAGGGGAGTCTGCTAATTAATAGCAATAAACAGAACAAAATACACACGAAAAAATGAAGGATAGGTGTAAACATGACACTCTAGGGCAACAAACAGCAACAATGAAATTAACAAATAATAGAAACTTCAAAGAATGACACAGACATTTATACATCTACAACAACAAGATAGCACATGTCAAGGTAATTTACATACAGGCTCGACAAATTCTCCCTTCTAATTTTGACCTATCGATGAACTTTTTATCAATGGTGTTTAGAAAAAAATTATCGGTTTTCCTCGGACAGCACTTTGACTTGAGATCGTATGGTTGGGCGATGGGTTGGTTGTTGTATGTGAAGGGGCCGATTACAGCCTCAGCTGAAAAAAATGAATCTTTGAAAACTTTTACAAAATTAAGTAAATACAGTAACTTCGATATAGAAATCTGTAGAATTCTTAGTGTCTTGGAAATGGTTACAAAAGAAACAAATAAACATGTGGAACAATTTCCTGCTATCCCTAAAATATATGAATTACATAAGATCATACTTATGGCTAATTCTCACATCTTGGGTAGATTTCTTTCCATACAGTGATCATGTGACCACCACATTTATATTTTGTTTGCTGGTTGCATAGCACTTCAGCTATTTGAAACTTCTGATACAAAAATAAATAAATAAATAAACTTGTCCTCTCTGCTAGGAATTAGGCCGTATGTTGTACTCAAAGAATTGAAATAAAACAACATCAGGATTAGTAATAATAATAATAATAAGAAGAAGAAGAAGAAGAAAAAACGACAATTTTAGAAAATGAAAAATAAAGACCTCACCCAAGGACAAAAACCGGAATTGAGTTGGTTAGAATTATCTCAGAGGAGACAATGCCAAAGAAAGTCCCAACAGGACTGGACGAATTCTATATACAAGAAGAATTGAAACCCTTATATATTAACATTAATAATTTTCCAAAAGTTGTACACATAAATATATATGGAGTTGATAATGAGTGGGTCTTTAATAAAGTTGGAAGTGAATCACGAAAGGAATTAAATGGCTTAAGTTCATTTCCTAATGAAAGAGTGAATGTGATGTAGTAAACAAAAAGAAAAAACTTATAGTAATAAAATATTGAAAGAGAATAATGAAACATATATGTTTAAATTGAAATAGTTATTATTTTAGCCATAAACGAAAAGAAGTAGTAGAAAAATCATTAAATAAAACCGAATTTATCGAAACAAAACAATAAATGCAAGGCCAGTATTCAGATTATACCAGTTGTCCCATCGAGGTATTTGTAATGTTTAGTTTTGGCTTTTACTGAACAATAATAATGAATAGAGATTAAATAAATATTTTTAGTTTTGCTAAACGAGACGATAAAGAAAATAAATGACCGGCATTTTGATGAACTTACGTCGCCTCATTGTTTAAATTATGTATTTTTTTTTTGCAGAAAGAAAACAGAAAGATTCTTGTTTTGATTTACTAAATTCTTGCAAAAATTATTTTACAAACGCTGACTAAACAAAGGTTTTATGAAGGAAAAGAAATTATATTCGGGAATTGAAAAGTTTGGAAAATAAATCTAATTCCGTAGACTTTTTCATCTCAGCCCTGTCAATCTGTTTGTGATCAGAAAAAAGAAACGCCATTTCCATGCAACCAAAGAAAGGCTCGAATTCCTTTGTAAAAAAAAAGTGATTTTTTTTAAATCTTAGAATGCTGACATTCCAACGGGCAAGTAGCTCAGTAAAACATTATATGGAACACGTTAACCCGACTCTCCCAGAATAAGGGCGAATAAATAATAAATGAGTACACAAAAGGTAACTATGTCCTCAACAGGTTAAGAATTAAGTTGTTCAGTAGCAAAATAGATTTTGTTATTTTCATTTTCATTTCTCACGCTTCCATTTTTCATTCCCAGTGAGGATCTTCAGAAAAAACATTTTTTTCTTTCTTGCATTTTTAATTTTTTTTTAAATAAAAAAATAAGACCCAAACGCAAGAAACGTTTTGTGAAATGGAAGGAGAAGGTGCTGCGAATGACTGAACGTGTCAAAACTGGTTTGAAAATTCTTGCGTAAATTTCTTTTTGAACAATGCACTACTGTCTGAAGAGTCGATCGGTTGATATGAAAAAAGCAATACTATACTAAACATTATTTTAATCAATATTTTACAATTGCCTTCACACTACTTAAGCGTTTCGTTTTTTAAAGCAGATTACGACAAGCGATGAATAGTGGATAGTTGCGAACAATGTGGAACGCAAAAGATCAGGGAGAATGCACAATGGACTCTTACTAATGATGCTGTTTATATGAAAGTATTAAAACTATCATATCTGGAAACCAAACGTTTAGCTAAAATAAAATCTACTTTTAATCAGATATCATGACACAGTGACAGTCGAGAAAAAAAATTGTGTCAAAAATCAGTTCAAACGAAAGAGAGTTTTATTACCTCCAGGATGACATGAGGACAAATTTGTCTTTGATAAACTGGCAAAAAATTATTTTTCAACTGGGGTGTCTTAACTCATGCGCATAATATGCAGTGTTGAGGGGAAACAAATATTCGTACACGTACAATTTTTTCATTTATTATATTTCCAGCTAATGAATAAACATACTTTTCACATAATTAACTGTACACAGATGCATAATAACTAAATATGCATAGAAAAAGGAGAAAAAATTGATTTAATAGAAATAAATCCCATTTATCCATTTTAATGGGTGAAAAAAGTATTCGTACAATGCAAATTTCAGGTTGTAAAACTTTTACAATTCTTTAATATTCTAGATTATTCAAATGGAATATTCTAGAATGCTCCAGTTATGCTATCAGTAGTTATGTTTACCCTAAAATATACAAACAGAACATTCTGTAATTGATATTCGTGCAAGAAGGTTTTCATAGCAAGAGGTAAAAATTGACAAATTCGCAAAAAGAACTGATTGTTAAACTCTGGAAAGAAGGTAAAAGTCACAGGAATATCTCAGACAACCTGAATATTCCATTTACTACCATAAATTCATTTATTGCAAGGTATAAAAACTCAAAACTGTTGAAAATCAAAGAAGAACAGGTGCTCCATGGAAGATTTCTTCAAGATCTTCAAGGAAATTAATGCGTGAAATTAAACAGAATACGTTGGTTTCTCGTCAAGAGTTGCGGGATGATTTACTTTCACCAAGAATCTGCGCCACAAAACGGACAATAAACAATGAAATTCGTGGTAACAATCTAGTCACTGACCCCTTGGAAAACTACACTGTTATTGAAAAGACACAGAGATACCAGGTACTTTTACATTTTAGTTAAGAAAACGGACAAATCTTACACGTCACTCAATAGGAGAAATATAACTTCCGGAAGAAACAAAAATGAAGCGTTTAGTCAGAAGCTATCCAACTTTTATATTTATCAATTAATGGCGAAGGAACACTAAAGAAAGTATTTATTGAAATAAAAAGTCATAAAATGTTTTTAATAAAATAACAATCATTGCATTATGCTATTAAGGTTACATCTTTATTAACGAAGACATAAAACAATATTGATTAAAGTACCTTAATTTGAATAATAACAGATATTTCACACACACACACACATATATATATTTAAAGACATTTATAATATGTTTTAACGTTCTTTTTATAGATACAAGTATTTAAGCAAATGCTCTGTTTTTATAATAAACAGTATTAAATAACATTTACCGGCCTGAATGTCCGAGAAATTTTCACAGAAAATTTTCGTTCTCCGACAGGAATCGAACCTGTATCCTATACGGAACCATCATTTCGCGTGATGTGCCTTAACTGTTCGGCCACAGAGAAGCGTCTGGTTAGCAAGGTCGATTTTACTATCTTTAAACTTAAATCTTCCATGAATCTCTTCTATTCATATCTGCTCTAGCGTATCAAATATATATATATATATATATATATATATATATATATATATATATATATATATATATATATATATATATATATATATATATATATATATATATATATATATATATACACACACACAATAAAACCCAAAATCACCTCATATCGGGAAGAAGCATATTTCGAGCGACGAAAATATAATTCGTCATTCTTACTCAACCCCGGTATAGACTGAGTTCGTGTAGGAAATAGAAATTTAACTACTCTATACCGGGGTTGAATAAGAAGGAGGAATTATATTTCCGTCGGTTGAAATAAGCTTATTTCCCATATGAGGTGATTTTGGATTTTATCGTGTATTAATTTTTACTCTGTAACAATAAATATATTAAAGCTCTTTTTGTGGATCATTTTTAATATTTTATATTACTAGGATCTACTTGGATTATATACCAACGGATTTATTACCTTAACTATATATATATATATATATATTACATAAATCATGCATACAAAAAGCAGATAGTGAAGTTAATGATATAAATGGCAAGAATCACTCTCGCAAACAATTTTTAATAAAATACATTAACCTCGAACCTGTAAATGAATGTTATGATCCCTGTTTATAAATTCCAGTTGTATAAGGTCTTTTTTTACTACAAGCTTTCGATTGTGCATACAATCATCCTCAGGTATGGAAATAGATATGTCTTTTTTTACATCAAGGTAATAACAGGACAACGAATGTTAAGATGTACTCCGAAATATGTTTTTTTAGAAATGTGTTATTGTTAATTGTGAGAAATTTTGGTGCGTGCGGTCGCAACGCTGAAGTTGAATATATATGAGGGACAAGAAAAAGTGTATATTTTACAGAGAAAAGAGAAGCCGCAAATGTTTTTGTTATAATGTGTTTTTTTATTTAATTTAAAAAAAAATATATATTATACTTTATTTTCCATATTTTTGGTTACCCTTGTTTCAGGTTTTGTGACCTTCATCAGGCGAAGAATGGTTATTTCCACATGTTATTTAAAGGAATTAATTTTTTCTTTATGTTTTCCTATTTTAACTATTGTCTTTTGCGTGTGGCAGTAATCTAAATTCTTGGACTGCTGGAGAAAACCTTCCTCTGTTAAAAGAGTAATAAAACAATTAGGATTAAACAGAGAAATGTGGAAGGAAGGAAGGAAGTCTTTGTTCTTAGTTTTGAATGATCTCTGTATCTTTTTAAAACTATCTCTGTTTTGAGTGTGTGTGTGTGTGTGTGTGTGTGTGTGTGTGTGTGTGTGTGTGTGTGTGTGTGTGTTTCTGTTTCTGACGCGTTTCATCCGTTAGGATTTCATCGGACTGGGTTGTGTTGACGTGGCAACATCAACACATGAGCAGGAAATGAGAGACGCAGGTAGATTCAAAATTTAAAAAAAGATTATCCGATTTTTTCTTACTTGGTAATATTTTTAGACAGGTTGTTTTTCTTTCCTTTTAGCTATTTCCTAATTTCTATGATATTATTTTTTCATAAAACGTATTTTTTACATGAATATCATAAACTTAGGAATGACTACGGATGAAAAAACCTGACTATACTGGATTATAATTTTTATTTTTCCGTTTCTGTTTCAGAAAAAAAAAACATATAGAATTCCTACTAAAATGACATCATAATGAATAAATATTCCGACACGAAAACTGGAATCATTTATTCACTCTAAGAATATATATATATATATATATATATATATATATATATATATATATATATATATATATATATATATATATAATATCATCCACAGACAGACTGTTTCGCTGTATCACAACTCATGAGGGTAGCTAGATGTCCGGTTGCCTCTAGCTAGGATCGAAGCCCGACTGAATTGGCGTTGAATTTAAGCGTATTTATTTTTAGATAAACACACAATATATACCTCTCTCTCTCTCTATCTATCTCTCTCTCTCTCTCTCTCTCTCTCTCTCTGTGTAAAATTTTAGATAGAGTATATCTGATAATATGAATAAAGACAAAAGGAAAACTTTTCTTAGCCGAGGCGTTTCGTCCTTCGAGGGACTTTATCAATGGATTTGCCTTCATAAAGTCCCTTGGATAGGTTTTCCTTTTGTGTTTATTCCTTGAATACGATGAACAAGGAAAATCTTATGATTTTTTTATGGATTTTTTTCTAATATTCTCAATCTTTTTCCTTTGATAGTGTAAAGGATTACAAAAATTCATCGTAGTGTCTATTGTCCGAAGCGCTTTCGGATATTTCTTTAGCCATTTTTAAAGGAGTCTGTTGTTAATACATATATAAGAGTTACAAACATTGCATTATTATTAGACTTCTTTAAATGAACAGCAATAAGTACATTAGTTTGAATTTGTAAAAGGTTGCTTAAAAGGCGCATTTAATTTATTTTTTCTTTCATTTCATTATATATTTGATGATGTAAGTAAGTGCTCATCTGATATCCGACAGATGGTACACATGAAAATTTCGTCCTGTCTGCGAGGGAATCCTTCCACTGACATTGTTTAGGTGTTCAAGAATTTCTTCTTTTGAATTGGGGGTTACAGAAATGGAACATGGGAATCGTTATCGGCATTGAAAACCATCACCTCTTTCAACTGACCCTACTGCGCCAACATGATGTCAAAGTAATAGATAAGGATTTTCTAAATGTTAGAGGCCCTGGGGTGGCAGTCTGCTTACTTATTACTGCTTCCTTCACCATTGACATTTGAGTTTCTCGTGAAAGTTGCTAACTATGGCAGTCACTTGATCTGTAAATTCCCCCCACCCCTCTGGCCAGGACTGTTGACCAGCTCATATTTTCATTCAGTTTATTCCCGATCTCGGTTTCTTATTTATTCAAATTTTCTTCTCTCTCTATGTTTTTCTTTTTCATATTTTTTCTTTTTATGTGCCATGTCCTTTCAGGACGTAGGCGATCATGGCTCTCCACTTCCTCCTATCCCTTAAAGCTCTCAATAAGTTTCGTCCTTCTGCCACCTCAACCAGACCACGTTCTGTTATCCACTTGCATAAAGCCCACCATGAGTTGCTTTCTTTTGTCTCTCTTTCCTTTTATTCGACCTGTGAGTATCAAATTATCCAGGTCCTCCTTTCTCATTATGTGCTCTAGAAATTTCTTCTGCCTCTTCCTGATATTAGGTTTAAGCTTCCTCCTTGTTTGCATCCTCTCTAAAACCTCATCGTTGCTCACACTCTCAGCCCATGATATCCTTAGCATCCGTCTGTAGAACCATATCCCCGTTGCCTCTTTATCTTTGATGAGACCGTCCAACATTTGCTGCCGTATAGGAAGACAGACGTCACGTAGTAGTACAGTACTCTTTTCTTTGTCACCAAAGAAATCCTCCTGTTTCGAAATACTCTGCCTAGTCTTTGGTATGCATCTTTGGTCATCCCAGTACCTCTTCGAATCTCAGCGATTCACTTAGCATTCTTCTTCATATTAGCCAATCTATAAGAAATCAACTGCCAATTTTCAAATTGCTTAGTGGCGACTTATTTCATCTTAACTTTTCTTGTGCTGTCTCTACCAGTTGTCCTACAGTCCCATTCGATTCTGTGTTGGACATCTGGAGCAGTTTTTAAATATTAGGTTGGTGCAAAAATAATGTCGTTTTTTGACGTTCCACTTCAACAGATCATAGCTCCTGTCATAATAAACTTTATTAATCGAAATAAGAACCTTTAGAATCCACACATTTTTGCCAACAAGAAACAAGTTTATTTATCCCATTAGCATAGAAATCCAGAGTTCTGAAGTCATTGAAGGCCGATTCGGCATCATCTCGGCTTTTGAAGCATTTTTCGCGCAGGAAGTTGTCCAGATGCTTGAAAAGGTGATAATCAGTGGGCGAGAGGTCCGGTGAATATGGCGGATGAGGCAGAGTCTCGTAGCCCAATTCGTTCAGCTTCTGCAGGGTCAGTTGAGCAACATGCGGGCGAGCGTTGTCATGGAGGAGAATTGGTCCCTTCATATAGTATAAAAGAAATGGTAAGTTCCATCTAAGGGAAACAATAATTCAAACAAAGCAAGTTCAGTCGGCCAATGATGACAATTCCAGAACAACGTAACTATAAAGGAATGTAAACCCCAACTTATTATTTCATTCTTCATTTGATTTAATTTCTTTATATTTAATTTTCTATTTTCTAACTCCTTTGTAATTCTATTCGTTTTCAATTATCTTGAAAATGTTCAAAAGTAAAAAGAAAATGGCGATGGTAAGTTAATTATTTTTAAGTCAAAAGAATCCCGGTTAAAGTTAAATTTTTAATGTCCTTTCCTCTGACCTTGAAATGTGGTGGTGGTTGCTCCTTTTTTAAACACACCGACTTATCTCTGTCACATACACGCACACACTTTCAGTGAACTTATAACCCAATCTTAATTCAACTTTGAAGAAACAAAAGAGGGTGAACTTTTAATCTGGGAAATTGGCCGTACCACTGAATCTAATGTGGTACTTTTTACGTCTCAATTGTTTTGATGTTTTACGCTTTCAGCACGCCTTCCTCTTCATCATACAATATCGTCCCTTTTACTAACAATCGCCAAATTCTTACCCCCTTTTCTCACTTTATGAGCAATGTACATCTCAAAAACTTGGTAATCGATAAAGTTAGTAGGAGGAACAAAAACAAAATCAGTGAGATGAAATAATTCGGAGGTGAAAAATAACATCTTCAAAATATCCCTTTTTTCTTCAAACTCCTTTAACATGGTCATTTTCTAAGCTCAGCTTCGATATGGCATAAGCCAGAACGTGCCGGACACCCAGTGAGGATCGAACTCATTACTCAGTCGCTGCTAATAGTAGCGAAACAAGATTGCCAACCATTACACCATGTCGATACATGAATGAAATAAAGAAAGATTCGTGAAAAATAGGTCGGCTTAAAGCATACAGCAGAAAATTTTCTTTGAGTTCAGTGGCGTAATGGATAGCGGCTCGGCTTGAGGAATCGGAGAGCCGAGTTTGAATTCCAATCAAATCCATTACATTCACGTACGTGCTTCTACCATTATGAATCATCTCTTTTCTCTCTACAGGTAAATAGCAGGGCAGACTGGGTTCTATAGCCTTGGATGGCAACTGGTCTACCGCAGAAAGAAATGGCAACCTATTGCGGGGAAAAATATCTGCCTCGTCAGTCATGTATCGAAAGATACATGATGGCTTAAGCGTGTATCATGCATTGCACATAGCTGACTGAAGCTTCCTTCAATTTCGCAAACCAATCGACAAAATATAAAACTTAAAGAAAACCTATGCAAAAATCAGTATTAATTTGGGGCTATAATTTCTTTCTGAAAATTATTGCCAAAAACATTTATGCAGCATGGGGTCAAAAATGTGTTGGTGATATATGGAGTAAATTTTCAAAACGTAAATAAATAATCCTATCTAAATCGCGCTTAACGCAATAAGTAATATTTATGAGATAACATTCAATCATCCTCGAAATATAAAATGCTTACATATATATATATATATATATATATATATATATATATATATATATATATATGATAAAAATATACTTTGAGGTATGCTATATTTATGAGTAAAAGTGCACAATGTCAGATATAGAGCGAATGCAAATATAAAAGTGGACACCACTCTTGGGGTAATCATCAGCCACTAATTGCAAACTGACCGTTGCAAAATGTTTATATTAATATTTATAGCCTACTCTTAAGAGAGTCAAGCAATACATTCACTCACGGAAGAAATATTTGTAAAATAAGTTTTAGATATAAAAAAACAAACAGAATATAATAAATTATCTGCAGTTTTACACACACACACACACACACACACACACACACACACACACACACACTTATATATATAACTTATGTTAGAATATTAAAATATGTTAAAATCGCTACATAATGGCAATTATATTTCGACACTAAAAATGTGTCTCCTCGAGCGATGTTAAACTATTGGTGTGTGAAAGATTAATTTAATTTCAAAAGCAGAATACGTTTAAAAATAGGCTTATGGGCTTCTCCGTGAGTAAGCAATCGAATGTGATCTACGCTAAATTCAAATTCACCGGAAAAAAATTAATAGAGGTTATAACACGAAGTTGTCTGCATATAAACCCTAGACAATTTCTTTATGGGCCGATACACGTTGTTACATTATTTTGTAAGAATTATCGAAGTCTGACGTTCAACTTTCTTAAGAAGTAAAGACGAAAGAGGTGGGAAGGTAATTTCACATAATGCTAACTAGTTATACGCTCGTTCAGCTTCTTACATAAAATTTTGTAGTTGATAAATAAAAGGCCCCTTTAAGAAACCGGTAAATAACTTACCCGTTCGAAAAAAAAAAACGGATCAAAAATACAGAAATATTTGACAAATTAATATACAACCGTTAATGGAAGAGCATCTATATAAGATGTTAATAATACTAACCAAATATCAATACAAAGCAATATTAAATGAAAATAAATTATACATATTGAATAGTAAGCCATATAAGTGTACAACAGTTCATCTACTGTTTATTACTATAAGAAAAAGTATTCTCAAGACATATTGTCAGGTAAAATGTAGGCTAATTCTAATTTTTCATGTAGGCATAGAAAACAGTGTTCATTTAAATATCTACTTGTTCTAGCTTTTTTTAAAATTTTCCATTTTACCTTAAGAGTTTTATTAGCTTCTTTTAAATTTAAAACAAATATTTAGAAATATTTTTATAAGTACTATTGGTGAAGGATAAGATATGTTGATATCACTTTGCTTTAAAATAATTCTTAGAACTACCAATATAAAATTTTCCAACAGTCGGATTCTGTATTTTAGAAATAGTACTTAGATAAACAAGTGATGTGGTTAAACATCTGTTTTGTAATTAGTATTCGTTATAATTCCTGCAATTGCGTTGGTTAATATTATTAACATATTTATATCGGAATGTGGATTATTATCCTAATCTTTAAATTTGTTTCAAATTTTATTATTGTATTTGTTTATAATTTTTTCAAGATTATAGATGCCGCTATAGCTTAGTTTTAAATATTTTACTAAGATGGTTACTTGTAGGGAAATGTTTATCAATTAAATAGGAGAAATTCTGACCTTACTTAGTACTGACTAAATGGTTAAATGGCGATTTGTACCAAATGATTTTTCTATTCTTATTCCTTTTTCTTATAAAAAAACAATCAGTACACATTTTTCTTTTGTTCTATGTAAGCATATGTTTCTCTTCGGTGTTCTGATTCATTCCCGAAATAATTATTTATTTCATCTTGATATCAGGTGTTGATTTTCGAATCCAGCTAAAATCGATTTCTCTGTTCTAGAAAAAGTACCCACCTCACGTTGATGATTCCAGTAACACAATCTTTTCAGATTCGGGTCTTATCCCGAATGAAGCTTATCTTTGTAAATGTCAATTATCCATGACCTGTTGCGAGAATGCCAGTCTATTTATGAAACTAACAATAGTAATGCGATGTCTTTCCACCAGAATGTAAGAGACTCAGGTGTTGTTATAAAGTCTAGTAATGCCTAAGTGTGAGGTTCGCAAAAGTAGCAGTAGTTTCTCGACTTACACAGAAAATTAAGTCCTTCTTAACCTATTTCCGCCGGGAGATGGCGCTGGCTTTTTATTTCTTTCCTCTAAATTCTAAGTTAACTTAAAAATAATCTGATGTCCAACTTTGCCAAACGACAACAACTTGGCATTAATAATTGCAGATAAAAATAATTTACTTAAATTCATTGACTTTTTTAATGTCATTTATATTTACTTGCTAAAATTCGAAAATATATTTTCGATTTCGATTAAATATCACATTGGAATATTGCAAGGTAACTCAGCGTTATTCCTATTTCATTTAGTGATATTTACTTTTTTGACTAAAAGCCACTACAAATCAACCATTTGCTCTTGCATGGAGTATTACTGCCATATATGGTACGGTGCACCTTCTGTTTGTCTCAAGGTTCTTGATAAGATTCAGAGACGGATATGCAATGTAATTGACCCTGATCTGGCATCACGTCTGCAGTCGCTCTCTCACAGACGTTCCGTCGCCTCCCTCTGTCTTTTTTTACAAATACTTTCACTGTAACTGCTCCGATGAGCTCCTTTCACTGGTTCCCAAATTTCATGAATTTAAGCGTTCTACTAGGCTGGCATCTCGCTCACACCATTTCACTGTCGAAACTGTTAAATGTAGCCGTCTCTTCTACTTCAATAGCTTCATGTCTCGCACCTCTCGCCTGTGGAACTCACCCCTTGTTTCCCTGATAGCTATAATCTCCAACTGTTCAAAAGTAATGTCAATCGACGTCTTCTCATCCTTTCCTCTATCAATCCTATTTGCTCTCACTCCAATTCTCTGTAACCTCTTGAGTGCTAGTGGCTTCTAGTGGAGTAAAACGTTTAAAAAAAACCCAAAAAACTATGAGTGTGTGTAGAGTAACTGATAGCGGCCAGATACTAGAAATGAAACTGATTTCCAATTCCACTCCAGTATCGTTACATGTAATTTCAAATACCCTAAGGAAATTCATCTCTTCTCTCTTCAGATGTAGGTTAAATAAAAGAATAGAATGGGGGACTTCAATCTTGATTAGCAACCAGTGTAGTAGAATCATAACTCGGAACTCAATAATTTATACTATTTACATTATTCGGACTATTGTCCTCAACTTTGTCGCAATATTTATTACAACGTTTCGGCCGTTGTACGCTCCGGTCTTCTTCAAGTGGTTGGAATGTCGTTCGAACCCTTTATTTCGCTCACTGGGGTAGACTGTTCTAGTTCCACGTGCCATGTTTTAATACCCGGTTATGGCAGTGGAGAACTTGGAGAGAGAAATTAACTGATAACTGACATCCATTAAAACTTGGCACGTGAAACTAGAACAGTCTACCCCAGTGAGCGAAATAAAGGGTTCAGCTCGACATTACAACCACCTGAAGAAGGGCGGAGCGTACAAGGGCCGAAACGTTGCAATAAATATGGCGACAATGATGAGGACAATAGTCCGAATAATGTAAATAGTGTACATAATACCTAAAGTCAGAAATATAGACAGATACTAAAGGGCCGAAACGTTGTGATAAATATGGCGACAAAGATGAGGACAATATTTCGAATAATGTAAATAGTGTACATAATACCTCACCTCAGAAATATAGACAGATACTGAAAGGCCGAAACGTTGCAATAAATATGGCGACAATGATAAGGACAATAGTCGGAATAATATAAATAGTGTACATAATACCTCATCTCAGAAATATAGGCAGATACTGAAAGGCCGAAACGTTGC
This sequence comes from Acanthosepion esculentum, assembly GCA_964036315.1. Taxonomy (NCBI): domain Eukaryota; kingdom Metazoa; phylum Mollusca; class Cephalopoda; order Sepiida; family Sepiidae; genus Acanthosepion; species Acanthosepion esculentum. Next base: position 3,655,715 of record OZ038495.1, read on the forward strand.
AATAAATATGGCGACAATGATGAGGACAATAGTCCGAATAATGTAAATAGTGTACATAATACCTCACCTCAGAAATATAGACAGATACTGAAAGGCCGAAACGTTGCAATAAATATGGCGACAATGATGAGGACAATAGTCCGAATAATGTAAATAGTGTACATAATACCTCACCTCAGAAATATAGACAGATACTGAAAGGCCGAAACGTTGCAATAAATATGGCGACAATGATGAGGACAATAGTCCGAATAATGTAAATAGTGTACATAATACCTCACCTCAGAAATATAGACAGATACTGAAAGGCCGAAACGTTGCAATAAATATGGCGACAATGATGAGGTCAATAGTCCGAATAATGTAAATAGTGTACATAATACCTCACCTCAGAAATATAGACAGATACTGAAAGGCCGAAACGTTGTAATAAATATGACGACAAAGATGAGGACAATAGCCGAATAATGTAAACAGTGTACATAATACCTCATCTCAGAAATATAGACAGATACTGAAAGGCCGAAACTTTGTAATAAATATGGCGACAAAGATGAGGACAATAGTCCGATTAATGTAAATAGTGTACATAATACCTCATCTCAGAAATATAGACAGATACTGAAGGGCCGAAACGTTGTAATAAATATGGTGACAAATTTGAGGACAATAGTCCAAATAATGTAAATAGTGTACATAATAACTCATCTCAGAAATATAGACAGAGACTGAAGGGCCGAAACGTTGTAATAAATATGGTGACAAATCTGAGGACAATAATCCGAATAATGTAAATAGTGTACATAATACTTCATCTCAGAAATATAGACAGATACTGACTGGCAGAAACGTTGTAATAAATATGGCGACAAAGATGAAGACAATAGTCCGAATAATGTAAATAGTGTACATAATACCTCATCTCAGAAATATAGACTGATTCAAAAATATATGTTGCACATGCTATGCAGTTAGCGATAGTATCTTGCCGTTTACAGTTCTTCTGTGATCCTGACTGCAATCGTTTCTGTCAGTCCAGCAATCAATAAAAATCCGAACCCACTAAGGTGGTCGTCATCTTCAAATGTTACTTATTGCCTTCTGCTTTATACCGAAGTTATTTAAGCTTAGTAAGTCTCATGGCATCGAGGACTTCGCCATATTACTAATAACCTGTGAGATTTAATTACTAAGTAATTATTTTAAGTTTGTATCCAGTACAGAATGCAAACTATGATGCACTTAGTGAATATTGAACTCTCGTTAATTATTTGCTAGAAACGAAATTTTATGCATAGCTTTGGCATACTTAGTAAGATTATTTCAAAAGTACTATCATACGGTATCTAATAAGGATTAAACCCATTATCGTAATCATATTTTTTCAAGGTGAGTTGGCTGAACGTTTCTTCCTTTCGAGAAGAAAATATAAATCCCTTGAAGAAATAGGCTCTGAAATGCTTACTTGTCTGTAGAAATCTCGAAACTATACCTTTCCATGATTGTTCTTAGGGAAGTTAGTAAGATGGCTTTCTGTTAACCTCTCCAAAATGTCCCTATCTTCGCCAACCAATGCTACACATTCTACTCTGTCCTGCTATTTAAACTATAGAACATTAAATAGAATAAAATAACACAGGCGAAAATGTAGTAAAAAAGAATGTAGCGAATGAATTAAAATTCTTTCTACTTTTGAGAAGAATCCTTGAAAGACAAATAATTTTCTGATAACTGAACCTTTTCCCTCGTATATTTAATTTTCGTAACACAATATGTCGATCGATCCAGTCTCCAGCCATTGTTAGGTGCATACTTTCATGAAAAGGAAACATTTTTCATGATAGATTATTTTTATCTCTTTGCGTATCCCTCACAGAATACACCTGACAATGCTTGGAGAAGTCACTGATCTATGCATTGTATTCACAATAGCATGTTCAGAACTAAATTAAAATTTTTTATCTCCGTATATACCTATTCATTTTTTAGGATTTCTTTATAAATCTTCAACAATATATATTTTAAAAAATAAGACTAAGTCACTTAGATAACCAAAATATACTGAAATATATTAATCGCTGTCTTATTTTGGTATATATTATACACATTGCAACATAATCAAGTAGCTAATTCTAATCAATCATTATGGGTCTGAAGTGACACAAGAAATATTGTTAGAATCTAGTTTGAAAGTGTTGGAAAACAGCGAGAAATGCATAAGAAACCACATTATATTCAATGATGAAAATAGATGATGTAGATTTTTACTTTTATTTACATTCAGAAACTTATAGGATACAAATCCTATATCATTCCAACAAATAACTGAAAAACACAAAGTAGATTTGCACACCCGCAAAATCGGATCCAAATGACTAAAAACAGATTTCGCAATAAGGTGTGAAATTAATTTTCTGACCAATGAAAGGAGGCGATTTGCTAAACTGAGTAAAAAAAATAACGATAAGTGGACGGCGGACTGACAGTCAGGTCCGTCACTGACTCAACCCGACACTAAGAGCAGAAAGAGGAAAGGAAAAAGGGGTGACCAATTTAAGTTGAAAAAGAGAGTGTGAATGAGAAATAAAAGATAAGAGGAAAATGTACTTATCGGGTTGAATTGTTTTGGAGTCAGTTGTAAATTTGTAGTTGTTGTTATTGTTGTTTTCCTTTCCAACCCCACTTTCTGCTCTTAGTGTCGGGTTGAGTCAGTGACGGACCTGACTGTCAGTCCTCTGTCCTCTTTGATATCTGCGCCCTTCTGACTGGTGATTGACTTGAGTCTCTCTATTTATGGCTGACTTCATTTTCACACTGGATCGTTATTTTTTCTCAGTTTAGCAAATGGCCTCGTTTCATTGGTCAGAAAATTAATTTCACACCTTATTGCGAAATCTGTTTTTAGTCGTTTGTATCCGATTTTGCGGGTGTGCAAATCTACTTTGTGTTTTTCAGTTATTTGTTGGAATGATATAGGATTTGTATCCTATAAACTATATAGCTATTTTAAAATTTTGTCATGACTGAAAATGTCATCTGGGAGATTGTTTGTTTTGTCTTAGGTCGATGTCAAGTGAAAGACTGACAGAATTAAATGTTTAGTATTTTCAGGACTTTAGTCAAAAGGAAATTATAACAATTCATGAAAGGTGAAGAACTTTTAGTGCTACATGGAAGAATGTCTAAACATAAATGGAGTTTATTTCTGAGTCGTATCAGAGAAACTATTTCCTCGTCTACAGGACGTGCCAATCACAGCACATGAGAATATTTTATTACAAATCCAATATTTAAATTTTCTTGTTTAGAATATAAACGACATGGATAAAGTATTGCTATTTCAATTAAATGTGCTTCTACATGCGTCATTCATGCAGAATGTCGTCAGTCATCTACATGAAAATGGATATCTGCCAATCTTAATGCTATGATGTTATTCTGCTTGATGTCGTCTGGACATCTTTGTTTCTGTTAGACGTAGCCACAGCTACAAATCCTGACAAAACAAAATGCATTTGCCGCTGTATGTCTCTGCACGCGTAACTACGTGTTTGTGTCATCGAAGCAAAGAATGAAATAGTTTTTATTATTAAAGGACGACAGAATCGACTTGTATTTCTACGGACAACCAATTTATCAACAGCGAAGAAAAGAGAAAATGTTTGGGGTTTTTTTTCAAAATTTTAATCAATAGTCTTAATCACTGTGGGCGAAATGCTGTCTTCTTCAGTATGAGATCTATAACTGCTACTCCTCAAAATATCTACTCTGAATAAAAAAAACACGTCATTTCGCTTTTGTTCGCTAATAACTCCTCAATTGCTGGCCTTCCGTAACTACTATTGGTGTACATTTCAGGTGTGATGCTCATTTATTGGTCGAAATTACATTGATTCAATCTATTAGTGACCCATCAAAACATGACACACACTAGCAAAGTCAGCAGAGTTGTAAGGATGAATGAGTAAGAACTAGTTTCATTTGCATAAGAATAAAAGTATTGTAAGCCCAGGTAGAGTAGACGACGAGCATTTACTTACATATATATTTTTTCAAATCTTTACACATATTTATATTTATATTTATATCTATTTAAATTTTTCCTTAAATTTCACAGTTAATGTTTAACGTTAGGTGATGACTTATGTGTTTAAATATCAAAACAAATATTTCTAATTTTAAAATTTTACTATCAATATTGATAGTTAAAGAGTAATATATTTAAATTTAAATTAATTTATCAATTTAAACTGAAATTACCTCCAGACGACTAATATATATATATA
>OZ038495.1:3662500-3802500 GCA_964036315.1 Acanthosepion esculentum
TATATATATATATATATATATATATATATATGTACCCTTTTTCACGAATGGGAATCCTTATGGAAAATGCACACGGCCCATGCTTCTCTATTACATGTCACACGTAGAAAACAAGGTATTCAAAAATTAGTAGTTCCTTGTCAGACGTTTTTAATGAAACTTGTATAAAAGAGGGATCGCTGCGCAAATACAGTATTATAAATTCATATATATATATATATATATATATAATTTTTAAATTATATATATATACATATATCATTATTAAATTATATATATATACATATATCATTATTAAATTATATATATATATATATATATATATATATATATATATATATATATATAAATATATATATATATATATATATTTATAAATAAATTACTAAAATAATTCCTAAAGGCCCTGTAAAACCTGCCTTTGTAGGTATTACAGCCTCTTTAGGATTTACTTTACTTATTCCCGCTCTACTTAGCGTATTGAGCACTCTATGTTTTAGTCTTTCTACTCGCTTGGTGTTTCTTTTTCTTTGGACTAAAGGTTTAAGCCACTGGACGATTTCTTTCGCCCTGTTCTGATGTTTTTCTTTATTTTTAGTTGCAGTTCATTCCTCGGCTACTGATTTGATTTGATATAGCTACAAGTTGAACTACAGGAGGTTTTTCCCAAACAAGTATTTCTATTAGTATATATATATATGTGTATATATATATATATATATATATATATATATATATATATATATATATATATATATATATATATATATATATATATATATATATATAATTTTAACTCTAAAGAATCATAATCAGTGGTCTGAGTGTAATTCCATGCTTCATGGAATCCATCCCAAATCTTGATAAATGATTTCTTCTCTTGGAGTTAAAATGTATTTTGATTGCACATACAAAAGCCGTGTAAGAGCACATGATACAAACATGTAATTCCCATTTCTTTTTCTGCAGCTTAATAAATATTTTCTTGTTGTAATTTACTCGCTTTCTATCTGTTGAATAAACTCAAGTAATTCTGACAAAATATTTAAATTCAAAAGCATATCTTTTTGGACATGACGGAGGTCTGCGTTATTCTTAGATTTCTGAAGCACTTTTCCTCATGAGAACATTTGATTATTATTCATATTCATCGTGAGTCAGTTGGGCAATCGTCAGTGATATCGTTTCAAGCGATTTTAAATACCAAATATTGATTAGCCTTACTTACTACTCCACACATATATATATATACTTTACATATACATATATATATATATATATATATATATATATATATATATATATATATATATATTATTTCAGGATATTACATAGGAAAACATGTCAAAATCGCTGCACAGTTGCAGTCGTGTTTCAATGCGTTTCAACGCATCTCATCAAGCGCGTGTAAATTACTCTCGATAACAGTATACAGAAAGATTATAAGCGATACAGCTTAATAAATTATCCTAAAATAAATAATATTACTCTACTTTGTATTGAGCGCGCTTTTAAATTAAATGTTACGAACGTTGGAATTGTACTCTATTCGTTCTCATCACCTTACCTGGATATATATATATATATATATATATATATATATATATATATATATATATATATATATATATATATATATATATATGAAGAAATATAGTCTTAAGGTGTGTGATAATGTACTCACTAACAGAGATATGGCGTGTGTAAATATAAAAGTGAACATTGAAGTCAACACTTAGAGGCGACCGTCTGTTTCATGCTCCAGATAAATTAACCGTTAGAAAAAACAAATAAAGATAATCAATACAAATAAATAAATGAAGTAATAAACAAATTAAAAACAGATCCCGCCAAAATAATAGTTAAAATAAACTACAACAATCAACCCCAAAAGCCAAATACCTTTAATTATCTTCCCAAACCGAAATAAAACTATTCATTATGCTATATCAATAAAACACTGTTTAAAATTAAAATAAATATATAAGATAAGAAATAAAAAGTAAAATTAAAAAATGAAAATAAATAAAAAGACACAAAATAAATTAACACAAAGAAATAAAAAAAAATTAAACAAATAAACGACTTTCGGCAAAATAACCGCCAAAATAGACTGCCCAATATGCACCACTGAAACTACATGGAAACTCTCGTGGCCTGACGATTGCGTGTAGCATGAAACAGCCTGTTCAATGCTCACTTTATATATATATATATATATATATATATAAAGTGAGCATTGAACAGGCTGTTTCATGCTACACGCAATCGTCAGGCCACGAGAGTTGTTTGTTTCTCTCGGCTATTTATATATACGGGTCAGTGGTGCATATTGGGCAGTCTATTTTGGCGGTTATTTTGCCGAAAGTCGTTTATTTGTTTAATTTTTTTTATTTCTGACAGTGCCTGACGATTGCACTAGCATGAAACAGACTGTCGCCTCTAAGTGCTGACTTCCATGTCCACTTTTATATTTACACACGCTCTATCTCTGATATTGAGCACTTTACCCCATAAATATAGCACACTTTAAGACTATATTTCTGCATATATATATATATATATATATATATATATATATATATATATATATATATATATATATGTGTGTGTGTGTGTGTGTGCGTGTGTGTGTGTGCGTGCGTGCGTGTGTGCGTGTGTGTGTGTGTGCGTGTGTGTATGTGTGTGCACGCGCAAGTGTGCGTAAGTGCAAATAGAAAAAATAGGAAAGAGCCGTTAGGTTAATAATCCAAAGTTCTTTAGTATTTTTGTTTTTATTTTAAAAAAACAGTGCTCAATACATAAGTAGAGCCTAAAATATTCCATCGCTACATAAGAGTTTCATCCTCAAGCGATTGAGAATGGAATTTTCTATAGTTTTTTCTTTGTTTATATATATATATATATATATATATATATATATATATATATATATACACACATATATATATATATAAAAGGTAGGATGTGTGTGTGTGTGTGTGTGTGTAACGAATGACGGCCGCAATTTTCGACGGATTTGTACTATAATTTACATGCACATGCTCCAAGTTAGTTGAAAGGCCAAAACCGACGTTGCATTTCCCAACTCCCATCGATAGTGGAAATAATCGATATTTTCATGCTTCTACGGCAGTTTCCATGTAGTGTGTGGCCATTTTCTACTGGTTAGAGTAAGAGCCAACAGCTGACTGACACGAATGTTAACTAGCATGCTAGCAATAAAAAACTTCGATAGCTGCATTTCGTCACAAGTGGGAAAAATTCAAATCTGCATGGCACTTTACTCCAATTGGCTCATTCGCTTGCTTAAACTCCTCGTTGATTCTGATTCCGCAGAACTGGGTTGGATGTGAAAAAGTATTTGTTGTTAATATTCTTTTTTCATTCGGTTTTTCCAGTTACGAGTCTTTTTTTAAAGCTGATCGTTTTGTGTTCATTTTGTTTAGTTCGTTTTTCCTAACAGATTTAATGTTTAGTATAGAGCTTAGAAAAAATTCGCTGTGAGATAGGCAAGAATTAAGGCATGTAGCAACATCAGCACGGCAAAGGGCACTCCTTTAAAGGCAAGGAAGGGCAAAAATATTTTAAGTCAAGTGATAGCGATTGCTGTATGGGTCGTACGATTTTTGAATCAAGCACGGGCAACGCTGCGCTATGCTGCTAGTATATATATAAACGCAATACTCAGGCAAACTATGTTGTGTTTTGGCGGTAAGCTAGAATTCTTCGGGCCTCTTCTCAGCAATATCGTTTAAATGCTGAAGCCAAAGTATTGTGACGGACCACGTGTCACATTTCATGACTATTGTGTATCGATGCTCTGGTTGCCCCGCCCAGCAAAACAATGCACCATTTCACAAATAAATAATTGAAGCAGATTGTGTTCTAGAATAGCAATGCGTTTTCTTTGTTTAATTGGTCTCAATAGTCATCGGATTTTAATGTAGCTCCTTTTGTTTTTGAAGGAATGGGTTATTCACGTACTTGATACGCAATCAACAAATCGAGAAGAATTGTGGGATGTCATCATAACAGTGTGGAGCCAAATTTCGAAATACTTCTTCAAGAATATTGTCGAACTCATGACAAGAAATGGGGCAAAATGGTTTCGAATCCGGTAGTTGAAGTATTATTAAATAATGTGACCGGTGAGTGTATATATATATATTTTTCAGAATGTTCCTGGATGAGACCAAAGATATGAAAACAAACAAACAACACCATTAATGCATAAAATATCAAATCTTTTGCGTGCGGGATCAGTGACTGTTCGTCAGCTCTCTTCGTTTTTATTTCTTACAGATTTTCGGACGGGGAGTTGGTCGGCTAGAACTTTCAATATCTCGAACCGACACTGTACCGTGCTTAGCACTCAGAATGATATATTTCAACGAAAAGGTAAGAACATTTTATGCCGTAATGTTACTCGTATTTCTCATCGTAAAGGTCACAGAACCGTTCCAATATAACTTTATAAAAGCACGTGAAACACTTGAATGAGAATACTTAGCAACAGTCCATGAATAAATTGACAGCTGATTACAAAGAAATCCTTGTATTTCAGTTGAAGGGCACAATTACTGCAATTTTCTTATATCGCATAGTTTAAATATATATATATATATATATATTACATATAAAGAGTGCGGGGATAAATTGTCGTCCAAATTACGCTAAAATGAAAACAACATTAACAACTCATTTTAACAGATACATTTACCAAAATTATATAAAAATATCTTGAAATACTAAAGAATTAATTTATTCAATAAAATCGGCATTGGCTTCAAACGACTTCGGAATCTCCTGCAACTCTTCTGAACGATATCCTTGATTAAATTAGTGAATGCCACCATAATCCTTGCCTTCAGGTCCTCTTTCATGTTACAAGGAGTTTTGTTGGTCTCTCTCTCAATTGCGCCCCATACATAATAATCAAGGGGGTTGCTGTCTAGGGAGTTAGGTGGCCAAGTGTAAGGTATGATGTGGTCGCAGAAACTGTCTGAAAGCCATCACTGGGTTATTCTGCTTGTGTGTTATGGAGCAGTGTCCTATTGCCAGACATAAGGATTTCCAGAAACCACTCTCTGGACTCAGGACAACACTACATCCTCAAGCCACTTCATTTTGGCCTCCGTGTTGTTTGAGGTGCTGTGGGAAGATGAATGGATGCATAACTTCGCCATCACATGTGATCACTCCAATTAACTTCGTAACCATCATTAGAGACTCATACAACTGTTTCAGAATTCTATGCACTGTCCTCAAATTGATACCTAAACACTCTGATATATTAAATGCCAAGCAGTACAGCCGTTTCAAAATTCATGGTGGACTGTATTGAGTCATTGTGTTCTTTTTGTTACAGACGGTGCCCAACTGACATCGGCTATACTGTGAAGTCGACAAAACAAAAAAGAATGACCCGAAATTTAAAATATAAAAATGGCGATAATTTACCCATCATACTCTGTATATGCGCATGCACAAACGTTCAAACGAATCAAATCTTAACAAACAATATACCTAGTAATGTAAAATCCATAATCCCTAATATATAATCCCATATTATATATCAACTACAAAATGAGTCTAGTATTTCTCCAAGTATTTTCACAAAATATTGTTAAAATTCTTAATCCAATCCAAATTCACTCACGTTGTAAGAGCCCGTAACTGATTAATCTCCACCATTTCTTATCTCTAGCCATACTGGGCTATGTGGGACGTGGCCTGCCCATCTATGTTTGTCCTTCTTGATGGTCTGAATTACGTCCTTCATTCCAGTCTACTGTCGAACCCAGGTGTAACACTTTCTGTCAATTAAGGTGACACTGAGCTTGATTCACCCGATTTTAAATTGGGCCACTGCAAGTCTCCCCGAGGTGGTGCTGTTGATTACCTCGCTCTCACTTCCAGAAGTCATCAACGGCAGAACATATTCATTACACAAATTTTAAAATGCGTTAAATAATCTATAATTTAGGCTGAGAGGTGGTATTTTAAACATTGTCCATAATTTAAAAAAATAACCAATAATTTATAAATATCTTCAAAATTCGCAACGTCATAAACACACTGACTTGGAAGCTGTTATTTTCCATGATGTCTTGTAATGTAAATATGTTCAAACAATGATGTTGTGAAACTGAAATCCCTGTACGGCGTATATCTGAGTTGCGCATCAGATCTGGCAAATGACAGAGATTTGCTTTGACCATGACTTTAAATAGTTAAAAGCGATAAAACAAGGGATAAAAATTCTATGAAAAAACATTTGTATAAACTTCAAACTATCATTCGTCTCCTTGTAGGAAAACATGACAAATTACATCAACAAATAATAATGCATTCCCTGTAAGCCTTATTTAATAAGACATTTGTTTCGTCAAACCTCATTTGTAGTGAATCCAATTCAGCCAGCAATTAATAAAATAGTTCGGGTATCATATTTGGAAAATATCAAAACAAGTTTCAGCTAATAAGGGTATGAGGTTAGAGATTTAGGGCTTCGTATTAGTATTACATAGCATTTATGTATTCATTTCTAAACTAGATGACTTGTGCACGCACGTAGATAGATAGATAGATAGATAGATAGATAGATAGATAGATAGATATGAAGAGAGTGAGATAGTTATGAAAATAGATAGATAGATAGATAGATAGATAGATAGATATGAACAGAGATATATAGATATGAAGAGAGTGAAATAGATAGATAGATAGATAGATATGAAGAGAGTGAGATAGATAGTTATGAAAATAGATAGATAGATAGATAGATAGATAGATAGATAGATAGATAGATATATAGATAGATAGATAGATATATATGAAGAGAGTAAGATAGATGTTAAAAGAGTGGGATAGATAGATAGATAGATAGATAGATAGATAGATAGATAGATAGATATGAAGAGAGTAAGATAGATGTTAAAAGAGTGGGATAGATAGATAGATAGATAGATAGATAGATAGATAGATAGATAGATAGATAGATATGAAGAGTGAGTGACATAGATAGATAGATATGAAAAGAGTGAGATAGATAGATAGATAGATAGATAGATAGATATGAAGAGAGTGAGATAGATAGATATGAAATGAGTGAGATAGTTATAGAAATACATAGATCGATAGATAGATATGAAGAGAGTGAAGTAGATAGTTATGAATAGTCGTAGATAGTTTGATGTTGTTCTCTGAATAATGGTTGAATGCTAATAATTCAATTCATCGTTAGTCAATGGAAAACATAGAGAATTGGAACTGTAAATATTTTACAGATATTTTCATCTTGTATCCGTTTGTATAATTCTTTCACTATTTGTTGAAGTGATTTATTATCATGGGAATGGAAAATGCATTCAAGCGAACAGGTTAATTAAGCACTTCCAGCAGATTTGAAGTTAGAAATATAAAATAGATGTAAAAAGAAAAAATGGACACTTAATTCAGATTCTCTTCTTGTAGCTTCCGGTGATGGGACATGTCTGCAGGCAACGTAAGAATTTATTTCATCGTATTCAGCTCCTTTTGTCAATCCATATTTATCGCTGATAAATTCCCAGTTTAAATACACTCTTAAAAACAAGCTTGCTTACATACATTTTAATATATTTAATAATGAGAAAACGAACGCCTCAGGCTGTACAACACTTGAAAATAAAGATTCAACTGAGAAATGATATAATAAACCTGATCTCTCAGTAAATGCTTGTGTTATTTCCTGACAGCTAACAATCATTCTCATCCCGATTTTCAATGCATCTCTATCGTCAAAACATTTACACAGTGCTTTTTGACAATAAAGTTCACCCTGTACAAGGCTCAAGTGTGACTGGAGGTAGATTCGTTTGGTTTATTATGTTTTACGACATATTAATCTCAATGGGTTATTTAATGCCGACAGGTTTTTTTAGGATAGTTTTGTATGAATAGAATATATATTCTTTGTAAGAAATCAGCTTTTAGATCAAGTTTGGCTGATGCTCAACTCCACGAAAGCGACTCTCTGCGTCTTCTTGGTCTCACGTGTTCCACTGATGTGAGATGGAACAAATAAATTGGATCAATAGCTTCATCTACCGCTAGGAAAGTTGGTTCTCTGTGTCGCGCCAGAAGGTTTTTCTCGTATGAGTCCAGCATTCAAATCTACAAATCTACCATCCGTCCTTGCATTGAATATTGCTTCCATATATAGTCCGGTGCCCCCGCTGATCATCTCGACGTTCTCGACAAAATCCAAAGACGGATATGCAATGTGATAGGTCCTGACCTGGCATCCCGACTACAGTTAGTTTCTCACAGATGTGACGTAGCTTCCCTCTGTTTTTTTTCTACAAATATTTTAATGGAAAAGGCTCTGGCCAGATCCTTTCACTGGTACCCCAAGTGCATGAATTTAAGCCTGCTACCATATTTTTTTTATCTCGGCCCCACACTTTCAGTGTCGAAACAGTTAAATGTAACCGCTTCTTCTATTCCAACCGTTTTTCTCTCACACTTCCCGACAGTGGAACTCCCTTCCTCTTACATGTTTCCCTGGTAGCTATAATCTTCAAATATTCAAATGTAATTCACTCGACATCTTCTGATGCCTTGGTCTTGATCCCCGTCCTTATCCTTTCTTCAAACACTCGTCTTTACTCCCACTCTCTGTAAACCCTTGCGTGCTACTGGCACCCCCGCTTTGCCTAGGGTGAAATGCACAAAAGAAAAATTGTATTTTTATGAATAGTTTTTTTGTTTTCTTTTAAATTTATGTAATTATTTTTTTTCTTTTGTCGGGAGTCAAATCTATTGCTGGTAATTTTTTTTCTCCAAAATAATGTATTGCTGGTAATTTTTTTTCGAAAATATATTGATGGTAATAATTATTTTATTCAAAATGTATTGCTGGTAATAACTTAAAAAAAATATTGCTGGTATTTTTACTATAAAAACATATTTTTGCACTTTCATAGTGTTTTGACCCCAGTTTGTGGGTCAAATATTTGCCCATATTTGGGGCCCTAAGAGGTGCTACCACCCCCGGGTCAGAGTGGACTTGGTAACAACAACAATTAAGAGATGGTTTGACACTCCTTAAAACCTCCTCATCAGAAACCTGCTGCTGAATGTAGTTTACCGTCATATCCAGTGCAATTTGTCAGTAGAGCGTTAAAGAGTAAGTGATAAGGTGCACAGTTTATGAGGATATGTGGTAAAGATAATCGTAAACCACTAGACTTGAGCAGCTTAAGAATATAGTGACTGGGGAAGGATTCTTTTGGTCGTTGCAAAAGACCTAGTGATACTTTTGAAAATCTTGAGTTGTTTCGACAATGTACCTGCCCGTGGGAACAAGCTTTTCAAATGAATCCTAAATCTCACCAGTGGAATATGAAAGGAATTAAGGTGGTTCACCAGTGGAATTTGCGGGTCTTAGCTGCGAAGGTTCCAAGTTGTGGAACTAAAGATTTTAGTTCGTCTGAACAGACAACTCAATTTTCTGAGTTCTACTCTGCAGTTTATCGGAGAGGACATTTCTATTACTTTATTTGTTTGCTTCTCCATAATAGTAATTCTGAAAATTATAATTGATGGAGAATATTTATTCAAGCCTCCGATAAATGTTTTCCATCTAGCGGAACCTAACGTGAAAATAATGGCGAATTCACAGTTTTTGTTCTGTTTATCCACAAATCCGTTGCAGCAGTTTAGAACCAATCTGCAATAGTTACACTCTACTACATAAACATGTTAGCAATTGCTTCCCAGCTTGCAGCCGATAAGGAAAGATTGGAATTCACTTATATGGTATCAGTTGCTGTATCCATTCTATTAATATACTCATATTGGAGCTTCCGGTGCGAATGCCAAGCAGTACAGACATTTCTAAATTTATGGCGGACTGTATTGCGGTATGGTGCTGATTTTACTGCAGACGGTGCCCAACTGACCCTGCTCTACTGTGAAGTCGACAAAATAAAAACCAAGCAATGACTTTGTGCGAAATTTAAAATATAAAATGGCGATAATTTACCCATCATGCTCTTTTTATGCGCACGCACGTGTGTGTGTGTGTATTCTTTAGTACATCAGTCAGCCGGTATCTTGATGAGGATTTTTCTTATCCTCAAACAATATTTGTTTCTGTCGTTTATACAATAAGTGTTGCTCGGAATTTAATTTAATGTCTCCGACAAACGTGTAAACGAATCAAATCTTAACAAACAATATACCTAGTAATGCAAAATCCATAATCTCTGATAATAATCCCATATTATTTAATATCAACTACAAAATGAGTCTAGTATTTCTCCAAGCATATACTCTACTATATAGACATGTTAGCAATTGCTTCACAGCTTGCAGTCTATAAGGAAATATTGGAATTCACTGATATGGTATAAGTTGCTGTATCCATTCTCTTAAATGGGTGGGAAGTCATAGTTGCTTAAGGAGACAATTTTGGCGCTGGTCTGAATTGCCACACGGGAATTAGCCAGGACAGCCGCACAGCCAGAATCGTCGCACAGGAATCAGCCAGATACTCGAGTCTATCAATCATGTCAGTGCTGGAATTAACGTGAATGTTCGATTATGTAATTACGCAATATCGTAGTACTTTCTAATATATCCCTCATAAATGCATTCCATGCAATTCCAGCCTGCCGCTCATTGTTAACAGATATTACAGTTAATAGATACTTACGAAGACCCGATTAGAACAGCACTAGACCTCATCAGTGGGGCACATATTGAGGTTCAATCGTAATGATGCGAAAGATTTCCCAACTCTGAATTGCCTTTATTTTAATAACGCTATACATGAATTGAATCCTCAATCTTATGACAGCCGATCTTCATTATATAATCTATATTTCAATTCTCCAACACTCGTACAGTCATCTTTTACATATGTCCTTTTTTTCAGATGAGATGCCTGAAGCATCTTTGCTGTCATCAAAATATATGAATGTTTATCCAACGGCATCAACATATCCAAAGTTTAGTTATTAAAAATATTCGAGATAGTGACTCATCAAATATAAAATCATAAACGTCGTCCTGTCCATCAATTTTACATTCGTTTTCCGAAGAAAACTGGCTTGTTTACTTGCAAACCTCTTTCTAAAGTAGCATTTTATCCATTCAAACATGTAGCTGCATAGAAACATATGCTTCAGACGGGACACTATTTACATTATTCGGACTATTGTCCTCATTTTTGTCGCCATATTTATTACAACGTTTCGGCCGTTGTACGCTCCGGCCTTCTTCATGTGGTTGGAATGTCGAACTGAACCCTTTATTTCGCTCACTGTGGTAGACTGTTCTAGTTCCACATGATATATCTAATGGATGTCAGTTACCAGTTATCTCCTCTTAATTCCACTCTCCAAGTTCTCCATCACATTAACCTGATATTGAACTCACACTCCTGTCACTGGATCTAACCACCGCCTTTATCTACTGTGCCATGTGACCTTGAGGACATCTGTGTATGGATTTCTGGTAATTATAAACCTAATGTCTTCAGCATCATTTTTTACTAGTTCTCATATTACAATTTCTACTGTTATCACATTATGTCTTTACCAAAGCTCATATTTCAATTTTTGTTGTTATTATTGCTTTTCTCTGGCACTCCTTGTCACTGGTTCCCATATTGTATTCATTTCTATGCTTGGTCGGCTCAGGAGATTTTTTGTGGCCTAGACATTAGCTTTATAATATCCATAAATTCATACACAGATGTCCTCAAGGACACATTTAAATAGTGAACATAATACCTCATCTCAGAAATATAGACACAGATGCTTCAGATGATATATCCAACTTCGATGACGAGATCGATGTTTAGTAATGATAACAGAACACATGCTCTGAAACAACACAACAGAGACTATTGAGAATCGCTTAGTAGCGCGAAGGGCTCAGACATGCGTGCCTCTTGCCAAACATTCATTTACGCCTTGAAACAGACGTGTATTCTTGCAATGTTGTGAAACATTTGACGATTCGAACAGCACTTTATGGTGTTCAATAAACAAACAGGGATTGTTTACATGAAAATTATGGGCGTTATCATGTGCGTCGTTAACCCTAGGAGCAACATTTCCCAGGGTGTATTTACCCACGATAAACAAACTCAATCACAGGTATCATGTTGTATCATAGCAGAAGTTCCAAAACACTTTATTTATGTTTGTGGAGGGAACTTTGAACGGCACCGTGTTCAACATTGCTCACTCTATTCTGATGTTATTCTTATAACTAGAATAATATGTAATATTCCAGCAGGATATAGCCTGTCCATATGCTGCCTGTTCTACTCGAAATATCCTGTAAGGTGTTCGAAATCTGTCATGTCGGCAGGAACGTCAGAAACATATCCTATAGTGCATGTACGGAAGATGATGTAACGAGGTCTGTTTTTATTTGGGGGGGGGAGTTAACCTATCTATAAATTTTACTGAGTTGTATTAAAACAGTAAGTGACGCGGAAAAAATTTTACAAGGTGTTGTTCAGCATTTATATGATAGCATAAACTCGTCATATTCTATTTGCGTATTTAGAAAACGCTAAAGGTGTTACTCTATCTATTAATATTTGGTCTTGGTATAGTTGATATTCTCCTTCTTTTGGGAACATAAGTAAATATTGATTTGTATATGTCATTATTTGATATAGCCTAGCTAGTTGATGCTGACAAAATGGTTTTGCCTTGTACCGCACCAGTAAATACCTCACTCCTCTTGCTACATTCAATCTTTCACTTTCCCGTCTTGACAGAGTTTTGAAGAGTATTTGTGGTTTTGTGGGTTATGAGTTATTCACCATTATACAACCCTTACCACACAGACGAAACATTGAAAACGTCTCGCATCTCTGTCACTATTTCCATGACGACCTTCGAATGAAAAAAAATCTATGCCAAATATACTTGGCCAAATGACCCCCATTCTCGTATTTCATTAGTAAGGAAGAAGTACAATCAGGGTAACTACTTCCAAACAACCTCTTATTTGAGGAATATTCTCCTAAAGAGCTGTTTCACCAGTTACTACAATCTCAACCTTTTCAAGTCAAGGTCTAACCGTTATATTTACTTCATATCATCATATACTGCACTTTTTTTTACCTCCTATTCTTACAAGTATGCCATAGCCTCAATAGATAATCTTTTGCCTTGAGTCTCTCTTGGACCTTGTACGAGTGAACAATTAAATAAAATCTCTGGCTTACTGCAGTTTTTATTTGATAACATGAACTGAAAATCATAAAGACATTACAAGTGAATTGCTATAGATATTATTTAAGTTCACTCTCAAACTGGAAAAATCCGCAGGCGGAAAGGTTGGTGTTCAATTCTTTAAAATACTTAAGACTAACTTCAGACGTAAGACGGCATTCATAATGCTTGCGTTTAATCCGTTTCCAAAACTGGTCACGAAGCCAACTAATATTCATGGTTTTGTATAGCTGTTCTAACCAGAAACAAAGAAAAGGAAGTCAGAAGACTCCCAGGCAGTATTACTGGAATGTTTTGCGATAAAATATCTTACTATCCTTTATCGTCTTTCAAAGACGATAAAGAAGCATGGGCATTATGTAGAGTTGTCTTGTCCCCTTTTCAGAACTAGACGGAGACACCAGGTTACGCCGCGGTTGAAATTCAACGTTTTCAGTTATCTTATTATTTGAATGACTTCGAGTAATAATTTTAAATTCTTATCAAATTTATTACGGATATCTGATTAATATTTCATATGCCTCAATTTTACTTTCTTTTGTATTTTGCAGCTTATCGTCCAGATCTTGTTCAATGCTACCTTTTTAACACAAGTCAGAATGTCATGCCCCACTTTCCAAGATTATCAGCCTCAAAAGGCTCATCCCAAATAACATGCATATATTATTGAAAATCTTCATTCTTTTCCATAATAGTACATAAACATAAATTATTTTATAGAGTAGGTATATTTACACTGATTATGAGTTCCATATTCTGTAAATAAAAACTATAAAAATAAAAGATTTCTACCCACAATGAAATCACCCCTGATGGGAACTCCCTCCTGGGGTGAATCCCTTTCTGGTTGATAATCCTTATATTCTAAACAGATTCGACATCGCATTCATTAGTCTCGGGGAGTCTTAACATTTAGGGTAAAATAACGAATATATTAGTACATTTAGATATTAGTACAATTGATAATCTTTGTAAGGCAAGGGGTCATGTTAAGACAATCTTCCGAGGATACATACTCTGAATTCGCATCTTGATGAAGCCTTATTATTCATTTCAAATAAACACTGCTTAATAAATATTCTGGAAAGAATATCTGAGATTTGCGATAAAAACAACTGAAAATCAATAATGGTTTCCAATTTCCTGTTTTTAATTCATGATATCCACTAAAGTTGGCTATGAATAAATAATCTACTGCTATTACTTATTTTATATGAAATATTGATTGCAAACGATTTTTTCTTTGCTTTCTGGAACTAGAAAACCTTACAGCGATTATGTTATTAAAGTGCTCACGTAAAATAGCGATATGTCTACATTTAAATCAAAAGGGCTAGGGTTAGGGTTAGGGTTAAGGTCAGGAGTTAGGGTTAGGGTTAGGGCAGGGGTTAATACGTAAGATTATTTTCAAAATGACAAGCTATTGGCTCGAACGATGAAAGACCTGCATTCATGTTTTGGTTTTACTAATGTTAGTTACGCAAAAATATCAGAATGCGTACGACAGATCACGAACCAAGATAGAAGCTGATATTACTCTTTTTTTGAAAATATTAGAAAACAGCTTAGCTCCGAGAAAAATAAATCATTTTCAATCGGTAAACATTACAGAGATTAGGTTATTCTCCAACACACAAATTCTTCTTCTTTAATAGGGCACGGCCTTTCCGGATGTTGGCATTATTGTCTCTCCATAACTTTCTCTCTCTTGTTATTCAACCTAACTTTTGCTACTTTACCAGATCTCTGATTTTTCTTCTGCTATCCATTCACTCAAACTCTCCAAGTACGTTACTCATTAGTTTCCGCTTTCCTCTCTTGACATTAATGCTAAATGTGCTATGCCACATACACTTGGCCAAATGACTCCCATTTTCGTATTAATGCTAAATTCTCCAGACTATCTTTTCTTATTACTCTTTCTGATTTTGCTAATATTATTTCATTGTAACTTCTATTTTCCTACAAACTTCCTCATTGCTCACATTTTCTGTTCATGCAAAACCAAATCTCTGTCGTTTCAAGTCTCTTTTTCACATGTGAGGAAATTGTCCAGCATCCACTACCATTTAGGAGATTATCTGTTAGTTATATGAGACTAGATATTACTTAACGATCTGCATACTCTATAACGCAAAAGTAATTACTTTAATGACTTCGAGATATGGTTCTCTCTTTCTTGCGATCTTACCTTGCTTTTCACGGTGAAAGATTTCACTTTTCTCATGCTTTTTACTTTATTCTTTTTAAAACATTTCATTTTTATATACAGAACAAAATGGTAAATCGACAGTATTTATTTTACCGCTTACTTTTACCATTTGTAAATTTAATTAGTTTTGTCATTTGAATACGAACTGCAAAAAGTCCTGCTAATAATTTTATTAAAAACACTTTTTGCAATAGATTTTAATGCCAGATTTTAAGGCAGATTTTAAGGCAGATTTTGGCGGTTAGCTTACAGAAATAGATATATTAGTTTGCATCATAGGCCAGATCGAGACACACCTTAACTTGAAATTCACTCGAAACTAAATTATATTACATTAAAAGTTATCGATATCGAGAACAGAAGTAATCGAATGAGAAAATTCAATATATTTCGGAAGACTGACTTTCGTACAACGTAAAATAGTATAATAATAAATTCTAATCATTTTGCTCATACGCCTGAAGCTTTATGCTGACAGAAACTCTGCTTATAAAAAGTTTTTGCTGAAATGTATTTCATTTGGAAATAAAACTTGCTACTCTATACGTAACACATATTATGGTCAACTTATACTAAAGGCATGTGTTAAAGGTTAAACCTGATGCTATCGAAGGTTGACCTATCCACAAGGTTGTTATGTACCGAATGACTAGACGAGAAGGAATGACACTCAAATAAACAAATTGCAAAACAAATTGAAATGGTAACTGTAAGAAACGGGGACAAGTCTTAAGTGTAAATGGTCTTTTGCCTGGAGTGATATTTCAGAGGAATTGACTACAGCTGGTCACTCTTGTAAATTGTTGTCTACAAGTTATTTAGATACTTAGTCCTTCTGTCCTTCGCCTCTCAAATTTGACATTTGGTGATATTTGAGGAATTTAGGCAAATAGTTTAAGGCAGAAATAAAATAGTTATTTTTTCAGGTCGATGATCTTCTGTTTAGGTGTTAAAGCTCGTACGCCTGCTGTTATAGTTTGTGAAATCTTGCTTTATTTGGAATGTTGATAGGAAAGACATTGAGCGATTTATTTGAAAACGTCCGACCATTTCCGACCGCAGCTGAAACCGAACAAAAACCCATCCTGGATACAGGTTTCTGATGACAACCGCAGATTACTTATTTCGAGTTTTACGCGATTTAATTATAACATACTCCAATCAAGATTCCAAAATGACGTGCCCTGATCTCTTTAGACTAGGGGTCCTTTGAACACTGTTCTGTAAGATTTTGTGATCGATTAAATACAGTAGCGAGCATAAAGATCAGAACGATGTTAAGAAAACGTCTAAATATGAAATAAGTTTTTATTTTAAAGCCTCAAAGAACATTTTATCAAGGATAAATAAGGATATAATGGTAAATTATATAATTCCAAAATATAAAGATCAATAAACTTATTTTGATAAAGTTATAAGAATAATTATATAACATCGATATATCGAAAAAGGGGGATAAAAACACCCATGCTTATCTAAGAATTGCTTCAAAAATGATTTGTTTAGCCCAATTAAATGTGTAGTTTTCCGTATACAGTTTCTTAAACTACCCTGGTAAATGAGACACAGAAAATATGTTACAGAATGCTGAAGGCACATATATTAAGGATAATATTTACCATTCCCTTATTAAGAAATATTCTGTATTCACTGACCGAGCAGCCAGTGCTATTGTCGGTTGAAAATTATAAAATCTTTGTATGAACAGAATTCTTCAGTAAAATAAGATTTTCAATCGACTTAGAGTTATCGTTCTTTCCAGTATTAATGGAGGCCTCATTACGAAACATCGACATTATTATTTCCTTATTTTCTCTTCGAGTTACATGTGATATCCATCTTAGTTGTTACTGTTTGTGAATGTCTTCAAGTGGTGTGGTTTATTGGATACGATTCTTTGTTTGGGATTCTGTAGCGCCAGAGGTTCGAAGAAAGGTGATCCTCGCTAAGATCTGCAGGCTTCATTCGTTCGGAGTCATCTTTATCCATTGATCTGAAAAAGCGATTGTATACAGCAGACAATTTACACATTTCTGAACGTGTTTGATATCGATATGAAAGTCTCGTTCAAACGAGGCTATTTCAGAACATCGAGATTTTAGGGTTTTCTTTTGATTTACTGCCTCTTCTCTATTCAACCTCCCTATCTACTATTGTAAATTTATAGATAAATGATCCATATACCTCGGTATTTGAAATGTTTAATGATTACTTATACCACATCCTGAATTTTATATTGGATTCAGAGTATGTGCTGCCATTAGTTTAAATCCAATTGCAGATCACAGTTTCACTTTTGGAAAGGTTTATCTTCAGTCCTGGGTTGAGACAAATGTCTTCCAGAAACTAAGTAAAGTAATAAGACATTAGAAGAGTTTTGAATTGCTCTGTACTATGCAATTTCCAAGATAGTAGCGAATGATGGAGATTATCCACAAAGAAGTCGAATAAACTTGAAGCGGCAGATATGTAGTTCTACCGACTAATACAAAGAACAATCCTTAACAAATAAATACGTTTTTCATTTCCGCTATCTCTAAAACGTATATTGTTTACATTTTAAATAAGATAAGTACTCTTGCTAGAAATTTACTATTAATTTTATGAAGTGATTTTAAAGAGGCTGCTGGCACAGAGAATTATTTTGAATAATTTCACCACAAGCATGGCAATAAAGCCACTAAGACGCAAGGGGCGGTTAATGAGTGTTACAGAATATGAGAAATAAAAGGCTACTAAAGAGATAAAACAATAAAAGACAATAATTAAGAAAACTGTAGATAATGATTAGCATTGTAATTAAATTTTTGAACATCAAAATTGACTGGGGAGGAATAAGCCGGAGAATACTTCCACAAGCGAGAAGTGCGATAGAAGAAACTATTAGCATAGAACTTAACGTAACGTCTACCCATTTCACTTGTAAAAGAATGAAACCTTACCGCCAGTCTAGTACTGTACTTAAGTTCATAAAATCTTGGTACCATAAAGACAATCTGAAAAATTACAATGGAAGTATTTATAGAAAGAGCACAGGAAACCTACATGACTGCGATGAGAAACGAACTGAAGCCGAGATGTCATGTCAGGGCCAATAATATAGCAGATTCCTCTTTGGATTTTATCAAGAATATCCAAATATATAGCAGGAGCACCAGACCAGATGTGGCAGCAATATTCAAAGCAAGGATAAATGGCAGACTTATAAATATGTAAAAGAGATACTGGTGAGAAAGATTGTCTAGAACGACATATTGAACCAACAATCCTAGCCGTGAGCCTAACAATTATAATCTTGACACTTCATATCAACGGAAACTATTAAACCGAAAAAAAAAACTTAATAAATTATTCTCCTAGAGGTTAGCATCAGCCATACTGATGTAAAGGTAAAAGCTGTTCACTCAGACGATTAAAATCAAGCAGTTTTGATTAGGAAGCGTTAAAATTAACAATCCATTCCTTGCCTTACTCAACAACAGAATATATATAATTATGTATCTGTCTATATTTCTGAGATGAGGTATTATGTACACTATTTACATTATTCGGACTATTGTCCTCATTTCTGTCGCCATATTTATTACAACGTTTAGGCCATTGTACGCCCGGCCTTCTTCAGGTGGTTGGAATGTCGAACTGAATCCTTTATTTTGGTCACTGGAGTAGACTGTTCTAGTTCCACGTGGCATGTCTGATGGATGTCAGTTATCAGTTATCTCCTGTTAATTCCCCTCTCCAAGTACTCCACTGCCTTAACCGGGTATTGAAATCACACACTTTGGGTCCTGTCAGTGGATAAAGGCGTTGGTTAGATCCAGTGACAGGACCCAAAGAGTGTGAGTTCAATACCTGGTTAAGGCGGTGGAGAACTTGATGTGAATTAACAGGAGATAACTGATAACTGACATCCATTAAACATGGCACATGGAATTAGAACAGTCTACCCCAGTGAGCGAAATAAAGGGTTCAGTTCGACATTCCAACCACCCGAAGAGACCGGAGCGGACAACGGCCGAAACGTTGAATTAAATGTGGCGACAAAGATGAGGATAATAGTTCGAATAATGTAAATAGTATGTATAATTCTGATCAGAATTACCATTAAGACAGGAATAAATTTGAGAACTGATGACATTAGGAAGGTCGTCGGTGAAAATTAGGAACAATCTAAGTTTAAGGATAGAGCCCTTGAGTCAACTGCATTTATATAAGTCGGTTGTTCGAAATGTCGCAAATATATCTATCTTAATTACTATGATGATTGGCCTAAATCCCCCAAATTCTATTATATATATTTATATATATATATATGTGTGTGTGTGTGTGTGTGTTTGTGTGTGTGTATACATATACGCGTGTGTGCGTGTGTGTGTATATATATATATATATATATATATATATATATATATATATATATATATATATATATGTATATGTATGTATATATATATAAATATATATATATATATATTGGCTCCTAAAAAATTAATTTCGGTTGAGCTCTCTGGTTTGAGGTGTGAATTTTTAAACAGTGACTATTTAAGCTAATATTGCACGACTCTTCGGCAGAATTGAGTCACTGTCAGTCACTGTATGTTTATCTAAATCTAAAAATAAATACGCTAAAATTCACCTTCATTCCTGCCGTGCGCTGAAGGCTTAATGGGAGAAGTTCCGACTGACGCAAATTCAGTCGGGTTTCGATCCTCGCTAGAGGCAACCGGACATCTAGCCACACTGATGAGCTGTGAAACAGCGAAACAGTCTGTCTGTGGATGACAAATATATATATATATATATATATATATATATATATATATATATATATATATATATATATATATATATATATATATAATTTCCATAGCCTTAAATTATCATATATTTAATACGAACGATAAATGGCATAGTGGATAAAGGCTTTGGTTAAATCCTGTGACAGGACCTAAAGTGTTGTGAGTTCAATTGCTGGTTAAGGCAGTGGAGAACTTTGAGAGATGAATTAACAGGAGATAACTGATAACTGACATCTATCAGATATGCCACGTGGAACTAGAACAGTCTAATCCAGTAAACGAAATAAAGGGACATTCCAACCACCTGAAGAAGGCCGGCGCGTACAACGGCCGAAACGTTGGGACAAATATCGCAACAAAGATGAGGACAATAGTCCGAATAATGTAAATAGTGTGCATAATACCTCATCTCAGAAATATAGACAGACATACATGTTTAATACTTTTAAGAAATATGCCCTGCTTCCATAATTTATGTTTTTCAACTGATCGATAAAAAAATGAATGCATATACAATAAAACGCTTAATATTTTTTTATGTTATTTTCAGATTGCAAAATATAAACAAGCCTCCCAATTGTTTTTGTGATATCTTGATGAATATATATATATATTATTACTATAAAAATGTAAAGATTTAACAATATTTTATCGCGCGCGATATCAAGATACTCAAAAACGCAAAACTGTATTTTCCTATATATTTTATTTTGGAGCATACAGGAAAATAACTCAAAATAGATTTCAAGATATAAGAAAATTTGATATATTTTTTTATTATGATGTGAATTTTAAACAAGTTTCTTAGGATTTTGTTGAGAATGCTGAAGATATGTATATATATATATATATATATATATATATATATATATATATATATATATATATTTTATTTTCAGATCGAATTATGCATTAATACTTACACTGAAAACGCAAAAAAAATAATCAACATTTTCGGTGTAGGTTATACTTATATGATAAATGTGAAAATGCAACTCAAAAACAAAATTGTTTGCATTGTTTATGTTATGGGTCCTTACCTATAACTAAAGAATGAATTCTTCGTAACACTATGTATACTACGCCTCTCAAGACAGAGAGACGAATCGACTCGATCCGTCTGACATTATTGTTTACCTTTTCAGATTGCTGCTTTGCTGCCACACTGTTTTTTGGAAATTTACCCTTACTGTGTTTTGAACATCAATTTTGGTTGAGTTCGTTTTTTTTATTTACTGCCTTTTTACGACTGTTTCGAAAAAAAAAGATTTGATTTTTCTTTCCCTTTTTTACCCTCCTCTTTTTTAATTTTTTTCCCCCTTAATTTTTTTGCTCTTTCTCTTTTATTTTAGGTTTCATTTTATTTTTATTTCTCTCTATTTTCTCTTTTAAAATTTTCTATTTTAATTTATCTTCGTTATCTTTATTATTGTAAATACTGTCTGTGTTTTTCGTTTGTGACTAACGATTAATTTCTCGTTATTTCTTTAATTTCTTCCTGTTAATATCTGTTAAATTTTTCTTGTGCACTGTTTTTAATTTTTTTCCTGTGCCAAATATTGTTCTAATCTTTGTATTATCCCCTGTATTGTCTAATTTGTGCATTTAATTTCCGTTGTTTATTTGTGTGACTCGTTAAATTCTTGGCGTCAGCTATTTTGGTTTTGTAAATAGCTCCGGTTATTTTTGAAAGTTTCGTTTATTGTATTTTTTTACACTTTTCTTTGTCTAGCGTTTTATTGTCTATTTCGTTTTTAGTGTTTTAAATACATTTGCATTCGCCTTTAGCCGAAATTTGTGCTTTTATTTATTAGTCTGTAATTTTTGTTTTGCCTTTAGGTATACCTTGATTTAATTGTTGTCCGTTGTCATTTGTATTTAATTGTAAAACATTTTTTGTTTTTTCTTTGTTTATGAATTTATTTTTGCTGCCTCGCTTTCGGGCGAGTTTTCCTTTTTTTGTTTAACTATTTTTTTTCGCTATTAAACGAATTTTACTTGTATAGTTTCCCCCCTCGCACACACCGCCTATAGGCTGTCTTTGTTATTTTTACCACCTCTCCCATTCGCTCCCCTCCCCTCCCCTTCGCTTTGTACTTTTTAAAAAAATGGCGAAGAAAAAAGTTCTTTGTCATTCCTTATTAAAAATAAAAAAAATTATCCCAGACCTAAAAAGGTCGGTTAAAAAACATTTATTTGCAATTAAGAAGAAAAAACGACAAAGATGACACGAAGGAATATCCTGTGCTACCAGCCACTTCTCCAATTACAGACGTGGAGTATACACCCCCAAAATCTACTAAGGCCAATAATGGCCAAATTTCTAATATTATGGAGGCCAATAATGGCCAAAGTTCTAATATTATGGAGGCCAATAATGGCCCAAATGAATGTAGTATGGATGCCAATAGTGCTTCACATATTGACAAGAATGTGGAAAAATTCAGAGGCTGGGGAATTGCCCTCTTGTTGGAAGTCCCCCCACCTAATTGTATAATCAATGTGGCGGAATTATTGGAGCGAGCTAAGAGTTACGCACACATTGTGGTAGACGGTGAACTTTTAGTAAACCACCAGGAACTCAGAAAAATTGAGAAACGAATAGTGTCAGTTTTCGTCGTCGTCAAGCGTACGCGCAAAATTTGTCGCTCGACGAAAAACACAGTGATAAAATCACTGGAGTCCTTGGGGTTCAAACCCCTTAGAGTTGTTAAAAGAGCAGGGTTTTTCATGTGGGACATTTTGTTACCCTTTCCGGAAGATTGCGTTGTGGCTTTGAGCAGAGACCTGATCACGAAAGATCTGATCCTATACACTGAATATGAAAGCCGTAGTAGGACTATTGTCACAATATATGAGGTCTCTCCTCAGGTTCTCAGGAAACATCTCGCGGCCTACCTGTCCCAGTACGGCGACATACAGGGCGCTTCCTGAGATAGCCCGAGCAGGGAGTGGAGTTTTGAGTTTTGAGTATTTTTTAGATGAAGCTGCCTTCCGCTCCGTCCCAAACTGTCTGGAATAGGGTGATTGAAATTGCCGGTCATTGTGACCGGCCCTAAACCGGTATGCTGGAAGTGTGGAGTGACTGGTCACCCCACCTCTTCCTGCCCAGAGAAGAAGGCGTCTGGAATTCAATCTCCTGTTGACCAAATTCCCCCTCTGACCGAGTCTTTACCTACCGCCTCGCCTCTAATGGGCATGCCAGCTTCTGGGACCGGTAGGGATAATCCTCCGGTTGGCCAAAACACCACATTCCCTAAAGAGCCTTCGCCCGCTGCTGGTGCAGTTTCGGAGAAGGGGGAGGGGGAATGGCTAGTTATTTTCGTGCCAGCTGATCTGACGAGCTTTTTTCCTTGGTGCTCCGCCTACATGAATTTAAGCGTGATATTAGATTGGCATCTAAGTCCCCACCCATTTACTGCTGAAATAGTTAAATGCAACCGCCACTTTTACGCTAACAGTTTCTTTTCTCACACTTCACACCTGTGGAACTCACTTCCGTTTACTTGCTTCCCTAAGAAGATTTAAATGCAACATCAATCGCTATCTTCTGTCTTCTTAAATCCCTTAAAATAAGGTCCTTTCCTCAATTCACCCTATTCACAGCTTTCTATTTCTCTTTCACTGTCTGCACCCGCCGCCCACCTGCATTCTAGTGACATTCCTGCCTTGCTTGGAGAAAATGATTAAAATATATACTGAAATTATTATTATTTTATTTAATATCATTTTCGGAACGGTTCATGTCTATCCTGCGACATTTTCCAGTCCATATTACTCAAATACTCTGTTTGGGCACCTCGGCGTGGTGTAATGGTTACCAAGCTTGTCTCACTAGATCAGTTACTATTGAAAAGTGAGTTCGATTCTCACTAGGTGCCCATACTTTCGGCCTTGTGCCACATTTAAGCTACGCTTAGAAAATAACTACCCAAATACACTGTAGTAACATAAGCAGTACTATAAAGGAAATCATTAGTCTCAGAAACATTCTTAGTATGGATCATTTCAACTGCTTCATTTATTTTCTGAACTTCTCATCTAAGGGCATTTTCCCATGACTGTCGAGATATCAGCAGCTAGCGTCACCCTTGTTCATTGCCCAAGTATTCTGTTGTGCATATATATCACCTCGTCACTTGCGACAACAGGTTCTGATATTACACAATTCAGAGTGTTTTGTCTTTTCGTCTGTTCTGGTTTGGGCACCTCTACTTCATTTGTAGGTGGAGTGTGAATTCCTTCAGTTTTATTCTCTGTCCGACATCTTCACTGGCCTGTTTAGCATCATACAATTTCCTCATGAGATTCTCTACTATCTCAATCTGTTCAATGTCAGATCCCCTTTTAGATGTTGGTTGATCTCGATTTTAATGACCCGGTTTAGTGTGCTCTCTCATTTTTTCATGCTATCCGTTATGAATTTGAACGCTGTGGGGTGTGGATATGGGTTAAATAGCTCCACTGCCTTGTGGAAATCTTCGTGAGAAGAAATGGCTAAGGAGTAAACACTACAAAAATCCGGAGTGGAGCCCCTAAGGCGGATGGACGGCACTTTGTGCTACCTTCCGGCAACTCCTTCAGCCGCGCTGGTTCCAAACTGTATTGGTTCATCCTTTACTTTGGACTCAACTAGCAAGGTCGAGAGGGGGAACTAGACGTCCGGGCAGCCCTAGTTCTCCACACACCCCGCCAAGGCCGGTAGCGCACTGGAGAGAATGCGCTATAACTCCCTCGCCTAGCACCTACAGCGCTACTCCATCGTCTTCCGAGACGGACGGTTGCCGATGACGACGACGACGATAGTTTTATTGATAATTAGTTGATCCTTGCACCTGTAACTTCATCGTTTACATCTCTTCTTTTCTGCTTCAAGGAAGTTGTATGACCTCTCGGTTAAGATAGAATTGTACATTGTTGCTGGCTTATACTTCTTCCGGTCCTGCGTATGTTTTTTGTAGTATGTATGTTACACACCACGTAAGCGATTTGGGGCATTTTCTGGGTTTTCGATCTCACTGGGGATCGCAGTCCTTGTTTAGCGGCGTGACAACCAATGCGGTTTAGCAATATTTTTTTATTGTGTCAGCATTATACTTAGTTCGTATTTGCCTATACGTCGGGGCTGGTTCATGGGTGCCAGATCATATGCAGACCATAGTGGGCCATCACGTTCAGGGTGCCTGGTCACCGCCTGCTATTTTTTTTAAAACTCTTGCTATTATGAATAACAACGTCAAATTCTTCATTTATAAGCGTTTGGATCCCAAGGAGACACGACATCCATCACGTGACTCCGACATAACCCCGGAATTTTGTTTGTCTTTATATCTTTTTCTCTCTAATGTCCAGTAATATGAAACTATATTCAAATATCCCTAATGTTGTAATTACACGAATATATTTTACCCATAAAAACAATTAATATATAGTTACTAATAGTATTTAAAGAAACGTTTATTATAAGTGCTTGCATTGCATGGCTTATAAAATAAAAATTGTATATAAATTACTAATAAATAACTAAATAACAGAAGACTATTCCAAACTAACCGTTAAGTCATTATCACCACAGTCAGCACCAGCACTATCATCACCACTACCATTATTATTATTATTATTATTATTATTATTATTAGTATTATTATTATTATTATTATTTTTATTATTATTGCATTTCTCTTTGTTTCTCTTTCTTCTTCCTATTATCAGTAATAAGAGTCTAATAACTGCTCAATGCTCTGCCGGAATCAAGTAAAAAAAATAATGAGTTGCTTAAAAAGATAATAAAACTATAAAGTAGCGATTATATATTAGATATATCAAAAAATAATATAACATTATTATTATTATTATTATTATTATTATTATTAATGGTATTGTTAGCTACCTGGTCTGGTTTGAATTTAGAGTTGTACTTCTACTAGAGTGGTTGACAACCGTGGCTACAGAGTACAGTATGTCGTGGTATTTAAACTATAGCTATAAAACACACACACACACACATATATATATATGTATAGATAGATAGATGATAAAATATAGTTTTAAGGTATGCTATATTGTATTGACTTCAAGGACCACATTTATATTTAAGTACACACACACATACACATACACGCATACAAACACATACACACAAGAAAACACACACACATATATATACATCTATGTGTATATATTGTGTGTGGGTGGACGTGTGTGATTTGGCATCTGTGGAAGATTTACCTAGAAAATCAACATTTAATTAATCGATATTTCGGTGATTAACCACATCATTAATCATTATATATACATATATATATATATATATATATATATATATATATATATATATTAAGAAATATAGTCTTAAAGGGTGCTATATTTATGCAATAAAGTGCTCCATATCAGAGATAGAGCGTGTGTAAATATAAAAGTGAACATAGAAGTCAACACTAAGAGGCAACAGTCTGTTTCATGCTAGATGCAATCGTCAGGCCTGATGATTGCATCTAGCATGAAACAGAATGTCGCTTCTAAGTGTTGACTTCTATGTTCACTTTTATACATATATATATATATATATATATATATATATATATATATATATATATATATGTTGTGTAGGATCCACCTAATCTGCATAGGTGACTACCAACTATATAAATAGTGGTTGGTACCGGAAGACGAGGGAAGAGAATCCCGAGATCCAACTAGAGACTCTGATCGACTGCGACTAGTCAACACATTCTCCAGGAACGTCTTCCCAGAAATATACAGAAATACTATATGTACTTATTGTGTACACTTTCTTGTTATAATACATTCTTGTTCTAAGTACATTTTGTGTTGCATTATTATTCCATGCAATAGGCGAGATTCAACATTGAGTCAAGACTCAACAATGGCGACGAAGTAGAACGAACGATACGTCAAGTTTCAACAATGGCCACAAAGTAGAACGAACCATACGCCAAGTTTCAACAAAGGCAAAGAAGTAGAACGAACCATACGTCAAGTTTCAACAATGGCCACAAAGTAGAACGAACCATACGCCAAGTTTCAACAATGGCAAAGAAGTAGAACGAACCATAAGGAAAGAAGAAAGAATTAATAGTGAGAGTTTTCAACAATTGGGACAAGTCATTGAAGAACCCAGGCTGAAAAAAAAAAACTATTAATTCAAAGTCCAACGTTAACGTAACGACGAAGGATTCTAAACTTCTGGATATGTAGAACTCGTTAAAAGACGACTAAGCATAAAGGAACGTTCACTCAGAAAAATTGGAAGGTGTCGTAATCGAATAACGGTAATTTTAAATTAAAAAATTATCTACACCGAGACACCCGCTAAAAAGAAAAATTGGCCGACTACAAAAACATGCATGGATTAAAAGGAGCACAAATACACCGTGTCGACTTTGAAAGGTAACAAACTTTAAAAAATTATTTTTTTTAAATTATTTGTTCAACAATATAGTGACGACTTACCTCTGATAAGAAAATCAGACGTTGTCATTGAAATACGCGAACAGAAGTCGAAAACGAAAAAAAAAAAAGTCCGACGATCTCTGTTCACGAAAAAAAAATACCAAAGTTGATTAGCACGGGCGTGAATGTAAAAGCAAGACATAAAATATAAAAGTCGTACGTTGTTTCGATTTTTTTTGGTCAGCTTATATGATATTGTGGATACACAAATTAAAAGTATATTCCTTGTTGCATGAACACTATCAGCTAAAGATGGATGAACTATCCAAAGTCATATCTGAATTATTCAAATCCCAACAGATAGCACAGCAAGAACAATTGATAGCAATGCAAAAATATCAAGAACGACAAGAGGAAAGACTTTTGGAAATTCAAAAGTTAACACTGGAGAAATTAAACAACTATCAGGCAAATGAGGGAAATTCTTCATATTCTAATAACACCATATTTAATTCACTGGAAACTTTCAACTATGTGCCAGACGAAGAAAAAACGTTTGAAGCGTACTTTAAACGATATGAAGATATTTTCTACACAGACTGTGAAAACTGGTCGAATTCAAGAAAAGTCAGTCTATTACTAAGAAAGCTAGGTACAGCAGAACATAGCAAATTTGTAGATTTTATTCTACCGAGAAAAACAACTGAATTGGAATTCTCGGAAACAGTGAAATTTCTAAAAGAGCTGTTTGGAGCAAATAGGTCGCTTTGGCATAAGCGATGGTTATGCATGAATGTCTCTAAATCAGACGATCAGGATTACTTAATATATGCATCTATAGTGAATAGACATTGTGACAATTTCAGATTGGCAGAGATTACGGTTGAAGAATTCAAGTGATAATTTTTGCTCAAGGACTGGTATCCAGTAAGAGTGCCGAAATAAGACGTAGAGTTTGTCTAAACTCGAATCTGAACAAGGCCTTACCCTGCAAAAGTTAGCAGAGGAGTGTCAACGGGCCGTAAAGTTAAAGAAAGAGTCGCAGAAAATCGAAGAAGCTGGTATTGCTTATATTAAAAAAATAAAAAAACAGTCAAAGTACCCATTAGAGAAAAATTGGAGAAAAAATTCAGCGTATTTTAATAATAGACAAGAAAAAGAAAAGAAAAAGGTCCCACCATATAATTGCAGACGTTGTAACGAAAGACATTGGGAAGTAAATTGCCCATATAGAAATAAGAAATGTTTCGTGTGCCAAAAGAATGGTCACAAAGGATCGTGTTGTAAAACGAAAAAATTCAAGAATCGAATTAGACAAACAAATTCGAATATCAAATCATATAGAGATTTGAGGAAATATGTGACGACTGAAATATTCAAAAAGAATATCAAATTTCAACTCGATTCAGGGTCAGATTTAACAATAATGAACGATAAAACATGGAAAATTTTAAAAAAAGGCCTACAATAATGAAGTCAACGAAACTCGCTCGAACGGTAACTGGAAAGCAACTTAACTTCGAAGGCGAGGTTGTACTTCCAATGAAATTGAATGGGATCGTTAAAAAAATAAAAGTTTTCATTCTGAGAAATGGAGAAAACTTGTTGGGTGCAGATTTTATTGAAACATTCGAATTGTGGGATAAACCGTTAAACTCTTTCTGCAGAAAAGTAGAAAGTATTACGCAAACAAGACAGGACATTAAAGGGGAATTAAAGAAAAAGTTTCCGGAAACCTTTACACCTGGTCTTGGAACAAAATTGAAGCTAAATTTGAATTAAAAGAAAATACTATGCCTATATTTAAAAAGAAACGTAACGTGCCTTTCGCAAGTGTAGAGAAAATAGTAGTACCAAAAAAGTTGCGGAAAAAAATCCTACGGGACTTTCATATGGGTCATCCGGGGATTAATAGAACAAAAAGCTTAATGCGAACTTTTGTATATTGGAAAGGAATGGATGTGGATATCGAAAACATGGTTCATCGATGTAAAGGGTGTGCGTTAGCAGCTAAGGCACCACCTATAGTACACAAACAATGGCCAAAGACGGATCATCCGTGGGAAAGATGACACATTGATTTCGCTGGTCCAGTAGAAGATTATTACTACTTAATAGTGGTAGATAGCTTCACAAAATGGCCGGAAGTACTACGCTGCAAAAAGCCTACGTCCAATACCACAACAACTTTTTTGCATGAACTATTTGCACGGTTCGGTGTGCCAGAGTGTATTGTGAGTGACAATGGTACACAATTCACTTCTGAGGAATTTAAGGAATTTTGTGAGTTATATCAAATTAACCACATAACGACGCCGCCGTATCATCCGAGATCCAATGGACTCGCAGAAAGATTTGTAGATACGTTAAAGCGCGCTCTGAAGAAAGCCTCAGGAGTTCCAACGGAAAAGGCGCTTCAGCAATTCCTACAAGTATACAGAATCACGCCTAACCAAAGAACACCATCAAACATGGCACCAGCAGAACTAATGTTCGCTAGGAAAGTTAAGTCAGTGTTTGACAAGCTTTTGCCAGGAAGAAATAGAATAAAGAACACTAGGTATACAGCTAGAAAAAGATACACCCCCGGAGAGAAGGTCTTTTTCAAGTGCTATAGAAACAACATTGAGTTCTGGGAGCGAGGCATAGTGGATAAGAGAATCGGTGACCTGATTTACATAATAAAAGGGCCGAAGAATACTCATAAGAGGCACCAGAACCAACTCAAAAAATGCTACGTGCTAGAGCATGAAGAGAGTATACCGGATGAGGAGGAAGATCTCATTGATGTAATGTATGATACTTTTCAAGTAGAACCTCCGCAGAGTGCTCATGAACCGAGAAGATCCGGTAGGAAACGAAAGTTCACGGACCCATTGGACGTGAATCCGAAACGAAAAAGATATTGAAAAAAAAAACAGATATACATAGGAACTATGCAAAGGGGATCTACAAAGGAATAACCATAATCATCATCCCATATAGAAGCCAGTTTGAAATCCAAAAGGATTCCAAGGCTTGGGAGGGGGGTGTTGTGGTGGGATCCACCTAATCTGCATAGGTGACTACCAACTATATAAATAGTGGTTGGTACCGGAAGACGAGGGAAGAGAATCCCGAGATCCAACTAGAGACTCTGATCGACTGCGACTAGTCAACACATTCTCCAGGAACGTCTTCCCAGAAATATACAGAAATACTATATGTACTTATTGTGTACACTTTCTTGTTATAATACATTCTTGTTCTAAGTACATTTTGTGTTGCATTATTATTCCATGCAATAGGCGAGATTCAACATTGAGTCAAGACTCAACAATATATATATATATATATATATATATATATATATATATATATATATATATATATATATATGCACATCACGGGTAGAGCGAAAACCTGTGAGTAAAACTTGTGACGAAACTTTTCAGAAGCTGACGATGTTTGGGCTAGCACATAATCCCCGTTATCGTAATATGTATATATATATATATATATATATATATATATATATATATATATATATATATATATGTGTGTGTGTGTGTGTGTGTGTGTGTGTGTGTGTGTGTGTGTGTGTAAAAAAGAATGAAAATGTGTAATTAGAGAAATGCCTATATCGACGGTCAGGTAATGAAAGCGACTCTGAACGAATGAAAATTTAAAAAAAAAACTATAATGATATGCCTTGGCACATTACTACATGAATAAACAACCTTCATACATTTGATACCATTGGACCCTTCTGGTCGTTCTCAGTTTTATGTTCGTGCAAATAAATAAGTAAAATTCTGTCTTCTCTCTGTCTCTTTTGTCTGCGAAACAAGATTTTGCGCGTCAGAATATAAACTTTGTTTTGTCCGTTCCCTTTTCATTATAATACTCTCCCTCGACGAATCAGTTTAAAAGTTCACCAAAAGATATCCAGTTAACAAATAAGACGGAAAAAAACTGAAAAAAAATGGACAATTTCTATATGATCTTTGTGTAAGCCTTCTTAAGATACAAGTCTACCAATAAACAACATTCCAACATTTTGTTCTTTTTATTTCCCAGTCCTCACCAAGGACGGAACACAATCGTGTAACATTAGACGCTGACTGCCGCCATTTTTACTTTCTTCTTTGTCCTGCCCAAGAAACGAATAAAATAAAATTAAAAACGAAAAACATTGCGACTTTCTGTTAATGAGAACTGGAAATGTCAGCCATAACATTCTTTCTGGATTACTGGCCGGCGTCTATGGAGACAATGTCTATGATATTGACGTATGCATGTAGTGTTTGACACACTATTCTAAGCTAGCAGAAAGAATAGCGTTCCTGAAATGGATTACACGATGCATACCAAACCTACAACAAAATGGAAGATTACTCTTGGAGATTGTCCCAAGTGTGCAAGCCACAAAAAGGACAATTTGTGATGCTGCTGATTTGTCCTGCAAGATATTCGTACATCTGTATTTTCACCTTTTCTGCTTCCAGAACGTACCTATCCAAAGGTACGACAACACCTATCAGAACCCAATTATTATTATTATTATTATTATTATTATTATTATTATTATTATTATTATTATTATTATTATTTCCTTTCATTTCTGGTGTGTATTCATTTCTCCCCAGGTCCCGCCAAGAGACATATGATCAGAAATAGCTTCATGAAATTTTCTACTGAGCAATTAAAAAAATATTTTACATAGATAAAGCCCTTCGTAAAGTGTGGGCTGTACTCGTGACAAATTTCTTTTGTATTTCTTTAAGGCATGAGTCTGCTGAATCGTTTCTAATCATTCCAAGAGTTCCAACTTTTCTCATGCACCACATTTTTTAGAATTAATATTATTATTAATAATAATAATATTTCTTTTCATTGCTATTGTATACACATTTCCTTTCGGCTCAAAAGCAGAGACATAAGGTCAAAAATGGCTTCATGGCCGAGGACACTTTGAATATTTCCAAGGCCCTAAGGACACAGGAGTGGGACAAACTATCAAAGGCTTCATGGTAATCAATTCAAGCTGTGCTGAGATTTCTACCTGGAATTTTCTACGATCATTTTATTTAAAAGCACTTGATATTTGCAACCATATAAACCACTTCGACATCCATTCTATTCTCGGGGAAGAATGTTGTATTCACCGAGAAAAGAGTAAGTACAGTTATAGTTAGGACACACGTGATAAATTAATTTGTGCTGGACAGACATGTTATTGGCCTATACGTTTTATAGGCCAGTTTCGGTGTTAACGATTTGCCCATAGTATTTGCCCATATATTATATCTTTCAGTCTTTCTTGTTAGGAGATATGTAATACTTTCAGTGGTCGATTCTAGAATTTCGTTGGTGTTATTTCTTATCATTAATAAATTTTGCGCAAGAGTTTCTGGATTGATGATAGAACCAAACTTTGGATACCTTGTCATTTCCTGTAGATTGGGGGATTTGTTAGAACTTGCCTTACATAATTCTTGGTTAAATGTTTCCATTCTTGTAAAGATTTATACTTCATTCTTTCTAGTTCCCATTTGATCCACTCTGCATTTGGATTATATTCTTGGTTTTCTCCAAATATTCTCACTTTTCATTTCTTTTATAGATGGCGCCTTTCTTGACGTCTATAACTTCTTTTCCAGTTGCCTTATAAAGCTTTTGATGTCCGTTTGAAATATCTTTTTTTCGATAGAACCTACAACGTTTTTGATATCATTCTCCGTGCCTCTAATTGCAATTCCTATATATTTCCTTGATTGGTGGAATTTCATTTAATACTTATCTTCTATTCCATTCTGAAAGATTTGAATTCTTTGGAATATCATCTATTATCGATAATTCACATATGATTTCCTCAAATTATCACTTTCATTTTGCATTCCAAGTGGGTTCTTTTTGTCTGTTGTTTGATTTTTTCTTTGTCTTGACATTAATTATTCCAGTAGTTGCTAAAGCTATATTACATTATTTACTTCTATAATGTTTCTCAATGTCCTGTTGGTTAATAATGTTTGCAATGCAGCGTCATATGTTTGGTCTTTGTCATATAAATCTTTGGAAGCCTGTCTCTTCCTAAAATCTGTTTGCAATTTATTTTGCTGATTAATTGAATGATGTAGTATTTAGTTTCAGTGCCGCGGTGGTAGCACCTGTTAGGGTCCCAGCTATGGGCAAATAGTTAACACCCAAACTGGACTATAAAAGAATAAAAAATAGATGTTTATAGTTAAATGCCAGTATTACATTTTTGAAAGGAAAAAATATTACAAGCAATACATTTTTCAAAGAAAAATATTACATGAAAATACATTTGACTCTCGACAAAAACCCTCTTTACAAATATAGGTCGATGAAACCTGGTCTAGAAACTGATTTCTTACAAAGAATACATATTCCATTCATACCAACCTATCTAAAAACTTGGTATTAAATAACCCATTGAAATTGATATGCCGTAAAGCAAAATGAAGCAAACCAGAACAAATCAACTTTGGTGTTTTTTAGGGTATTTTGCTCCAATGTTGTTTGATTCATTTGAATCATTGACAGAATCTGAATCAGTGCCATTGTCGCGGCGAGATTCTCACGTTTACTTTCCTGATAGATCATTATTCCATATTCCGTATCTCATTTATTCTTGTTTGTATCTCATCTTTTGTTATATTATTTATTTCTACCCTTGCCTTATTTTTGCTAGGGTTATGGCTGATTCTATTTTACTTTATATGTAGTTTTATCTCATCTAGTTCTGTATTTGAGTGTCTTTTAGTGAGTGTTTTTGGCAAGCATATTCGGGTCGTGATAGGGTTTATTCTAGTTCTTACCATATCACTTGATACTTATTATGTCTGAACGGGGATGATTTTATTCATAATTTTCTAGTGCAGTGAAAAAAGAAGCCATGATTTGTTGATACTCTTCACGATTCCATTTTGTTCGCTTTCTTTTTATTAATTGATTTTCCATTAAATCAGCAGCTCT
Organism: Acanthosepion esculentum; assembly: GCA_964036315.1. Classification (NCBI taxonomy): domain Eukaryota; kingdom Metazoa; phylum Mollusca; class Cephalopoda; order Sepiida; family Sepiidae; genus Acanthosepion; species Acanthosepion esculentum. The sequence continues at coordinate 3,697,156 of OZ038495.1, forward strand.
ATAGTTGGAATTAACCCGGTTTTGATGACCAGCTGTCTTATTGTTGGTGGAAGAGTTTATTTGAATAACAGATTTTTCGACCCCAGACTGATTCAAGATACCACCACTAGGGCGAATGTCGACGAAAACTAAAGAGCTCATCCTGCTAATGAGACACGGCTATTCATCGCTTGTTGTTGTGGTTATTATTATTATTATTATTATTATTATTATTATTATTATTATTTGATTTCTGATGTGTACTCATTTCTTTCCGGGTCTCGTCCTGAGAGCTAAGGTTAGTAATGACGTCATGACATTTTCCACTGAAAAAAAAATTTACATAGATAAACCCCTTCGTAAGGTGTGATCTGTGCCCCTGCGAACAATTTTTTGTATTTCTTTAAGGCATGTGCTTCCAGGAATCTCTTCAATTAGTCTACTAGAATCTTTTTCAATCAATCCGAGGGTACCAACTACAACAGGGATTGTTGATGTTACCACGCGCCACATTTTTAAGATTTCTGTTTCAACGTCCTTGTATTTTGCTAACTTTTTGAATATCTTCAAAGGTACATTGCAGTCCGCAGGGACTGCCATATCAATAAGGAAGCATTTGTTTTGTTTACGGTCTCTAATAACAATGTCTGGGCGGTTAGCTTTGATTGTTCTGTCTGTGTGTATTGTGTAGTCCCATAGAATTGTAACAGGCCCTATCTCCGTAACTGGGTCTTGGTGGTGTTCATACCAGTTTCTTTCAGTTTCCTTCCCGTAGAAGTTTCAGATTTTCCAGTGCAAATATTCGCCAACTTTGTCATGTCGGGTTTTATATTCAGTGGGTGCCAATATCGTGCAACCTGATAGAAGATGATCAGTTGTTTCTGGGTAATTATCACAGAACCTGCAATTTGGTCTAACACAATATTTTAGTATGTGTGCTTGATAATTCCTAGTTAACAAGCACTAATCCTGTGCAGCAAAGATAAAACCTTCCGTTTCAGCTTTTAACCCTGCACTAGGTAGCCACTGATGGGTACGGGGCTTGTCTACATCAGCTTGTTTGATACGGGCAGAGTATTGGCCATGAAGCGGTTTATCTTGCCATTGTTTCCGTACCTGCTCGGTTATTATTATTATTATTATTATTATTATTATTATTATTATTATTATTATTATTATTTTTTGCGCAGTTTTCGTTTTTAACAAGAGATATGTATAATGGGTTTTTGTCCATCAAGTTCATAAAACGTCAGACAAATATCATCTTTCACAGAATGTTTTCAGTGCCAATAAATGTAGACGTCTGAAGAGATGAGATTTTAAGTTTTATTCCGATTTCCCCAACGATAATTGGGGTCTGAATTTTCAAAATGGTGGCACCATCAATTCTGATGTCGGTTTATATCTTTGACCATGATATTATGGTCCCGAGAAAAAGTCCCGCCAATGTGTTGGAATTCCCTTGTTTCTTTTTCAATAACAGTCAAGTTTTAGTAAGTTTGAAGACAGGTCAGTTTGTGTTATGGTCCAAGTTCCTTGCACCACGGTGAATGGTCCAAGTTCCTTGTACCACGGTGATGGCCCAAGGGTAGAACCAATGAAAAGTAACTGGAACACAGGTATGGAATAAGATAGACATATTACAAACAGAAATATGTACAAAGAAGTAGAAGTATTAGTAATGAATATCAGATTTGGTTAGAGTGAACTATGTTGTCTCGACAAGTATCACTATTCCAATGTCTTACTCTGCTGACTGTAACTCTGACTGACTCTGAACTGAACGACGATGTTCATTAACACGCCCACGTGTGTCAAATGCGGTACAAGGCCAGTTTAATGTGGGCTTTCCGAGCCCGTAGGCTCCGGCAAAAATTGCCCGTAGAACCCGTATAAACGGGATCGGGTTGGTCAACCTCCCCGAACGAGGCTCTGCCCTTCGGCGGAACCTCGTCCGGGTTCCTCTCTGCCCAGAGGCAGAGAGTTCCCCTCTGCCTCAGAGGCAGAGAGTTCGACCGTCTAGCCGAGTCGTCCAAAAAGGACTGAACTCTGAACTGAACGACTGCTCCTCCCTCTTGAGGCGCAGTATTTATGATGTATGGAATAGTCTATTATTATTATGGGTAAGTTCCCATAACAGTTTGGATGTTGAAATCTGCAAAGTTTTGTCTTTTTAGTCACCTTTTCTGACTTGTGGCGGGTATGATTTCTCGTCGACTTCAAATCCATTCTAAATATACGTGAGGTTATCATGACAACACATATTTTTCTTTCTGCACAGTCATTCCCCAATCGCTAATGATGCTGGGGACATTTTCTACCTCCATGACACACCGCCTGCATTTATCCTAATCTACTTGTTGATCGATGTCCTCCTCGATAGAATTAGTATTTAGAGCTTGGGCATGGGCAGGTTGCCAGTAAACATTCTGTCTCGAATGTAAGTTCTTCTTTCACCAACCAATCCCAGGAATCATTTGTCTTAATCGCCTTGGTTTCCCTCTTAAACTATACATGAAACGGCAGTAAATGTTTTTAGTTATCTTTTTCATTATCACATACAAGTATTCTTCCTTAATCTCGATGTTCTATTGTACATATTTACACTAAAAGAGGTCTTTTCTGTTTTATGGATGCCCAGTCTGGATCTTAAAATCCCAGAGTGCCTTATATTTAAAAACCCTTAATATTAGGTTGTTAGGAAAATAATGTTCGATTTTAGAATAAAACTCTCATTCCCGAATAAATATATTTAAACAGTAGTTAAATAGGTAAAAATTGTAATCCTGAACTTCTGCCATCGAGTTACAATGTTATTTATGCGTTTGCGATAAAACTGTAATTTCTAATTTTGTTTTAATGATTTCTCCGAGGGAAATTTCTTGAAATTGTTATGATAGCTTACCAGTCAAGTCCGATTATGCAAAACAAATAAAAATGTGAATGACTCATTTGTAGAGAAAGCTTCACATCTGAAAGTAAATCCTATTACAGCGTGTCATTCACCGTTTATACGGTCGGATCTTGTAAAGTCACCGCGGTTCATCTTCTAGTAAATAACCTGATTGAAACGAGCAAATATTATGTTTCTGAATGAAGAGCTAATTCAGATTTCAGTAATTGATAATTAAGAATTCATTTTGAATTCAAGCAAACACAAAGAAAACATTTCCACCTCCCTATTGAGTTGACATCATACAATTTCCTCGGGAAATGTTCAGACTCTCGGAATAAACCATTTTTTAAACCATTGATGAGTACTTTGCATGGGCACGATTTTAGGACTCAAATTCCAGCAGAACACATTGCTTTCACGCAAATACCACTAAAAAAAAGTTTGAACCCATCTCTTCCTCGCGAAGATCAATAGCAGGGTATACTTGACTCACTAGCTGCGATTGGTAGGCAGTCGAGGAGACTCAAATTCAAAACTATTTGGGCTAACAGCTAACAAATCCACACCGTAAAACCCTTCATTCTACGAAAACCATAACATCAACACCAAGCATATAAATTATAACGAGTTTTATAAATATCAGGCATTGTGGCGCGTTTGGAATCATTTTGCCTGAGCATTAGCTCGTGTTTTCTTCCTTTATACACTGTGTATCCTCAATACGTGGGCGAATATGACTCTCCATATCATCCTATCCTTTGCAACTCTAAACATAGTTCCTCCCATTACTATCCGCCCCCCCCCCACATCATGTTCTGCCATTAATTTACACAAGATCATAACTCCTCCTTTCTCTCTGCTCTTCTTGGCTTTAGTATGTCCATGTGAGTCTCATATTCTCTAAGCTGTCTTTTCTCATCATGGACCACAGAATGTTCAATTGTCATATTCTGATTCTCGGGAAAAATGTCTTTTTATGAAATAGAAAAGGAATTAAAATGATCCTTTATGACAGATGAGGGCTAATTCATGTATATCCATGCAATTTATCAGGCGAGTATCCTCTTCATTGTTGTTTAGAAGACAACGACTCAAGAGATATTCTGTTTTGGCTTCCTTAAAATGTTCAGACAAAATATTGATATTTTATTATTCATGACATGAACACGAGCAAGTCGTTTTTTTCTTCTATTATAGCATTTATTTCATGTGTTATCTCCGGATATATTTTACAATTTTTTTTCTTCCAACTATTACAAGAAGTTCGATTACAAATAACATATGAAGATTTCAATTCGAAATTAGAATGGAAAATCTGTATTCCATATATTATTCTACGTAAAAAGAAAGATAATATAAAAATAATATTTGTAAAGGATGAGAGCGTCATTGTTGAAATTGTGTAAGATTGATATAAAAGAAAAGCTGAAAAAGAGGATGCATCGGCCAAAAATGCGATTGTAAATTTTAATGGCGTGGATAATAGCGAGCGTGTAATTTAAGGAATAAGCACGATACTCCCAACATCGAGATAGATCGAAGAAAGCCCGGGAACACATTTTTCGAAATCTTGTGATCAAAACAAAGAAAATAATGCTCGAAAGTAATGTCTCTGTGGAAACAGATAGAGAAAGCACAAGAAAACATTTACACAGAGCAAGGTGCCCGATAGAAAAAGAAAAAAAAAACTATTTTTTCTCTAAAACCATTACCAGTGGGAAAGAAGGCAAATGTTTTCGTTATGTAAAAAGGGTTCCTGTGTCAGGGAAGAGATTTACTAGATTAAATGATGATAAAAATGAATTTAAAATGAATAATGGATAATAAATCGGATAAATTGGTAGATGCAATGAAAGAATCCATTTCACTCTCGGGGAATAATCCCACTGATGTCTCAGCGGTTGAGGATCCATCAAATTTTTTGTCCGGATATACATGAATAAAATTTACATTTGAATTTTTTTAAATTAATTTATTTGGTATTGAATATAATTCTTTGAAATTTCTTCGTAACCAACTCTTACTAAAATATCAATGAGGTAAGCAACATTTCCTAATGTTTCATCAAATATATGTAGGTTCAAGAACAAATTTTAATAAATATATTAATTTTACAATGGTGTTCACCTTGAGGTGAAAATACGGTTGTTTTAATGATGTTCAGGAATGGAACACGAGTTTTATATTATGAGGATTGGTGGCATAGTGAACTGCTGACTCGCGAATCGATTTTGTGTTGTAGTTATGGAAGTATTCTCTCGGGAGTCCGTTCCAGAATGCAACATTTCTGGGGAAGAATCTGTCTGACTGGAACTATACTCTACCCAATGGAATATGAAGGGGTTTATTTTACACAGAAAATATTTATTTATTCAAAACAATTTCCCTTGTTAATACAATGTGACTCACCGAACAACCCAGTGTAAATGGCAGATAAATCCAACTACCAACAATTAATTCATTGCAGCATATTTTGCATGTGGATGTCAAGAAAATGATGTGGGGGAAGCGATCTGATGTTGAAGGCAAACTGATTATTATTATTTTAAACGAATATATTCCAATTCCTTTCTAGATTCTAACTCTGGCTATCAGAGTTTATATGAATGGTAGCTTATTCCGACAAGGTGTTTGATAGAATTTGTGTTTGGTTCTTTTTACTTTCTTTTTTTTTTTGGTAAGAAACCGAGATTTATTTTGTGGTCACGAGCCTCTTTATTTTGAGCAAACAAAGGAATTTGGTTCAGTACTGTGAATATTGATGCCAAGTAACAGACATGGGTGCAGCAAATGTGACGCCATACAATAGCAGGTCTGTGGCTCAAACCGAACAAATTTTGCGGCATGGCTCTGACATTTTCTGGAAGCTCAACTTCCTCATATATTATAGGTGCGAAAGTTTATCAACAATTTCATGAACGTATGAAGAAACAGTATTCATTTGACACATCAGATGTTTAATTTCCATAATAATTTCCTTTTTTGCTGCACGTAATTCACTGCTAAATATTAATGACATAGATGAAGTGATATATATATATATATATATATATATATATATATATATATATATACATAGATAGATAGATAGATAGATAGATAGATAGATAGATAGATAGATAGATAATATTAGTCTCAATATATATATAATTTCCAAGAGGGTAGAATCCAGGTAGAGCTCAATGTCCAGGACAAAGCAAGAATATAATATAAAAAAGGCTCAAACTCTGATATTAGATGGTTATAATTTATTCCATTGGAATTGTAATCACGATCCAATTCATCAGACCTACAAATTCAAAATGAAATCGGAAAATATAACTCCAGGTATACCGGAGTTATATTTTCTGTTTTTTTGGCGGTTTTTTAATTCATATATATATATATATATATATATATATATATATATATATATATATATATATCCATCGGCACATGTTTTCGACAAGGCAATGTTCAATCAAGACGTATTTACCTAATAGTGTAGAGTGTGTTCTAAAATGAGATGGGCGAATTCCGTAGCTCTGTCTAATCACTTCATTGAGGAGGGAACCATTAATCGCTATATTGCAATCTTTCGGGAACCTTTGCATCCGTTAATGGACTCCAAGTACTGAAACATGAAATTCCACCGTGTCATCCGCTCCCAGATTCCCAGAATAGTTGGTAGCATTTTAGATCATTCTAACTAATATGGTGTTGTCCTCAAATTTGCCATCGATGAGGAAAATCGAACATTTATAGGAGATGGTGTAGATGTTTATCCGTATACACGATTCTACATCGACAAATATCAGTAAGCTGTGGAGAGGTATAGAGACAGCATGGTTTTCACCTTTTGGTACAGGGAAACATAATGCAGAATAGAAACCTGGGAAGAGAATGTTTAGCCGGGAATGACTGTTCTTCAGTAAAAGCTACCGCTTCTCCTCTAGATGCAGAAATACTTTTATATCTTTCGTCCGACGGCCGAATCCAAACTTGTAGGAAAATGCTCTCCCTCAACACATATAAATATAGTCCCGTTTTAAATTCATTCATCAAGAACTCCTTTATATGTTTTCGACTTTAACATAACATTTTTGTAATACCATGTCCTTGAGGATGTAGACGATTATGAGTCTCCTCTGACTCCTTTCTTTTAAATTTAACTTCTATGCATCCTTGGAAAATAGAGTTCCTTCTGGATTTATCCATAGATAAACAGTGAAAGTCTTCATTTTATCAAATATACTGTCAATCGAGGCTAGCGATCCCAGTCTACTCTGCTATTTAATCGATAGTTGTCTAGAGAAATGGCGGATTCATGTCTTTCTTAATAGCATTCGTGCGAAATTGAACTCTGCTTGCTGATAAGACTTTCCCCTCCGATATCCGTTACGCTAAAGCATGTCTATTATTGTTTCCCAGGAATATTCGTTGTTTAATCATTGTTTTATATTCTTTTATTTATCTCTGTTAATAAAAGACCAATAGTTTTATAAAAGATTAACATTTGGAAAGCATGAGGACTATCCATTAATTTTGTATTTTTGGACTCATTATTTTGGCAAGGTTAGAAATATTCAAGCTGGCAGAATGTGTGGCAGTTTCGTGTTACATGCAGAAAGTTTCTTGGTTGTGACCTCTACCACTTAACAAATGTCTTGGCCAAGAAAAATACAATAATTATTTACATTTATCATCACATTCGAAACCGTTTATATTTTTACTGTCTGCTACATATTATTCCACTTCTTTTTTTGTTTTCTAAGTTGTAATAGTTGCTATTTATGTCATGAAGGATAGCTTTCAAGTTGATCCAAAATAATTCTACATTCATCATTAAACATTATCAATCAAATCAATTGCCATCTATATCTTCGCTCAACTTACACGTTTATCCTTTTGTGATATCTTATTAAATGCGGTTAGTTTACTTGCTTTTTATATAATTAACTAATCATTTATTCTACATTTTTTTCTTTTTCTTTTCATTTGAATCGTTAGCTTTTTCACATATTTGATAATTAATCCGATTTTGGGAGGGTTATGACACTTTATTTTTTAAGATTTCTTTTTGTAATGCCATTAAAGTGATTTCTCCCGAGCGAAAGATTTCAATTCATTTCTGGAGTGCTCTATTACCTGTGCTCAATATTTTAGAAATTTCCAAATTTGATTTCACGGGAAAATTCAAAAATCGTGATTCATTATTGAAGTTATATATTTATTTCGACCAATGGTATTATTTTCTCTAAATAAAATTGAAATAATTAAACAATTTTAAACAATTATAAAATTTCCTGAGGCTCATATGGATCTACAATCACCCAATAAAGGCCGTAGAATGTAACGGCTGAAACGTTGTGATAACAACAACAAAGGTCGGATCAGTATTACTATTGGAAATAATCTAAATATTTATTTAAAATACTATAAAAACAATTGATTCGCATAATACAATTTAATACAATCAAGTAACTTATTGGGACTATTTATAATGAAATAAAATATTATAATCTGAAATTCAAGTGTTATATTATTGATATAAATTTAGGTATACACTGAGAATTGTTCCAATGGATTGCATGTTATTTCATAAGATTTGCGTAGTTTTAGCGCAAGTCAAAAGGTAATAATGAAATTCACTAATGATATAGAAGTCCTTTTTGCAAACAATTATACCACAATGAGCAACTCTACTAATATCTGTAAATTACTACCACTTTCATTGTGCAACTAGATATCTAAATGATAAAATTTGAACAATTGCTTGTGCGAGAGAGAATGGGTATATATATATATATATATATATATATATATATATATAATTATTTATTTGAATATTAAAACATAAATATGTTATAAAATCACGACAAAAATAGCCATAGTAATATTCAAATAAATAATTATATCTGCTCTACTCTGTATTGAGCACTCTTTAAAGAATAGTAATTGTTGGTTATTGGAATTCACTCCGTATATACCAATCCTAAACTTGGGTATATATATATATATATATATATATATATATATATATATATATATATATATATATATATACTAGCAGCATGGCCCGTCATTGCCCGTGCTTGATTCAAAAATCGTACGACTCATATAGCAATCGCTATCACTTGACTTAAATATTTTTGCCCTTCCTTGCCTTTAAAGTAGTGCCCTTTGCCGTGCTGATGTTTCTACATGCCTTACTTCTTGCCTATCTCACACTGCGAATTTCTCCTAAGCTCTATACTAAACATTAAATCTGTTACGAAAAAAGAAATAAACAAAATGAACACAAAACGATCAGCTTTTAAAAAGGACTCGTATCTGGAAAAACCGAATGAAAAAAGAATGTTAACAACAAATACGTTTTCACACACAACCCAGTTCTGCGGAATCAGAATCAACGTTGAGTTTAAGAAAGCGAATGAGCCAACTGGAGTAAAGTTCCATGCAGATTTAAATTTTTCCCACTTGTGACGAATGCTGCTATAGATTTTTTTGCATGCTAGCATGCTCGTTGACATTCATGTCAGTCAGCTGTTGGCTCTCACGCTGGCCAGTAGAAAACTCCAAATCCATGCACGTCGGCCGTATATAGATTTTAACAAACATGGATAACTGAAATGATAATGCCCTTTACCCTCTTGGCTGACTATTGATTGGTTAAGATGCTTCCTGCTGATGTCGCAATAACCTATGAAAAGAGGCTTACATACAACCATGCCTTGAATGATTTGAATACAATCTAGTGAATGGCAATTGGAATATATTTGTTCAATTTCCCGTCATACAAAAAGAAAATAGCATCTATAATCATTCAGTGATTTTCCTTCCATACATTTAAAATAAATATATCATATCTTAAAACTATATATTTATCATATATATATATATATATATATATATATATATATATATATATATATATATATATATATATATATAATGAGGTGTTAATTTTACGGTACGTTTAATTGGTAGTAAAGATGACTCGCTGACATCATCGAATAAAAAACATATTTTATTCGATTTCATAGAAGCAGAGATAAGTAGGTGTCAAATAATGCACCGGTTCTTATTACCCCAGGATATTGGGGTTACACGAAGGAAGGCTTGCTTACGCTGACGGAGGAAATGCTTTAATAAATTCCAGTTGCATAAGGTCTTTTTATACAAGTACTTTCGTCTGTTCATACAGACATCATCAGGTATGGAAATAGATTTGATTTTTACATCCAGATAACAACAGGACAACGGAAGATTAGATGGGATCCAAAATATGTATTTTCTTAAACAAGTACTTTCGTCTGTTCATACAGACATCATCAGGTATGGAAATCAGGTATTGTTGCCGGTAAGAAATTTGGGACTGTGCGGTCGCAACGCTGAGTTTGAATTTTTTTTTAATTTAAGTGTGTGCGTTTTTGTACTAATATGTTAATAGGAGAATTCTTTTGTAGTAGTAGGTTTTTCAGTCGATGTGGCATGAACTAAATTGTTCAATAAATAGAGTTATTATCAGAAAGTTGCATGTCGGATCAGTTTGTTTAATATCAAGTATGTGGGGCAGTTCAATTTATATTACATGAATCATTCATACAAAAAGCAGATAGTGAAGTTAATGATATAAATGGCGAGAATACATATTCGCAAACAAATTTATTAAGATATATTAACCCCGAACCTGTAGATGAATGTTATGATCCTTGTTTTTAATAAATTCCAGTTGCATAAGGTCTTTTTATACGAGTACATTCGCCTGTTCATGCGGGTATCCTCAGGTATGGAAATAGATTTGTTTTTTACACCCAGGTAATAACGGGACAACGAAAGATTATATGTGATCAGAAATATATATATATATATATATATATATATATATATATATATATATATATATATATATATATATATATAAAGGCTTTTTTATATATATATATATATAAAAGGCTTTTTTTTAGAAATGTGTTATTGTTAACCGTAAGAAATTTTGGAGCGTGCGGTCGCAACGCTAAGGTTGAAATTTTTTACAAATTTAAGACCTTATGCATCATCACACCTACAAATTAAAAAAAAATTCTTTTGAATTTGTAGGTCTGATGAATTGGATTGTGATTACGATTCCAATGTAATAAATTATAATCATGAAATATTACAGTTTGAGCCTTTTATATTATATTCTTACTCTGCCCTGGACATTGAGTTCTACCTGGATTCTATCCTCTTGGGAATTTATATATATATATATATATATATATATATATATATATATATATATATATATATATATATATATGCATATATTCATACATATATCTATACATATATTTATATACATATACATATATATACACATATATATATACATATATATGCATATATATACATATATATATATATATATATATATATATATATATATACGCGATGATGCCGTATGAGATTCGAACCTACACCTGTAATGAAGGCGTCTCGCATAGCTTCAATGCCAGATTTTTTAGCACCATGGTCTCTGAAGTTGCGCTTCTTCCTCAGCTTTTCCAAATACATGAAAACTCGTCAGCGACTCTCCCGGCTTCTTTCGTTTCATAGCGAACAGGTGCCTCGTAAAGGCATCATTAGGTATTTTAACCCCTGAACACCCTGAAGCACATACAGCTCAAGAGGGCCTAGTACTTGTTATGAATTCTGTCCTTGTAATCCTCGAATTAGTTAAACAAGAGGGATCGCCAATGGCGATAATCTCTGGCAGCCGTTGCGAACGGGATAAATATCCAAATGCCTTGGCTTCCACGCCGTTTCCATTTTCGTTTCGAAAAATAAATTCTGATAAGTAAAGCAAAACTCAGAACAAAAGTAAATGTACTAAGCATTATTTAGCTAAACGAAACTCACCTAGAAAATAAAAGGTAGAGAGGTCACAGATTATATATCCCGCGTGAGCAAGTTCATTGCTCATACAACGCGAGCATAGATTATTAAATGTTTGTTTATTTGTATGTGTGTCTGTGGTTAGTGTGCGTTTATTAGAAGAAGTTTATTAGAAATGTGTAAATTTAGTCCGTAGCCTGATGCTGTAAACATATTTATTTTATGCAAATAAAATTTATTGTGATTCCAATTTAACCGACGGAAACTTCTGTCGAATAAAACTGCTACCGTTGTTTTGCATGCTAGTGAACAGCTTCTAGTCTTCCGAAGGTAACTGGAGTAGAGGCCCAGTTGACAAAATGAATGCAACTGAAAAGAATGTTGTGAAACTGTGGAGGAAGCCTGCCTTGAAGCATCCACCGTACACCAAAAAGAAATATATCTTGATAATTATTTATGTTGACCGAGAGAGTTATAACATATTTGAAAGACGAAAAGATCTTTTTCTATGGTACATAGAAAAAGATCAGGACGTTGGCGATCATCTCTCCCCCCAATATTCTTTGTAGCTCATAATAAATACGATATATTGGTTAGTTCTAAACCATCCATCATTTCAAGCTCACCAGGAAGGTTATGTGTTGTCTTCCTCTGTCTCTCCAGCCTTAAATCTGTCCTCTGAGTATCACATTTTCCAAGCCCTCTTTTCTCATTATGATAACTAGATATTTCAACTGTCTCTTACTGATGTTAACTATAACTATCTTTTTTTCATTTTCTCTTAGACTTTATGGTATTCTCATTTTCTTTCTGTAGAATCAGATTTCAGTTGCTGCAAGTCTTTTCTTCCTTTGTGAGAATGTTCACCATTTATTCCCATACAGGAGGACTTAGATTATGTAACAGTTCTGTACACTTTTCTTTATTTCTAGCAACATTTTTCTGTTTCTTAATCTTTTACTTAGCTTTTAGAAGGCATTTTTCAATATTTCATTACGCAGCATAATTGCTGTTTAATGCACAAATGGGATCACTGGATGTTGCAGAAACACAAACTGTCTGAGTATGCATCTGCAACAAAGATTGTCTAGCCGCCCTGGCAAACTGGTGTGTTCGGAAAACAAATAGCCGGCATTTATTTTACTCGTCAATAATTTCTTTTTTAACGTTAACTTCTGTTCTCAATTTCTGGGATGAAGACTTATCACTATTTACAACGCGGACTATTATCCTCATCTTTATTGTTGTTATCACATACAGCTGTTATTCATATATATTTTCCTGTGCTTCTTTAGTGCTTATTGTAGGGGAAAGCTTTGTTCACAAAAGTAATTTTTTTCCCTGGGCTACAAAAAATTCTACCAGTAGAGGAAAATTAAACCTAACCCCTTGTGTCGGTCATTTCTTTCCTAAAATCTCCCAGTGATATATCATCTTTTAATCTCTTTCACAGTAGACATTGTAATCATTTCATCCTAATCGTGGCGATAAAGCAAGACGCAATGCGTTGCTAAAATATAAAGAAACTGAGAAATGTTATTAATGAGAGAGGACAATCAATGAGAGGGAAGATGAAGTTTGACGTTACATTTAAATTCTTGAAGATTATAGTTTAGAGGAGAGCAAAAAGAAGAGAGTTCCTCAAGAAGTCAACGCACCACAGCGGAAAGTACACCGGGAAAATTATCATGAAAATATTTATAAAAATATGACGCTACCTTACGGCGGTGGGCAAGTGACTGAAACAAAGATGCCATTTCAGAACCGATGGCATTGCAGAATAGGCAGCAATATTCAATACACGGACACATATACTGAATATTGCTTCCACATCTGGTATTATTAGTAAAAATAACATCGTCTTCATTTATCTTTGGTTTTAATTCTTTATATGTATTTCAATCTTTCATTTCGTCGAGTTATTTTCCTTTCCTTTCATTTTTGTCCGCTTATGTAAAATGACGGACCACGCAAGACATTAAAAAATTATGAAAAAATAATACGATTCAAATCTAATAATGACAGATCCAGCTATAAATTAATAAAATAATCCTGATATTTAAAAATTTAAATACAACCTTCTTTAGATAGATAGATAGATAGTGAATAGACTGAAATAGCAGCAGATAGATAGATAGATAGATAGATAGATAGATAGATAGATAGATAGATAGATAGATAGATAGATAGATAGATAGATATGAACAATATATGGTATATAGATCAGAAGATATCCCGCTTCTTTTTAACCTTCGGTTCAGCTTTCTAACAACCTCTGAGAAAAGCCCTCCTCGAAACTTGAAAAAGAATTACATTATCATAATGACAAATACTTTTGTATTGACTTGGGAGTCGTTGTTTCAGACGATTCCACGGAGGCAACTGAAAAATGAATGTTTTCATTTCTCTCTTTTTTTTCTTGCTTTTAATTTTGTCTTATCGTCACATATGCTCTGTATTCGCTTACTGCACGGTGACTTTATATGCCTTTTGCTCACCGACGCTTTGTTCCATGGAGACAATCATTGGAAATAGCAGAAGCTGTTTGAAAAATATGATTGATTCGCTGTCTTTTCAGCACTACTTGATATCTTATTGATGAGGAGAGACGGTGTAAATCTCGAGAGTATTACTGTTTAAAAAGTATTCTTTCTTGTCCCTTACCGTCGGGATGTTTCTTCCTACATTTCCAAATTGTGCCTCACCGTTTCTTTTCTACTTTGGCCCGTTTCTATCACTGGAATATCAAGTCTCTTTCATTTAGTTTCTCTCACCTTCTACGATTCTCAGACTTTGACGCATCTTCATCATTATACTTCACACTCTTTACATTAAAACTTTCAAAATGAATTTAAACAATACCCACTTTTATTATATCGGTCAATTTCGTTCAGAATGAAATTATTCGGCATGAAGGCAGAAATTTAAGAAGAGTAATATATATCGCGGAATGAGAACTAGGTGAGCCGAGTTCGAACTCCAGTCGAATTCTTTAGATTCACTTACGCGCAAATACGCTTGGAAAAGATAGGAATCCATCTCATCTCCCTCCAGCTATGGTTTGAAGAGCGGGAAAGCAGAAAGAAATGGCAACCTACTGCGGGAAATTCTTCTGTCTAGTTACCCATGGATCGAAAGACACAACGTACGGCACTTAACTGACTGGATATATCGTATCAGTTACAAGATCAATATATTGTTACGGTTTCAGCTTATAATATAGATCAATGATTTTAAAAAGTTAAAAAAAAGACTTATTTCTGGAATATCAAGTTTTGTTATACAAAAAGCAAAATACATCAGTCTAGATTTATGAGATGATATATTACAACTATTCACTATTGTAACTATTTACATAGTATTTTTACCCACTCGGCCATGACGAACTGGATGATTGATCTAAAAGTTACTTGTCACAAAGTGTGAATTCAATTCCTAGCCACACCAGAGAGAAAAAAATCTTGGAGATTTGAGTTATCAAGGAAATTAACTAAAACTGAGATATCCGAAAGCATGGACATGTGTAATTACCTTCGTAGATTAAATTAAAGGTTTCGGTTCGAAATTCCAGCAAACTTAGCCTGAAAAGGCCGGAGGGTACAATGGCTGAAATGTCGTGAATTTTTGGAAATGCCAATTTCTATTATGAAAATTAATATATTTAAATTTGGTTGTTCAAATAAAATAAGTCATGCATCCTTGGTTTTGAAATTGATTGTAAATTATTTTCGCTTTATCTCTGCGTCTTTTTGAATTAGTATGAATGAGAATTACTTGTCAAAATTAAGAGTTACTATTAGTTGTTTATTAAATTAACCTCTCTCTCTATCTGCTTAATAAATAATAATTAAATTAAAAAATGGCAAGTCTCTCCTTCTATTTTTCTCTCTATATCTCTCTCTATATATATGTGTGATACACACAGACACATAGACACACATACATACAAATTATCTCCTTCTTCAAGTTACAAAGGTAGAATTATAATTTAAATCTAAATATACCGATCTAAGTATGTAATAAAATAATTAAAAAGATCTATTCTCCAATATCATACTACATCTACATTTGTAAAAACGCACGCACGCACGCGCACACACACACACACACACACAAACACACACACACACATACACACACACACACATATATATATATATATATATATATATACATATATATATATATATATATGCTACGGATATATTTGTAAATATTTATGGATAGTGTATGTTTAGTAATTATGGATAATGTTTATTAATACACACACATGTGTATAGGTTGATAAAACGCACGCAAACACACACATATATGGCGTATAGGAGAGGAAGATAACTGTTTACTCTAGGGTAAGATTGTAGTGTTCGTGGACAAATCTTTTTGGGAGTCGCTTCCACAGAGCAGTGGTTCAGAGGAAGGACATCTTCGAGTAGAACTTACTTCAAACAGACTGAATACGGAGGGAGCATCTGCGGTTTGCCTCTTTGTAAGTGGTATGGTGGTCCTTGCCGTAAAGTTTAGAACTAGTGAAATCGGGGAATGTAGTTCGTCCAAGCATTCTCCGCGGAAGTAGCGATAGTGCAGTGAGAGGCTTGCCACATATCGCCTGTGGGAGTGAGGTTGGAAGATGAGAATAATTCGAGCCCACAGAGGCTCGGAAACGATTTTGGACTCTGTTAAGGCTGGAGAGTGAGGTCTGGGCATCTCCCGCCCAAATATATATATATATATATATATATATATATATATATATATATATATATATATATATAGTTGTATATTAAGGCAGCAATCCTTCGTTTATGCATGTTTCATTAAAAACGACAGACAAGGTACTATGGTTAAGCTTTTTAATTAATTTTTCTTGTGTTCGAACAAGAGCTTTCTTAACTGGACAAAGGGTGTGTAGAAACTGTCCAAATGTTTTATGTTTCCGAGCGCTTTCGGCTATACCTTTAGCCATTATCAAGGATGATTCGATTTTTCAGCTTAATTGAGTGTGTGCCTTATGTGTATGTCTTAGTGTGTAGTAGGGGTGTTTTTAATTTCCGAATATGGTTAGCACATTGTGGCTTCGTTCGTAGTTAATATTGTTAAGAGTTGGCTTTTTCTTTTTTATTATTGAAGCTTCCATTATTTTTAATCTTTTTTACAGGTGGATGCAGTTAATATATTTGTGTTTTCTACTAGTATGTTTCTAATGGAGTCTGCTAAATTTGTTTGTGTGTTTAAATGGGTTCTAATGGAGCTGTGATCACATGTAACGTAAGACGTCTAGATAAGCACGTAGTTGTGTAACCGATGTAATTATTTTTCTTAAGGGGCATTTGAACTAATAGATAATGTTCGTTTTTTGTAATTTTGATTTAGCTGGTGGGTTGTTATTTTTGAGGATTAGGTTAGCTGTCTTAAAATTTTATAATAGATAATTAATTTGATTTTTTTTCGGGTCAATTGGGGTAGTGTATTTCTTTATAATGTGTCTTAGTGAAGATTCGTCGTAATTAATGTGCATTTGGTTTTTGTAATAAATGTGTATGTGATTTTTGACTGTGCGTTCAGTATCGTTATTAATTAGAAATAGTCTAATTTGGTGGTCTATAAGGTTGTTAGGGAAGCTGTTGTTGATTAGTGTTTGTTTAACGTTATTAAGTTCTTTGAGGAAGAGTAGTCGAGAGGAGGAATTTTGGTGTGCTCTTTTTAGAAATTTTTTTTTTTATTACGGCTATTTTGTACCTAAGTGGACATTTGCTTTTGACATTAAGGTGGCACGAGTTTTTGCTGGTGTTTTATTTGTATAAGGATGTAATGAAAGTGTTATTGCTGTATTCAACGAGGACATCTAAGAATGGGAATTTGTTTTTTTGGCTAAGTTCATAGGTAAAGTTAAGGACGGAGTTTTTCTCAAACGTGGTCTTAAGTGTGTCTATTTCTTTAATGTTATTTGCTAAAAAATATCATCTACGTAGCGAACATATATTTTCGGTTTACAGACCTGTGTAAATATTGTATTTTCTACGTGGGACATGTAATAGTTGGAAAAGCATGGACCGAGTGGATTTTCCATACTAACACCATTAGTTTGGGTATAAATGTTGCAATTATGGTCATAGAATGGAACTTTGGTTGTGCATGCGTGTAGTAATTTTTTTAGTATGGATGGTTTGATGGATGGCGGTGGGATAGAATTATTAGTATATACAGAATTGAGGATAATGTCAATAGTTTGGTCGACGGGGACGTTTGTAAATAAGTTTTCAACGTCAAGGAACACTATTATACATTGGTTTGTTTTTTTTTTTTGTAGTTTTAAAAATTTGCAGGAATTCGTGAGTGGATGTGATGTTGTAATTGGTAAGTAGGTATGGAGTGAAGATGCCGTTCAAGAATTTTGATAGCTTGTAGATTGGTGTTGGTATCTGGCAAATAATTGGTCGTAGCGGGTATCTTGGTTTATGGGGTTTTATATTTCCATATAAATATCCCGGTTGGTAATCACCAACTATTTTTTGAAAAATCGAATCATCCATGATAATGGCTAATATCAGAAATATAAACATTTGGACAGTTCTTACACACCCTTTGTCCAGAAAAGAAAGTTCTTGTTCGAACACAAGATAAATTAAATAAAACCTTAACCGTAGTACCTTGTCTGTCGTTTTTAATGAAACATGCACATATATATATATATATATATATATATATATATATATATATATATGTATGTATGTATGTATGTATATGTATGTATGTATGTATATGTGTATATGTATGTATGTATATGTGTATATGTATGTATGTATATATATATATGTATGTATATGTATATATATGTATGTATATGTATATATATATGTATGTATATGTATATATATGTGTATATATATATATATATATATATTGAACAATAAAAAATATTAAAAAAATAAAAATTAAAATCTTTAAACACATTTGGTTGTATATTAATATTCTTTCTTTTTTATTATTATTTCATTTAGATTCCTCGACTAGTTTCGGTCAGTATGTTCATCATCAGGAAAAAAAATTCTGCTTGCTGGTAGCAGTGAACTATATATTAACGCGGGGAAATTAGGATGTGGAGTATTTATAGGCAGTTTTGTCACGGAATTGAATAAGAATACAGCGAGTCGACTACCTAGTCGTACTGCTAGAAATACGTTTCTGATAAATTTCAGAGACAGGAACCCTCGTCTACAGTTGGCCGATCATTATCATCAGAATCATCCTTCGTTCTGAGACATAAAAAATTCCACTCATCCGTGGAGACAGTTCGAGATATATTTAAAGGAAAAGGACACTTCATATAACCCACAAAATCCTATTCTCTTAGTTGAACACATTGATGCAAACATTATGAATTTTATTCCAAATTTCTCCCAATACAAAGCTCAAGATATATTCATCATAGATGGTTATAGAAGTGTGTGGAATTAAAAGAACGACGAAGGAAGTGCCTATTATGAGGATAAGAGGGATAGACAACATTTGAATCTTGACTTAACGAGATTAATATTTTAATATTCAGGGAAGCATCCACGCATAAGTTTTTTCTACAATGTAGAAGTTCTCGAGAGAAATTTAAGTGTTTTAACAAATTCAATACAGGGGTGATTCAACTCCCTGGTAAGTTCTAGCTGTAAAGATCTGAACTGGTGGAAATAAAAAGTACAACGGATCAGAACATTTGCCATTGATTTAGCGATAGACTTCCTTCAACAGTATGAATGCACTACATATCAACCAAGAAACATTGGATAGGGATATATTTCGTAAAATGCTGGTGAAGATAAAATCTTCCACGTCCGAAATGCGTCAATCTACCGAGACGTTAAGCCTTTTAGAAAGATAACGATCCTAAGTATAGTAAAAACAAAAGAATTTCATCCAGCGTAGAAAATGTTTTTTTTGTGTGAGTGTGGTCTCGTCAGCTGCTGGATTGACTCCTATATAAAATCTGTGGAAATAGTTTAAACCTTCAGTTCCTCAGAAGTAACCTCAAACGTAAGTGATCTTAAAGACAATGGGATAGAATTTGTTTCCTTTCTGAAAGAAGATTCTATTAAATTATTCCAGACACATGACAACAGTCATATTAAATAATAGTCATACCTAATACTTTCTATTGTAATTGCCAATGAATATTTCTTGTTTTTCCTTATATACGTTAATATTTATTATATTTAACTGGAGTTTTCGGCTTGTAGCAATAAGAGTAATTATTTTATTAAAATATCCAAAGTCCCCATTTGTATGTGAGTGTAGTAAATAAATTGAAGAATATACTTTTCATTACGTTACCTTTCAAGTTAACATTTTAAACAAATTTAGTACCATTTTTCACTGTCTTTATTTGTGAAGCAAAACTGGAATTTGCTGATATCCTAGAGCCAACGAAGTTGGCAAGCAGATGTGGATTCGGGGCCCGGGTCACCAGATTTCGAACGTTTAGAACATTTGACGAAATTCTCGTGTGAAAGTTAAAATTATTTACACTAAAACCTAGAAAAACAGCGAGGTTCCTTTGCATACAATTAGACACGGAAAAGAAAGGTTTCCCTAATGTTAATAAAACTGCATGCTTAAAATGGAAAATGGACATCTTACAACACATTTTTGTCAAACGCAACAAATATTCTGTAATTGAAAGAATTAATAGGCATCACGGAGACATTTTGAGTTCCTCTGTCAAAACCTTTTTATCTGTAGTTAGAGCGTCTACTGTCTGGAGACAATGTACTAGACTTTATATTTTATTGAATAATATAAACATTTAAAGTCTATTGAGTTTACCTATTTTTTTTCTAAATTGTGGATGACCTTACGTAAGAATGGCTGCTGCAGATGAACGAAATCTCCAAAATCTGTATAATTGTTGTGACAGAGCTTTCGACTCACATGAGTCATCATCAGGGGTGTTTATGTAGTAAAAGTATGACCGTTACAAACAATAAGTAAAGTAAGATTACAGAATGCACATTTTATGAGTCATTATAAATTCAAAAGAAAGGAAAATATTTTCCGCCTCGCATCAGGATAACGTGCACCATTCATGACACTATATGTTCATTCATGCAAACTTGTCATATGTTATCTATCTGTAGAAATTGTTATTTAAAGAGCACATTAAGAAGTGGTAACATAAGAATAATATCAAAAACAGAGAGTTCCTTATTGTTGAGTCTTGACTCAATGTTGAATCTCGCCTATTGCATGGAATAATAATGCAACACAAAATGTACTTAGAACAAGAATGTATTATAACAAGAAAGTGTACATAAGAAGTACATATAGTATTTCTGTATATTTCTGGGAAGACGTTCCTGGAGAATGTGTTGACTAGTCGCAGTCGATCAGAGTCTCTAGTTGGATCTCGTGATTCCTTCTTCTCGTCTTCCGGTACCAACCACTATTTATATAGTTGGTAGTCACCTATGCAGATTAGGTGGATCCTACCACAACATCCCCCTCCCAAGCCTTGGAATCCTTTTGGATTTCAAACTGGCTTCTATATGGGATGATGATATGGTTATTTCTTTGTAGATCCCCTTTGCATAGTTCATATGTATATCTGTTTTTTTTTCAATATCTTTTCCGTTTTGGATTCACATCCAATGGGTCCGTGAACTTTCTTTTCCTACCGGATCTTCTCGGTTCAGGAGCACTCTGCGGCGGTTCTACTTGAAAAGTATCATACATTACATCAATGGGATCTTCCTCCTCATCCGGTATACTCTCTTCATGCTCTAGCACGTAGCATTTTTTGAGTTGGTTCTGGTGCCTTTTATGAGTATTCTTCGGCCCTTTTATTATGTAAATCAGGTCACCGATTCTCTTGTCCACTATGCCTCGCTCCCAGAACTCAATGTTGTTTCTATAGCACTTGAAAAAGACCTTCTCTCCGAGGGTGTATCTTTTTCTAGCTGTATACATAGTGTTCTTTATTCTATTTCTTCCTGGCAAAAGCTTGTCAAACACTGACTTAACTTTCCTAGCGAACATTAGTTCTGCTGGTGCCATGTTTGATGGTGTTCTCTGGTTAGGCGTGATTCTGTATACTTGTAGGAATTGCTGAAGCGCCTTTTCCGTTGGAACTCCTGAGGCTTTCTTCAGAGCGCGCTTTAACGTATCTACAAATCTTTCTGCGAGTCCATTGGATCTCGGATGATACGGCGGCGTCGTTATGTGGTTAATTTGATATAACTCACAAAATTCCTTAAAATCGTCAGAAGTGAATTGTGTACCATTGTCACTCACAATACACTCTGGCACACCGAACCGTGCAAATAGTTCATGCAAAAAAGTTGTTGTGGTATTGGACGTAGGCTTTTTGCATCGTAGTACTTCCGGCCATTTTGTAAAGCTATCTACTACTATTAAGTAGTAATAATCTTCTACTAGACCAGCGAAATCAATGTGTAATCTTTCCCACGGATGATCCGTCTTGGGCCATGGTTTGTGTACTATAGGTGGTGCCTTAGCTGCTAATGCACACCCTTTACATCGATGAACCATGGTTTCGATATCCACATCCATTCCTTTCCAATATACAAAGCTTCGCATTAAGCTTTTTGTTCTATTAATCCCCGGGTGACCCATATGAAAGTCCCGTAGGATTCTTTTCTGCAACTTTTTTGGTACTACTACTCTCTCACCATATAGTAAAATTTCGTCACAAATTGAATAGATCTCCTGAGCTTTTTGGTCATTTGCTACCATTTTATTTTTTATTCCTAAAATGAAATCATCGCTTTCAGATTCTTTTTTGATTTCCTTTGATGTAACCGGTAGCTCTCTTACAATGTTGTTTACCATGCTTTTGACCTCATAATCTGCTCTGATATTTGCAATGATTGTTTCTTCGAATCCTTCATCTTTATTCGGTACGAGTCTTGATAAGGTATCCGCATGAATTATATTTTTGGATGATAGGTGTTTTATGTGGAAATCATAATTGAGAAGAATGGTTCCCCATCTTAACAGTCGATTTGCCGTGTAAACGGGTAACCCTTTCTTTGACCCAAAAATAGTGATCAGAGGTTTATGGTCCGTTTCTAACCTGAAATGTCTGCCGTAGATGTACCTATGAAATTTTGTTATGGCAAAAATGATACTCAGCGCCTCCTTTTCTATCTGTGAATAACTTCGCTCTCCTGGGAGTAATGCCCTCGAAGCATGCGCAATCGGTTTTCTAGAACCATCTGGCATTATGTGTTGAATACATGCTCCTACCCCGTATGAACTAGCATCACTTGCCACTACAATATCCAGTTTAGGATTGTAATGGGTTAAAAAGAGGTCGGACGTAAGCATTTTCTTAATTTCATCAAAGGCTTTTTGACATTCTACCGTCCATTCCCATGCCTTGTCTTTTTTCAGTAGTTCATTCAACGGAGCTCTTAGATTATACATTCCTTTAATGAATGCTTGATAATAGTTCGCGAGCCCCAGAAAACTCTGGAGTGTCGCCACGTTAGTGGGCGTCGGCATGTTTCTAATCGCAATGGACCTTTCCGGATCTGGAAATCTGCCATTTTTGTTGATTATGTGACCTAAATATTTAATTTCCTCCAAACCAAATTCGCACTTTGATTCTTTGACTTTAAATCCAAAGTCCTGAATCTTTTTAAATACTTGATTGAGGTGCTCTCGATGTTCGTCGACGTTTGCACTCCTTACTATAATATCATCTAAGTAGGCACACGCAAAGTCTAAGTCATTCAACATGACGTCCATGGCTTGTTGAAAAATGGCTGGTGCCACTTTAATACCAAAAGGAAGCCTGTTGTACTTGAATAAATCCCTATATGTGTTTATCCCTAGTAACTTCGAACATTCTTCTTCGACGGGAATTTGGAGATAGGCATCTGATAAGTCGATTTTTGAAAAAATCACTCCGCCATTTAGCTTGTTAAAAATCTCCTCAGGACTCGGTAACGGCTAATGGTAGTCCTTAATTACAGAGTTCAACCCTGTCGAAAAATCAACGCAGACTCTGATTTGGTTTGATTTCTTTTTTATGCACACAATCGGTGCAGCCCATGAATTAGATTCTACTTTTGAAATAATTCCCATTTTTTCCAACCTATCAAGTTCTTCGTTAACTTTCTCTACACTTGCGAAAGGCACGTTACGTTTCTTTTTAAATATAGGCATAGTATTTTCTTTTAATCCAAATTTAGCTTCAAATTTGTTACATCTTCCAAGACCAGGTGTAAAGGTTTCCGGAAACTTTTCCTTTAATTCATCTTTAATGTCCTGTCTTGTTTGTGTATTACTTTCTATTTTTCTGCAGAATGAGCTTAACGGTTTATCCCACAATTCGAATGTTTCAATAAAATCTGTACCCAACAAGTTTTCTCCATTTCTCAGAATGAAAACTTTTATTTTTTTTAACGATCCCATTCAATTTAATTTAAGTACAACCTCGCCTTCGAAGTTAATTTGCTTTCCAGTTACCGTTCGAGCGAGTTTCGTTGACTTCATTATTGTAGGCCTTTTTAAAATTTTCCATGTTTTATCGTTCATTATTGTTAAATCTGACCCCGAATCGAGTTGAAATTTGATATTCTTTTTGAATATTTCAGTCGTCACATATTTCCTCAAATCTCTATCTGATTTGATATTCGAATTTGTTTGTCTAATTCGGCTCTTGAATTTTTTCGTTTTACAACACGATCCTTTGTGACCATTCTTTTGGCACACGAAACATTTCTTATTTCTATATGGGCAATTTACCTCCCAATGTCTTTCGTTACAACGTCTGCAATTATATGGTGGGACTTTTTTTATTTTCGTTCTTTTTATTTTCTTGTCTATTCTTAAAGTACGCCGAATTTTTTCTCCAATTTTTCTCTAATGGGTACTTTGACTGCTTTTTTATTTTTTTAATATAAGCAATACCAGCTTCTTCGATTTTTTGCGACTCTTTCTTTAAACTTACGGCCCGTTGACACTCCTCTGCTAACTTTTGCAGGGTAAGGCCTTGTTCAGATTCGAGTTTAGACAAAACTCTACGTCTTATTTCGGCACTCTTACTGGATACCAGTCCTTGAGCAAAAATTAAGCACTTGAATTCTTCAACCGTAATCTCTGCCAATCTGAAATTGTCACAAAGTTTATTCACTATAGATGCATATGTTAAGTAATCCTGATCGTCGGATTTTGAGACATTCATGCATAACCATCGCTTATGCCAAAGCGACATATTTGCTCCAAACAGCTCTTTTAGCAATTTCACTGTTTCCGAGAATTCCAATTCAGTTGTTTTTCTCGGTAGAATAAAATCTACAAATTTGCTATGTTCTGCTGTACCTAGCTTTCTTAGTAACAGACTGACTTTTCTTGAATTCGACCAGTTTTCACAGTCTGTGTAGAAAATATCTTCATATCGTTTAAAGTACGCTTCAAACGTTTTTTCTTCGTCTGGCACATAGTTGAAAGTTTCCAGCGAATTAAATATGGTGTTATTAGAATATGAAGAATTTCCCTCATTTGCCTGATAGTTGTTTAATTTCTCCAGTGTTAACTTTTGAATTTCTAAAAGTCTTTCATCTTGTTTTTCTTGATATTTTTGTCGTCTTTCATCTTGACGTTCTTGATATTTTTGCATTGCTATCAGTTGTTCTTGCTGTGCTATCTGTTGGGATTTGAATAATTCAGATATGACTTTGTATAGTTCATCCATATTTAGCTGATAGTGTTCATGCAACAAGGAATATACTTTTAATTTGTGTATCCACGAATATCATATAAGTTGACCAAAAAATCGAAACAACGTACGACTTTTATATTTTATGTCTTGCTTTTACATTCACGCCCGTGCTAATCAACTTTGGTATTTTTTTTTTTTTTCGTGAACAGAGAGCGTCGGACTTTTTTTTTTTCGACTTCTGTTCGCGTATTTCAATGACAACGTCTGATTTTCTTATCAAAGGTAATTCATCACTATATTGTTGAAGAAATAATTTAAAAAAAATAATTTTTTAAAGTTTGTTACCTTTCAAAGTCGACACGGTGTATTTGTGCTCCTTTTAATCCATGCATGTTTTTGTAGTCGGCCAATTTTTCTTTTTAGAGGGTGTCACGTTGTAGAAAATTTTTTAATTTAAAATTACCGTTACCCGTTTACGACACCTTACCAATTTTTCTGAGTGAACGTTCCTTTATGCTTAGTCGTCTTTTAACGAGTTTTACATATCCAGAAGTTTAGAATCCTTCGTCGTTACGTTAACGTTGGACTTTTAATTAATAGTTTTTTTTCAGCCTGGGTTCTTCAATGACTTGTCCCAATTGTTGAAAACTCTCACTATTAATTCTTTCTTCTTTCCTTATGGTTCGTTCTACGTCTTTGCCATTGTTGAAACTTGGCGTATGGTTCGTTCTACTTTGTGGCCATTGTTGAAACTTGACGTATGGTTCGTTCTACTTCGTCGCCATTGTTGAGTCTTGACTCAATGTTTAATCTCGCCTATTTCATGGAATAATAATGCAACACAAAATGTACTTAGAACAAGAATGTATTATAACAAGAAAGTGTACATAAGAAGTACATATAGTATTTCTGTATATTTCTGGGAAGACGTTCCTGGAGAATGTGTTGACTAGTCGCAGTCGATCAGAGTTTCTAGTTGGATCTCGTGATTCCTTCTTCTCGTCTTCCGGTACCAACCACTATTTATATAGTTGGTAGTCACCTATGCAGATTAGGTGGATCCCACCACAACACTTATCTAGAAACCAACTGAAACCTCCAAAATAAAGCATAAAACCAAAAGCAAAAAATGAAGCAATGTACATCAGACAAAACTATAATGTAGGAATAAAAATAATTATAATCTCTAATTCAGTATTCACCAATGCAAAAAAAAGAAAATAAACGACTGTTCGGCTTTATCATGACACATATCAGAAAAGACATCCTGTGTTTTGGATTTATTCGATCCAATGTAAACTATAACGACACATTAATTATACCACTTCACCATCTTTTCACTTTTGAACTTATTGTTCATAATGGTGAAAAGATTCACCATCTACACGCCCCTGATGATGATACGTATGAATCGAAAACATTAATTATACTGACTTGGGAAATTACTTACATCTACAGCAACTAATTTTGCGAAAGCTCATTTGCAATTTAGGAAAACATGTTTAAACTTCATAGATCCAATGTCTAGATTTTCAATAAAATATGTGTAAAAGAACAATTGGTGCCTACTTACACTATACTTATAATAAATAAATATAGTATTTTTGAACTGAATCAGTATTCCAGCCAAGTATTTCATTTCTTATATAATCGCTATTTAGTACTTTTTCTATCATTTTGATAAACAGGGTAAAGATTATTTAATTTCACAATCATAAGACAATTTTATTTATATATAGCATAAAATACCTGAATTATGCTTACTATTTATAATTTATTATGCAGTTTATGATGATATATATATATATATATATATGCTTACTATTTATAATTTATTATGCAGTTTATGATGATATATATATATATATATATATATATATATATATATATATATATATATATATATATATATATATATATATATATATATATATATCAGGAAAAGTGGATATCCAGGTCATATTTATATTTACATACGCTCTATTCCTGATATCGACCACTTTTCTCGTAAATATAGAATGTACTTAGCACTGCATCTTTAACATATTTTATATATACAGTCCTCACCAAAAGTATTCGAATGGCAAGGCCAATTCCTTTGTTTCTGTTGTCCTCGGAAGACATTTCGTTTTAAGATCAAAAATGAATATGAGACAAGTGTACATACTTTCAGCTTTTATTTCCTGGTATTTACATTTGGATACATTAAACCGCTTAAGAGATACCACCTTTTGTAAAAATCAGCCCATTTTAGGTGAGCAAAAGTCTTAAAGTAAATAACATTTAATATTTGGTTGCGTAACGCTTGTTTGCAATAAGTGAATCACACCTGTGTCCCATTAACATCACCAGACTGTTGCATGCATCATCTGTACCTGTTTCCCAAACATTTAACGCAGCCCCTTTCAATTCTTGTTTCTTTCGGGAGATTTCTTCTTTCAGTCTTCTCTCCAGGAGATAAAAAAGCATGCTATATTTGGTTATGGCCCCCGCTGATTGACTTGGCCTGACTAAAACTGTCCCACTATCTTTGCTTGATGAAGTCCAACATTAAACTCTTTCCGAATACTCTGCATTGTCCTCACATGAAAAATACATATTTATATTTGATATTTAATAATAATTTTAGAATAATTTAAGTAATTGTATTACATTTATCTGTTTTAAAAGAAGTATAAACTACTAGTAATTAAAATTAAGAATATTTTAAAATTGTAGTTCAATACGACGTAATCATATACAAACAAGCCTTTTAGAAAAATCTGTATGTATACAAGTACAAATTTAACAGCGAAACAAAAGTACCAAAAATCTTGTTGTCATTGTAAAAGACCAGACGACATGCATTGAACGGATGCCATCATTCGTTGGAAAAAGCACCCCTACCCCACCTTGACTTAACCTCTTTTCGAAAGTAACTCATATTTTGATACAATAGTTGTTAGTGGAAAGGAATACCCTACCGCCCCTTATTAAAAAGATTGGATTTCGCCGTATCCTTATAAATCAATATTATGAATGTTTGTGCTTATAAAACTAAATATTTGCTTATAAAAAGTAAATTTCAAAATGAGTTATTTCAAAATGAGTTATTCCAAAATTCACTTGAAAATGAAACGGGACTAGGGACTTTAATTTAATTCTATAATTTGAAGTTTTTAATTCCTATATTAGAAACATGGTAATTCTTGTGTAGTGATGGACCCATATGTTTAAATTAGTAAATTCCATATATATATATATATATATATATATATATATATATATATATATATATATATATATATATATATGTATGTATGTATATATATATATAACATAGAAGTCAATGCATCGAGCATGAAACGGACTGTAGCCTCTAAGTGTTGACTTCTATGTTCACTGTTATATTTACACACGCTCTATCTCTGATATTGAGCACTTTGTCCCATAAATATAGCACATCTTAAGACTTCATATATATATATATATATATATATATGAAGAAATATAGTCTTAAAGTGTGCTATATTTATATAGAGCATGTTATTGTTTCATGCTAGATGCAATCATCGGGCCACCTTCACCATGCTAGATGCAATCATCGGTGGGCCGACGATTGCATCTAGCATGAAACAGACTGTTGCCTCTAAGTGTTGACTTCTATGTTCACTTTTATATTTATATATATATATATATATATATATATATATATATATATATATATATATATATATATATATATATGTTGAATCGAGTGGTTAAATCGTTCTCTTTCCAACAATGAAACCTGTGTTCGAATCGCACTATGCTCGATTTGTCGGAAACGTGGTTTCTTGATACTATCTTGAGATTATCGGTCTAGTGAGGTAATCCCTGCGTGTGGTACGTTTGGAAATCGCCCTGAATGGTTGTGATAATCACAAGGCATCGTGGCCGAGGGTCTGAGCTTTGTCCAAATTCCAGAACATGACAGATTATGGGCTCCGTCTCAGAAACTATAACTAAGGCCCACTCACACTCTAAACTCCAGGGTAGACGGTGTGGGTGTTGAATAACCACAGAAACCAGATTAGTCGTCTGCAGTCGACAGATTGGCTAGCTGCCCTTGCAGACGGCCAGTTTATATGTAATACCTACATTTGGATATTTGGTGAAGTTTTCTTTTCATATATCAAATCTTACGTAAAAATATACATTAAATAAATTTGTATTTTCTTTCTGCTTTCAGCTTATATAATACGCCTGTTTGTATGTACGTGTCAGTTAAATTCATATATGGCTATGTGACCCATAGTGTACAAATGTGCTTACGTGTACGTATGACAATGTTTGCAAGTGTGATTGTATTTAGTTATCTGAACCAATTTCTTTCAAAGTTTTGTTGAATAGATCTAATTATCCATATTTAATTATAAATGTAAAGTTAATTATAATTATAAAGTTGCTGCTAATTTTCGGGTTTCATTAGTCCAGAAAGGGGGGGAAGCAGTCGGCTTTGCAGAATGGGAACGCGTAGTGTTTTGCATCAATAGAAACTTTATCGTTGTTTCCGTTGTGAAGATCAGCATACAACAATTTTCATGTTCAAAAATGTCTATTTTATTCTTTTGATACAATAATCAACTTTGAAAGGATCTATAAATATACTAGCGACAATACCAGAAGAAAACTTTAGCTTGACCCCCACTATTGTTTTCAAAGTTGTTTCGGAAGGATTTATCCAGGAAAGACCAATAAATGAATGTTCCTCACATCCAGCTCTAGACATAGCTTTTGAAATTACTCGAGACAAATCAGATTTAGTGTACTTTTTTTGCAAAAAATAAACTTTCTGTTTGTTTTGGTTTCTTTCCCCTATTTAAAATGGTAGTTTCATATCTCCAGGTAAGGTCCTTGCTGGTCAATCTCTTATTCAAATTTACTTACCTTCAATTTTCTATCAGCTTACTTTTATTGTGATTCTTAAACCAACTATTTTTGGCGAGGGGGGGGGTCTTATCTTACCATTTGTTATTTCATTTTTTTATTTTTGTTTTTCTTCATTTTTTCTTTCTTTTTTGCCGCGTTTTCCAAATTATAACTTTTTTACAACCTATGGCAATCTTTATACATATAAAAAGAAAACGAAAATAAACATTAGTATCTATAATATTTTAGACCTTCAACACCCCTTCTTATTGCATATCTCACACAAACCAAGTAGGTTATCGTAAATAACTTTAATAAAAGAAATATTATCGATCGAAATCCGTATATTATATTTATTCTATGAATATAAATCTCTCCTGAAAAATATCGTCACCGAAAAGAATTCTCCACTACTGCTAATTTTTAAATTAGACATGTTGTTTTTTCGTCAGCTTAATCTCTGTTGGTTCGTTATTATGATGAAAGCGAATTACTAATTAAAATTAAGAGTTAATACAGCATATATCAAAATATATAAGTTTTATTAAAAGTACATATAAAAAAACTAATTGTACTAAATATTCTACCTTTTGAGTCGAGACGTTCTAGATGTAAAGAGCTTAAATTGTGTTTTCTCTGTACAAGTGCTATTCATAGAACTGAAGACTGCCCTGGCTAAAATAATAAGTTACCATGTGAATATGAAATTTGCGAATCGAGAGGCCACATTAGCCCTCTTTGTAAACAATCTTTTAAAAGTAAAAATTATTTTTGTGCCAACTAGTGTACCAATACTAATATGCAGAGACAACGCTTTATCTTGCCTATAGAGTCAATTACTATATCAAACGGGAAAAATAAATACAAACTCTCGACTTGATGCAGGTAGTCAGAGGTTGTATTTTTCTAAACACGTGATAAAAACACACACAGACATATATATATATATATATATATATATATATTGTGTTTCACACAAATATATGTATATATATTGTTTCACACAAATTCTGTTTTCCACTTTGTTGTTAATTTTCCTAACATATTTAGATAAGTTACATGATTATAAATAGATGTTAATACGATGTAAAGGAATTCATATATCGTAAGATTCTCTGTGCTACAACAAATGCAAGATATGCTCGTGTTGTGAAACCTGATTCACATCCTAAATGGATTGAGGAGTTTGATTATATTTGATATTTAATAAACATATCAAGCGCAATTTTACGTTCGTACAACTTCGCCATGAAACATAACATTCAAAGGTCAATTTAATATCTTTGCAACCAATGCAATTTATTTCTGTTTTTATAAATGACTTACTAAGCAGGAGAAAGCATTTCACATCAATAAAGAATTCCTGCATTCCCTACTCAGCGTATTTCCCACCAATGAAAGATAACAAAGCAATTATTACTGCTGTTAACAGTGCTTATCCCTCGCTGGAAGCATGGAGCCATATTATGTTTTCCAATCTTCGAAGCAATAAATATTAATAAACACTGAACTACACATTTTTTAACGTAAATATTTATAGAGTGTATAACATGCAAAATGGATGCTTCACAATATCTGACTTACGAAGAACAAGTTATCTCCAACTGTTTTTGTTTATTGTAGATCTTTGGTATAAATGTCAACCTCGCTGATCATTCCAGAGTCATTTAATTATTTTATTAATTCACTTTTTTTCTTTTTTATTATTGATTATTTTATTATTAGGTGTTATTAGCGCGTTTTCTTGTATTTATCTGTGCCTACGTGCTTACTTAATTTGTTTACTATTTAACTAGTTATTTACTTATTTTATTTACTCATTTGTATGAATTAATTTATTTTATATGCTTTTATTTATTTATTTTATCAACAAACAACGTTATGGCTATTTTTGTAGTGATTTTATAACATATTTATGTTATAATTTTTAAATATATATATGTATGTATGTATTGGTTCTACATTTATTGTGATTAAATTTCTCATAGAAAATGTTGAAGTATAATAAAACATTTTGTAATAAAGAATGAGTTAAAATAGCCATCTATCATTGCAACCGCAAGCCTTGAAAGTCTGGATTTTAACTCTTGACTTCTCTGTAAGCCGATCTCAAGATGATAACCCAAAAGCATTTCCCTATGACTCTTCTTGTTCTTTACCTCGTCCGATATTTAATGATTTCTCATAATGATCGTAAAAAGAGAATAGAGACATGCAATATATCAAATATTGATATTGAAAGAACCTCTTCAAGTCTTACACTTCAATCCCAGATCGTTAAATAAACAGAAGAATTCGAGACATTGACATCCAAAATAAACAGGCTTTAAACTTTTCGCAACACATGAATCGAAATTTGGATTAACTTACGTTTCGACGCTTTTTATGAACGCGGATCAAAAATAACCTAGAAAATGGCGTCAAGATACTTAAAATTCTAGAAGATAATTAGTGGCTTTAAATAGAGAACAGCGATGTTTAATCAAACGTATTTGACTGCAACTGATTCAATTCTTTCTATTAAACCAATATATTAGGGTGAAGTAGATTAAAGCCTTAATTATATATTGATTTTTAGATGTACATAAACGCGTCTGAGGTGACCGAAGTAATTTCTTTAATTATAAATTTAGGAGGAGCAGCACTTTCAGATCATTTTAGATCTCGTTGTTTGGAAATGTATCCCGTTTTTATCTTCCAATAGGAATCATTGCTTTGATTAAAAAAGGAATGATTATCAATGGTATTTACTAAGATTAGCACAGACTCGAGATGTCCACATGTAGATGGCAGCGAGTTAAGATCAAATAAATACTCACTCATACACACCACTAGTCTCGTTTTCACACACATACACACACACCTATATATAAATACAAATATATATATATATATATATATATATATATATATATATATAAAGAAATATACTCTTAAGGTGTGCTATAAAGTGCTCAATATTAGAGATAGAGCGTGTGTAAATATAAAATTGAACATTGAAGTCAACTCTTAAAGACAACAGGCTGTTTCATGCTAGACGGAATCGTCAAACCACGAGTGCTGTTTATATATACATATATATAAATATATATATCATATATATATATATATATATATATATATATATATATATATAAAAACAACTGAAAAGTTGCAAATTTAAAAAAATTTTGAATGTTTTTGTGAAAGTATTTATATATATATATATATACATATTAAGAAAGTATACGTGTCTTCTCATTATGCTTAACCCCACAAATAACGTGGAAGGTCATCTCGAGAGCCAGAACTCCAATAAATTTCAGAGACAGATGCGATCTGTGTCTAAGAGAAAAGATCTTCATTATAAGGCATAAAGATCCGGATATATTACTGAACAGTCATAATGAATTAATCTTTAAATGTCGGCATAGGAAGAATCTAAACCTAACAAAATATATTACTTGATCTTTATTTTTGCTCTTGAAATATTATTATTCACATGTGAATATGAACACATAACTGTATGCATGCCTAAATATGTTTTTTGGACTGAAACAGTCATACTTTTTCTTTTTTTTTCATGTATATGTATATTTGTTTATATAGAAAAATAGGAATACATCTGTATAGTTGTGGGTTGTGAAAAAATATATTTGTGTTTGGTCAATATGAATATTGATATGTATGTATAGATACGGGTAGGTATATAGATAGGATATATAGGTGTATATGTGTATATATATATGTGTGTGTACATGTGTATATGTATGTATATGTAGAGATATGTGTATAAATGTGGGCATGTGTCGATACAGATATGTATGTATATATATATATATATATATACATATATGAATAGATAGATAGCTAGTTCTGTGTATGTGTGTATGAGGGGATGTGTGTGTGTGTGTGTGTGTGTAAATATGTGCCTATGTGTGTATATATATATGTGTATATGTGTTGGGTGCATGTAAAAATGTTTAAAAGAAAAAAGGCTTACATGTATTTATTGATTTTTTACCCCACTTACAATACTTACAATATTGTTTTCTTAAATGAATTACATTTTAATAATCATTATTAATGATACAATATTTAGATTTTTGATGATTAAATACTAAAGTCATCACCTAATTTCTTTCTTAGAGAAGTTTCTTTAGGAAATTCTAGTTGCACCCCTATATATATACATATATGTAAATATACGGAAACATCTAAGAAGATATATGAAATTACCCATGTATATCAGTACACGTGTACCTGTATAAGTGACTGCAGATGTGAAAGATCGTATGTGTATGAAATTCACATAGATGTGTTTACAATATATGATGGAGCATGATCTCTAATATTGCGTTAAAATGCCACTCCATATTAAATTATTAATACTAAATTTTAAGTAATAGAATTTACCAATGTAAAAATAGTCACTAATCAATCTCATAAATAAAATTCAAACTGATAAAGATATCACCTTAATAATCACTTACTACTAACTAGATGTAAACTTATATTTGAGAAAAAGTTTCTAGTATTTTAATGTAAACTCGATATTTTTTAATCGACTATTTCACATTAAATCCCCAAAATGTCCGTAATAAGATTTTTTTAAAAAACTGTAACATATAATTAAATGGCTTAGACTGTTTAAACTGAAAAATTTCCGAAATCTCAAAGTAAAGGGAAAAAAACAACGCCTATTCCAATAGAAGTTAATGACACTTTTTACAACTTCTTTCTCTTTTTTTCTCTATTTTTCTTTTTTTCTTCTTTTTCTTTTTTCCTTATATACTACTTTGCCCATCCCACTTCCTAATCAAAATATAACTTCCGTTAACAGATTTAAAGTGTCAATGTCTAGATTTCAGCGAAAATTAAATTTGAAACAATAGAAATGTTACATCTAACTCAATGCTGTCTCTCTACCCCCCTACACTGCCCCCACTTCGTGAGTTTCCTTATTATTGCCCGTCATAAATGTGTAAATTTATTTTCATTTTTTCATTTCAACATTTGGAAATAAATCTGATGATCCACTGTCCTTTAAAAGGGCTGGGGTGAAATAATTTATTATATGGAACCTTAAAGCAATCTGTTTTTATTTAAATAAAATATATATATATATATATATATATATATATATATATATATATATATATATATATATATATATATATGTATATATATTATTTAATCTATCTTGTGTTTTTTTTCTTTTCTGGACATAAATTATGTAGAAATTGTCCAAATGACCTGCATGTCCGAAGTCTTTCGGCTATTCTTTTACTCATTGTCAAGGATGATTTTATTATTTTACAAATGGATGACGCTATTATATCTGTATTGCCCATGAGTGTGTTGAGGATCGAATTTGTAAGGCCTCTGTGTGAATTTAAATGTAAAAAGGATAAAAAAAATGCCTCCATTATTAATAAAAAAAGAAGATGCCAACACTCAATAATATTAACAATGAACCCGGCCACAATGTGCTGACCGTGTTTGTGTACTAAAAATTTATTTTAACTCACGATACATACATAAAAATATCCATACATTCAGTTAAATATAAAAATAAAATTACCTTTGATAATGGGTAAAAGTATAGTCGAAAGCGTTCGAATATACAGAACATTCGGACAATTATTAGGATTTATTTCCAAAAAAGAAAAATCAAATCAAATAAGAAAGAGCGAACAGAGAAAGAGAGAGTTATACAAATGGGCGATTATTTTTTATTCGCCTCAAAACCCTTTTTCCATAGACAAAATATCTTCAGCTTAGCGTTATTCACATCTCTATTTCCATGGCAAATGTCCTGATGAGCTGCATTCCTTAATTCTACCAGTTCATAATTTACAGCAAAGAATCAACACCGCCGACTCACCACCGGCTAAGCAGTTTTGGCTGTCATAGTGTAAACCTCTCTTAGATTGTTTCTTCTTTTTCACAACGATCACCAATTGAATTTTTAAGCGGAATTGCATACATTTTCAATAAATTTTAAAATTTAATATAATGTATTAAATTATTAATAAATTACTTTTATTCGGTTTTATTATACTTTTTAAATTACGTTTATTTGTTTTTTTAAAAAGACCAGGAAAACATTTCATAGTTTGCACGTCGTTGAGTCGGCGGGGATGAGTCGCTCTTCACTCCTACCATGATAGTGAAATCATCGTATATTCATTTATATTCCATTATTAAAAAGGAAATTTCACTCTTCACCACGAAAGCAGATACTATGTGGATCAGTTTCCAGATAGGATGCTTCTCCGGTCGCAAAAATCTTAAACTCTTGAAATCTAAAGATCAATGGTTATTCATCCTACATATCCTCCAAACGTATGTATACCTCTTCCTATGTTTATACATCAACCTCGTGCAGTAGTCATTTACATTGAGTGGCTCTTTGACCTTGTAGTGGGTACGGTAATTGTCAATATTTTTTTTCTTTGCGACTTCCCAATCAATCATTCGTCGAAAGTTATATCCAAATATTTGCAAGCCATCTCCGTGTGAGAAGCAGTAATATGTTAGAGATAATTTCTGATTGAATTTTTGCTGCCTGCTTTCCGAGTCCTTGTGTGTAAGTAATGTTTGTCCGTTGTCACCTTTTCGTCGCTGTCAATATTATTTCCTTTATCAGATAACTGATGGTGTAAAGTTTCACCTTTTGTCAAAGATTTCATAAGCTAAAGATAATGATTGAAAGTTCTGAAATATTTCGATCTAATCACTGATGCCATCGTTCTTGGCTGCTTTCGTGTCATCCGTCTCTCACGCATAAGCTGAATATTTTTAAAAATAACAAACCGAAATAGCTTAACTTGATGTTCTCTTTCATTATAAACATCGTTCTTTCTATGTAAATACGTGTTTATATATCTATTAAAACCCAGTTTATTTCTCAAAAGGTTACAGTATGTGATTTCTTCAGTCAGTTACGTGCCATGCTGGATACATTCTTAAGCGATCTTGTACCTTTCAATACATGATTGAAGAGACAGATTTTCCCACACGGTAGTTTGACATTTCTTTCTACGGTTTATTGTATTTAAACGACTTCAAATTTATAAATAGTTTTAAATCAATGTTAAGGATGATTATGTTGTTTTATGTATCTTTTTCTATTATTTTATTTCATTTTTGTGTGTACAGTCTAAATATACGAAATTGAGCTGTAATAATGTTAAGAATCAGGCTAAACGATAAAAATGTGATAGTAGGGTTGAGTTTAAGTTTCTCCCCCACAAAATAACAAAAAAAAATAACAAAAAAAAATAACAAAAAAAAAACACAAATAAAATAAAAATGGCAAATATTAAGAGTAAGACACTACACAATACTTAGGGAAAAGGGTTAAATTTAGGAACGTTAAGATTACCTCCTCGGTTATCCACTGAAACTGCTATCCACCGAAAAAAAAGAAAAGAAACCAGTCACCATCGTGGACCATTTAAAAGATAGTTCGCGCAGCTGATTGGTTGTTACAAATATCCAATCGGGTGTGCGGAAAATGTGGTCTTTCTTCGTCTATTTCATTAAAAAAGACCAAAGTAGCTGTTAGCGTTTGATCGAGAGTGCTGATTTGAATTGAAGTCATTTTTTGGCACATTATTGCTGTTTTGCCGCCTGACTTTTGTTGGACTTTACACTTATTTGTTTGAATTTCCTTTGCTGTTTTGAAGCCCGTCTAATTTGTGGATTTTACCCCTTCTGTTTTGAACGTCATTTTTGGTTGAGTTTTTTTTTACGACAGTTTGAAAAGTTTTTTGATTTTTTTCTTTTCTTTATTTTACCCTCCTCATTTTTTATTTTTACCCCCTTAATTTTTGCTCTTTCTCTAGTTTTCCTTTTTCCTTTTCTTTATTTTCTCTTTTAAATATATTTTCGCTTTTATTTATTTTGTAACCCGTGTCTGTGTTAATTTCTGACTAACTTTAATTTCACGTTTCTTTCCTTTTAATATCCGTTAAGTTTTTTTTTTTCTCGTGTATTGTTTTTATTCTGTGCCATATCTGTGCTAATCTTTGTATTGTCTCTTTGTATTGTCTAACTTGTGTATTTATTTTCTTTTGTTTATTTGCTTGACTTAATTTATTAGCGTCAGCCATTTTTTGTTTCTGTAAATAGCTCCGGCTATTTTTGAAAGTTTCGCATTTTTTTATCCTTTTTTACTGTTTTTTACTTTTACTGTTTATTTCTTTTTTGTGTTTTAAATTCATATGTTTCGCCTTTATGTGAATTTTGTACTTTTATTTTGAGTCTGTATTTTTGTCTTGCCTTTACGTGAATCTTGTTTTAATTGTTGTCCTTTAAAACATTTTTATTTAACGTTCCTTTGTTTTTTATTCTATTTTTGCTGCCTCGCTTTCGGGCGAGTTTTCTGTTTAACTGCTATTTTTTCGCTACTAGGCGAACTTTGCTTACTTAAGTTTCCCCCCTCACACACCGCCTTTAAGCGGACTTTGTTTTTTACCAACTTTGTTTTTTCTTGTTGTAAGTCCCCCCTAGTTGTATAATCAATGTCGCGGAGTTCTTGGAGCGAGCTAAGAGTTACGCACACCTTGTTGTAGAAGGTGGACTCTTAGAAGACCCTCTGGAACTAAGAAAAATTGAGAAACGAATAGTGTCAGTTTTCGTCGTGGACAAGCGTACGCACAAAATTTGTCGCTCGATGAAAGACTCATTGATAAAATCACTGGAGTCTTTGGGGTTCAAGCCACTCAGAATTGTTAAAGGAGCCGTTTTTTTTTCATGTGGGATGTATTGTTACCCACGCCGGAAGATTGCGTTGCGGCTTCGATTCGAGATTTGATAACTAAAAATCTGATCCTTCGCACAGAATACGAAGGCCGAACAAGGACCAGCGGCGCAATATATGAGGTCCCTCCTCAGGTTATCGGGGAACATCACGCGGCCGTACCGGTCCCAGTTCTGCGAAATATTGGGCGCTTCCTGCGATACCCTGACCGGGGGTGGAGTTTTGAGATACGACTAGATCGAGAAGCCTTCCTCTCCATCCCAACTGTCTGGTAGTATGGTGTTTGAAGTTGCCATCCATTGTGACCGGCCGTAAACCAGTACGCTGGAAGTGTAGAGTGACTGGTCACTTCTTCTATTCCCGCCCAGAGAAGAAGGCCCCTGGAAGTCAAGCTCCTGTTGACAAAAATCCCCCTCTGAGCGAGTCTTTAGCTACCGCCTCGCCTGTAATGGGCATGCCATCTTCTGGGACTGGTAGGGATAATCCTCCGGTTGGCCAAAAGGCCACATTCCACAAAGAGCCTTCGCCCTCTTCTAGTGCAGTTGCGGGAGAGGGGGAATGGCTAGTTGTTGGTAAGGCCAGAGGGAAGCACCAGACAGCGGGTCCTCAGTCCACTGAAGCCCCAAGGACGAAAGGCACTTACGGCTTCACTCCCTCTGGCAACGTTAAGGGCGATGCCTCGGCCTTTCAACTGTCTCTATAAAAAAATAAATTAGACAAGCAAAGACGAACTCAACAACAAAAACCTATTCCTTCTACGTCCTCTACCCGGTCCTCCCCTTCACCTAAGAAACGACCTCCCCCCTGACAACACCATCCAAATCCCTTCCTCCCAGTAGAGATCCCTATGAACACAGATCATTTTACACCCCTCTCCACACACCCAGTCCTTCCCCCCATTAAAAAAAACATCCTCCCACACCCCTCTGCATACTCCCAGTCCTTCTCCCATGAAAAATACAGAAATGCCACCACCCTCTTCCAAGCGTCAGAGAAGCCCCACGCAGGAGCTAAAAGATGAGAAAAAAAGGCGCAGAAGCTTATTTATAACACGGGAGAGGATGTTTGTAGAATTTCCCCTGCTCAGGCAGAGAGAGCCCGCGATTATGGGAATCGCATTAAAGACTGAAAGTATCGATAAGACAGTTTGCAGACATGGACATTGAAGTCCCCCAAAACTTCCCGCTTGCTCAATGGGTTTAACTGTTATCCGGCCCTGGAGCGAAGCAAATTTGGGCTATGCTGGACGAGTCCATAATGTCTTACAAGATGGCCTTGCTTATTGCAATTGTACAGAACCAGCAGCTAAAAAACTTAAAGCAATTTTGTGCAGGGAGGGTCCCAGTTTTAGTTCACCCCTCCCTGTATAGAGCCCTAAAATTGACTTTCCCCTATGATATTGGCGGAATCTCCCAAGACGGCTCCGTCAAGACTGAGATGGGCCATGGGTCTATGGGAGATGCAGATGACTGGTTTAAATTCAAGTGTTTTCTTTCTCTTAAACTGACTACCATCACAGGCTTGGTATAGTACTCGGCCTTTATTATTTATCTAATAACTGGGTTGATTAAAAGCAGTTTCATGCCTCTTCAAACAATCGTAGTACAGAGAAGCTGACATGACCAGAGTATGATATCGGCGAGCCGATTACACATTTCGATAACGCTACCCACACACGAAGCGGGCAGTTAACAATCCACATGATCTTAGACGAAACGAATCACCTACTTTTCTGAACTCTATCACATCAGAACGGGACCAATCGCCTGCTCTCCCCAACTTCCTCTCCTTTATATGTTTGTCTTTTTGCTATCTCTCTCATTCCCTGTTTTGCCGCCCAGAAGTTCGTTATTTTCCCTCTGTTCCCTTGTGTGTGTCAAATTTTCCAAGTCCTCTCTCTATGTTGTGTACTAGAGAGATCAACCATCTCTTCCTGATTCAAAGTATAAGTGTCTTTTTGCTTGCATTTTCCTTTTAACTTTTTCGTTGCTGAGAAAAGCAGAGATGGAGAATTCTCCATCTCTGCTTTTCTCAGCATCCTTCTGTAGAACCACCTCTTTATTGTGCCAAGTCTCCTCCTCATCTGCGAGTAAAGTATCCAATATTCCTACTATATAGGATGATGGATATTACATAGCAGTCCAGCACTCAACTGATAGTTTTATTAAATCGTTACTATAGTTGAGTAAGAGTTAAATTACTTACTATATTCTTTTTCATTTGAACTTGAACGACAGTACTAAAATTAGCTTAGAGTAAAAACATTTTATGTTCATTCACAGATTTTTGTGGCATTTTGCAAATCTTCAGGCAATGTCGGACGCGTTTTACTTTTGAAAAAAAATCCGTACCAAATGAATTTCCTTTATATTTTTTCTTTTTTTACACTTTTCCCTTTCATCTCTGCATTAGCAAGTTTACTAGATAGGCAGACGACTATGAATAGAGCTTTATCGATTATTATCTTCATTGAATTCGATATAATAATCTACGCGAAGATCGATACTTATCAAAATGGAATATAAAACTGAAATCGATTTCCAGACGAAGCTATCGATAATTTCATAAACATATCGACTCACATTGAACATTATAATGGAACTAATAAAGAAATCCGTGAAATATCCGTTCTGTTAAAAGCGATAAGTTCATGAATCAGTACGATCGGTAAGATGAGTAGGAAATTTTACCGACACTAAATACAATAATTTGATGAGAATATCAAGATTTGGATGGAAATTATTAATGAAGTATTCGTTTAAAATTAACTTTTCCCCCGATTTTATAACAGCGTTAAGGAATTAGAAAAATAATTAATATAGTAACATGAATTCAGCTATATGTATGCTAATGTTTCCTGGTAAGTTTTACAACAGCCCCAGTTGGAATTCCCTACTAGATTGGATAAAAAAAGTTTTTTCTAAATTTTTACAGGAGGGATTATCATTAATAAATATTAATTTACGCTGACAATTTTCTTAAACTTAGTTGTTGTAATTACAGTTTTTTTGCAGCTGTATGTTACAACCATCTTCAGGTATCTCGCTTGTAGTTTGGTAATCTTCGAATATTTGGACTATTTATTCAATTCACCTCGTTTGATTGTTTTCATTTCAATTTCCTTTGCAAGAGAGTATAAGTTAGTGATGAATTGAAACAATAATCATCATCATCATCATCTTCTTCTTCTTCTTCTATGTGCCGTGTCCCTTCTAGTCTTTGACGATCATGACTCTCTACAATTTCCTCTCCTTTGTAGCTCTTCATAAATTTTGTATTTTCCTTATCTCATCTAAACTTGTTCCCTCATCCATTTACTCAAACTCACTAGAAATGCTAGACATTGTTTCTTTTGTTCCTATTTTGATTAGTCTGTCCTGTGAGTATAAAATTTTCCAAGCCGTCTTTCCTCACCATGTGCCTTAGAAATTCCAACTGTCTCTTTTTATGTTAACTATATGTTCTCTAAAACTTCCCTGTTGCTCACATGTTCGTGGTATTCTCAACATTGTTCTATAGAACCACATTTCTGTGGCTTCAAGTCTATTCTTCATCTGTGAGGAGATTGTTCAACATCATGTGCCATATAGGAGGATTGATATCACTTAACAGTTCAGTACTCTTTTCTTGGTTTCTAACGAAATTTGGATATTTCTTAATATATTAATTAGATTTTGGAAAGCAGCTTTTGCTCTTCTTCTAATTTCAGTGTTATACAATCCGTCCTCTGTTACAACACTTCCCTGATATTTAACTTGTATTTGTTTGATTTTATATCTCGAATTTGTAATTTGCATGTTGGACTGTTCCTTTTGTTAACGATCTTTGCTTTCAGTCATTATATCTTGATACTTAGCCCTTTCTTCTCGCTTTACCTTCTCTAAGAATTGAATAATTATTCGCTTTGACATTTCAAGAAAAGTATTAATTACGACGGATAATTGAGCACTTTATAGCCGTGGAATGACTATCAAACTGAGCACGTAATTGAATATTAGTGAGATCAGTTGTTAAGAGCCACTACATACTTATAACTTTACGCCAAAATTACAGCTACGCTTAATAAATAACAACTTCGATGGACACTTGCAAAAAATCGGGGCGTACAACAGAAGAAATATTTCGATTATAACCACCAAAAATTGCTAGAAAAATTCTAGTAATTCCTAGGAAATCGAACTCTAGTTGACCTGAATGTGATTCCTTGGCGCGTTTACCCAGTCAGATATTTGCTATGCTGCATCAATTCTAATAATTAATAGTCGAATGCGCTGAACGAAACACTTAAACAATGCCAATGGCGAAACTCCATTCAGTGACTATCACTGAAAAAGCAATTATCGTGCAAATCTATTTCAACCACGCACTAAATCCTTCAGTTCACATAAGGTGAGTGTAATTACACTTGCAGATATAAGGACCCGCATTTCTTTTATGAGTGAATATGTAATGAGACTTCGTCCGTTTCGTCATTCGGATCATTCACGGAAAATGAGAAATGAAGTGAAAGCAAATCTATATTCAATAAGATCCTGTTTATTTTTCCTTATATTCATCAAGGCACTTCTATGTTTCATCCATGGGGAAATCCAATATTTCTAAAATCTAAAAGGTGCGGGAAAATAAAATATGGAATGGCACATTGAAAGTAAAATCAAGATATGGCAAATTTATGGAAGTGAAATACATAACAAATTTTACTCGATAATAAAAATATTTTATATCGAGGTTTTATTGCCAAAGCAAATCCAACAATCATCGCATATAATGACTAACATTGCAAAGAAACTTCAAGATTGGACAGAATCACAATGAGCAGAAATATCAGGTGTTTGCGGAATGGAAAATCAATTTCATCTGTCGTTATCAATGACAGGAATTATTTGTAATTGTTTTAAACTCCGAAATTGCGCCTGAATCTCATGGAATCATCTAATGTCATTTACTTTGAAAATAATTATTCTTTAATTTTCAGAGGAGTGCTTTCATGTGAGATCACGCAAAAAGACGCGTTGTCTTCATTACAATATCTATCTAGTCAGATTAAAACAGCAATTTATTTAATTTTACTTTTCTTATGTAATATTATTAAATATTCACTAGGAAGAAGGAAAATGGTCCGAAATATGTAAAAATGAACATAAATTTCTTAATTGTTTAAGCAAACTTGTATAATTAAAAGTTTACAGCTTCAGTACAAATCAGTATATAACGGAGTAAACGGGCATGTTTTTTCTTTGTTTTATTTCATTGCTCAAAGAAAGTGATGATATATTTTTAAAAGGAAAGTCTCGATTTTTATAATTATCCATTATAATTATTTATCATATTGTATTATAATATTTGTTCCGTTGTTATG
This sequence comes from Acanthosepion esculentum, assembly GCA_964036315.1. Classification (NCBI taxonomy): domain Eukaryota; kingdom Metazoa; phylum Mollusca; class Cephalopoda; order Sepiida; family Sepiidae; genus Acanthosepion; species Acanthosepion esculentum. Next base: position 3,741,560 of record OZ038495.1, read on the forward strand.
CATATCATTCAATATATTCTTAAAATCTTTTATTTGTTTATTTTTAAGTCGTGGCAATCAAAGATTTTTATCTTAAGAGCTTTTTAGCAAATGTAATTTATTAAGAATATCTCGCTAAGACTTAACATAACGCATTCGCATTGTATATATTTTATTTATTATATAGTGGCATGAATAATTCTATATTCTAATCTATTTAAATTGAAACCTAACATTTCTCAGTTTTTACGATTTGTTTGTAATTTTTCGAAACTGGAGGAAAGCTTTTAGAGTTGTCATGTTTATTTTGTTTATCGTTCTTTGAATAATAGCTCATTATCACCAGTTTTCTTTATCTATTATTATTTATCTTCAAAGATTCTTTTTAATTTGAATTCTTTTACATTTTCTTATAAGTTAATTGTAAAATTATACATTTCAAATTTGTTGGTAAAGCGTTTTCAGTTATAACGTTATTTTTTTTCGTTTACTATTAGTCAATTTGCTTTTATTATTTTGCTTTTAGTCATTACAAAAAAAACAGCAATAATAATAATAATAATAATAATAATAATAATAATAATAATGAAATATTCAAATATATTTGATAATAATTTTACATTTTTTTATTTTATTATTATTTAAAAAAAATTATATTGCAATATATTGGCACATTTAATGAAGAACTGTTTACTCCAACATCCCATGGCGAGGAAGAGATAGCGACGGGGAAAGGTGGAGGATACCACTGGCAGTCTTTAGCTTGAACTTCACACATGGGTGGTGAGAGGTAGATGGCCGTTGTGCAGCAGAAAATCTGATATTGCGGCACTTCGTGTCCTCCTCTCATAACAAAGCAACCATATTTAGGGATGACATTGCTTTCCTCTTATGAGGAAGGATAAATAAAAGGCGACCTAAAAATTGCATGTCCGAGCATGACCCTCTGTATTGCTGGGCCTCCAAATAGCTCAACTGAAATTTCAGAAAATCAAGACAATGAAAGAAACATGTTCATAGTATCTTGCAATGTAAGGATTGTTCAGAACAACAAGAAAAAACTTGAACACAGCACAGCAGTTCTTGCACGAGTACTTAAACAGAACAACAGTATTGCTGCTCTATCAGAAACCAGACTTCCAGACAGAGGCTAACTCAAAGAAGTGGAAGTTGGCTACACCTTCTGAGTAGAACGACCTGAATCTGTGAAAAGAGAATCTGGCGTAGGATTTACTATCAGAAACGATCGTGTCACAAATGGACTCACTTCCAGTTGGTATTTCTGACAGGCTAATGTCTCTTCGCTTACCTACCCGTAGGAATAAACATGCTACTTAGTTGTTATGCTCTTGCAATAGACTCTACTGAGAATCCTTTTGCTGCAACCTTCGGGAACTTCTAAGGCGGACGTCATTTCGTGACAAATTTTATGTGATGGGGGGACTTCAATGCTCTTGTTGAATGTGACACACTATCCTGGGGTAAAGTCATTGGAAAACATGGCGTCGGTAAATCAAATTCTAACGGGGTATTGCCGCTGTCTCTTTGCAGTGAATTCGATCTTGTAATCACCAACACAATTTTCCAACAACCAACTTGTTTCAAAACTACGACAGGACGACATCCTACATCAGGGCTTGACCATCTCATTGACTTCATCATCGTTCGTGGTCGGGATCGCCACAAACTTTAAGCGATCACTAGCAATCGGTCAATGTTGGTCAGGTCACAAAATTATTTGCTCACATACGGCAATGCATTTGAAGAAGCCTGTTAGAAACAATCGAGCAAAACTGCCAAAGAAGGTAGACATAAAGCTGAAAGACAGGGAAAACAGACCCTTTCCAAACACCGAGTGACTCAAAACGTTTATCTCTTGATGTAGGTACTGAAGTAGAATCGGCAGGGTCTGCCATACAAAACATACTCAGCAAAAGAAACACTCTGGTATGTTCAGCGAAAGCATCAAGACTGGTTTGATTCAAACGATCCTGAAATTAAATCTCTGCTTGGAAACATGCATAAATGTCATGAGGACTGGATGGCAGACAAAGCATGCCTATCAAAGAAACGGGCCTTTAAATTAACCAAGGGAAAGTCTCATGCAAAATTGAGGGAGATGAAGGAGGGCTGATGGACAGCAGAGGCTAAAACTTTATGGGAGGCTTCTGACAGATGTGACTTCAAATCATTCTGCCAAAACTTGAGTGATTTTGGTCCCATTTCCAGCGTTCTATCAATCTTTTTTTCAGATAACATTCTTTTGACAGACAAAAGCCACATTATAAAACTCTGGGCAGAATACTTCTCCACGGTTCTAAATCAGGATTCATCTGTTGATTCTGAAGTAATAAACAATCTTCCTCAGAGACCTGTTATACAAAACCTTTCTGCTAACCCTTGAACCTTCGAGGTCAAAAAAGCCATCAAACAGCTTTCGAATGGAAAAGCCCCCGGCGAAGATGGAATTCCAGCTGAAATTTATAAATGTGGCACCAATCTTTTGACACGCAAAATTTGTGAATTTTTCAACCTTGCGTGGGAAAGGGGAGACATGCCACAGCAATATAAGGATGCATAAATTGTCCATTTGTATAAACGCAAAGGGTACGGAATCTCTCTTCTTTCGCTTGCTGGAAAAATCCTTGCTCGTATCCACCTGAATAGGCTGAATTTGTCTAAGAATCGGCATTACCAGAGACCCAAACTCTGATTTCCTTTCTCCGATAGTGTCATTTTGTCAGTCATATAAGGCAGTGTGCAAAATTAAATTGTCAATATATTTGAGTGACTCACACGGTGCCCCATACTTTCGGCCTTGTGCCATATATAAGCTACGCTTGGAAAATCACTATAATTGAATGACCAATTATAATTTGAATAATATTCGAATAAGTTAACTTAATTCGTTAGGATGGTATTTGAAGTTGAAAATTGGAGTTACAGTCTGACTAATCAGAAGTTTACATCAATCTAATAAAAAAAACGATTGGACGAATACTTTGAAGCGGCGAGTTAAATAGTAGAACAAACTACACTGTTCAGCCTTGGTTGGCAACCAGCAAAGTAGAAGGATAACTCTGAAATCAAATCCGTACGTTCACGTGATGAAGTACATACTATGCAGTTGATGAAAAGATCCTAGATTTTACAATGACGTATCATCACGACTGTGGTTGGCCTTTTGATAAAAATATGTTTACAGAAAGAAAATGGGACCCAGACTGACCTGACTTCTTTCTATCTTGTTTATATATATATTAGATATACACGTAATGGTTATAGATAAATACACAGGCATATTTTCATCTATATTATCCCTTTTGAACATTGTGGTCTGGAAGTACACATTCACCAACAAAGAACTGTACCAAATATCAAAAAACATATCACTTGAGGACTACCAACAACAGCAACAACTAAAATGAATAGCACAAGTAATTCGAATGGAGAATAATGATATAATAAAGATGCTGGCATTCCACACTACTTCAAATAAAAGATTAGGAAGGAAAGAGCGATAACAGTTGCAGGACCTATTTTCCTGAAAAATTGTTTTAAAAGAAAGATTTTATAAATTTCAACCGAAATTAGTACTAGCTGCTCGGTCTATAATTGCTAAATATTTCCTTATAGGGAAACAATAGTTATCACCATTTTCATTACAATTAGCAATTATTTCGTTATGTAAAAAGTAATATTTAAATTCATAAAAATTGTCAACCTTTTTGATAATGAAATTAGAACACTTTTCACTGTTACTGTAATGACATCTCCTGCCCCTTTTGTTAGGATGGAGATTATGTATGAAGGGTGTTTGAAAGGCTAACGTTACAGTTATGCCAGCAGGTCTCAATTTGGTGAGTCAAGTCAAAAACTTGTGATTGGCTGTAGAAATCAGGCATGACTAAATGATGTCTGCAACAAGAATAATTTTAGACTTCTTTATAAAACATTATGTAAGACAATTTATATGTTTATACGTTTTTTTGTTTTTTGTAGATAAAAATATTTAAGTAAATGCTCTGTTCATAATAAACAGTATTAACAACATTTGCCGGCCTGAATGACCGAGAAATTTTCCTGTCGGGGGACGCATATTTTCTATGAAAATTTCTCGGACATTCAGGCCGGTAAATGTTATTTAATACTGTTTATTATAAACAGAGCATTTACTTAAATATCTGTATCTATAAAAACAACGTATAATCATAAAAAATGTCTTAAATAATTGGCGGACTTTGTCCATTTCATAATGTATGACGTCATTTGTTTACATTTGGATACGCATTGAGCAGATATGAATGAATGAGAGAAAATCAGGGAAAATTGTGATTAAAAACAGTAAAATCGACCTTGCTAACCGAACGCTCCTCTGTGGCTCAATCGGTTAAGGCACGTCAGGCTGCATGATGGCTCCGTATAGAATAGAGGTTCGATTCCTGTCGGAGGACGCATATTTTCTATGAAAATTTCTCGGACATTCAGGCAGGTAAATATTGTTAATACTGTTTATTATAAACAGAGCATTTACTTAAATATCTGTATCTATAAAAACAACGTATAATCATAAAAGATGTCTTAAATAATTGTCGGACATTGTCCATTTCATAATGCAGAATATTATGTATAAATGTTCCAGATATATGTTTGTTTGTCTAGGAAAATGTGTAAAAATGCTTTTAATTTGTCACATTTTCTTTCAGAGTCTCTGTTTAGTGAGATATGAATATAAACTCCTTGTATGCTTTCTGCTATCATCTCTAATCTGTATCCCAACGAAGGCATATCTACATCTGGTGATATCTCTTTAATAGATCTTAAGATTTGTGCTCCAGATCTCGTTCCTCTTCTCTTTAAAATGTATAATAAATTCCACGTTGCCTTTTGCTTGTCTGCTTGTTGGAAATCCTCATCTATTGTTCCAGATTTTAGGAACTCTGTTGAAATGGCCTATTGGACTCCTACTTATTTTTGGCCCTAATCAATGCTGAATTGATTTAGAATCTCATATCACAGGAGCTTCTTTCAGACAAACTTTCGTTTCTCTAGGTCAACTGCTGGTTAATTGACGATCATCGCGGAAAGAGTCTATGAAGCTTTAGATAAGAACGGGGAAGCTTGGACAGTTGATTTGGACATCTCGAAAGCGTTCGACCTAGATTGGCATACACAAGTTGAAAAGTTAGGAAGTCTCCGGACAATTTTTTCACCTGCTCCAGTCTTTCTTCTCGAATCGTAAAGTGAATGTTGTCGTGAACGGCTACTCTTCTGGGGCCTTTGTTTTAAATTTTCATGAATGACTTTCGTGATGGCACCAGCTTTCAACTTAGTATCTATGCTGATGATACAGTCATTTAGTCTTGTCTTAATCTTAACCATAAAAAATTAAATGACATGTCCTAAATTAACTACTGTCTTACTGCTATTCTTCTCTTTTCTAATGTTTGTCCTCTAATTCTTCCACACCCAGTAATCCCTTGTCTCTTAGTGACTTTAGTGCCTTGATTGTGGGGAACTTGATTAAAAATAAAGAACTAATAAATTCAAAATATTGGTGCTATTTATAATGTTTAGTTTAAATTTTAAAATGTAATGGCGAACCTTGTATCATTTCCTTGTTCTGGCATTAAGCCACAGCCGCTCAAAAGTGGTTATTGAAGGCCCTAAAGTAGATCAAATGAGACGCGGAACAAAGACGATGAGATAGTTTGAGATTTTAGCGGAATGACCTTATCAAGGTCCAGCCAGGCCAGCTGGCGGACATTGAACAAGTGCTGACAACCCTTCCCCCTGACCGTCCATATCTGATACCGCTACTGTTATTGACCTTGTCAACTTGGACATTCTTTATCAATTGTTAGCCTGAGAGAAAATAAACAGGATTTGTGAAAAACAGACCGTTGTCGAAAATGACCAGTCCATCAAGGGGGAAATTAATATACATCACAAAGAAAGAAACACACCAGTCGTTGATTGTGAATGTAGTCCCCCTCTTATTTCTTAATATGACTCATTGTAAATAGAAGTAAATTCTGCATTAAACTTAGTGGATGCTAAACTGCATATCGCAAACATGTCGGCGACAGTATTGTTTTAAAGACCATACATATATATATATATATATATATATATATATATATATATATATATATATATATATATATATATATATATGTAGAGAGAGAGAGAGAGAGAAAAGTGAATATATATATATATATATATATATATATATATATATATTTATATATATATTTATCTATATATATTTACATACATATATTTATATATATATTTATATATTTATATTTATATAAAGAAACTTTGACGGTGCAGAGACATGCGAAATCGTAGGTATTTACTTACTACACGAACTAAGCAAAATAATACATAGAACGGTCTCATAATCTTAAGAAACTGCAACAGACAAAACTAGAAAAGCAATAATAAAGATTTTCAAAAATAACGGATTCGACATAGATATAAAAACTAATCTGAACAAAATAGATTTTCTAGATGTTACCTTGAACCTAAGAAAAGGCACATACAAACCATACAGAAAACCCAATGATAAACCACTCTATATACACACATCTTCCAACCACCGACCTTCTATAATCAAACAGCTACCAAAATCGATTAACTGCAGGCTTTCCGACAATTCCTTAAATGAATCTATATTTGACAAAGCTAAGAAAGACTACGAAACAGCCCTAAAAGATAGCGGATTCCCTGCAACACTCACATACTCACCACAGAACACAAAAAAGGCCAACAGGAAAAGAAATATCATATGGTTCAACCCACCGTACAGCAAAAACGTAAAAACAAACGTCGGAAAAATATTCTTCAAACTTTTACACAAACACTTCCCGGAATCAAGCACTCTACACAAAATATTCAACAAAACACAGTAAAAATCAGCTACAGTTGCACCGAGAACATGGCACAAATAATAAAAAAGCACAACAGGAAAATTATTAACAACCCACACGAACAAATTAAACCCACGTTCAACTGCAGAATAAAAAAACGAATGTCCCTTAAACGGTAATTGTTTACAAAACAACGTAATCTACCAAGCCACGATAAAATCACGAGATAATGAAGAAAAAGTATACATAGGAGTAACTGAAGGACCCTGGAAACAAAGAAATTATGTACACAAAACATCTTTCACAACTAGTAAATATGCGAAAAGCACAATGCTTTCTAAGTATATCTGGAAAATCAAAAACAAAACGCACACCACACCAAAAATATCTTGGAAAATAAGAAAAAAATCATCAGCCTACAACAACCTATCAAAAACTTGCAAACTTTGCTTCGAGGAAAAAATAGCTATCATTACCTTCCCAGACCAAAATAAATTATTAAATAAAATATCGGAGCTAATCTCAAAATGCAGACATGAAAACAAATTTTTAGTACGTAACTTAAAAATCGAAAACTGAAAAAATAAATAAATACATAAACAAAAAAAATGACAATAAGATAAGCAAAATAAATTAATCCAAACAAATTAACAAATCTCACCCGTTAGAACAGACGAAATAGAATAAAAAATAAGGAACAAAATCAATAAATAAAGTAAATAATAAACAAAATATTAGACTATAAAAAATCAAAACAAAAAATCGGACAAAAAATAACTATAACTGTTATATAATGATAAAAAAATCATAAAAAATTATATACTGCGTTACTTAAAAATCGAAAACCAAAAAGAGAAAATATAAAGTGTAATAAATAAAATAACGACAAGTATAATAAATTGATCTAAATACATCCAAATATATAAATAAACTAACAACCGATACCGATAAACTAGACGTTTAGAAAAAAACAAATAAAGATAATCAATCCATATTAAATAAATTAAAAACTGTTCCCGCCAAAAAATAATAGTCAGAACAAACCACAACAATCAACCCCTAAATTCAACAAATAGCTTTATCTTCCCAAACAAAAATAAAACTGTTAAATAAGCTATATAGGCAAATTTTTATTACGTTAATAAAAACACCGATCTAAATAAAAATAATAAGTAAATAATAAGTAAATAATATATAAGATAAAAAATAAAAACAAAAATAAATAAAAACAAGCAAAATAATTTGACCCAAATAAATAAATAAACGACATTCAGTAAAATAGCCGCCACAATAGATCACCCACAATAAGCTATATAAACAAATTTTTACTACGTTAATAAAAACACCGATCAAAATAAATATAAAGGATAAAAAACAAAAATAATATTAAATAAAAACAAGCAAAATAATTTGATAAAAATAAATAAAAAAAAACAAATTAACGACTTCCGGTAAAACACCTGACAAAAATGACTACCCACAATGCACCACCGGCCCGTATATATAAATAGCCGAGAAAGATAACAGCACTCGTGCCCCCCCCCCAACAGACTTTATTGTACATATGGGGTTATTTAGGACTTTCATAGAGACCATGAGGTATTTTGGTGGATGTAGCATGAAAGGTAAGTATGAATGTGGCGTTTTGGTGGGAGGAATATTGTTTTGTATGTTTGGGTCAGTGCTCGGGACTAGCTAAGTTTAAGATTAATACAAGTGATGACCTTGTCCCCTTTTTGGCCTTGTGCCGTATTTACTGTATATCACGGTAATAAATATTGTGGCCCAATGATTGCATCTACCATGCAACAGACTGTCGCCTCTAAGTGTTGACTTCTATGTTCACTTTTATATTTACACACGCTCTATCTCTGATATTGAGTACTTTATCCCATAAATATAGCACACTTTAAGACTATATATATATATATATATATATATATATATATATATATATATATATATATATATATCCCTACTACACACTAAGACATATTCATAATGCACACAGTCAATTAAGCTGAAAAATGGAATCATCCTTGATAATGGCTAAAGGTATAGCCGAAAGTGGTCGGAAACATAAAACATTTGGACAGTTTCTACACACCCTTTGTCCTGTAAAGAAAGCTCTTGTTCGAACACAAGAAAAATTAAATAAAAAGCTCAATCGTAGTACCTTGTCTGTCGTTTTTAATGAAACATGCATAAACGAAGGATTGCTGTCTAAATATACAACTATATATATATATATATATATATATATATATATATATATATATATATATATGCGTCTGTGTATGTGCGTGCACGCTTGTGTTGGTGTAAGATATTTTGCATCATCATTATCATCTTCCTAATTGTATATTTCTCATCAATTCTGTCAAAATAATTTAATTGATAACCATTTCCGACCACCTGGTAACGTATCTCCACCAATTTCTCGATTTATGTAGTCGGAATCTTTTGAATTTCTTCACGCTTTCTCTAATTCTTCCATTTGTTTTTAACATTTCGCAATTTTTCCCGCCCCCCAATGATAACAGAACCTCCCCATTACTACTTTCTAGTGTCGACAAAATATTGCTATGTATCATCATAGCAATAATTTGCGGCATGATCATTTTCTTTTTTGTAAAAAAATGTCGACTCTGTGTTCAGTTGAATAAGAATCAAAATCCCAGTCTCGATGCTGATTACTATGACGCTTCTAAAGACGTTTACTTTTTTTTAATATTTATAAATAAAGTTGTACAAATCTATTTAGACAATTCCTAGTGAATCCCGATCCCCTTCCAACCTGGTGACATTTTCACGCTTGAAGCGATCTTCTGACCAATTTACGAGATATGTGTGCCTGCGTTTCTGTACATTCATGTATTAGATAAATAGATTGTTATATTCATTATTGACTTAGAAACAGATCACGAAATGTCAACTGACACTTTTATACATTAAACGATCATCAATTCGTAAATATATATATAAAGATCAAATGTAGCTTATAAATTGTGTTTGCCTCATTTACTGATAATTCTAAGGACTAACTCGCTTCTTTTACCCACTTTAGTAATATTTACAATTTTACTAGGTTCTTTCCGTTTGACCTTTTTTTTTAATTACTGTTTTTATTGTCATGGCAACGGTTAGTTTTACTGCTTGATTATAATTCCAAAATAGTTAGTATTTCATCCGTTTAAGTTTTTTCTGAAAAGATAAGTAAATACCACTGTAGAAAAAAAAGGATAATTCAGTGACTTGACACGGCGTGTGAAAAAAGAAGGAAACCAAACTTTTGAGATTCAAACGATTTATGAGTCCAATAGAAGAATGAGAAGAAAAGAAGAAGGTTTACAATAATGGTGTTGCAAAACACGTTATTTTGTGGGCGTATCTTGTCACAGGAAAGAAACGTCCTGTTAACTTTTATTGAGATCTTGTCATTTCTTTTTGCTTACTGTCGCAGCGATGTCTCGGTGTTCGGTCCTCCTGAGGATTGACAAGATATCTCATCACGTGGAGTAGGCGCTTCAATTTCGGGTTCCACATACCTGCTGTTGATGTTTTTTATTCGGAGAGCAGTTTTTGTACGTTCTTTTCGTTGGAAGACAACGTAGGAAAGAGGAAAAAAAGATTCAAACCTGTCACGCAAATAGGGACAAAGCAACTTCAGTAAGGGGTCCATTGGTTGTTTCCTTTTCAGCCAGTTACAGGGATCTTTGTAACAATACCAAGGGGGCCTGCTCGTAATAATTTCAAGATTCTCCCCCAAAACAAGATTGCAATAGAGATTCATTGCAACGTAATTTCCTGCAAAGTTCAAAAGGTTACAAGGAGTAAAATATGTTTCTACAGGAGGTGAAGAGTTCTTTGTTCTGTTTTGTGTTTTCAAAAACTGTTCTTACGATGAAATGCATTAATAATTTTGTTTTGTTTTAAAAACTCTTGCAAAGATAAAATGCAATAATGAGAAAAGAAATAAATTGGTATAATCACAGATGAGAGAATATTCTAAAGAACAGAAAAAAGTATGCCGCGGATTCGTAAGCGCCATCTTGTAATCTAGGTCAGGTGATTCATCTAAAACGACAACAAGAAAGAAAGACAATCCCGTGCTGATGTTCTGAAGCCAATGAGATCAATTGAGGCATGCTCAAGGGCTCTACACTATGCCTTACTATCGTTCTGCTTATAGTAACAATGTCCATGAGAAAATGCTCCAATCTTTAGTAAATGCTTCTGAATATGATACATAAATGTTTGGGAGTACCGCCCAAAATGACCAGAGCCTGACAGCTGATTTCGTCCCTGAACGAGCTCTAACAGCTCAATAGTGGTAAATGTTATGTAACATTCACTATCCCCAATGTCAAACTAATAAATTTCTATCATCACCGAGAAGGTCCTGAATTTATTTTTATGGACGAACTGTTATGCTCTATAGGAAGCTCCGTATCTTGAACGCTTGTTAGAACTTGAGTCGATAAAGATGGTGGGAAATTTTCGCTTCCTTGAGCCGTTCTAAGTATCTGACTTTTCCTGCTCAGCTCTCTCTTTGCAAAAGCCAGTCAGGTCAGACTTGAAATGACGAACAGCCGTCATATTTGGGCTGGAGCTGACCAGTCTTCTTTTTTTATTCTTGATAGAGTTCAGAAGTTTCTACGTCGCTTCATGAGTGATGAATTAATTTCCACCCTACAACCCCTTTCCCACAGACGAAAAATCACAAGCTTCTCCATCGCTATTTTCATGGAAAAATATTCTGACGAGCTACATGGGCCATGTCATAATCTTCCCGATTTCCTTCGTATTAGATTAGAAAGAAGAAAGTTCTTATTCCCAAGAATCGCTACTTTGTGGAAGAGATTAGCGAGAGGATGCTTTCCCAATCTCTACAACCCTAACCTCTTCAAGTCTAGGGTTAAACATTATCTTTCCTATACACAAACCTCACTATCCCCTTGAACAATTGGTAAAAGCAAAATAAAAAAGGAAAGAAAGAATGAAAGAAAGAAATTAAATCCTTCAGATGAAAGTCTGACTAAAGTTAAAAAGAGGAGAGTAATGAACTATTTCTTCTGTCATTTAGTCTCAATCTAGAAGTACCAGGCTCTATTGATGTAGAAACTTAAACAGTAGTCGTGGCACTAGCAATAGCACAAATAGTACGCTTTAAAAGATTAACATTGGGACTTTAAGTTCCAGAGTTACCACTTTCCCTTAAAGGAGATGAGCTGATTTCATTTTCGTATAAGTTTGCTATGTTATGGCCGTGACAGTCGATTATAGGCTTAACAAAAACGAAATAAAAAAATTTGGAAAAATACCAGAAACTTGCCTATAAAATGAGAAAATTTTGGAAGATGTATAGTAAATTTGGAATAATGACACAAAACTAAGATTGTAATTAAATGAATTAGACATTTGAAGGCGTAACAATTTTCAAGATCATAATAATGCACGGGGTAATAATGATACTGAGGAGGGTGTTGGCGATTTGAGCAGACAGGATGACACTTTATCTTTCGCAGTAAATTCGTGGGAACATGTGAAAATATAATAATAATAATAATAATAATAATAATAATAATAATAATAATAATAATGAAAAGAAGTCAATGTATCAGTGTTTCGGCCATAGTTTCCACATCTCAGAGATGTAATTTTGTCATTTATGATTAATTTGGCGGATTCGATCTTATTCATGTTGATTTAGATCGTCATTCTTTATAATCAGAGATTCTGCTAGCATATGTATATATTATTGTTAGTTTAATGATTATTACTATCAGTAAAATGACATAATTATTGTAGACTGTAACATGACATCAGCCTTTAGAAGTTGTTAAGTTGTACAGTTTTTATTTTCATTTCTTATCCTTGTGATTATTAGTATTGTTATCGCCTTTATTATCTTTACTGTAATTTCTATTAAACTTTGTCATTCAATTTGTTTCTATTTTCTTTTAATTCTTAGTAGTAGTAGTACTAGTAATAATTTTATTAGTACTAATAGTTGCATTAACAGCTACTTGGAGTAAATGTTGTAACAGGTCCAGTGGCGTCAGTTATAGGAGGCTGTGTTTTTATGAAAACTTTACTTGGTTGGTTGGTTGTTTGGGGTTTTATGGCATATCAACCACTATGGGTTATTTAATGCCAGATCCAGTATTTACTAAATATATCAAAAACGTATAGCTGGCAACATCATTGTTTCAAAAACGTGTAGCTGGCAACATCATTGTCTCAATGTGCTGCAAAAGACCTGGAAGTTCACTATTTTCCCATAGCTGGGACCCCAACAGGTGCTACCACCCCGGGTCAGGGTGGACCTGAGAACACCAGCAATTAAGAGGTGGTTCCACGCTTCCTCAAAACCTCCTGATCAGAGGCATTGCTGTTGGATGCAGTTTAACGTCGTACCCAGGGCGCAAAACTTTACTTGGAGTTTTATTTATAATAATAATAATAATAATAATAATAATAATAATAAGAAGAAGAAGAAGAAGAAGAAGAAGAAGAAGAAGAAGAAGGAGGAGGAGGAGGAGGAGGAGAAGAAGAAGAATATTTCACTACAAATACTTTTTAAAACTGTATTTTTTTCAACTCATCATCATTCCCAGATAATTATAAGAAAAGTTACATTGCCTCTCTTTAAAAAATCTCTCTTCAAAAGATCATTAGGTCACGGAACATTATTTAACCAATCATTGCTAACCCTGACGGTAACGCTTCCCTTACCGATCTCTGTTTTACGTATATCTCTGACTCTTGTTACGCAGCTCTGCCCTCTTGATAACTCTGCTCACGCGGCAATTTCTGTTAAGATTTCCTCCACTGCCCCTCCATCCATGAACTTCATGCTAACAGAATATCTCGCAGATTGAGACACGTTCTGTAATTTCTTTCGCAGCGTCCCCTGGAAAATGGTTTTTAATCATCCCGTTTAAAAATGTTCGTCTGAGGTCTCCTCCTGGGTCAAAGCCGGCATTGAGGCTTTCATACCCGCAGGAAAATACAAAGTTAAATCGCGCTCATCTCTTTGGTCCTCTCGTGCTTGCTCAGTCGCTCTAGCCCATAGGAATCACTTCTATCATAAGTACCAGAGCGACATGTCTGATTGCAACAGACGTCTCTGCTAGTAACGAGTAAAAGTGTATCCTCAATTAAGAAAAGTTACTGTTTGCTGTTATAATGAAACAACCATTTACGCTAGTTTAGTTCTAAAGATTATTGTCGGCTCTGCAATTATATACTGAACAGCAGCAAATCCTCAATCCTTCCTCTATTCAAATAATTCGCAGTCCAAACTTCCTCAACTGATAAGGTTGAATGATTTGCTCGGAGATTCTCATCCAACTCACGACTCGACCCATCCGAAGAATTCACACCTGATTTCCCCCAAGAACCGAAGCCCTACTGAGTGATATGTGCATGACCCTATCGATTGTATTAGACATCATCTCTAAAGTAGACTCTCATAAAACAAGTGGTGGTGATGGGATATCAATTGTAGTCCTAAAGAAATATGCTCTTGAGTTGGCTCCAGTTCTCTGGGAACTATAAAACTATTTCCTCGCTGATTCTTGCTTTCCAGTCTGTTGGAATAACTCCTCGGTCGTTCTTGTTTTTTACCGTTTTCTACCGTCCTATCAGTCTCTTTATCACTCTTCGGCAAAGTATTCGAGGCTTTAATCAATGCCGAAGTGGTTCAGCATATTGTCTCCCACGACTCACTCTCTGACAAACAATATGGTTTCCTCTTTGCTCGTTCTACTGCTGATGTGCTTACGGCCGTCACTGAATATATGTATAACAAGCTCTTGATAAATACAGCGAACGTCAAGCTGTGGCTTTAGATTTCCGAAAGGAATTTGACAGTTTGTCATGACGGCCTTCTACTTAAGCTTCAGGGATACGGTATTACAGGATGACTATTTAACTAAATCCAGTCATTCCTATCAAATTGTGAAATGCAGGTGATTCTGAATGGCTTATCTTCCAAATCCTTTCATACAAACGCTGGTGTTCCCCAAGGCTCTATCCTTGGTCCTACAATGTTTCTGATCTTCCTGGTGTCATCAGTTCTCAAGGAGGCACCTACGCAGACGACACTACCATCTACTCTTGTCTGAGTAGTAAATCTAGCATTGTTGACAAAGTTAACCTAGCCGTTCTTCTTGAAAAGTACCTCCAATCTGAGGTTGACTGGGACAAGAAATGGCTTGTAAGTTTTAATGCCTCCAAAACAGTGAGTCGCTCTCGTGAAGTTGATCGTCAAAACCACCATAAAGAAAACTGCCTACCTCCTAGCAGCATGGTTGATGCTCAACTTCACGAGAGTTTCTCACTGCGACTTCTTGGTCTCATATTTTCCACTGACCTGAGGTGGAACAACTACATTGAATCAATAGCTGCATCTACCGCAAGGAACGTTGGTTCTCTATGTTCTACCAGAAGGTTCTTCTCTCCTGAATCCATCTTTCAAATCTACAAATCTACCATGCATTGAATACTGTTGCCATATATGATCTGATGACTCCCCACTGTTCATCTAGAATTCTTTGAAAAAAGTCCAGAGACGTATATGAAATGTGATCCGTTCTGACTTAACATCTCGGCTGCAGTCACTTTCTCACAGACGTGATGTGGCATCCCTCTGTCTGTTCTGCAACTATTTACATGGCATCTGCTTTGACTCGATACTTTCACTGGTGCCTCGACTGAATGGATTTAAGCGTGCTACTAGGTTGGTATCTAGATCGCAACTTTTTACTGTTGAAACAGTTAAATGTGACCGCCTTTTCTCCTCCAACAGCTTCTTCTTTCGCATTTCCCGACATTAGAAATCACTTCCTCTTACTTGCTTCCCTGGTAACTATAAATTTATAAAACTTTAAATCTAATGTCAACCAACAACTTCTTCAGCCTTAATCACGATTCTACTTTTTATCCTTTCCTCAGTCCCCTATACGCAGTTTTTTCTTCTTTTTCTGTAACCCCTTGCGTGTTAGTTGCATTCTCGCCTTGCTTGGGGTGAAATGATTACAAAAAATATGTGCCTTTTTCTATGATAACCCCTCTCTTATCACTCTCTGTGTCGCACTTTTTTGTCTCTCTACGTCTGTCACTCTCTCTTTCTCTTTCCTTCTGACTACATCAATTTAAGCGTGCTATTAGATTGGGACGTGGGTCGCAAAGTTTTATTGTTCTTTTCTCGCACTTATCACCTGTGGAACTCTGATTGCATGCTTCCGTGATAACTGAAATATTCAAAAATCAAAATACAATGTCAATCGCCATGTTCTGACTTCTTGAACCTTGTTCTTTTCTTGTCCTTTTCATCACCCCCCCTTTCTCATTCCTCTTATCCTCTTTCCCTTTCACTTCACGTTAACCCCTGCATTGTAGTGGCATTTTCGCCTTGCTTGGGGTGAAATGATTAAAATAAACACACAGTCTGCGTTCTCTTATAGTGTTATAGCTTTACAAAGATTAAAAAAGAAGAAGAAAATTGATTTTAATTTAAAAAAAGAGTCACTTGCATTTTCAGAGCCGAATTTATCCTCAACATATCGTTAGGCCACGTAATATGATGTAACCCCTCATTACAAACAACTGCATTTAGCAAAGATGTCACCCCATCAAACCCCTCTCGTGCTCGCTTGTGAGTTCAATATCTGGTCACAGAAAAGATGAAGAAAAATTTGGAAATGAGAATAACTGTCCGAACAATGTAACTAGTGTAAAAATGGTAGTTCTTGGGTAAAAGATTTATGAGTGGATCTTTCTCTTTACATTTGGAATACGGGTGAAATGACGATGATTCGACTTCGTCAAAGTAGCAGCTATTACCCTAGTGGTCTGACAAGGTGAAACTGAAGAATATGGAGTTCGTCTGAACGTATGCCAAGGAAATAGCGATAGAGTAGCGATAAGGCTTACAACGTTTCGTCTGTAAATGATTCTGAACTCTAGCAAATCTGGAAAGTGAAAACTGAGAAGCACCACACTTGATATGACAGCAACATGAAATTTATTTTCGCCTCTTCGGAGTCTGTCTTTTTTAAAGGCATGAATGAAGATATTGATTATTTAGCGAGCGGATGAATTTCAAACTGAGTACCGAGTAAAATTATTAAATAAACACGATAATGATACTGAAATGTTTCAGATTAATTTTAAGTGTATATAGTATAACCTGGTCTTAATCACAAGTTTAAAAATGTGTTTGCTTTAAATTATATGCAATTTGACGCTGATGGACTTGCCTGCCTCTGAAACTAAGAAAAGAAGAAAAATCACCCAGAGGACTCCACAGTGAACTCATACCGTTTCGGTTGAAAACCTTTAAACATTTATCATATAGACACCGCCTTTTATATTATTAATTTTAATGTTTTCTCCATGTAAAATATATGGCTGTGTGTTTGTGTTGTAATGAATAGACAGCGCCAAATATCAACTGAAGAAGCCAAATTGAAGCGCTAGTGATTAGGCGGCTTTTATACAAAGTGGTTAGTAAGGGTAGGATGCGACAGGTTCATTATTATCACATTTAAGATTTTCAAATTCAAAATCTGATGCGTGTCATGTAAGTTATATAGGAAATCCTTTCAGCCCAAGCATCTATGGATCTGTCGTTAAAAAGTGTAATGAATAGACAGGCACAAATATCAACTGAAGAAGCAAAATTTAAGCGTTAGTGATTAGACAGCTTTTATACAAAGTGGTTACTAAATGTAGGATGCGACAGGTTCATTATTATCACATTATCCCTTTTTTATTCCTCGTAAAGGAAGAAAATGCTTTAGATACTCGAGCATCTTGTGGACCCTTTCTGCTCTTTGTGGTCGTTCTCCTTTGTAAGGATCTTCCGGTTTTTCTTCCTTTAGTTCGGAGTGGTTAGTATTGAAATGGGTAAGATGCAATAGTTCATTATCATCAGAAGTATAATGGTTAGCATCTTGGAACAAAAACCTAGCGAGTCGTTTTCGTTCCATTTATATAAGCACTAGAGAAAGGTAAAAATCGTTATATCATCCCTCCAACTATAGATTCAGAAGCATAACAGATTAGTCAACCTAGCCGTGACTGACGGTCTAAGAGAAGCACAACTCTGAAATCAAATTTCAGTTAACCGAAGCTCGACAAAAATAGGTTAGACACGAGTTGTATTTAATAGGTCTTTAGAAACACGATAAATTTCAACAATTAGAAAAGAATTATGCAGAATATGAATGGCACCAAATGAAGGTGCTCTGTCTTACCAATTACTTATATATACGTCTAGAATTTGGTACTGAGTTTACTTCGAGTATGGATCGATCATTTTTCGCGAAGAAATCAATTGCTGTTTCCGACGAATGTTTGGCGGTAAAGTCTACTTCCGTTCTGGGAATCACTGCGGCGTAAATGGCCGCTGTGTGTGACGTTGCATCGAATCAATGAAAATCAAGACCTTGGAGGTCGTGAGAGTGGAATCGGCGCTGTGCGGCTTTGATTCCACTTAAACCAATTTCACACATAAGCTACAGTGGAAATCTTTTCTACATATATACCGACATTATCGGAATATTTTTCAATGATTACTAATTCTGATAAGTATTATAAATTAATCAGGAAGAAATGTATGGTTAATAACCAGAAAATAATATCGGTTACTAGTTAAGCCATTTTGGATTTAATAATCTTTTTCCGTTAATTCACCCCAAATAATGTTACTTATCACAAATATTAAATCACCCCAAGAAATAATATATTTTAAATCAAAGTGTTTGTTTTTTTTAATTAAATTTTTGACACTCTTTTGAAATTATAAATCAAAATTTGTTTAGCATGTCTCGCAAAAAGTGACACCATCAGAAATAAAAATGACAAAAAGTCAAGGAGTTCTTCACATTTCGTAAGAGCGGATGATATTCAATTTATTTACAAAGAATTTTTACAAACGGAGTGCAATGGAAGAGACTCGCTCTGGGAGAATTTGGTGTGGTTTTAATAAATATAAATTCTTTTTTTTATTTTGCGGTGAATTAATATTTTAGGTCGAATTCGCAGAAAAGATCTGGATTTAATATTTTTTTTAATGCAGATATTTCTTGAGCTGATTATTTTATCTAATAAAACAATTATTCACAAAATATCCAACCCTAATTTTTCAGAAAACATTTGTTCAAAAACATGCATAGTTACCAGGTACTGCAAGCTTGGATGTGCAGATGGTGCAATGGATAATGACTTAGAATTGTTCATCGGTGAGCCGAGTTCCAATTCCAATTGGGTTCGTTACATTGACTAACGTGCAAATCTTCTTGGGAAAGGCATGAATCCACCTCTCCTCCTCCCAGCTACGGGTTAATTAGTAAAACTTGTATCATTAAAATCATTATTATTTCATAGAAAAAATTACATAGCGTACAAAATATTTAAATTTCGACATTAAAATAACAGAGTTTGATATGCCCCTAGATGAAGACAACCAGCCAAGCAACATGCATAGACGTGTATGGTTTATATGTGCTGTAAGGTGCGCATTAGTTGGTAAATCTTGTTAAACCACAAAAGATGTCTTGTATATTTATTAGATTAAGCCAAACATAGAAAGTACTAACCTGCAACAATGATTATTAAATTTGTGTTAAAATTATTTTTGGTGACTCTCATATTTCCTGGTAGCTCTCCTACTATGAATTTGTGAGCGATAATGCTTGACAGATGTTGTAAAGTATTTGCAGGAGTGATAGTTACTAAATATATCTTACAATAGTGTTTGCTCTTCAGTACTCAACGTCCTTGTTGGCCTTTTGCCAGGCTACGTTTATTTATGATCATTTTTTTTATTATTTTTTTCCTTTTTTTCTTTCCATCCTTATTTCATTTGTTTATTAATTTTCTTCTTTATGTCTCTCCTTATTTCGTTAAATTTTCTTTATTATTAGGAGGTAATCGAATAGCCATTATAAAAAGAATTGAAACAAAATGCCAGACAGTCTCACTTGATGCTTACCATTCGGCAGAGACTATGACGTGACACGTTCGCACTAATAGAAATGATTCAGTTTCTGTCAACCTGAGGGACTTGTAAGCAATGGTAAGGAAAATGGCAACATTAATTGCAGAAGGAAAGGAAAAGAAGAAACATATATAAATCTGTCTTATAAGATTCGTTTTTATATTTCCCCGTATTCAACAATGCAAGTCATCAATTGTCTTTACATATACTCATTCTCGCGACAAGTTTGGAATTGTCTGAATTACTTTTGATTTAGTCAGACATTACATCTGTTTAAGTGTGGTCATTTATACATATATATATATATATATATATATATATATATATATATATATATATATATATATATATATGTTGTAATTTAAAAATATTTTGAAAACACTGTAAATATTTCAATTCTGCTTTCATTGGGAAGAGATGCTTCCATGGTAGCAAACTACGTTGCTTTCCTTTCAGCAAATGGAAAATAGCAGAGCACTAATTCGCGACACAGAGACATAATATTACATTTTATTTTCATTGTATAATTTTCAGGTGATGTTAATAATATTCACCCCCGCATCAAGAGCATTCACATACCAAGAGATTATTTTGAAAACTAATCTTTTTGTAGAATATTATTTTCTCATTAGACACTGGACTTATTTATTTGCCAACAAAGAAAAAAGTACTTAGCTGCTATGTGACATCTGTCCTCCTTTACGGTAGCTAATGTTGGACGGTCTCCTCAAAGATGAAGAAGAGACGCGAGGCAACGGAGGTATGGTTCTACAGAAGGATACTAAGGCTAACGTGGACTGAGCGTGTGAGCAATGACGAGGTTTTGGAAAGGATGCAAACAAGGAGAAAGCTTATACTTAACATCAGGAAGAGGCAGCTGAAACTTCTCGGACAGGTAATGAGAAAGGAAGGCTTGGAGAATCTGATACTCACAGGTCAAATAGAGTGAAAGAGAGACAACGGAAATCAAAGTATGACATGCCTAACGAGTTTCAGCAAGTGGATGATAGAACATGTCCTGGGGGAAAGTAGCAAGAGGACAAAACTTATTATAAGATGCAAGGATTAGGGGTAAGTAGAGGCCCATGATCTTCTACATCTTCTAGGGACACGGCACAAAAAAATAATTCAAATTGGAGTACATGTTTTGTTCAGGAGCATTTTATTTAGCAAATACATACATAGAGACAGTATTTTAATGCGCAATGCTTGAAACGGACATTATTTTGGGCTCTGTAGAGGCGATGATTTCAGTAAATGCACGATAAAACATATGAAAGCTGTCTTTTTTTGGTGTGAATTAACCCAATACTAATTTGTCCTTTGATGATTCATTCAGAAAATATGTCAATTTCTTCTGCTGATGACACAAACAACATAGCATGACTGTCAACCTTCTTCTTTTAGGGCAATAAGAAAGCGTTATCTGGGGAGGACTTCCCGTAAGGACAGTTCAGTCTTTTCTTTTTTTTATTTTTTTATTATTATTATTATTATTATTATTATTATTATTATTATTATTATTATTATTATTATTTCATTTGATTTCTGTTGTTTTCACATTTTCTTACGGGTCCCAAACAGAGACCTACGGTCAAGAAGAAAATATCTAAGCTCACACACATTTTATGTAGATAAAGATCTTCGAATTATGTGATCTGCACTTATGAGTATAATTAGTTGCATTTCTTTAAGGCATAAGCTACAAGGAATCACTTCAATGAGACTAACAGAACTTTTTCCAGTCAATCCGGATGTTCCAACTACAACTGGAATTCTTGATGTCCTCATCTGCCATATTTTTAGATTTCCAGTTGAGTATCTTTGTATTTTGATAGTTTTTGAAGATCTTCAAAGATACATTACAATCTGCAAGGACTACCATGTCAATAAGAAAGCACATTCTGTTCTTGTGGTCACTGATCACCATTGATGATGTATTATTATTATTATTATTATTATTATTATTATTATTATTATTAAACAACTGATTGACGTAACACTTATCCTCCCTTAGAAAAGAGCACGATTTAAAAAGGGGAGAGACAGTGTGTGACAATGTTCCAAAATATTTCGACATTATGTCTGTCTTCTTCAGTTTATGTTAAAAAAAGAATCTACAAGTATACAAATATAAAAATATATGAGTCCTTTTACAAATGTCGTTTGTCCTGAAAAATGGCTGAACTGATAATGAACGTGTCAAAATGGAAGCATCGTGAATGACATGCAACTGAAACGTTCGTAATCGTGCTCATCTTAGAGAAAATCAGGAAAAAAGCTTAATATAATTCTTATAGAAGTCTCCTGTCATTCTGTTCATTCTCCCGGGCGGGAAGTTAGTAGTTTCAGTAGTAAACACGTGAGTTTTAAGAGTAGATTCTGTAGATTCTGAATATTTTTCAAAATGTGCCCCTTAATAGGTTTCTCTAAATTTCAGTCGTTTGTAATGAAATGTTCTGCAAGCTTCATTGATGTCACATTATTGGGTCTGACATCATAGCTGTGGCCATTGAATCTTTTATTTAATTTTTCCGTTGTGCAACCCACCTAAATCGAGTCATATTTGGTAACTGGGCTGCTTATATTAAATGGGAATCAGTACAATTCCCATCTTCTGAATAAATAATAATGTTTCTCTTTGAATTTGTCATAGAATTGACATGAAATTTGATAATTGAAAACACTCATAGAAGGAGAGACCTCTGTTCGTTGTGCAACAACATGAGTCAATTAAATTTCATGAGAAATTCAAAGAGAAATATTACAATTTCTTCAGAATGTAGCAATTGTACTGATTCCCATTTAATATACACCACCGAATGTACTAAATATGACTTGATTTATGTGGGTTGGACAACGGAAAAATGAAATAAATTCACCGGGTCTTGCTACACTTAAAACGCATGAGGATAATTACGTATGCAAACTACTAACATCCCGTCATATTTTACATTAACAGAATGACAGGAGAATTCTTTCGTATTTATACTAAACTGCTCCGCTCAATAACTAATCAACTAACGGAGACTTCCAAGATGAGCAAGATCCCCACTATATTAAGCATGTTTCAGTTGCATGCCTTCACACTGGCGACATTCCATTCGTTTTGAGGCGTTCATTATCAACACAGCCGTTTTTCACAAGACAAGCTATGTTTGTACAAAGAGTTATCATTTTTGCAGACTTTTTAAATTGGTATACTGTAAACAATTTTTAGACATAACTCATGCATTTGTCAAAATATGACACAAAGAGCTGTAGAAATTGGTAGGTAAGCTGATTTATTTGGGAAGGATATTAGAATAATCAAGACCTTATACTGGGAGCAAACATCCACCACCAGGCCGTCATAAAATAAATTCAGTAAAAACACAAAAATAGAAAGTGGCAAAAATCCTGATTGTTTCTTTTACGGGATTTATTTCACTTTACAATGAAATAATTCTGTGAAAATTGAAAGGCCTACCATGATTCATTATTAAAAATATCAGATATGCAGATGACATAGTGTTTGTAGCAGAAAGAGAAAAATGACACAAGAATTCCTAAACTATTTACATTTACAACGGCCGAAACGTTGTAATAAATATGTCGACAAAGACGAGGACAATAGTCCGAACAATTTAAATAGTGTACATAATACCTCATCTCAGAAATATGGACAGATACTGAAAGGCCGAAACGTTGTAATAAATATGGCGACAAAGATGAGGGCAATAGTCCGAATAATGTAAATAGTGTACATAATACCTCATCTCAGAAATATAGACAGATACTGAAGGGCCGAAACGTTGTAATAAATATGTCGACAAAGACGAGGACAATAGTCCGAACAATGTAAATAGTGTACATAATACCTCATCTCAGAAATATGGACAGATACTGAAAGGCCGAAACGTTGTAATAAATATTGCGACAAAGATGAGGACAATAGTCCGAATAATGTAAATATTGTACATAATACCTCATCTCAGAAATATAGACAGATACTGAAGGGCCGAAACGTTGTAATAAATACGTCGACAAAGACGAGGACAACAGTCCGAACAATGTAAATAGTGTACATAATACCTCATCTCAGAAATATGGACAGATACTGAAGGGCCGAAACGTTATAATAAATATGGCAACAAAGATGAGGATAATTGTCCGAATAATGTAAATAGTTTACATGATACCTCATCTCGGAAATATAGACAGATAATGAAGGGCCGAAACGAAAGAATATATTGCAGGCAAGAGAGACAGTGATAAGTGGCGCATCACCTACCTAACGAGTTTGTTAATTGGTCGACAGAACATGTATTCGGAAATATATCAAAATTACTGCCTTTACTAAGAGCTAAAAAAGACAGGAAGTAATGGAAAGCCATGATCGGCTAATCCCTAAAGGATTAGAGATGTCAAGAGATGATAAAATGCTGGCACTTGATGTCGAGTCAGTTCTTCTCTAAAGTTTAAATTCAGAAAATATGAGAATACAAATCAACTCAATCTGAAATCATTGCTGTTTGTGTAAAAACGATCAGTCTTGTTTATTTGTCTACGTATTTTACAAATGTGTAGAAAATAAAAAGGTTTTATGCATTGTTTTGATTAAATGAAGGTACAGAGATATAGTTCTAGAGACGATGTTAAGAATACCATGGTTAGAACACGTGAGAAAAGAGGAAGTTTTAAAAAGAACAAGAAATGCAAAGATCTCGATATCTTTAAAGCCAGAAGGAGATGGTTGAAAATTCTAGGATACATAAGGAAGAAAGAGTGCCTGGAAAGGGTTAGACTCATTGGGGATTTTGGGAGCCGGTTGGACTAGTTGCTTAACGAGTTTGTTTAAATAGATGGCAGGACAGCGACAGAGAAGGGCATTAAAGGATATTAGAGGTTAACATTAGTAAATGACAGGAAATTATCGAGAACCATGATCCCCTAAATCATAAAGAGTAGGCATACGAATGAAAGATTCGATTGTATAATTCATATAACTGCTATTCTAAATTCTTTCTTTGTGATTGCTAAATATAAGATTATATTCAATATCTGTCCAATATGATTAAATGTCGTCGCTTTCCAAAAATCAAAAATATGCAATTAAAATAAGTCTCGCTGTAGAAATTAATTTCTGTGCACCACTGGCCATGCCGCCAACATTTTACATCGAAATAAGAAAAATGCCTTTAATGATGCTTTTTATGAGATATATTCATTTTTTTAATTTTGAATTGTTACATTTCATTTTTTTTTTTGTTAAAGCATATCACCCCAAGCAAGGCTGGAGGCCACTAGCACGCAAGGGGTTACAGAAGGTTTGGAGGAAGAGCAGATAGGAGCGGTAAAGGAGAGGATGTGGAGAAAGATAGTGGATCGATCAAGGCAAGGGGGTTACAGAAGATTTGGAGCGAGAGCAGATAGGAATGAAAGGTGAAAGGATGTGGAGAAAGTAAGTGGATAGATCAAGGCAACTGGAGATGTCGATTGACGTTACACTTAAATAGTTGGAGATTGTATTTGTCAGGGAAACAGGAATAAGGAAGGGAGTTCCACAGGCGAAATGTGCGAGACATGAAGCTATTGGAGTAGAAGAGACGTCTACATCTAACAGTTTCAACGGTGAAGGGGTGGGAACGGGATGCCAGCCTCGTAGGACGTTTAAATTCATGAGGCCTAGGAACCAGCGAAAGCAGCTCCTCGGAGCAATTACCGTGAAAGTATTTGTAAAAAAGTCAGAGCGAGGCAACGTCGCGTCTGTGAGAGAGCGACTGCAGACGAGATGACAGATCAGGGCCAATTTCATTGCATATCCGTCTCTGGATCTTATCAAGAACCCTGAGGCAAACAGCAGGGGCTCCAGACCATATATGGCAGCAATACTCCATGCAAGGGCGAATGGTCGATTTATAGATTTGGAGGATCGATTCCGGGGAGAAAAATTTCCTGGCTCGGCACAGGGAGACAACTTTCCTTGCGGTGGATGATGCCATTGACTCGATCTATTTGTTCCGTCTCAGATCAGCGGACAGCGTGAGACCGAGCAGCCACAGAGAGGAGCTCTCGAGAAGTTGGTCTTCAGACATTCTAATGGAGAAAATTTGATCGTTACTAACTATCCTCCACCTAATTAATCGGATTCACGACCCATTTATTCATTTCAATTTACTCATACGGCAGAACTCATTAATCCCCATTCAGTCCGACTCATACAATAAAACCGTCTATTCACAGGGATACTTCTAAAACCACTATGGCATGAAAATATATACAAATGTTTTTGTTTTTTACACTATTTACATTATTCGAACTATTTTCCTCATCTTTGTCGCCATGTTTAACACAACGTTTCGGCCGTTGTACGTTCCGGCCTTCTTCAGGTGGTTTGGAATGTCAAACTGAACCCTTTATTTCGTTCACTGGGGTAGACTAGCTCCACGTGCCATGTCTAATGGATGTCAGTTATCTCCTGTTAATACCCCTCTGAAAGTTCTCCACTGCCTTAACCAGGTATTGAACTCATACTCTGGGACCTGTCTAACTAAGGCTTATATCCACTGCGCTTATATCCACTGTGCCATGTGTGTCCTTGAGGACACATGGCACACATGGCTTGGTTTTATATATTCAAATTCTCCCATATTTTAATTTCTCCGGTATTTTTTAATGAAAGAAACTAAATTACATATTTAAATGTTCTTGTAATACAACGCTTGTTTGCTTGGAATAACATCAAGTATGCCTCGTGTTACCAGATACAATTTTATAATGTTATTTATTTTTCGTAAGTTTTTAATTAGATAATTTCATTTTTTTATTTTGATAATGTATAATTATGAAGCAACATCTGGTTTTGCAGGAGAAACTGACAAAAGTTTATGATGGAAATGTTACGTTAAATGAACACTTAAGTAGTAATTGGTTTTGTAGACAAAGAAACATTTAAAGGATTATATATATATATATATATATATATATATATATATATATATAGAAAGAGAAAGAGAGATAGGGTAAATCATAATAGTTTGTCATTTATAACAATGAGACGAAATACAGGTTAATTAGTTTTCTTAATTTTTCTTTTAGATTAATATTGAGAAATTATTGAAAATAAACAAAACTGACGAAGGCAGGTTATTTATTTGATATTTTATAAGTACAATGCAATTGCAAACTTAAATAAGCCGCCATTGTTTGACGTCACAGATGAACTAGTTTTTGAATAATCATTAATAATTATTATTATTATTATTTGTCTCTATATTCGTTTGTTCTTTTGCGTGTACGTTATCGCATTTTTCTATTTCTCTCCACTTTTGCTCAGAATAATAATTATATTCCAAAATGAATTGGCGGAATGAAAGATTTTCTTTGTCAAGCTAAACGGTTAAACAGAAACCGATGATTTAATTTTGAGAATGAAAATAAGTTTATAGACTAGAAAATCGTTCATAGCATTCTAATAAAATGCTCTTCTTTTTTCCAGATTAATCTTTCTGTGACGTAACATTTCGGGATCATATTGGCCTTAGTTGACTTGATAGATAGATAGATAGATAGATAGATAGATAGATAGATAGATAGATAGATAGATAGATAATGAAGAGACTGAGATAGATAGATAGATAGATAGATAGATAGATAATGAAGAGACTGAGATAGATAGATAGATAGATAGATAGATAGATAGTGAATCCCAATCCATTCACATCTTTTGACTATTACATGACGATATATGAAAAGATAAATCATTTTTCATCGTGTTTTCTGGTGCCAAATGAAAAAGCAAACCTATTATTTGAGAAGAGTAATTCAAGGAGGAAGGAGATATACAGTCACATTTACTTGAATATCAACTCAGTTTTTCTATCCAATATCGTCTATTGTTTTGGAAGTTTTCATGAAGAAGGTGGCATCCATTGAATACGGAAATTCTTCGTTGCAGATATGACTTCAGTTGTTGTTGGAAACTATCATTTTAGTGGAGAATATAATAATGTTTTCTGTAATGGTCAATAAGTTTATAGTCACGGAACAAATAAATTACAGTAAATAAAATTAACAAAATAATCACACCTAAGACCATACACCTGGGGCTAAGTATTCCGAAAAAAATATCGTTTATAACAGCTTATATATATATATATATATATATATATATATATATATATATATATATATATATATATATATATTTTATATATATATATATATATATCATAATTATTATTATTATCATTATTATTATCATTTAAAATATGTTTTCATTGCGACACACAAATTACTGTGTTTCGGAACTAAAAATTAAAATTAAAATTTTTGTTCCATTTTCAATCGATGTTGAATAACTTCAGAAAAATTATTTACTTTTGGGAAATGTAGCATTATATTTAAGAGTTTAATTGGAGGGTGGATAAGATTTCAGATGTTTTAAATGGGTGCTGTCTTTTTTGAAGAATCAGGAATCAGCGTATATAATATATACCGATATTATAAAAAAAAAACAAATAGCAATCCTTTATATAACCACCGGAAGTCGAATCCCCCCCAGCTATAATAAAACATCTACTTTCATCCATAAGCAAACGAATTAGTATGAATCCTACTAATGTAGAGATATTCTATGAAAATTGTAATTTTCATAATAAAGCTTTAGAGAATAGTGGCTATAAATGTCCCGACATTATATATAAAAATGATAATAAACATAACACGTAAAGAAATAGAAATAGAAAAATTATTTGGTACCCCCTCCCCCGATTTAACCAAATCGTTAATAGTATGTTAGGACAAAAATCTTTGCTTTCATTGAAAAATATTTTCCAAGAAATAATCCTTTTAGCAAAGTTCTTAATAAAGATGCCTTCAAATTAATTATAGTTGTACTGAAAATTTAGAAAGAAATTATAAAAAACGTACAATAATGAAATTTATAAGTTCCTAACAAAGACTGACAGGATGATACGTCTCATATAGTAAAGCCCGTATCGGCAATCAGAAATTTTATCCCCACACCAAACCTTTCACCTTCATTTTTTTCTATCCTAGATTAGACCCTGTTCACGGATTCGTCAAAAAAGTCAGCTCCCATTAAAAATTTGAAATCAAATTTACCCTCCTATTTAAACTCTTAAATATAATACTACATTCCACAAAAATGAAAATCCTTTTGTTTTCTGAAATTATTCAACATCCTTTGAATAATTTGAGTTCCGTAACATAGTAATTTCTGCCTCGCATGAAAATATATAATATTTATAATATTGTTCTCTACTTTGTATCCAGCACATTTGAAAAAAAAATGCTAAAGAACTGTGGATTATTAATCTGATTGCTCTTTCATTTTATTTTATACATACATACATACATACATATATACATATATATATATATATATATATATATATATATATATATATATATATATATATATATATATATATCATTAAGTAATTCAACCTCAACAGAATGCAGAAAGCACTGGACGGCCGTTTCGTCCTATATTTGTGACTCATCAGCAGTACACATCCGCGATTTCTATCATATATATATATATATATATATATATATATATATAAAACATATGCCCGCAAATCCTTTGTTTCTGAGTTAAGTTTAAAGTTTACGGTAGGTGATATTAAATTTACAATCCCTAATAAAATCCAAAAATACTTATTTCCATAGTTTGTGATGCCACGGATCTTCTCTCGTCTTAACATTCGCGCGACCGTATGTAAAAATCATATTCTGTTATTGATAAACAGAACATTTCTCAATTAACTCACTACTAAAAACGTTGAATGTTAAAGACAGACTAGCTACAAGTTTACACGAATGAGAAATGTAACCTAGTCTAGATACCAACACAGAAACATCTACCACAAAGTGCCTTTAAACTTAACTCTAAAACGAATGATATACGGACATAGTCTGATATAAACAGTTGTCTTTGTTTATTGTGAGAAACACGGCCCAATATGTATAAAAGTAATTTTAATACACCGTACATATATATATATATATATATATATATATATATATATATGTAATATATAATATATATATATATATAATATATATATATATATATATATATATATATATATATATATATATATATATATATATATATGTATATACAATATATCATAATGAGAGGCCACGTATAATTTCTTGATATGTATATAATATCTGGATAAAATAAATGAAACAAAATGGGTTTTTTTTTTTTTAAGTATTTATTTCTGTGTTTTTTTGTATATATTTAATATTTCAGACCACCTCGGTCTTTCCTCGGAAATCAAATCATTTGATTTCTGAGGAAAGACCGAGGTGGTCTGACATATTAAATATATACAAAAAAAAACACAGAAATAAATACTAAAAAAAAAACACCGGATTTTGTTTCATTTATTTCATCCAGATATTATATGTACAATATATATAATATATGATATATAATATATGTAATATATATATAATATAATATATATATATATAATATATATATAATATATACATAATATATATATATATATAATATATATACATATATATATATAATATATATATAATATATATGATATATATATAATGTATATATAATATATATGATATATATATATATATAATGTATATAATATATATATATATAATATATATGTATTATATATATATATATATATATATATATATATATATATATATATATATATATATATATATAACGTAACCAAAGAATTTCTGTCCGTTTTTTGATTAGTCATTGAATGAAGTTGAAATATATACGAAATGCGTGTAGCAATTATTTTAAAATTTGGACTGCCGGAAGTAGGAACATCAGAGGTTATAAAAAACACGCGCAGCGTTCCCGGTCATCAGTTATAAGCCAGACAGCTGTGAGAAGGATGGAAGTGTCTAGAGATCTCGTTCGGGACTGTTTGCTTTACGACTTCAATGTGCGCTTATCAGCAGCTGCATCTAGTCGCCGCATATGTCAAGCGTTTGGGGATAGTGCTGTAGATGAACGTACTGCAAGGCGTTGGTTTCGAAAATTCCAGTCGGGAGATTTGTATCTCTATGATGAGCCTCGCAGTGGACGACAACAGGTTTCGAATGACGGAGTCCTGAATGCGGCCATTGACGAGGACAGTAGTCTAACGTGTGGTAAACTTGCAAGACAGTTCAACGTTTCCGATGAAACAGTTAGACTTCACATGAACCACCTAGGTAAGACTTACAAATTGAGCAAGTGGGTTCCGCAAACGCTGTCTGAGGTCCACAAGGGACAACGAGTGGCAACCTGCGTATCGCTGCTTTCTCGCCACCGTACCGCATCCTTATTCAATCGAGTGCTTACCAGTGATGAAAAGTGGGTTCTATACGAAACTTCCAAGCGTTCCAGACATTGGTTGTCTCCTCAGGATGCTGTCCCTCACACGGCAAGACCGTCTTTGCACCCACGCAAGATTATGCTTTATATAATGTATATAATATATATATATATATATATATATATATATATATATATATATATATATATATATATATATATATCCGTCTCTTCTACTCCAATAGCTTCATATCTCGAACCTCTCGCCTTCCTTATTCCTGTTTCCCTGGCAACTATAATCTCCAACTATTCAAATGTAATTTCAATCGACATCTCCAATTGCCTTGATCTATCCAATATCCTTCTCCACATCCTTTCCTTTATCACTCCTATCTCCTCTCGCTCCAAATTTTCTGTAACCCCTTGCGTGTTAGTGGCTTCCCGCCTTGCTTGGGGTGAAATGCTTAAAAAAGAAATATATATATATATAATATAAAATATATATATAATATATATATATAACAGATATATATAACAGATATATATATATATATATATATATATATATATATATATATATATATATATGTATGTATGTATATTTAAATTTCAGTACATCTACTCCATTTTCAAACGTATGTTTCTCAACTTCTAAGCTCAAATAGGCCTCTGGTCGAAGTGTGCATGTGTAAACAGAGATATTGAACTTGATTTTGTATTATAACTTTTCCTTGAGTTAAATAATCAGCATTGAGCCGAAAATAAATTGTACCGGCTGACCAGATTTAAAATCAAATCCCGTATCCTGAGATCACGCTTGACGTTGTTTTTACATTTATTGATTTGGAAAGCCAGCGTCTCAGCAAACTCACATCAACCCACACATATCTATATAATCATCTTTGTATTCTACACGCTATATTTTTTATTTATTACCCGGTGTAGTAGTTCAAGTAATAGTAGTATTAGGAGAATTAGCAGTAGAATTATTAGTCGTCTAATTAATTCAAACAACTTAATTTAACTAATGTAATACTCTTACTGATTTCAAATGTGTCAGACGGATGGGTTATCTATATCAGTTTTGTTTTTATTCAGATCATAAATTTAGAAAATATATATTAAGCTAAGTCTAGTTTTGTAGAAAATCCCAACAGACCTTACTGTGAAATAGGATTGATAGATTTAAAAACTACTTTTAAAGGTCCAGCCCTACTAAATTCTTTTTGTATCTTTTTGTGGAGAATTACCACGTCGGTCCTACAGGACTAGAGTAGCAAAACCTATATGTGCGAGCGAATTGCTGGCGAGGCACACCGTCCGAGCATGAATTGGTCAGATGTACAAGATCGCGGTTAATTTGTGGTCTCGGAGGAATTTTTCCTTGAAGGGGAGGGCGGAAGTATGTACTTCACACATTTACCCGATTCTCCTTTACCGACTCTCTGTACTTCCACTTCCGTATGCTACACTAATGTCATTAGCAAGGCTCTTGTCCTCTTTCTTGTGGAGATACAAGTCCGCTATGGTATCTCGGGAGGTCTGTTGCTTTCATCACTCTGAGGGCGTTCTGGGTATGCCTAGCATTGAGATTCCTCAATATATGCTTCGCATCGCTTTACTAGACCAAATGTGCCGTGAATTGGATGAGGAGGTCGCTTTCTGGAAGGAGGACGTCCGTAGAAACTTCCCATCCCTGAGAAGTGTACACTCGAGTGTGGTGGAGGCCTACCGTTTTCCCCGAGCCGAATGCTCCTACAGTGAATATCGTATTGCTCTGAAACGCCTCTTATGGGCGTCGGATGGCCTCTCCAACGTCCAGGCGTTGTCTCGTAGGGCATTGTATCAAGTATTAGTCAGTTGGTCCGTTCGTGATGAACTGATTGACGAGCTCGGTCTTACGAAGCAGGAGGCTCGCTCAATATGGTCATGGGCGCCTGGGTTGAAATGCCTCAATAATGATGAGGCATCACTCACCTGCCTGATGATAGGTGGGGCCCTCTGGGTCGCCAAGAGACTTTGTTCAGCGGGCTTGGAGAAATCTCCAAATTGCTGACACTGTAGTGGGGAAGTCGAGACCATTAGTCACGCCTTCTTTCATTGCAGGTTGGTAGCGCAGTTGCGCAAGTTTGATGAAAGGCCTCATGGTCCGCATGCTGCAGGGAAAGTTCTTTGTCCTTGAGTCCAGTTCTGTATGTAGTAATGTGCTGCCGCAGATGACGAAGGCTGAACAATATGTGTTTATGTGCATACTAGGTGTTATGAGAGTCGTGATTTGGACGATGCGTCAGAAGGAATTCTATGATGGCGAGAGGTTCACTTCTTCCCAACTAATCTTATTCATTAGTATCAGCTTAAAGTCAAGATTAGGACGGAAAAGCGGCGGATCACCACATCAGAATGTGGCAAAAGTTGCGTGAATCTTGCGCGTTTTGGGGAGTAAAAGGGGCTGACCTGGAGTGGCATTTTGATGCCGGTTAGGCATCAGAATAATTGTTTTCCTGGGTTGATTTTGGGCAACCCATCACTGGATTTAGTCTAGAGTAGGTTTTTGCTTTTGATTCTTTAGTTTTTCTTTTTCCACCAGTAAACTTAGCTCGGGCTTGTTTGCTCATTGGCCCCTTTTATTTCTGTCATTTTTTTTAGATGAACTCCCCATCCCCTCCGTCGTTAGGTGATCAGTGATGTCAGTTCTCTGGTGGATGGTGATTTCGTCCAGTTAACTGATATTTCTGCCACATTTCAGGTTTGTGGTTTTTTTTATTACTAAGATGATTTTGTTTAGTTTTTTGTAAATAGTTTATAACCATATTGTATATAATCAATGGTGATCTTTTAACTTGTTGTTTTTATTCCCCTCCCTCCCGCAGACAACGATTTGTACATATGGGGGGTATTTAGGATTTCATTGATACAATTCGGTATTTTGGTGGATATAGTAAGAAATGTAAGTATGAATGTGTTGTTTTGGTGGTAGGAATATTGTTGTGGTTGTGGCTAGCTAAGTTTTAAAATTAAGACAAATGATGACCGTCCTTTTTTCCCACCCCCCATTTTTAGGCCTTGTGCCACATTTTCTATTATTTATACAGAAATAAATATTGGCAGAATGTGTTCAGCGTAGTTCACTAAACCAGAATTCCTTTGCGAAAGTGTTTCCAGTGTCTGTGCTACAGAATTCCAGGTTTCCTGCTATACGTTGTCTTTTAATAAACTGAGTTAACTAAAGGAAAGAAAGTCAAAATTTCGTAATGCTAAGGCATTCAAATATAAATTTATTTTAGTTCTTTCTAGTTCAATGTCGCAAACATTCTTGTAGATCAGAAATATTTGTTCTCCAGGATACATAGCACAGTGGATAAAGTTGTGAGTTCAATACCTGGCTCCAGTAGAGGTGAACAAAAATTTGGAGTGTTGAGTTAAAGGGAGATAACTGAGACATCCAGAAGAGTAATGGCACGTGGAACTAGAACAATTTACCCCGGTGGACGAAATAAAAGGTTCGGTTCGAAATTTCAGTTACCGGAGAGTACAATGTGAATATGTGAATATGTCAACGAAGTCGAAGATACCAGTCCGAACAATAATTCCAATATCTCATCTCAGATGTAGACACATATATAAATATTTGAGTGATAGTGAGTGGACGATCCGTTTTCTTTAAGAGTCAAATTTTAAATCGTCCCCCTTCTTTTCATAGATTTCATTTATGTCTTAAAATCATATTTGCAAGCAGGGTTGGCAGACTAGCTTAATCAATTTTGAGTTTTGATACTTTCGAAGTGTGACTTATTTTTTGTAAACTACGCTAATACGGATTAAAAGGGATGAAAATGATTCAAACATTAAAAGTGGTAGGTTTGCGAATATTGCCCAGTTTATAATCGGGCAAAGTTCTTTTTGAAGGGAAGCAAAACAAACATCGATTGTAAAAATATTTCAACCGCATTTAGCAAATCTATCTATAAAAGGCAGGATGTGTGTGTGTGTGTGTGTGTGTGTGTGTGTGTGTGTGTGTGTGTGTGTGTGTGCGCGCGTGTGTGTGTGTGTGTGTGTGTGTAACGAATGCACGGCCGCAATTTTCGACGGATTTGCACCAAAGTTTACATGCACATGCTCCACGTTAGCGTTAAGGGCAAGACCGACCTTGCATTTCCTAAATCCCAACGATAGTGGAAATAATCGATATTTTCATGCTTCTACAGCAGTTTTCATGTAGTTTGCGGCCATTTTCTACTGGCCAGATTGAGAACCTATAGCTGTGTGCCACGAATAAATAGGAAGATTATATTGGCCAGCGTGAGAGCCAACAGCTGACTGACACGAATGTTAACTAGCATTCTAGCATGCAAAAAAATCGATAGCTGCATTCGTCACAAGTGGGAAAAATTTAAATCTGCATGGCACTTTACTCCAATTGGCTCATTCGCTTGCTTAAACTGAACGTTGATTCTGATTCCGCAGAACTGGGTTGGGTGTGAAAAAGTATATGTTGTTGACATTCTTTTTTCATTCGGTTTTTCCAGTTACGAGTCCTTTTTTAAAGCTGATCGTTTTGTGTTTATTTTGTTTATTTCTTTTTTCGTAACAGATTTAATGTTTAGTATAGAGCTTAGAAAAAATTCGCATTGTGAGATAGGCAAGAAGTAAGGCATGTAGCAACATCAGCATGGCAAATTAAAGTCAAGGAATGGCAAAAATATTTTAAGTCAAGTGATAGAGATTGCTGTATGTTATAGAATTTTTGAATCAAGCACGGGCAACGACGGGTCATGCTGCTAGTATATCATACAAATTCTTTTGAAACATTGCAGCGTAGTTTTAGGTGAAAGGAGAAAAGATACTAAGCATATGACTAGGAAAATGGAAAACCTTTTCTATTTCTCTTTTTCTTCTTCTTCTTTTTCGTCTTCTTCCCTTTCATCTTTTTTTATTCTTCTCTGTCTTCTTCTATTTCTTTTCTTTCTTTCTTGTATTCCTTTTTTCTTTCTTCTACTACTACGACGACGACGCGCCGATTTCCTTCAGAAACGTAGGAGATAATGGCGATTCCCCAATTCCTATCTTATGCATCTCTTAGTAATCTTTGTCGTTCTACCATCCCCTCCAACACTTCATGTTGCCATCCATTCACATAGGCTCGTCATGTCAGTGGCCCATTGCCCCCGCTGTACCTTCTACATTCGATATCTTTAGATATACTCTGTTCCCTTTTCTGAGTTTCCGTAATTGTTGTTTCCAAAGGACGTCATCGTTTTTTACACGCACTGTCCCCGATATTCTTAGCATTATTCTGTAGAACAATATTTCTGTTACAACTTCACTGCCAATCCAAAGAGCAATCATAAGAGTACGTAATAAAATCATTAGAGATAATGGTGTAAAGTGGGTGAGATCCAGAGGGGAGATGCGCAACTGATGTCACCTGAACATCAACCCGCTACTGTTTGTAAAAATGGAAACAGAATAACGGTGCAAATCGGTCAAGACTAGTTCAGAGCTAGTGTGCAATAATTCACTATTCTTTTATATAATGAATTGTGAGACGCTGACACTGAATAACTGGTACAAATAAACATTATGAAATGTCCAACAATTATTTTTAAGACATATTTTATTTTTATACGTTCTTTTACTTAAATATTTATATCTATAAAAAGAACGTATAAATTTCGAAATTGTCTTAACAGTTAAACATGTTTCGTTTATTATATTATATTGTCTTTATCGATTTAGTGTATGAGAAGAAGCATATATCTCAGGCATCTCCCTAATTCAAAGCTAAGATTTATTTTACAATGATATTCACCCTATAAAAGACCTAAGAGCCACTCGAGGTATATATTTACAATGTATAGGGACCACCCCAATTAAGTTGATAACGCCACCAAGATGCAAGGGGACAATCAGAGGTAAAAGAGAAGTAAAAAAACTTTAGAAGTAACCGGAAAATCAAACAAGAAACGAAGGATAAACTTCTACTTCTATTCAAAAGTCGGGGAAGGTGTGTGAAGCGGACGATAGGCAAACCAATCTACTCCTATTGAAAAA
The DNA here is from genome assembly GCA_964036315.1 of Acanthosepion esculentum. Classification (NCBI taxonomy): domain Eukaryota; kingdom Metazoa; phylum Mollusca; class Cephalopoda; order Sepiida; family Sepiidae; genus Acanthosepion; species Acanthosepion esculentum. Next base: position 3,778,803 of record OZ038495.1, read on the forward strand.
AAAAGCTTGAAGGAAAGTATTTTTTAAGGGGTCTCTCCTTTTCACACAAATGGACTCAACCGAGGTATACATATACTACCACCAGTGAATACCCGGGAGTACGTTAAGACAGTCGAGAAGTCAGTACGCTGAGTCGTATCAGAGTAGTAATAGAGGAAGGTAACACAAGAGTCACCGTCACAGCACCTAGACTCAGTAAGGAGTCATACCGCGATACTGCAATACCAAGACTGTATATATATTATTGCTACTAACCCGCTTTCCTGGATCTACTAACCCGTATTACCAGTTTGTATTATTACGTTAATACATTTATTTTCGTCATCTATTTCTGGCGTTTTTTATTTACTGATATCGGATTTCATTTCGGAATCCACAACAGTATTTGTAATAAAATTGTATTAATTTGTATTTATTCTATTGCTCTGTGTAGAGAGCGAACTTCAGAAATCGCGGATGAGAAACAAATATGACTTACACGTTGCAATTGGACCAACGAACTTCAACTTTTGACTCCTATATTCCTTACCTCTCACTTTGGGTGGACGTGATGCCAATTGTAGCACATCCGTCTTTGGTCGTGCCACATGTTAAAATTTACTTTTAATATTGATGTTAAAAATGACTTCAATATTAAATACTTACTGGAATCCTTAAGCCAGACTGAACAACCACACCCAGCCAAATTATATTTCAAGTCAGACTGAACGACCACACCTAAAACAATATATGATCTTACATGAATCGGGGCGTGATCTAAAATACACACTTCGAATATTCAACGTATATTATGTGTTCTTTTCTAGACAGTAATACGTTTCTGGATATTTGATATTAATTCTCACAGTAAAAGAATCAAATGTTACTGCAGATAACGTGCGAAATATTGATCATAATTGATATTAATTCTAAATAACGATTTAACAAAGCTCCTCCATTAATATCCAAGGCTCATATCACGTTGAAACACCAGTTGCTATTTGATTACCGAAGTTAAGCGATGTAAATCCAGGTCAGTACCTAGATGGGTGACCTATTTGGGAATAATAGGTGCTGTAATATTGCATGTGAAGGTAGTGTTTAATGGATAATGGCTCGGAATTGTTAATGAGAGAGCCGAGTATCAAATCTCGTTGAGTTTGGTATACAATTCAAAAATATTTATTACCATAATTTGTGGTGCCACGGATCCTGTCTCGTCTTACCATTCGCCAGACCTTTTGTAAAAATCATCTTCTGTTCTTGTTAAACGAAACACTTCTCAGTTAACTCACTACTGTACACGTTGAACTTTAAAGACAGACTAGCTACAAGTGTACACGAATGGGAAATGTAACCTAGTCTAGATGGCAACACAGCGCCATCTACCTTCCTTTAAACTTAACTCTAAAACGAAGGATTTGCGGACATACACTGATATAAACGTTTACGCTGTGTAAATCTAATGCGGAAATACCTTTAGGAAAAGTATGAATCCCCCTGTCCTCCCCCATAATTAATTAGTAAGACATGAATCAACGAACCCATTCTTATCACAAAAATATTCTTACAATCTAAAACTATTTTCTGACTTTAAATAACCTGCAAAGGGTTGATAAGCCTTCAAAAAAAATCAGTCAATCAATTACTATTCTCTTGTGTTCATTGAAACTATTTGAAACATCTCTCCAACATCGAGTTACACGTAACTGTAACTGCAGACTATTCTTTATTCATTGGTATAATTACTATTAGTAGACACTGTACTTCTTTTCGTTATCTTTAGGCAAAGCACGAAGTAAAATCAAGTGCGTGATGTTTTAACGGGCCTTTATCTCATTCTTAATCCTCAGTGGCACAAGTCAGGGAAGTGGGATCAAGTGACGCTTGGTAATTCTGCGATGAAGAGTAAACAATAACAGAGGCCGATATAATCACAATTACACAGAACGAAAGGTAGAAGAGAGATGGAAGAAAAAGGGAAATCAAAGGTAAAGAGGGGAAGAGATTTCATTAAAAAGCCCAACTGAAAGATTTCCATCCCGAAATCTCTCAGTATTAATTGTCTCTTATGTTTTAGAATGTTGTACTTTAATCGAAAAATTGCTTTATCATCTTGAGTTTAACAGAAATATTTTTATGAAAAGATTTTTGCGAGGATTCCATGGACACTCATGGAAACCGAAGTAGAAAATGGTAATTAATGTAATTGTCACGGTTCAAAAACATCTGTTGTCATGTGGTTCTTAATTCTTTTGGGCTCCAAGTTTATAATCTACAATATTTTCAGCCGTATGATATATAAGAATAAAGTTTCACTTTGTCAAACTTAAAAAAATAGAATAGTTTTTTTTAAATTTTATTTTCTACACCCTTGTGCAAATTAATTGAAACAAAACGAATAATTCCGTTATTATTTACTTTTTTCGTATTTTTCCAATGAAACATGGCTCAGTGCACATGTCACTACTTCGTATGTCCATTCCACGAAGTCGTTCCTTGCAGATTGACCATAGATTCTCGATTGGATTTAAACCGGGGGAGTTTCCGGGCCAGTCTATAGTACTTTGATTTGCTCATTGGTAAGGCTTGCCAGTGTGTTCGTGCAGCGTTACAATTTCCGAACGCTTCCTTGGCGTAACGTCCATCGCAGACAATGGCTGTAGGACAAATAATTGATAGTCGAGACAATAGTGTCTGGGCGTGATAGAAATCTGATGCGATCACGGATGATGTAATATTTTTCAAGGGCAAACAAATTTCAGCATACATCTCAAAAATATATTCATAGTCTGCACACAACTGAAAATGACCTAATCTGGGGAAAAATAGAAATTGATTACACCCTGTCCCTGTCAAATTGTCCGTATGATGAATGAATGGAAACTAAAGCGGTTGTTTCAATTAATTTGCACACGAGTGTATACTCCCTCAGATTATTCTTTTGGTTAATGTTATGGCCCAGGTTAGGACCAAGGAGGAACAACAGCGAAGATATATTACAGGGAATAATAATACAAGATGTAGAAGGTGTTCGTATGACTGTCAGTCTGGTTTGGGAGTGAACTACTATCGGCTCGACTCGATTCGTCTCTCTCTCTCTCTAGAGAGAGAGAGAGAGGCCTAGGAAACATAGTGTTAGGAAGAGTTCATTCTGTAGTTATAGGTAAGGAGCCATAACAATTAATAAAAATGCAAACAAGAAAGTATATCTTCTGTCTGAAGAATCTACGACGAGTGCTTATCCACATTTACATTATTTAAATATTGTCCTCATTTTTCTTATTGTTATTACAATATTTCGGCCGTTGTGCTCTCCGACCTTCACCAGGTGTATTTTGTTCCGGGTAACCTAGAGTGATTTTGGAACTTTAATCTACGTGAATAGATAATTTCCACCCCGTTGTTCATATTGGGGGATATGGCTTCTTGTACTAAATAAGTACATATATTTGTACTTGCGCTGTTTCTGTCGAATTCGAATACAGACTGCCAGGCGATGGGATTGAACTCGTTTTTATTATATCAGCAAATTAATGAACCAATACTTTAACCCACTAAGCCGTGTGACAATTTTGTGTAAAGAACCTGACGTTCTAACCTGCTAATGAGTTCTGTTTGTGTTGTCAGGCTTGACTACTCACTGAAGCTGTTTCTATTTTCTTACAGCTGCTGTTGTGAAGACCAGCTGGTATTTGCCTTTTTGTCTTTATTAGAAGCTCCCATATCGTATTTATGTCTATGCTATGTCTACTAAGGAGGTTCTCATAGCCTAGCATATGAACAGATTCTTGCAGACGTCTAACCCTGCAGTGTTATTCCCAGTCCAGTATTTTCACTTCATTCCACATGGACAGATGACGACACTTTTCCCTCGATAAATTATCAGCCATGCATGATTTCATTGTCCCTCCCCTCACTTCGGCTTTCCGATTTTTCTCCCTCTTTATTTTTATGGGGCACCTTTATATTCTTTGCCACACACTAAATACAGTTTTTGGTCGTGTCAGCAGTGATTTCTCCGTAGATGCGAGCTGTTTCTAAATACTACATTGATGTTGTATGGATCACAGCAATTTTGAATATTTTCCGATAACTCCTTGACATACGGCAGACTAACCGGGTCAATTTACTTGTCTTCTTTCTTGTCTCTTTTCTTTCGACCTGCAGATACCAATATTTGTTGAGTCTTTTGTATTCTGAAGGATACGCTTGATGCTAATCATCTTTCTCTTGGTATGTGTCTCGGTGACCATTTAAAATCTTTGCACAGTAATGTAGGTATTTGGATGATAGCTTCCTTCCCATTGTATTGATAGTGGGTATTGAAATTGAGGTACTGTCCGGTGAATGTTGGTTTGGGATATAAGGATGTTTTGAAAACATTCTCTGTTCGTACGTCCAGGTAAGTCAGCTGATTATGTTCTTACATTTTGAACTGAATTGAAAGTATTAAAGAGTACACAGGAGACCCAGAAGTAAATGTACAGATTCTTGCTGAGGGCAGAATATGATGATGTCATCTACGCATTTCGGCTATACTGTTCGCTTCAGCGATGCTTTTACTAAAACAATTTCCCCGGAGTATTCCATGAATATGTCTCCCTCCTGTAGCTAAATAGAGGTTTCAATGGAATATCAACTTTGTAAATCTCGAGAAGACCATAGATATATGACGGCATGGTGTCAAGTTGTGTTTAGCTCCCCATACTTATTCCGTGTGAAGTGCTCCTTCGTCTTATTTACGATCTGTGACAGTTTCTTTTTAACCACAAAATCCACTTCCACCTTTTGTCATGTTGAATATCCCAAACTCGGCTTGCCAATTTTTCTGGAGTATTCCAACTTGTGTATAACCACTGAAGCATTGCCTTACGCTGTAATTGGTGGGCGGGCATGGGGTAATTTGCCCATTAAGGAATCTTGATAGCTCGTAGATAGGGTTTGAGATCAGGGGAATGATTGATCGTAGTGGGTAACCCAACCTCTATATACGAGCTATCAGAATTTCTTAATGACATCATTACCTCTTACCTACCAATCAATTACAGAATCACAGCCGCCCACGAATTCCTCCAAAGTTTAAAAAGTATAAAATCAACACAAGGTATTTGTAAGCGTCATTCGACGTTGAAAATTTATTCACAAATATCCCTGTTGATCAAAAGAAATATCCCTAAAAACTATTGCATGCATGCACAACCAAAGTCCCCGTTTATGACCATAATGGCAAATTCTACACCCAAACTGTGTCAGTATGGTAAAACACGCTCGACCTGTGCTTCTCCTATTACTACATGCCCCACGTAGAAAATCTGATATTGAAACACTTCTCTAAACCTGAAATATGTGTCCGCTACGTAGACGATATCTTTATTTTAGCGAAAAAACATACAAGATATAGATATCAAAAACACATTTGATAAAACTCCTTAACTAAAACTGACCTTAACTTTACCTACGAACAAAGTAAAAAAATAAACTGCCATTCTTAGACGTTCTCGCAGAATACAGTAACAACACTTTTATCACCTCATTGTATAAAAATTCTACTAGCAGAAACTCTTGCCACCTTAATTTTAAGAGTAAATTCACACTTAGATACAAAATAGTAGTGATAAGAAATTTCCTAAAAAGAGCATACGAGAATTCAACCTCTCGACTACTTTTCCTTAAAGAACTCAACGATGCAAAACAGACACTAGTTAATAATGGTTATCCTAATCATCTCATCGAACACCAGGTTAGACTATTTCTTTCCAAAGTAAATAATAACGATAATGAACACAGACAAAAACAATGACATAAATATCTTCTACAAAAGTAAAATGCACGTCACCTATACACTACCCAAGTTGACCTGAAGAAAAAATAATTATCTATTCCAAAAAATTTAAAACAACTTATCTTATCCTCAATCATAACAACAAACCTGCAAAATGAAAACATTATTTACGAGTTCTAATTCCCCTTAAGGAGCTGTGTTCCTGATCAAACCAAACTCATAAATAATTATATTGTTTACACTACTACATGCCTATCTAGACGACTTACGTTACACCTATCCGACCACAGCTTCATTAGAACTCAATAAAAAACACACACAAATGTGAATGACTACATACTGGTAGAAAATGCAAGCGTAATAACTTCATCTAAATTTTTTAAAAAGATTAAAAATAATAGAAACACTAATAATAAAAAGGAAAATCACCACTCAAAATCATTAACTACGAACACGACCACAATGTGCTGTGTTTGGAAAATAAACCATCCTAATAACTATAGATATATACACACAATCCATGCAATCAGTTAAAAAGTAAAAAGGAAATCATGCTTGATAATGACTAAAAGTAAAGCCGAAAGTGCTCGGAAATGCAGAACATTTGGACACTTTTTACATATTGTGTTCAGAAAAGAAAAGAATTGTACGAACGCAAAAAAAAAAACAAATAAAATCTTAATTGTAGTATCTTGTCAGTCGTCTTTAACGAATCATGTATAAAAGAGGGATTGCTGCCTAAATACACAATATATATATATATATATATATATATATATATATATATATATATATATATATATAGTTCTGATGTTAATAAAATATTTCTCGATGAAGTAGAACAGAGCTATTAAGTATATGTTTAATGAATATGCATATTATCCCTTCACCTAGAGCACGACTCGTAGTTTCCCGTACAGGATCTGAGTCTGGACTAACTCTTACGTAATTTGAATTTTAAAAAAATATATCTGGTTGGTGCATTGATATACTATACTGGGATTACACATTTTAATTTTTAAAATTATATTTGGCATAAAAATACGGGATTTGTATGTATATGTAACAAAACAAAAATTCGATTTGTGAATATTCGCTTTTTATTTTTGTATTAAAGGTAGATTACTTTAAAAATAAACTATAATTTACTTTAAAATAAACTATAATTTACATTAAAAAGTAATCTGGATCAACTTATTAAGCAGCGATTTATTTTTAGGTCTACATGTAACCATCAATTCATTTATCTTGTTTAATAAGCTCGGGTTATTTAAGCGTTTTAAGTATTTTTAACATGACATAAGTCACATCTGTTTCCCTTTGCGTCATAAGATTTGCTCTTGCTGTAATATCCCAGGTTATAAAAGGTGAATTATCATCATTCTTTAATTGCTAGAAATATTTGGAGAGAGGAGTTTTGTTTTGTATTTTATATTAACTAGGGTCATCCGATGATTGTAGAAATGAAATTTCCAAGGATTTTCAGTGGAACCAAAAGAAATTTAACATCGTTACCGGAATGTATCCTCGCTTGGTATACAATATTATCAATCATGCATTGACTATTTAATGGAAATTTCAAACTTTTTCGTCAGTTTAATTTATTTTTATAAAAATGTACGTTGTCTTTGTTGGAAATATATTTGTTTAATATAATGTTATGACGAGAAATGTTTTTTTCTACGTTATTAACGCAGCTATAGCTGATCTTAACATTACTTGGAACTCCCCAACGATGGTACAGGTTCGTGGTCGTCACGCTAGGCTATATCGAAATTTTTTTCCTTATAGAGAAACCAAATTTTAAATAGGAATTTTAAATAATGCATAGTAGTATTATGTTGTGAGACGCCTCTGGAGTGGCTTAGCAGTCCGATCTATGTATGGCATACTCTTCATCAGGTATGGCAGATTATGTTGGAATGGAGAACTGTCTTGTCTCTGTCACTCCATCAGATTGTTAAGCTTTTACTCAACATTCATGACACCTTTTTGAAAATCATTACGTGGGCATCAGTTAACTGTTCCCATCTAATTGGTTCGATGCCTGTCTGTTTGCGCTTCCGTTTCCAAACGGTCTTCAAACGTAGAGCAGGTTGTTGTACCGGACGTTGTCTCGTTCTTAGATCAATGTCCGGGACTTAGCCATCGAAAATGACGTTGAAAGAGGTAGAAGAGACTGCTACAGGGATCGTGTTGCTTCACTGTGTCAGTAATGCTAACTTTGCTACGACATGTAATGCCGGAGATACGACCTAGTACGAGGAGATGGAAACATTCCAAATGTCATTTTGTATGTGCTATGGGTCCTTACCTATAACTACAGAATGAACTCTTCCTAACACTATGTATACTACGCCTCTCAAGAGAGAGGGACGAATCGAGTCGAGCCGATAGTAGTTCACTCCAAACCAGACTGACAGTCATACTAACACCTTCCACATCTTGTATTATTATTCCGTGTAATATATCTTCGTTATTTCTACTCTTGTGTTCGTGTTGTTCTTCCTTGGTCCATAACAGTATGGTACATGTTATCTACGATTCACTGGGTGCACAAGGATAGCCGACAGTTCTCTAATACAATATTGCTCAATTTATACATCACTCCTGCCGCTTTAGTAATGCGTTTGTCAATTTTCCCGTCAAATGATAGGATGCTTGTCAGGATAAATCCCAGAAAAATGAAGTGATCTGTGGTTTCAATTACCACGTGTTCGATGCAAAATTTATGGAGTTGCCGCAATGTACTGACAAATGACAATTGTTTACTTGATGCTAATTGTAAGAACGAATTCCATGAAAGCATTGGCGAACTGACTAATCAAGTTCTTGCATTCTGTTCGGCGGTCATAATCAGAGATGCGCCAGTAGCAAGAAACATTTATTTGGTGACGACTGTACGCTCTTGATCCTTGCTAACGAGCGGGCGAAACTAAACAGTTCTTCATTATTTCTGGTATGCATGTATTCATACTGTTCGAATTGCCTTGATGTTACTTTCAGTAACATAGAAAAGAAAATGACAAAGTTGATGATAGAACGCATCTTTGCTTTACGATGCTCTAAACTGTTTTCCTCATCCTGTGCTAACTACATCCACAAAACCTTGAAATATAGGAAAACGAAGCGTGACGATTCTGTGTCACCCGTATTGGTTTATTCATACGGAACAGGCCTTTCCTGACAGCGAATCCAACAAAGTGTTCTCTGCATTCATCAGCTCCTCTTCTCTCCCAGAAGATGTAGTGTTCCTCCATTAGACGTCTAATGTCCGGGATCTTGTTTCCTTCTGAGCTGTCAGGGGTTCCTGATCGATCACTGCGGTTTCGCGAGTGTCGTCAATTTATTGAAGCTCGTGAGATGGATCGGTGTGCATTGTCCATACAGTCCAGATGAAGAAAGAGAGAGCTGGATTTTTATTATTTTTCAAATTTGGTGATTGTCTGGTGCATGATTAAATATGTAGCAGACACATCAGGTGATTTAAGTATAGTTCCCAATGAAGCAGACATACAGTGGGCAGCGCAGCACTTTGCTGTATATATAATAATTATAACCTACAAGCTGTGTAGAATATCAAATCATTTTTATGTCTTCCTTGTGTGAAAAATCTCCATCGACATTTTATACTCCTAATTTATCTCAACTTTAAAATCAGCAATTTCTTTTCCATTTGTTTGTGATGCCAATTCTTTTTAAATTTATTTCAGTTAACGCGGAAGTTTTCTCACAAAAGGTCAGTGATTGAAATAATAAGTTCACAAATGAAACTTTAAGACATTGTCAAACAAGTGATCGATTTTTTCTTTTATAAGACTTCGCTTGTATCAGCCAGCTGTTTCGATTATCTGCACCTTAAAAAAAAATTAACTAAATTCGCTTCGCTTTCAGAAAAATATTTCTGATATTTTTTCCGAAAAGCTGAATTCTCTCTTATAATGTATTTTATTGATTTCATATTTGGTAACTCATTCCATCAGAATCTTAATGCACTCACGGAATAAACCTGAATTTTTACTTCTCGTGGTAAAAGTTACTAGTTAATAAATTTTCGATAAAATTATTAGAAATTTTATTTTTGTGGAAAACTATTATTAAATCATCACGCAATCAGTTGTCTGAATTTGATTAAATTGCAATCAGAGCGCTTGAATTTTTCATGAATGTTTTTAGATGCGAGAAAAATATTTTTAAATCAGGTATACCGATCTTACAAATAGTTAATAAAACTGTAACATGTTTTCTGTCCTTGGATAACAACAGTTATTTCCTATTTGGCCTAGAAAGTATAAAATATTTTCCGCCTGATAACCGCTTTTCTACAGACGTAATTTTGGTAGCATCTCGCTACTTTATGGATATTCACATGTCACCTCTTCAGACAAGTACATTAGGCGTGCCATTGAGAATGCCAATCGAGCCGCATGTGCCCACTAACCGCAGTCAGACTATGATTGTTCTAGATTGAAACCTTGCATTGCAAAGTTACGAGTCAGACTGAATATTGACATTGTCCACAAATGACTCTGAAACATGGAAAATGAAAAGTTGCACGTTCTCTTTCTTATGCTCCATGGATCTCGGAAAGGGTTGAAACTGGCAACAAAAAAAAAACATTCCCAAAGTTTATTTTCATTGTACTCCAGCTAATCGGACGGTCAAAAAGTGGTTTGGCATATTTCATCAGGGTCATTTTAAACTATCAAATACACTGTGGGTGGCATTCAGAGGTCGATGAAGATCACTGCTCGCTTCCGTGGAGAATAAACAATGTCGACAGAAGAATTTGCTAAAATTTGAAAATCGATATCTCCACCGCCTTTCACCATTTGAAGAGATTTGGTTTCATTCCCAAACACGACCCGGGGGTTCCACATTCTCTGACGAAACAAAACAAGCTCGATTAAGTTTCAGTGGCGATTTGCTGTTACGCCACGAAAATGAGTAGATTTTGGACAGAATTCTCACAGACGAATAAAAAATGGATCATTCATGGTAACATTCGATGTCAACAGATCTGGAAATATGTTTCCGTATGTACAGAATCCGTGGCTAAACTTGGCTTGCATCCAATGAAGTTGTTGCTTGTCCGGTTGGTGGCATTGCAGAGACATAATTAATTTTGCGAAGTATTGCGAAGTATTCACCAATCTTAATACGGCTATATAAGAAAAGCGAGAGATTTTGGCAACTTGAAAACTTGTCATTTTCACCACAACGCAAGACCTCATATTCTAAGACAGACCTTGCAAAAGCTTAAAAAGTTGAAATGGCACCCCACCCTCCAGCACCCACCTTATTCTCTTGAGTTGACTCCTTCGGATTTTCATTTGTTCCGATCTCTATAGAACAATATACATGCCAAAAAAAGTGGATTATTTACAGTTTGTCGGAATCTGCCACACAACCTTTTTTCCAACAAGCAACACAAATTCGCTGCGAAAATGGCCTCAACAATCTTGTAGAGCAATGCGAGACAGTTGTTAAAAATAATGGAGGCAATTTACTTGGCTATTAAATGTTTTTGTATATAAAATCAAGAGCGAACTTTTGCAATAATCTAATTCTTAGTTGGGATTTTGTTTTAATATAAGACTATTTCCTGTATTTTTACAATAATGTTTTTTTATAAATCATTTCAGCAAAAGGTGCAATAATTATAGAGAATCTTATGAAATTATTAAATTATTCTACCTTTATGAAATGCAAATAACTTTCTAATCAATATTCATATTTTAGCAATTGAATAAAATCAAGAATAAATATCACCATTTTCTTTCTATATTGCATAAAATATTTTGTTTTCTCTGAGTATTCGCCATTTCTTCTTTCTATTGCTATAAATTGTCTGCAACCTGATTTCACTTTTAATTGTGACTTAAATTGTTTCTTTTTTCCTGAGTGTCGCAATATCATGAGATTAGCATCTTTAATGAAAATAAACTGAAACGTAAAGAAGGAACTGAAGTCAGGCTCCAATTAAATGCCAAATAAAAACGGACAACAGAATTAACAAAAAATATAACATTTCATTCATTTCGACCAATTGTCATTCTATCATTGTGAAGTATTTCCATGTCAGGAGTTTAATGATTTTATCAACATTTTTCAACCATGGTTGTTCTATCAAGCAGAATTCTGCTAGCTCCTGTCAAGTCCGATGGACTATTTTAAAAATATAATTTTATTTATTTTTTATTCACTTTTTTTACTGGTCAATTAATTTCACAGATAAAAAAATTAAGTTTTTAAAATTTTACTTTTAAATATTTTCAGATTATAATCTAGAATATAATTATATAAATAGGATAAACACCGTGAAAAAAAGGTCATCTTAAGTAAAAGCATCAAACAACAGCTAATGAAACCCGCGCATACACATATTCTCTCAATAGACTAAAACTATTGCGTAGAATCGCGGCTAGTCAAACAGAATAGCATTAGGAAGATAGGAAACTAATTTCGAGTCCCACTAGTTGTTACTTACTTATAGCTTAGATGAGTAAAGTGAGTATACAAAAATAGAAAGGAGGCGTAAGACAATGGTGTGTCTTCTCCTCGGACTTATTGAAATATACAATTACGCAATTTTGAGAAATTTAGAAATTCTACCAGGATACATTATTGGTGGCCACAATCTTAAGATTAGATATGCAGAAGACCCTGTGTTGATAGCAGAAAAAGAAAGGAAACTACAAGAATTCCTACAGAAGGTAATGAAAGAAAGCGAGAAGAAAAGACTAAGCACCAATTGCAGGAAGACTGAATGCAAAGGTGTTCGCATATAAATTACAAATTGGTGATACCAACATCAAATAAGTACAACAATTTAAGTATATGGGAAGTCTTTTAACAGAGGACGGAAAGTGAGACACTGAAATTCGAAGGGGAAAAATTTCTTTAGAAATAGAGAAAATACTGAACTGTTATGTAATATCAGTCCTCCTATATAGAAGTGAATGCTGAATAATCTCTTCACAGATGAAGAGACTTGAAGCAACAGGAATGTGTTTCTACAGCAGGCTGCTGGGAATATCATCGACTGAATGGGAGCAACGATGAAGTTTTAGTGAAAATAAAAAAGAATACTTAATATAAGAAAGACAGAGTTGAAATTTCTAGGGCACATCATGAGGAAAGTGGGCTTGGAAAATTTGATATTCACAGGACAGATTGAAGGCAAGTAACAGACGAACAAAGTATAACCTACTTAGCGATCTTGAGTAAATGGATGGGGGAGAAATGTTTAGGAGAGATTGCGGAAAGGCAGAATGTATTAAGAATGACAAGAGGCAGGAAACTGTACAGAGGCATGATCACCAGAGTCTTGAAGAGACACGACACGCAGAATTTGGGTTACAATCAATCGCTATCAAAAGACAATAGACTAACAATTAGGCATCTTGTCACTGACTTTAAGCGAGTATATTAGCCTTAAATTACTGCTAGCCTAAAATGTCTGACAAAATGTTTGGCAATGGATTCACTACCAATGTGTACGAATTAGTTCATTAACAACAATACACGCAATACTCGGAATCAATTATTATTTTTTAATGATTTCCGGTTTCGATAGAGTCCAAAAGCACATTAGAGTGAAACACCATCCTTTCCTTTGTATTCCATTGATGTGATCTAAATCCCATTTATGTAGTCCCTTCCAATGAGCTGCTGCTTTGTGGAATGACAGCTAAGAGGAAGCTTTCCTGATCACGACAATCATTACTTATTCAAGATTAGAATCAATTGTTAATTTCCACACATAGCCCCATAAAATGTGGCTCTTAATCTGTAACCCTAAACCACGCTAGGCAATCATTGTAAAAGAAATGATTAGAAGACAGAGTAACTGTACCTTTAGAATGCAATCAGAAAGTATTTTAACATTTACGTAAATACTTCTAAATAAATAAATGGTAAATTCTTTCTCTCTGCCCGTGTGTCTGAAAATCCCTTTAACGTGGACTACACTTGTTCTACATAAACATATTATATCTTGTTTGAATCAGGATGATCACGGAATTGAAAATCTGCCCTTGAACATACAGCAATGGGATTTCTGCGCAGATAAGGAGGGAGTAGTTAAATATTCAAATTTTAAAAGACGTTAAAAATTAGTGATTTTAAGTTTTAATATATATTTAGTTTAATGCCAAGGAATCAGAGTTAAGGTGAGAAGTTTCGTGACGTGAGGTTTTGAAGTTCTGCAAAGTTTGAAGAACTCAACTCAATTGAAGTTCCAAGAAGTTTGTGATTTAAAGAATTCCATTTTCGTCCTGAATTGCAATTTCAGCCAAAATCGGTCTTTTGGCCGGAATTGGCATTATAGCCCGAATGAGAGTTAAAGTGAGCTTTTGAAGTTCCATGGAGTGAATTGAGGAAGTCAAATATATTTCTTCAAAATTATCATTGTTGTTTTCTAAGCTGGAACAGAAGTCCTTTTAATTTGGATCCGGCTGTTCAATTAGCTCTAATGAGCATGCTTAAACATCCGTACAGAGCTTTTAAGCAACTTCCGAATAAAATTTCAATAATTTTATGATATTCCCAGGATATTTTTTCCACATTTTGTAATTATTTATAGTCTTAAATTTCATTCATTCTTTGTCTTTGTTTCAGAGAATATTAAAAAAAAGGCTCAAATTTTAAGACAAAAATCAATGCCTTTAGTGCTAGTCCTTTGCTTATCTGTGGCGACAAACAAAATTACTTAAAACGTATATGAGACAATATAAATCTATCCTCCTTTCGTATGGAAAGAAGTTCTGATATGCTTTTATTATGTATCATACAGAAAAGAGCCCTTGTATTGTAGTACAAAGTCGAATTTATTTAAAACAATCCTTCCAAATTTATATTAAATGTCGTCTCAATAAATTTCCTATTGTCTGAAACAATCATTTCATATAACAGCCTGTTACACAAAAAAGGTGATATTTTAATATTTTTGAAGATATTCTATTCAAGGGTAGGCAAATAATCAAATGTATTGGATGTCACTTTATCCAACGACTGTTCCATATTTGGTAGAAATTACGTCAATGAACAAAGTTTCACATGAATCCTTCAATTGATGAAATAATTGAATCTTTCAATATGAAAAGTCTCAACCATTTCTACTGTAATAAAATGTACATACCCACCCCCCAAATACAGTCTTAATTTACTAGATTCATTTCCAAACTTGTTTACGGCAAATTCTTTAAATATAACAAAACTAAACGCATTTTTAAGTAACTGTCTACAAAGATCAATGAAGCTATCTCATGAATGCTAAGGTTATACTATATAGAGAAAGTTCTTAATTTCCACCTTTAAAAACACCAGACATCTGTGAGACAAAAGTATGGATCATGGTGTAAATTCCTAAATTTGGTACCGTAAAAAGGATTTGTTTTTGTTTTGCAGTAAATTAGAATTTTGCACATTGCCAAAGAAAAGAATGAAAATAAGTGAATGGACTTTTATATGTTCCCGTATAAATTTCAAGACATTTCAAGATAAATTTATATAAGACATTCCAGAAGAAATGGGTTTTCTCAGTAGATATCGATGATTCACTGCTCTTGGGATTAATAGACGAGATATGACTGACATAAAGAAACAGAGGAAAATCAATAAATGAGTGATTAAATCCGTCTTAGTCATTCATATGAGACGAGTGAACATCGAAGTGGTTTCATGGTTAGTATGCTTGTCTCGCAAGAACAAATACGAGTGTGTAGTGAGTTCAATCCTCACTGAGTGTCCCATACTTTCGGCTTTATGCCACATCTAAGCTACCCTTAGAATAACGCTATATGAAACGGATATAATATAAAACTGTTATAAATTTGCATGTGAGGTGAAAAGAATTGAGAATTGTAAGGGTAAACCTAATTCAATAATTTTCAGTGCATAAAAACAATCCCAAAGACATTTCTAAATGATAAATCATATATTCAAAGATATGAATGATGAATTTTAAGAAATCTGATGAGTGCGTAGTACTTTTTTTTGTAACTGGATACAATGTTAGTATATGTTAGTCCCTGCTATTTACCTTGATCTCCTTGATAAAATTCAAAAGAAGAATCAGCAATATTATCCGTCCTGATCTGGTCACTTGGCTTCAGTCACTTTCCCACCGCCGTAAGGTTGCTTCTGTCATTTATATAAGTATTTTAATCACAATTGTTCGAATTGTAGGGGGAGTTCTTTTTCCGACCAGTAAGGCCAGTGGTGTGCACCTGACTTGTGTTTTGCCACTCTCTGGAACTTTTTGTTATCTACTGATTCTCTTTACGTTAAGTTTAATCTTCTTAATTTTCCTTACGTTCATAACTGTCTGTTTTAGGGAAAAAATTGATTTTCTTTTTCACTTTTTGCCCACCGCTCTCTCGTGACTTTCAACATCTCGGGGTGAATATATGCTGTCTGCAGGAGACCCGGTTTTCTACCCGCGATTATGATATCATTCTGTCTAGGGGATTTTCCCTCTATTCAGCATGTTTTGATGGACGCTCAAGAGGTGTCTCCTGGCTGGTAAGCAAGTCTGCGTGTGCTCTTGTCTTCGCAGACCCGGTGACAAGGCATTGCGTGCTCGATGTTACCATAAATTATAAGGCTCTTAGTCTGATTGGGAATTATGTGCCCAATGACCATTCTGGGTAGCCCGATTTGTTTCGGTGGATCGAGCCGTTTTTGACGTCATCTCGTCGTCCTTGAAACCGATATAGATCGAATATAGGGGAAATATCGGGCACTAACAACCGGGACGTGAAACCATTTCGTGACTATATCGATAAGTTTGAACTTGTCGATAAATACCCTAATGAACACCCTCGGGAGGTAGTGTGAATTTGAACGAATAGGAGCGGCTAGGTTAAAGAGGTGCCTTTTAACTACTTCGACCAAGTCTTAGTTAGGAGAATCGATGTAGGGCTATTAGGGTGTCCCAGGTTCCCTTGTATAGTTTACTCGGATCATAGGCTCGTTCGATTTCGTGTAAATTTAAGCCTAAAGTTAAGATAGCTTGCTACTGGAAATCGAACTCATCATTATGCGGTGAGCAAGATTTCCGGGGCCATATGCTACTAATTATACCGCGGGAGTTGACGGGGGCTGTGGATGGGAATATGTGGTGGGATAATTTAAAATCCAAAATTAGGTCGTTTGCTGCTGACTATAGTCGTCGACTCAATCCAGATAGATTAGCGGCGCAAACGGCACGTGAGCAAAATGTTGATCGGGCAATTAAATCCCGTGATTGTTGGGGCGTAGATTTAGCTAGGGCAGAGTTGGCCACCTTGTTTATCAAGAAGCATCAAACTCTGGTAGTTAGGGCTAGATTTAAAAAAAATGTCTTCCGAGGCAACGGATATAGCCGCTGAATTGCGTGCAGAGGAAATTAGGATTGCATGTTGTCGACATACCGCGTGCGTCGCATTGCCGGATAATCAGGCCATGACTACAAACACGGGCATATGTGAGTCTTTTCGTAACTACTTTCAGGATTTGTTTACCAGGAAGCCCGGTCTGAGCACTGCTGAGCTCGACGCCTATTTGGCTGACTATCTCCGCTCCGAGGCGGCTGAAGCTCCTGGGTGCGAGGGTCCCATCACAAGAGTCGGAAATCTGTCAAGCAATGAAACATGTATAGATGGTTTTCCCTACGAAGTATACTTGAGGCAGTCGCTCGTTTTTCTTCCTTTGCAGGTGCTGATTTTTCAACAACTGGTTGAAGTAGGCGTCTATGCCTCAACACTTCACCAGGAGTGTGGTCATGTTGCTCCGAAAGGACAAGAAAGGCAGCGATGGGTTAGGTAAATTTCGGCCTTTAACTATGTTAAATATAGAGTTAAAGTTTTTAACCAAGGTCTTAGCAAACCGTTTGCAGGTTGTCCTTTCTATTTTTATTGGCTCCGAACAGACGTGCTGTGAAGGGCAGGACTATTCAGGACAACTTTCATATGGCACGCTTGATCATCGAGTAAATCTAGAGTGAAGCCGCGCTGATATATTTAGATCAGTCTAAAGCCTTTGATAGGGTAGACCATCGATTTCTGGAGGCTGTCCTGGATCCGACTTCTGTATGCGACTCCCAGTGCGCTGGTGAAAGTGAATGGGGTATGATGAGAGTCTTTCGTATTGTCTCGTTCCATTCGTCAAGGTTGTCAACTTTCATCTTCGCTGTACGTTCTTGCGTTGGAATCTCTCCTTCGCAAATTAAAGACGAAACCGGTCCTATATAGAATTTCTCTATCTGGAGCTACCACCTTGGCCAGGTCTTATACCTATGCTGTCGACGTTTCGGCTCTTATGTGAACATAGCTGAGATTGGCGAAATCAGCAAAGAAATCAGAGAGTACAAGACGGTGACAGGGGGCCAAGATCAATGGCGATAAGTCTCTTGGTTTGCGGTTGGGTGCGTGGAAGGTAGTTTCTCTTCCCAGACCTTTCCTTTGGACAGTCGGGCCGGTCAAGATGCGCGGCGTCTGGTTCAGTCTGGATCTCCAGTTGGAAATGAATTGGTCGGAGGTGATGTCTCAGTTCGTCTTTTGTCCCCGAGGAATCATTCCTTAGAAAATATAGCGGAAGTATGTACCGCGCACATCTACCCGATTCTCCTTTGCTGACTCTCCGTGCTTCTATTTCTGTCTACCACATTCATGACATTAGTAAGGCTCTTTTTCTCATTGTTGGGAGGATATTTCGAGGGATCTGTTACATCCACCCTTCTGAAAGCGGTCTGGTTATGCCTAGTGTTGATTCGTGAACATACACTTTGCATCGCGTTCCTAGATCCATTATGGAAATCGCCTTTTGGAAGATGCCCGTAAAAACTTCCTATCCCTGAGAAGTGTGCACTCGTGCGCAAAGAAGGCCCCCGCGTTTAAGTCGAGGCGAATGCTCCTTCTATCGTGAATGCCGTATTACTCTTAAACACCTCTTACGGTCGACGGATGGCCTCTCCGACTTCCAGGCTTTGTTTCGAAGGTCATTATATCATATGTTAGTTAAGGGTCCGTACGAGATGATCTGACTGACGTCTCACAAAGCAGGAAGCTTAATCAATATGGTCCTGGGCACCCGAGCTGAAATGCCTCAATAACAATGAGACATCGCTCAACTGGCTGGTGATTCCTAGGGCTCTCTGGGTTGGCAAAAGACTTTGGTAAGCGGATAGGAGAAATCTCTAAACTGTATTCGTTGTGTTGGAGAGGTCGAGACCTGGGTCACGCCTTCTTTCATTGGAGGGTCGTAGTGCCGTTCTGCAAGTTTGTTGAAGGCATGATGGTTCCCATGCTGCGCTGAAATTCTTCGTCCCTGAGGCCAGTTCTGTCAGTAGCAATGTGGCTCCGCCGGTGACAAAAGATGAACAATATGTGTTCTTTTGCTTGCTAGGGTTTATGAGAATCGTGATTTGAACGACACGTTAGAAGACAAGAAGTTCACTTTTCCTAACTGATCTCGTACTTTAAGCATCAGTTTAAAGTCAAGATTAGTATAGAAAGGCGGCGGCTTCTTCCATCAGAATTTGTCAAAAGGTAAGTGAGTCATGTGCGATTGTGTTGACTAGGAGGCGCCGACTTAGTGTGGCATTTTGATGCCGGTTAGCTAATAGGATATTGGCCTAACTGTATTGAACCTTGTCAACCCAGCCCGAAATTAGGTCAGTTTAGAGTTGTTTTTTGTCGTTAGTTTCTTCCTTCCACTTAGCTTAGCTAGGGAGCATGAGCATTGGCCCCTTTTATTTCTGTCCCCATTTTCTTTAGTTTAATTCCCCATACCCTTCCTCGCTAGGTGATCAGTGATGTCAATTCTCTGGTGAATGCGGGGCGCCTTTCCTTTCGGGTATGATTTTCATATTTCTTGTTGTGTTTGAATGAATGCGTGTTTGAGTAAGTGGATGGTATGAATGAATTTTAGATATTATTAAAGTCCCGCATTGATTTCGTCCAGTTAACTGATGTTTCTGCCACATTTAATGATTTTTCTTGGGGGGGGGGTTATTACTTATATTATTTTGTTTAGTTTCTTATAAATAGTTTTGTTCATTTTTGTAAATATTCATTGGAGTTTAGATTTTTTTTAAATGTTATTTTATTCCCTTCCCACCAAAGACAATGAATTTTACGTATGGGGATTAGTTAGGACTCTCATAGGGACCTTGATGTATTATGGTGGATGTAGTAAGAAAGGGAAGTAAGAATGCGTTTTCTGGGGTGTTAGGAATGTTGTGGTATGTTCGGGACAGTGTTTGTGGCTAGCTAAGTTTAATGTTAAGAAAACCGCCCTTTTCCCCATTCCAGCCTTGTTCCACATTTCTGTAAATATCGCTTTTCGCTATGGCACCTAGACTTTTTGAATTTAAGCGCAGTACTAGACTGGCATCAATATCTCATTAACATTTGTTCTGTCTAGCCGTTAGTTCTATGCTAACAGTTACTTTTCTCGCACTTATCACTTATGGAACTCCCTTCCGGCTCTATGCTTTCCACGCAAATTTAATGTGCAAAAATTTAAATGTAATGTCAATCGCTATCTATTGTCATCCTGATTGTTTTCCTCTTCCCACTCATGATTAATGTTTCTGTTCCTAATTCTTCCACAACCTGTAACCCCTTGTATCTTAGAGGCTTTACTGCCTTGCATGGGGTGATATAGATTTTTTTTAAAAGACGGGTATACGAAAAAACGTTTTTAAAATTATTTTTTCAAACTCATTCTGTATTTACGAAAGTTTCGGTGTGTCTTGTGGAGTTTTAATTTGATCAAATCTGTTTAAAAGTCAAATACTCATTTCTATAAAATCCGTGGAGAAAATTGAAATGTCATTTTATGCGAATGAAAAATGCCAATAGAAACCTGTATACCTTGCCCCTCGACGATTAGTTATCTCGTTATGACAACGTGAAATATCTCTTAGTAATAAGCGATTTAAATCGGCTATAATGTATCTATAGAATACATATACATGCGCATATATACATATATGTATGTATGTCCCTGTGGTAGCTATAAAATTTCCGAAGACTATTTTTGCTATTATTGTGATACGCTTCGGTTTGTACCGAACACTAAAAATAGCAGACAATAATCTCCGTTGTTCTGGAAGTATTTGGTTTCTCAGTAAGTTTTGATCCGCGGGTTGGGGTTGTTCTTCTAACGAAGGTTTTGCGTCTGTTGAGATATCGCTTTCTTATGTGTCATATTCAATGTTATCCAAAGTTATCCCGCTTCATATGATCGAGAAATACTTTCGAAACCAAGCTGGCTCCTTAACTGTAATATCAGAATTAACTCATAGATTCAAATAAAGAGAAACTTCAAGCGACAAAATATTTCTATAAGAAACGCGTAAGTGAAATGTTTGAACATAAATCCACGAAACTGAAATAATTTCTCTCAATATTTAGCCAAAACGAACAGACATATTACATACAATTAAATGTGGCAATGTGTTCTCCAAATATCTTTTTAATATATTTCTATCCATTGCTTTTATTAAACGAAGTCAAAGATCTTTTACTACAGACAGATGATGAGAATGCCATGGACTGAACATATGCGCAACGAGGAAGTTCTAAGGTTGGTTGGTTGAATTTGTTTAGCGGCTTAAATTCTATGGATTATTTAAAGGCGAAATTTAAATCTTTTGACGCAATTTTATAGCTTCAACTACAGATAAAATGCTAGAAAATGTATTCTTAGTAATTTTACTATAAATAGGTACAGTTTTTAATTTTTTTTATATAAGATTGTATTGCTCATGTTTTAACCATAACAATATATTTTTATACATTCATAGTGTTTTGATTGTGTTGGAAGGTCAGTATTACTCATAGCTAGAACCCTAACAGGTGCTACCACGGCAGATCAGGGTGGATATAGCAACAACATTTAAGTATCGGTTCCGTGCTCCTCAAAACCTCCGATCAGAGACCTTGATGCTGGATGTAGTTAATTTCTAAGGAGATGAAGAACTGCAAAAAAACTGTTGCCTTCAGAAACGTCGAAGACCCGTGATTAGGAACGCGGGTATGGGGACTGGATCATTAAGAAATACATAAGCTATTTAATGGGTTTAAGAGAATAAATGTCAGAACAAAGACAAAGTTGGACAGCAAAAGATGTGGAGAGCCATGATCACCTCCACTCTGAAAGAACCTGACGCATAAAGAAGAACGTATATTGATAAATCTAAATTGGTATAAACGTGTGTACCCGTCTTGCACTTTGCTGCATGTATATATAAAATATAAAAATTGTGACGATAAGAATTGTAGCAATTAAATATATATAGGCCACCAATATGCATATAGTTGCAATACACAGGGCACTGCCCGTTTCCAGCTCGTCCAGAAATCTCTAAACTATCGTCTATATAAGCTTTTTTCTCAGATTAAAAATGACTTAGTGGCCGAATCTTTTCGTTCTTAACCCTTTGACCTCTGCTTTCTTGAACAATCTCAACTCTTCTGTCTGAGCTCTTGAGTCAAATTTCGCAAATAGTTAGTATGGAATCTTTCATGGTACGTAAGATTTCATGGTAGTGTTTACCCACTGTTCAATCCGTTGCTGGGCATTACGTCATATTTCTCTACCACCAGTAAAGCGTTCAAAGGTATAAAGACGAACCTTCATTAGACCCTATAGACTGGCATTGCAAAATCACAAAAGCTTTTCTAAATAATAAAAACATCGCGACAGCAACAACAAAAATAGATTTCAACATGTAGCTAGAAGGCAAATTAATGATATAATCTTGATATTAGTTTTATACACCACTTTTTAAAAAAGTCCGAGAATGAAACTCTTCAGTATTAAAAAAGAGCGAAGTTTGCAGACTTGATAAATTTAATTACTTCAAAAATTGTATGAAATAAAAGCTTTTAGAAATGTCAACCGACGGTAATGCAAGCTATTCGGTTAGAGACTGCCGAATATTTCCTGGGGAAATAGTATTAAATGTTACAGTCACGAATAATATTGATTCATAAATATAAAAAGCCCTAAAATATATTTTAGATTTACTTTGTCATCATCGATTCGCGCTAAAGTGTAAATGTTAGGGGGGGGGACTATTTAAAGTTTCCTTATCGTCTTTCCATCCATTTACCGACTACAACTTTTTGAAAGGATTCACTCCCTTTTAGATAACCTTTCATTTCTTTGAAACTGTTCCTCGTAAAACATAATATCATTTTACTGGTTTAGTTATCTAAGTATGTCAAGAGCAGGTTCGTTTCGTCTATGTATGAGAAATGCATCTTTTATTATAGTGAGCAAAGGATAAAGTGACCTTTTAACGCAGTAGTACCCACAAAAGAAGCAAAGAGAGAAAAAAAGCCGTGGAAACTCGTTTGTGTGCAAATTATGAAAGAAATGAAATCTGACATTTTACAGCAAATGCGTAATATAAAACTTAATTGAAGAGAAGAGGAAAATCGCTTTTTTGGTTAGTAGTGAAGAAAGAAAAAAAGCTCTGAATCCGAAATTCAAATGACAGTGCATGGCGAATATTAACCCAGCAAATAGAATTTGCAAATTTATTTTGAGAGGAGCAAATAAAGATTTATTGAAACTATAAATCAAAAACTGCATGACAAAATAAAAAGCAAAGATTAAAAAGAAGGAAAATACATCAAAATAAGAATTCGACGATTTCTTGTTTTTGTCGTAGCTTCATTTTCGCGCCAAAACTCAAATATTTTTAATGCTAAATTACGAACAGTCCCCACCTGAACGATTGGCGCAGCGTAATATTCCTACTAATGACCATTCCATATTTGTTTGCATTAAGCTCCGCTTATCAAATCTGAAGGAAATTAAAATCACCCGCAAAAAGAAACAATCTTTTTTTTTTTAAGCATAAATGCCAAATTTACAGCTAGAAAATATTGTTAAGTCAGAAACTGCTTTCTTCTAATTTTAGGTATTAGTTTT